>OY829506.1:4639446-5839446 GCA_963691665.1 Clepsis dumicolana
CCAAATAATGTCAAGGTTACCTACTTGACACATATTTTGTTAGAGCGCGCATAGTAACCGTAA
The DNA here is from genome assembly GCA_963691665.1 of Clepsis dumicolana. Classification (NCBI taxonomy): domain Eukaryota; kingdom Metazoa; phylum Arthropoda; class Insecta; order Lepidoptera; family Tortricidae; genus Clepsis; species Clepsis dumicolana. The sequence goes on from OY829506.1 coordinate 4,639,510, forward strand.
ACAATCCGCGTGTAGAACAAAACGGAACAGCGTCATAACACAAGTTATGGCTGCAATAACACCGATGTTTGTTCGTACTTACAAGTAACGTACCTATCTTTATGTGCTGGGAACACACGCGCGAGATGCGGTGCGTTTACAGTAAGTATCACAGACCCCACATCTGCCAATTTCTGACTACTTTGGGTTGGCAAATTAATCCAGAAGTACTTACACATTGTGATTGTTAATGCGAAAGTACAGTCAAGTTCTCCAATATCTATAGAGTAAACAGTTCAAAAATATCTATACACAGACCTTATTGCCAGTTACGTAAGGTCTGTGTTTAGATATTTATGAATCGTTGGCTGTATAGATATTGGAGAACTTGACTGTACTTAGCTAACTCTGTTTGTTGCCTGTTCAGGGTAAAACCGCAGAAACTAAGTAAGTACTTAGGTATTTTAACGAAATTAAGTAAAAAATGATAATACAGTGATGGTAAAAAGGGCATAGTATAGGTAGGTACCTATAGTCAGTACTTAGAGTAGGTCAATGATATTACATATAAAAAAACCGGCCAAGTGCGGATCGGACTTGCTCACAAAAGGTTCCGTACCATTATCTTCTTCTTTATTTTTTTTTTATCTGTAAAAACGGCAAAAAAATCATGTCTGTTGGTATGGGAGCCGCACTTAAATATTTATTTAATTCCGTTTTTAGTATTTGTTTTTATAGCGGCAACAGAAATACATCATGTGTGAAAATTTTAGCTGTCTATCACGGTTCATGAGATTCAGCCTGGTGACAGACGGACAGACAGAGAGGTAGATGTGTCATCAGCAGAAAATTAAGCGCAGAAAAGGCTATAATTGTAGCTTTAGTCGCTCGAATAAGGTCTAAACTTGCGCACAAATATCAAAATGTTCGGAACATGTTTTTCGATGCTACGAATACGGAACGTATAATATAAATGGAGTAGGTATACAAAGCTATCACCATCATAAGTACCTACTACTGTTCCCTCTAGTTACCTACTTCTTCCTAATGAGAGTACTTTCGCAGTCTATTAAAATGAAATCTGGGTAAAAAAATCAACGTATAGAATAAATAAATCACTTGTTTCAAATTTTAGTGATCTTTTCATTTGATCCAATTTAATTTTACATTCCAGAACATAACCGGTACCTATTGTACGTTATTTTATAATGACACAACAATTACTTATAGTAAGACTACTCTCTAAGTCTTAAGTTTACCACTGACAGATGATTTGCCTTCATTTCATTTTCAAATTTAATGTCGTACAAATAAAATACTTATTACAAAATCTGTCAAACATGTTACTGATTATAGTGAAATAAACGGATCACTCACGTATGTCAGTCGAGTATAGCTCGACATGTTTCGGACTAATCCGTAGTCCTTCCTCTGGGAGCACACGCCACGCCGGTGGAGAGACGTAAACACTCACTATGATTGAGTCTCGCGGTAGTTTTATGTTAACTGTTACAGATTTTGTAATAAGTACACTTTATTTTTACGACATTCAATTTGAAAATTACATGAAGGGAACTTAAAGTAATCGTTCTGTAACGTTTAAACTTCTGCCTACCGGCCCCTATTTTACCTACGTTACAAAATACATGTCAATTTACGATAATTTATTGAATCAGGCGTTACTTTGCGGAGGTCCATATTTATGAACTAAAAAACAATTACTTTGCTCACCCGCGACCACTAATAACAAATAGTTATATCTGTGCGGCAAATGTATGTTTCCATGCAACACCTCCACCTCCACTGCCACACGAATCAACACATGCCACACAGACCCAACTATCACCACCACCACTATACTAAACGCTGACGCGTTTCGGCACTCTCCACGAGGCCATTTACGAAGCACAACAACAACCGCTCAACATGCCACCACTTCCACTACTGACATATGTAAACCATGTACTCAACTTAGTTAGTGACAAAACCAACGTACCCACTAATATTTTATAAATTCCAAACTACCCTTTTATGTAAGTCCTAAACTACCCTTTTTTAAGAAATGAATTCCAAACTACCCTTTTTATTTTTATTTTTAATCTACGCCAGGTACCCCGTTATTTTTATATATTTTTATATACCGTACTCGGTTAAAAATAACGGGGTACCTGGCGTAGATTAAAAATAAAAATAAAAAGGGTAGTTTGGAATTCATTTCTTAAAAAAGGGTAGTTTAGGACTTACATAAAAGGGTAGTTTGGAATTTATAAAATATTAGTGGGTACGTTGGTTTTGTCATTAACTAAGTTGAGTACATGGTTTACATATGTCAGTAGTGGAAGTGGTGGCATGTTGAGCGGTTGTTGTTGTGCTTCGTAAATGGCCTCGTGGACAGTGCCGAAACGCGTCAGCGTTTAGTATAGTGGTGGTGGTGATAGTTGGGTCTGTGTGGCATGTGTTGATTCGTCTAGCAGTGGAGGTGGAGGTGTTGCATGGAAACATACATTTGCCGCACAGATATAACTATTCGTCATTAGTGGTCGCGGGTGAGCAAAGTAATTGTTTTTTAGTTCAATTTACGATGACAAATAGACAATTCAATCCAAATTTAATTGCCAATACGAAGCGCATTAACAAAAACTCAGTCAGCAATTTACACCTCGGCCTCGGAACTACACAATGAATTGTCTCGTTATTGTTTAACCCGCTTGGATGACTTCGTTTAGGCATTCACCATCCCTTTCTGGCACGATGCTGTTCCGTCTGACAGAAAAAGATGGTGAATTTGGTGAATGCCAAAGCGAAGCAGAGTGCTTTAGGCAATAAGCCCACAGGTTATATACCATTCAATCATGCAATACGTTCTTATGCTCACTCTAATTTCACTGCTGTTGTAGACTGTACAGTGGCCGTATTTAAATTTATTGAATGTTCATGGCTTTAATTTATTGAATAAAAAGCACATACAAGTTAATCAGTGTTTTATTTTCGTCCTAGACACACTAGGCAGTTCGGTTTCGTATTCAATCTCCACTCGGGGCTTCTTCTTACTGATCAGCTTCTCAGCTACATCCTGGAACATTTTTTTTTATACTTAGTACTTCATAAAGGGAGAGGGGGAGTCAAAGGAGCATAACACCAATAATATCATAGGATGTCACATATCGGTTTATTTAAATTTGTATTGCAGTGAGATAACGTAACTTGAGTAAAATGACATGGAATAAATATTTCACTACAAATAAATGAGTATGAGTTACTTCCTGGCTTACCTCAATATCAGAAGTCTCTGATTCAAAATCACTGTCTATGTCAGCACCTTCCTTGTGTCCTGAATCACTTTCCTGAAAAACAAAAAAAACATTATACAATTATTATTTTATTCACATCATCAGATACATACAGCATCAGATTTTCGTAAAAAAAATATGATAACCATAGTATTTGCATCAACTTAAGATAGACCATACCCAGTTAACCTCAACCTAAGAATACAGTACAAACTAGAACCCACAAGCATGCCTAAAACTGAAGCAACTAAAACTACTCTTAGACTAGTTTCGCAGTCATCTCCGTGCACGCAGAGTATCATGATGTGTTCTATGAAAGACAATATTCCTTCTCGTGTCATTCTTACATGCAAAAATGCAATGGTGTTTATAAAAACTAGAATATGATTATTTTAAGTGTAAATGGGTAGCGAAATCAACAACAAATGGACACACTGCTGGCTGAACGCGCCTTCTGGTATGTTCTGTATTCTGAGCTCTCAACTAACCTCATCACTATCCATGTCACTGTCAGCTTCCACAAACTCGTCAGTTTCCTCCACAGCCTGCAATTCCTTCTCCAGCTCAGGCTCTATCTCCATCTCCCTTTCTTCCTCCTCTTCTTCTTCTTCTCTCTCACTCTCGCTGGACACTTCCTCTGCTTTGAGCGCCGCATCAAACGCCATTTGAGGGAAGTTATAGATGTCATTGTACTAAAAAAGAGACGGTGGTCTTTAACACATTCGCTGCCGGCTGTCAAGCAAGAAACTTCTTCAGGTGCCGCAAACGTACATGTGCATTCAAATGCCTGCAAATGTATGACAGCGGCACTGGGCGAAAGTCACCAAAACGCATATACGCGTTGACGGCAGTGAATGCGTTAAGTGAGCCTATCCAGTTACTTTTCACTGTTACCAAAGAAAAGTATGCAAGACCAAACTGATTTAAAGAGGATAGGGCTCGGTCATTTCCTTGCACAAAAAAATATTTTTCGAAATTGGCATTTGTTGTAACAGACATTGTAGTAGAATAGTATACAGCAGTAATACAGTAGAACAGTAATGTTTGTCTACCAGTAATAATAAATCTATGCATAGAAATCTGTGTAAATGGCAATTATTATATTACAACTGCTGTGAAACAACAGTCTATGGCAAATTGTGAAATGACAACATTCACAGACATGCACTAAGTACTTACCGTGCCCTTCTTCAGCCTATCCAACAGCTGTTTCTCTATGGCATTGTCTATTCGAGCTGCGACTAATGCCTTCTCTTCCCTTCTTCTTTCGCGTCTCTCTATCTTACGTTGTATGGGAACTAATTCCTTCCTGAAATTGCAATTAAGATTTTTGAGTATTTAGTTTTTTATTTTCTGCTCTATGCAAAACATTTGATGGTTAACAAGCCACATTTTATCATAATTACTTCTCATTACTCAAATCAGTGTGTATCCTTTTTAAACAAGTCATGTATGTTCAGAACATACTGAGCAGAAAAGCCAGTAATTGTAGCAACTTTAGCCAAATTATGATCAAAAGGGTAAGCAGCAACTTACACTCTCCGCAGTTTGAGCTTTCTCATCCGGATCAGATATTGTGTTATTTTCACAAATCTCTGTTTGCATTTGGCTTTGATGAAGGCAGGCCAGTAAAGGAGGTTCTCATTTATCTGGTAGATGGCCTTCTCAAAGTTTCTGGATAACTTCACCTTTTCCCATTGTTTTGCTGGAAACATTACTCTGAAATTGCAAGAAATATAGAAGTTACAGGATGAAATAATAAGTATATTATGAATAAACTTATTATTGATTATTTCTAAAATAAAATTCTTACTATAAAATAATAACAGTAGCTTACCGTTCAGCAGTCTTCATGTAGAGATAAATAATACCATTTTCTTCTCTGATCGTAGCATATTTGCTATTTGCGAGAGGACAAGACGCTCTGGTGCACAGGCCTGTGAGGTTATATTCATTTCGGCAGAACTGTTGCGTCTGGGTTCTACAACAGGCATTTATAGGGTTCATTGGTGCGATACAAACAAACATTTCAGTTTAATTATTATAATTACAGCCATACAGGCCATACTTACGTTACTTTGTGTGAACAATGCGTCTTATTGATGATGGCCCAAACAACCTGAATATTAAATGAAATTAGTACTTATATGTATTGCTAACGTAACAAAACTTATAAATTTGATAAAATAGGAATACGTACGTCGTCGTGCTGCATATTAAGCAATTATTCACAAAAAGATTGCAGTTAAATACCGCGCACATGTACATTTCTTTGTGAGTCAAAGTGACGTTTATAAGTCAGCTGTCAAGAATCAAAGAATATGAGCGCCTTAAATCTTATCTTAAATAGCTTAGAAAGCAGCTAACCATAGACAATTATATGCCATGCTGTGGATTCGAAGTGTAATTATTTTGATAAAATTATTATTTTTTTTAATAAAATGGTACATACATTGAATAAAAACCATCATCATCATCATCATTTGTATTGAGTAATAATTATTTGAAGTGAAAGGATGACTTGGATACATTTATTTATTACGTTTTTATTATTTCTTGGAATTTTAATGGAATGAGTCTACCAGTATCAGAACAAACCTTGAAATTCAACGATATGAGTTTAGGCGATTGCTTTTTTTTTATTTGAAAATTTTATTATGTCGGTTATTTTCGTGGCGGTCTGTTTACGCGCAACAAAATAATAAAAGTTAGAAAGAAAGCGGAGTTATATGAAAAATTATCATGCGTGTGTTGGAGCTTTGTGTTCCTCTATAGAAGCAGATGTTATTCGTGAATGCCTTAAATATTGAAAAGAAATGAGTGACAATATAAAAGTTGTTGTCAAAGTTAGGCCGCTGATTCCTCGCGAAATAGAGGACAAGCTCTCATTCCAATGGCGAGTGAAGAATAATACGCTATACCAGCTCGATGCCAGCGGGAAAGAATCTGGCTCACAATTTACCTTTGGTAAGTCAAATGTTTATTTGGGGTTAACTTTTCATTGATATCAAGGCTCTATTGTAATTCTAATGAGTTAGTAGAACGTGGAGTAAGCGGGGGTTTGTTTTACAGACAAAGTTTATGATGAAAAGACTAAAACCGCAGACGTCTACAAAGATGTTGCTAAGCCAATTGTGGAAGCAGCTATCGCTGGTTTCAATGGCACAATATTTGCCTATGGACAGACCTCTTCAGGAAAGACTTATACCATGTCTGGAACAGAAACATCTCCGGGTATCATTGAGCTGGCGGTGCTGAACTTATTTGAACAGATCAAATGCATACCAGATAGAGATTTTTTGGTCAGGTAAAAAAACATCTGTTTTTTTATAATTGTTCAATTTAAATTTCATAATCTATGGTGGTTTTTAGTGAATAAAGATAAAATTCCTTAGAGCATTCAATAATGTTACATAGAGGTGAATACCTAGTAAGTGCTAGTAAGGTTGTTCACAATACTTACTTATTATCATAATTTGCTTAAATGTTATCACATGTTTCTGAAATTTAAACATTCAGGCTGAATGCACATTAATCCGTGAGAACAGTAATAGCATTGTTACATTTTAAACTCGCACATCAAACATAATTGCCTTGTAAAAATTTTGCAATTCATGAATTTTGCTAGTATAGCTGCATGTGCATTACTTCCCACCTCAAAAGTGTGTACAAAGTTGCTTAAAAATCAACCTTTGTATAATTAATATTATTTCAGGGTATCTTACATTGAGATATATAATGAGACCCTCAAAGACCTGCTTAATGGGGAAAATGACAAGGTTAAAGTGCGGGATACTCTACAAGGGGTGAAAGTTGATGCCACAGAGAAGTTCACTTCTTCACCCGAAGAAGTCATGGAGATTATGAGAGAGGTAATATTAACCAATATATCGGCCTGGCACAAGATCAAGATCTTTACCAAACTCAAATTTAAATGAATTAGTTTGAGTTAGGCCCTAATTGTATAAATTATTGAATTTTCAGGGTGAAGCTAACAGACAAATTGGTGCCACAAATATGAATGAAGAAAGTAGCAGGTCTCATTCAATATTCCAAATAGTAAGTATAATTGTATTTAAATGTATAATATTAATTGTATACTAGCCTACATCATGATCTATGCTGTTGCATAAGGTGTGGGTGATGTAGGCCATCGCCCACAGCCACTTGGTTTAGGAGCCTTTTACTTTTCTTTGTAAAATAAAGTACTTCTGAGAGATACTAAACCTGCCTTTTTAATATGCTTATTAAGGAAATTGAATTGAACAACTAGTTTATTCAAAGAATGAATTTATTCTCAACAGACCATAGAGTCCAGAGAGCACATTGAAGGGGAAGAGATACCTGGTTCTGTCAATGTGTCCACCCTGAACTTGGTGGACCTGGCTGGCTCAGAGAGATCAGGCCAAACGGGAGCCACGGGCAAGAGGTTCAAAGAAGGCACTCACATCAACAAGTCACTGTCAGTACTGGCGCTTGTCATCAAACAGCTGTCTGAGGATCCACACAAGTACTGTTTTTTTCATTTTTTATTTATTCATTAACTTTTGCACTTGACTTTACTGCTTTCACTGGAGAGAAGTAAGCAGCAAGAGAGGCTGCTCATGCTCATTGTGGGAAGTTTTACTTAGCATGCCTTATGGAAGGCAGTCTGTCATCGCGGTTTCCAAGCAGCATATGTGCTCCACATTTAATCGTAAGTTATAATAGTGGCGACGAGATAAACTAGGTATTAGTGTGAAAAACAGTGTTTAAGAAGTGTAGTGATAGTGGTAAAGATACAGTTGTGCAAAATGGGTAATAAATTTGGTGAGTTTGATGTGGCACATGGATGCTGGAAAAATTACAAGGATAGGTTTACTTTCTGTCTGCAAGCAAGTGAAATTGAAGAGGATGCTAAGAAAAAGGCAAATCTTTTGGCTGTATGTGGTCCTGACTTGTATGATTTGATTATTGCACTAATATCTCCAACGGGAATTAGTGAGGTTACTTTTAGTACTATTATAAAAAAGCTAAATGATCATTGCCACCTGAAGCCAAATGAAATCATACAATCTAATAAATTTCATACTAGACACCAAGAAGAGGGGGAAAAGATGAGAGATTATATAGCTCAACTAAGGAAATTGAGCATAGATTGTAACTTCAAAGATTTAGACCGGACATTAAGAGATCCTCACGATGTTTTTCCTTCACCGAAAAGCTCATGATAAATTACAAATGTAATGCACACTCCTGCGAAGCAATTCAATGGTGTGTGTGAAGTTCCCAATCCGCACTGGGCCCACGTGGGAACTATGTAGCCCAAGCCCTCTCATTCTGAGAGGAGGCCTGTGCCCAGCAGTGGGACGTAAATAGGCTGATGATGATGATTAAGAGATCGCTTGGTATGTGGGATAAAGGACAAGGAAGTACAAACACGGTTGTTGCAAACTAGTAAATTACATACATTTGAACAAGCTTGTGAAATTGCACTCGCTCATGAAGCAGCAGGTGTTGATTTAAGTATTATCGCTACCACTTCGTCAAGTAGGCCCAGCGGTGATCTCGAAGTTCCCATGGAAGTTAATTAAGTAATAAGTAAAAAAGTTGAAAAACAGACAGAGAGATTTACTTGTTTCCGGTGTGGTAGGCCACACCGAGGGGCATGCAGATTCAGATGGTCGAAATGCAATCACTGCGGAAAAACAGGACACCTGGAAGCAGTTTGCTTATTGCAAAATAAAGAGGAAAACATGCCTAAGTCGAATTTTAATGGTATATATGAAGAAATATCTGTCAATAGTATGAGACAAGATACATCGGTGCCTGCATATATGGTTAAAGTTAGGCTCAATGGGGTGATGACCGATATGGAGGTGGACTCTGGGTGTGCTTTCACTCTGATGAGGAACGGACTGCTGGGCGTATATGGCCTGGTCTGTTACCCAAATTGGAAGAAGTTGGGGTTGCATTAAATACATGGACAGATAATAAGCTATGGTTACTAGGGAAAACCATGGTATTGGTACAGTACAAAAGCAAAGGAAAGGAATTACCCGTGTTGGTGGCTAAGGGAAATGGCCCAAGTTTGATTGGCCAGAATTGGTTTACGGAGTTAGGTATCCAGCTACACGGGGTATACAATGTCACAATTGATAAACAAAGCCTAGATACAGATTTAAAAGGCATATTGCAGAAATATATGGATGTCTTTCAAGAAGGGCTAGGTAAATATACTGGGTCAGTAATAAGTATTACACCTCAAGAAGGCTCAAAACCAACTTGCAGATGTTAATTAAAGTTCAGTTAATAGGAAAGCTTGCTGCTCCAGTTCCACAGTCATTTTGCATAACAACTGTGCGACAAATTAGTATATTTATCTGTTTAATCTTCCAATTCCAGGCACGCAAACTACAGAGACAGTAAGCTGACCCGGATCTTACAGAACTCTCTTGGCGGCAATGCAAAGACCAGCATCATTTGTGCTGTCACACCTGCTGCCATTGAAGAGACCATCTCAACTTTGCAGTGAGTTGTAGAAATAATAAATTATTAACAAAAACTTTATAAAAATGTTTTATACCTACAATATTGGTGACTTAAAAGAAAACAAGATCATTCAAAAATTATGATATTTTGTCAGATTCGCTAATAGAGCTAAGGCAATCAAGAACAAGCCAGAAGTTAACGCGGTGGCTACTGACGCAACCAAGCTGCAGGACCTGACAAAACAGCTGTCCAGATTGCAATCAGAACTGGCTACTAAAAACAATATTGAGGTAAAGTTGTAACATTGAAACTGAAACTCAATTTTAAAATATTTATAAGGTAGGAGGTTCAGTGTCAAATTGCATTGCATGTCTTCAAGAATGTTTACTGAAAGTGGTAACAAAGCACTTAGTTGGGTCTAGTTTCGTCTACAAGCTAAATTGTAATTATTTCATTCTTCCTCTTTGGTGTTACAAATATTTTCAGTGTAAAGTTTCGAGCAAAAACTGGCTGACGACCACTAACAGTAAAGTTTGGCGCATTCAAAATTTTACTAACAATGATTTCCGTCTTTTTTACGTTGCAGCAAGACAACCGCAACCTGTTGAAGCAAATATCAAGTCTTCAGAAGATGATACTTAACGGTTTCGGGCAGCGCAGTGTGGACATCGGCGGGTGCCGCCGCAAAACGTGGTGCGCGCCGCGCCGCGTCACCATATCCACTCTGCACGCCGTCGAGGAGGACACAGAAACCTCTATACAGAGGTTTTGCACCCCCACTTTGAAGTACAAGTAAGTTCAAAACTTGGGGCTTGATATTAGTGTTCCGTACCCAAAGCGTAAATAACGGGACCCTGGTACTAAGACTCTGCTGTCCGTCCTCTGCCTGTCTGTCTGTCCGTCTGTCACCAGGCTGTTTCTCATGAACTGATAGACAGTTGAAATTTTTACAGATGATGTAGTTCTGTTGCCGCTGTAACAACAAATATTAAAAACAAAATAAAATAATTATTTAAGTGGGGCTCCCATACAACCGACATGATTTTTTTGCCATTTTTATATATAATGGTACGGAACCCTTCGTGCGCGAGTCCTACTTGCACTTGGCCGGTTTTTAATCACAGGAATAAAACAAAATTATGGGGTTTAGATGTAAGGAATTAGTAAGAAATAGATTTCGTAGTAGTTTAGTGTCATTCTGTCTTTTCGGCTGACGGCCTACTTTTCTGCGCCTTTATCCTTGTCACCAGTTTAATAAGGTATAGAAGCAAGCCTTAGCGACGTCAATGTCTGTGTGATAAAGCGGCAGACAAATGTGCCTGCTATGAAAACGTATGGAACGGCTTTCGAAACAAGTGTCATTGACGGCGCGACGGTGTCATACATGATCTACTGCTCTGTCGCGACACACTTGCTTCGAAATTCTACCATAACACTTTATAACCCTACTGCTAATACTAACCTAGTTTCTAGTTATGAGCATTGTTTTACAGCCCAATGTCCTTACCAAACGCGAGAGACTTCCAACCGATACAAAGACCTAGCCAGTTGGAACCTGTGTCAGAAGAAGTAACCATGATAACGCCGCCACCTAAAGACAAAAAAGTTAACTTTAGTGACGAGATCATTGACCTTGGTATGTACCTTCTTATTTCCTTACAATTATAATGATGAACTAAAAACAATTACTTTGCTCACCCGCGACCACTAATGACAAATAGTTATATCTGTGCAGCACATGTATGTTTCCATGCAACACCTCCGCCTCCACTGCTACACGAATCAACACATGCCACACAGACCCAACTATCACCACCACCACTATACTAAACGCTGACGCGTTTCGGCACTCTCCACGAGGCCATTTACGAAGCACAACAACAACCGCTCAACATGCCACCACTTCCACTACTGACATATGTAAACCATGTATTGAACTTAGTTAATGACAAAACCAACGTACCCACTAATATTTTATAAATTCCAAACTACCCTTTTATGTAAGTCCTAAACTACCCTTTTTATTTTAATTTACGCCAGGTACCCCGTTATTTTTAACCGAGTACGGTAAAAAGAGAAGTCATGTTCTCATTATTACTATGACACATTATTTAAATTAGAACCACGTCGCAACAAAGGCGAAGAAACCAAATTAACTTGTTCATTAAAATAGACCCCATGTTGTTGTATCTAATTATTTCCAATTGTGCTAAAACCGATAGCCGCAAACCCTTATCACAATAATGTAAAATTTCGTACGTATCTGAGTCTAACAACGAATGATTCGTTTCTAATAAATGCTTGGCAAAGTTTGATTTCTCTGGATGATCATGCCTATATGACGAGACATGCTCTTTAAATCTAGTATCAAAGCTTCGACCGGTTTGTCCAATGTATACTTGACTACAGTCGCCACAAGTGAGTTTATATACGCCCGACCTGTTCCCTTTATCCACCTTTTCTTTGTTATTACAAAGTCTAGAACGTAAAGAATTAGTAGTCTTAAAGGCAACATTGATGTTATTTGATTTTAAAATATTATAAATCTTGTCAGACAACCGGCCAACATAAGTAATACTAGATCTAAATTTGTTAGTAAGCTGAGACAACGCAGAGTAAAGCATGCTGTTCACTATCCGTCCCTGCTTCTTTTGAATCAGACTATTAACCATTGCTGTACTATAACCATTTGTTGTTGCTATCTGATATATAGTATGTAACTCAGAATCATAATGCTCTTTCGAAAGAGGTACAGTTAGTAGTCTATGCACATAACAATGGAAAGCAGCCAGTTTATGCTGCCATGGGTGAGTAGAATTTGCAGGTATGACAGTATCTGTGTACGTAGGCTTACGGTAAATTTGAAACTGGTGCCTATTATTTACTCTTGTAATAGTTAAATCCAAAAAATTCACAGAACGGTTTTCCTCTAATTCTCGTTTGAACTTTATTTTTGGATGTTTGTTATTGAGAGCACTAATAAACAAATCTAGCTGCCTCATACTCCCCTTCCAACATAAAATTAAATCATCAACATACCTATAATAATATACTAAATTGCTGTTCCCCACTATATATTGTTTTTCAAAGTTATCCATAAACGTTGACGAAGGGGAGTATGAGGCAGCTAGATTTGTTTATTAGTGCTCTCAATAACAAACATCCAATAATATGGTTTTGTCATTAACTAAGTTGAATACATGGTTTACATATGTCAGTAGTGGAAGTGGTGGCATGTTGAGCGGTTGTTGTTGTGCTTCGTAAATGGCCTCGTGGAGAGTGCCGAAACGCGTCAGCGTTTAGTATAGTGGTGGTGGTGATAGTTGGGTCTGTGTGGCATGTGTTGATTCGTGTAGCAGTGGAGGCGGAGGTGTTGCATGGAAACATACATGTGCCGCACAGATATAACTATTTGTCATTAGTGGTCGCGGGTGAGCAAAGTAATTGTTTTTAGTTCATAAATATGGACCTCCGCAAAGTAACGCCTGATTCAATAAATTAATTATAATGATGTAGAATTGTTTTTCAAAAGTTTTAAACGCGTTCGTCGACATAATTCAACATACGCCGCCCCATCTACTTCTGCGAGTGGAGTGGATGCTATATATTGCAATATATATATTCTAGTGACTCATAGTACCAGTATTTCTTACAGACAGTGATGAAGAGAATACGTCCAATACATCGCGTTGCTCGCCATACCACAAATGTTATAGTGAGTATAGTGAAACTATTTATACAACTTACACCGTCGCAAAAAAAAGGCGGCTGACCTGTCAACATTAAAGCTGCATAAAAGTTTATTCGTTAGGGTAATAAATTTTATATTATAGCCCTTAAAAAGGTTTCAAGGTTGGTCGATTTACGTGTCTGGGAGTGTACTAAGATTCTATATTGCATAAGAATAAGATATATGTCTATGTTTGTTTTAATGATTGATAAATATTTTAGATGCATCGAAAACTCCGCCGTGTGTACTAAGGAAGAATGCTAAACTTGCAGAAAAGAATCTTAAAGATATTGTTGAGTTGACAAATCGAGAGAAAATGTATAATCCTGATGTCGTGAGTATATCATTAATTTTGAATTTGTTTCCAGTGATAGCATTTATAACGGTGAAATAAAATCGCTAAAATAGGGTGAATTGCGATTTCATATAAATTTTACTTGTAGGTGGAGTATATGGAAAAGTTAGAACAAAGTACTGCCACTATAGCCAGTTTAGAAGAAAACCTGAAAAAGCTTAGTGATATAAGTCTAGAGAAAGATTCTGAAGTAGAACTATTAAAAAACAAGATAACACAGACAGAAAATAAGATGAAATCGTTTACGACGGCAAAGGTAAGTTGCAAGTTTTAATTCGTTACTAATGTACAGAGAAAGGGTATTACTATGATGTACAAGTTTTTTATTTTTACTTCAGGCGGAGTTAGAGGCCCTATGTAAAGAATATAACACAAAAATAACAGACCTTGAAGTCTCTTATGAAACTCTTAAAACGAAAGCTAAACTTAGAGAAGATGAATTATTGTCCCTTTTAAATGAGCAAACAAACACAAAGACATCAAGAGGCAATGGTAAGTACTAATTACTGAGAAAGTTTTACACGTCATGATTATTACGTACGTCGATTTATTAATTAGCTTGTGTAGTTCCAGGAAAATCATTATCTAGAACGTTCGACAAAGAGTTTGATTTCATGGATTTGTCTAAGGATATATCTCTTGTGAGCGATCAGGATAGCAGTGTAGATACCTCCAATACTGGCGAAACACCTTTGCCGTTACAAGAATTCGTTACTGACATTTCTGTACAGATAAATGACAAAACCGAGACTATTGAACACTTAGAATTCAGTCTTTCACAGCAAAAACAAACAATTGAATCTCTTGAATCAACTTGTAGAGAGCTCCGTGAAGAAATCTTTCGATCTAATAGCACGTTAGAATACACAGTTGAAGAAAATTCTATGCTTAAATCGTCCATAGAAATTTTAAATTCCACTATCAAGGTACAAAAACAAAGCTTGGAAACCGCAAATAGCGACATACAATCGTATAACAGCTTGATCCAAGAATTGCAATCTAAACTTATTGAAAAAAATGGCAATGTTGATCTGAATATCAGCGACAATTTACTGGAGTCTATGCTCGCTCATGAAGAAACAGTTATTGCTAATAACGAGAATTTGAAAAATATTATTCAGTCTTTTAAAATTGCACTAGAAACGCGGACTATGGAAATAGTTAATCTGAAATCAAGTCTTCACTCTAAAACATCTTCCCTTGACGAAGAGTTACTCACGGTACAACTCCAAGCCAAAGAAGAACAAATCAATAGGCTAGTTGAAGAAGTTCAGAAATCCAAAGAACAACTTGATAAAAACATGAACGTTATCAATAAATTGATCCGTGATAATGAAAATTTAAAGAAAAATGAAGATGATCTCTCTGAAATGTTATTAAATGCTAAAAAACAGAACCTGGAAATAGAGAAGCACAATATTGAATTACAAAAACAAAATGAAGAAATCAACCATCAATTACGAGATTTCAATGATAACCATGGTAAAGTCTTGCAAAACTTAAATGACTTTAAAAATAATCTCAATGCATTACAAAAAGAAAAAGATGAATATGGTGAATTGCAAAAAATTGTCGCTTCTAAAGACAGCCTAATCTCTGAGTTGAAATCGGAAATTCTGTCTAAAGATGATTTTATAACTTCTATTAGCTTTAAACACACTGCATTGCAAGGAGAACTGATTACGAAAGATAACCTTATATCTGACTTAAGAAGCGAAATATTGACCAAAGATGATCTTATTTTTTCTCTTAGCACCAAACATGCTGAATCTCAAGATAATTTGTCTAATTTTAAATCGGCTGCTTCCAAACTACAGCGAGTTCTTTCTGTATTGACTGGTGATGTATGTGTGGAATCAGAGCTAATTGATGATTCGGTGGCTATGTTTACCAAATTGTATGACCAGCTGAGCATGGCAGAGGTAACAGCCAAAGAAGTGATTTCGCAAAAAGAATCCGTTGTGGTCAATAACAATAAATTAGAACATGAAATTGAAGCGCTGCGAACTGAAATTGAAACTTTAAGTAAAGACAAAAATGAAGTAGAAATTGATAGATCCATCCTAAATCAAGAGGTAATCCAACGTGCGAAAGATATTGAGCTACTACAAAAGGAAAAGTCGGATTTAAGCACAGAATTACGGAATAAAAATGAAAGAATACAAAGACTAAGTGATGATATAACAATTAAATCGCGTCTCATAAATTCACTTCAAGACCAAGAAAGTGTCCTGCGTTCCCGGGAAGACGTACTTATACAACAAGATCTGAAATCTACAGCTAAAATAGAAGAACTAGAGTTGTTAGTTAATACCAAACAAGCAAGATTTGATGAACTATTACAGATTAAAGCAAACGAAATAGCAAAACTAAAAAATGATGTCTCCAAAAAAGAAAGTATGTTAGATGAGAATTATATAGAATTACAAAAAGTCTCAAAAACTCTCGATGACACCACGCAAAATCGCGGCCACATGTTGGATAGCATTTATACAATGGCAACTAATTTGATTGATAAATTAGAAATTCAAAGTGATCAACCACTGAATAGTGATAATGTTTATGGAAATATTCTACAAATCTTAGACAAAGCCACAAACAAAATTTCATCACTTAAAGGTGAGACATCTACTAACGACATCTATGCTAAAGAACTTGAAGAAACCAAACAAGTACTTGATCAATTACAAAAACAAAATAAGCACGTTATAGATAACCTTTCTCGCACTGAAAATAAAAATAACCTATTGATTGCTGAACTGGACGAAATCAAAATAGCCAACAAGAAATTATCCAGTGACTTATTAAAAAGCGATGAAATGCTTAAGCAACTACAACTTGAATTAAAAGACAAAGTTAGTGTTATAGAAAGCTTAGAACTTAAATTGAATGAATGGACCAACAACTTTGCTTCTCTCGAAGAATCCATGAAAGAGCAAATCTTTGAACTACAAGCAACCAATCTTGAACTTCAATCGCAATGTACACAGAGAGATAGTAACCAAACATACAGTGTCGATAAAATTTCCAGTGTTTCAGAAACCCAACAACTGGCTGCTCGAAAATCATTCACGAATATATTAGTGGAACCAGGCAACTCTTCGCCGCAGAGACTGTTTACTTTATGCTGCAACAAAATAGTAAATACTGTTTATCCAAGTGATAGCGATCTTAACTCTAAGTCAAGTTCGAGCACTAATTTTGAAGCCATAAGTGCTGCGACTCAAACGAATCCTTGCGACTGCGATCAATTACTGGCCGAAAAAGATATCGCATTGGAAGAAAATATGGATTTAAAAGCAAAGTTTGAATTTCTTCAGATAATTAATGTTAATCTACTCAAGGAGCAAGAGCAAATACGTAAAGAACTCACATTACTAGTGGAACCAGCTCATGAGCTACAGAAAAAGATTTCTAATCACAGAACGAATTTATCAACTCTAACGGCCACAACTTATGCCGAAAATAAATTACTCAAGTCTCAAGTTAAAGTTTTACAACATCATAACAACAGATTTCACAGTGTATGTCAAAGAGATTTGCCTGCATTTAAAAAATCGCTACAAGAACTCGGCTCAATATTGAAAAGTACGTCTTTGGCAAATAGGCTAGAAACTAGTATTAAAAGATATTCACTGCCGGAAGTTTTAGGCAGAAATAATTCTGCATCAAACTTCAGAGATGAATCCACTTTAGATAGTGATCTTCTAATGCTTGATACAAACGTCACCCTTGCATCTACCGATAACACTTTATTAGTGCAAGATCAAACTGGTCTCGACGGAACGCAAATTTATTTAGACTCCGAAATCAATACTGATTTAATTGAAACAATAGATCCAAATATCTTACATACTCAACTACAAATATTATCTGTAGAAAATCAAAAATTAAACGAAAAGTTGGCATCATTGAGAGAAGAAAATTTAAAGCTTCACAAAGGAATTGCAGAAGGTGCTGACATTATCAAACCTGATATACGTAAAACATATGCCCAAAGTAGTCCTATTAAGCAGAACAGAAGTAACGCAATTGACTCATTAGAAGATACTGTTCAGATCGGTGAAGAACTTTGTAAATATTGTGGCAATAAAAACGTGTTAACGACGGATGGAAAAATGACAGAAGAAATAAAATCACTTACTGAAGAATTACTTCAAGTCAAACTACGAAACGCTGACTTTGAAAAGAAATGCAACGACCTTAGCGCGGACATTATTCAAAATGATAAATTAGTCCTGAAAATCAATGCCTTGGAAAAAGACAATAAAATGAAAATATCTGAAATAAATCAGTTAGCTAAAAAACTTGATGAATTTAATAAACTTCAAGAAGAAAATGATATCCTATCTACACAAGTCATGGAATCTATTGATGAAGCAGACAGTCTTAAAAAGGAGCTGGACACATTGAAAGAAGGTAATATAGCCTTGAATGATAAATGTACTGAACTAGAAAAATTCGTTAAGTGTACAAACGCGCAACTAGCAACTGCAACAACGTGTTTAAAATGCGCTAACATCGCTTCCGCTAGTCCAGTACCGGCTCACTCTGCGCTCAATAGAAGTCGCAGTGATTCTGAGAGTACCTCGTGCTTCAATAAATTATCTACACTTCAAA
Organism: Clepsis dumicolana; assembly: GCA_963691665.1. Lineage (NCBI taxonomy): Eukaryota > Metazoa > Arthropoda > Insecta > Lepidoptera > Tortricidae > Clepsis > Clepsis dumicolana. The sequence continues at coordinate 4,657,955 of OY829506.1, forward strand.
ACCAGCTGCTAGCGAGTAGGGAAGACTGCAAAACAATATCTGAGGACGTAGCTACAATTAAAAATCACTTTGAAATTGGCAATATGTCAAGCATGGGACTGGACGATAGCATGGGAGAACATAATATTTTCACCTTATCTAAAGAACTAAGCAGAGTCAGCCCGAAAACGACAAAGCTGAAAGATACCGTTGTAACTGAAGAGCGGCATCTAGACATTTATGACTTGGACAGGATAGATTGTTTCAATTATTATGTTGAAAAAACTGGCGCTGAAACCAACCTTAGCCAAGAAACAAAAATAATTGACATCATGAAGATGTTATATAACAGTCTCATCGCTAAACATGGAAACGAGGTCGAGAACCTCGTTAATAAACTAAAAGATTTCGAAGAGTCTAGAAATGCGCTACATGAAAAAATTGATAACATCACTACTGAATACTCCAAAATTAGCGAAGAAATTAAGGACAAGGACAGCCGTATTAATGGCATTGCCAGTATATATAATAAAATTAGGTGTAATATAGCAAATTTAGATAAAGAAATCTCCAGTTCCAATATCGATAAAAATACGGCACTAGTCACAATGTTCAAAGATATTGTTCTAAATATTTTAGACACGGAATTCGAATTAACCAGTGTGAACACCTTCGACAGCCTGATCGATAAGGTGGTAACCAAACACCAAGCCGACTTGGTGGAAATAATGAAGCGGTATTCTGAGCTACAAGGTAACATGGAAGTTCTAGCGGCCGAACTAAGAAATGTTACTGATAATCTTCATCAAATTAAATGTCAGCTATCTGACAAGGAAAAAGAATATAACTTGTTAGTGTTACAAAAAGAAAAAACGCATGAAATCTCAAATGCAGTTACACTAGACATAGTAAAAAAAGATCAAGAACTAAATGGCATTATTTCCAAAGGATGTGAAATATTAATAAAGTGCAAAACTGTTACACCAAGTGAAATAGATTTATCATTGCCAGTTAATAAAAATGTATCTGTATTAATCGAAAAGCTTATACAACAATCTAAACAGATGGACTTGGTTTCCCAAGAAAAACACAACCTTCTTATTGATATAACAAAATGTAAGACAGTGTTAGAGGAAAAAGCAGAAGAAGCGGAAAGCTTGAGATCTGAAATTGTGAAACTACATGAGTTATGCAAAATTGCAACAAGTGAGTTAGTTTTAAAAAATGAAGCGTTAGAAAATCTAACTTCTTTACACGAACAGCTCAAAGAAGTTTATGACAAAAAAACAGAAGAGAATAATACTAACGTAAACATCGTAGAAAACTTAACACAAAAGTTAATTATAATGCAAGATAATTTGGATAAAAAGGAGAGCTCTCTACAAGCTTTGCGGCTCGAGAAACAAGAGAAGAATGATTCAGAAGCTAAAGCCAAGTTGACTGAGCTCGTAGAAACAATTAATAATTTAGAGCATGAAAATAAAAAATTGAAATCAGTAAATGAAATTATAACAAACGAAAGCGAACAGAACGCATTACAGCTATCGAAAGCTGATGACACGATAAAGCATAGTAAAACTGAACTAGAAAAAATGACTGCAGAAATATTGTCATTGAACCAATCTCTGAAAGAGAATTTGAGTGTAATTGAAAGTTTGAAGATTGAAGCGAAGTCCCTTTTGGAAGAAAATGCTGATTTAAAGAAGAAATTTGAAGAGGCTAATAAACTCTGCTCTCAACTGAAGTTGAATATAAAAACTCACGAGAAGACTGCTGAAATACAGTGCAAGACCATAGCCAGGTAAGTTAAATATTTTTGATAATAATTTATGCTGTAATTTTCATCAAATGTAGGTACCTAGTGTAATCCTGCATGTCAATTTTCACTTGCTTAAAATCCAATTACTAAAATAATAATAAAAATAAATGTAAAAATAAATGTTATTTTTTTTAGGCTTAAACAAGAAAAAGAAAACTGCATGACACCAGGCAAAAACAGAAATAAACAAATAGAGGAATTGACACAGAAATGTGACGCAATGCGAAAAGAATGCGTTACTTTAACAGCAGACCTTGACAAGGCTAAACAGGAGGCCAGTGAGCTGATAGAAGAAAAAGAATTCTTAGAGGTAAATACCAAGCTATGTTCTTAAAATTCCAATGGGAATTCTACTAATATTATAAAAGCGAAAGATTGTAAGGATGTTTGGATGTTTGTTACTCTTTCACGAAATAACTTGACGGATTTTGATGAATCTTCACAATAATATGGCTTCCACATCGTAACAATACGTAAACTACTTTTAAGTGGTATTCGTAACAATACGTAAACTACTTTTAAGTGGTATTTTGTGTAGACTTTACCAGGCTAATAAAAAAAGAAAGCTCCGAAAGTAGCATAAATTTGGGGGGGCCCCTTTACCGTACGTCCAAAAAATATTTTCAACACGATCGAATGTTCTTGGCCGGTTTTTGTGCAATTAAGTGTTTATAGACTTAGTAGAAAAACTTTTCCCACGGGCCAAGCAAAAATCAATCTTATGACAATGTCATCAGCATTTTGGCAGGGGAAAGCTTTTCTCACTTTAACTGTACTTACTGACTTCACACTTGTGTTCCCAGCGGCGAGTCACCGAGTTGGAGAGTCAAGTGGAGACCACTCAAAAGTCCCGCGTCTCCCTTGGCTCCGTCGGAGACAACTCGCGTCGCCGGCGCCAGAGCCTGCTGGATTCGAAACGCATGTTCGGCGATGACAAACAGGAAATCGGTAAGCTCCTTGCCACTTGTTATTGTTGTGGATGATCTCAGTGGGGTATCTTTGTTTTTTTTTTTTACTCGTTTCCCGTTAAATACTCACTGAAACAACTTAGCATTAATCTATCTTAAAAAAGGGTTGAGTCGTTTGATCTATGGCCTCCCAAGCAGAGGGTCGTGGGTTCAAACCCTGGATCGCACCTCTTAGTTTTTCGGAATTTACGTGCGGAATTACATTTGTAATTTGTCATGAGCTTTGCGGTGAAGGAAAACATCGTGAGGAAACCTGCACACTCTTGTGAAGCAATTCAATGATGTGTGTGAAGTTCCCAATCTGCACTGGGCCCGCGTAGGAACTATAGCCCAAGCTCTCTCATTCTGAGAGGAGGCCTGTGCCCAGCAGTGCAACGTAAAAAAGGCTGGTGATGATCATTAATCTATCTACTACTAGTACTAACTTTGGTGTAAGGGTTATGCACGTGACACATAATGTCAAGGATCCGGGTTCAATTCCCGGGGTTAGTCATATTTTTTTGTTTTCTGTGTATTCTTGATTCAATGAGTATTTAAAGTATAATATTGTGTTAGATCGTCAACTGTCATAAAGTTGTCACAATACCAATTTAGTACAAACATTATCTAGATCTGTTTTAAGCGCGATCAAATTCTTATTCCGTTAAAACCTTTCACTTCGCTTTTTCATCACACTCACCCGTAATAAGCTGCATTACTAGCTGACTTGGCTGTTATGCCCTGAATAAAGCCCTCGGACCTCTTCTCTTGTTTTAACGCACAAGAGCTGTAATAGGCGCACGGTGCGGCGCTATCAGCACTGCGCCCTACATTTCATCCCAAATGTGAAGAAAAATGCCGTACGTGAGTTACGAACCTTGTCTCAGAAAGCCCTTGACTTCTGGTTTCCACTAGAGCCTCGTTCATAATTCCTTACCGCCCTTAACTCTTTAATACACAATGTACTGAGGACCGGTTAGTAGTTAGCGACCCTGACTATGAAGCTTGAGGTCCCGGGCTCGAATCCCGGTTGGGGCAGATGTTTGTATGATGAATACGAATGTTTGTTCTCGGGTCTTGGATGTTTAATATAAATAAATAAATAAATGAATAAATATCATGGGACAATTGACACCAATTGACCTAGTCCCAAACTAGGCAACGCCTGTACTATGGGTACTAGACAACGGATAAACATACTTATGTAGATAAATACATATTAAACATCCAAGACCTGAGAACAAACATTCGTATTCATCATACAAACATCTGCCCCGACCGGGATTCGAATCCGGACCTCAAGCTTCATAGTCAGGGTCTCTAACCACTAGGCTATCCGGTCGTCAAATATATATATATATATATTTTTTTTTGTGTCCCATGATAATTATTATATTATTTATTTAAATGAGTTCGCCGGTTTTCAGACCACAAGAAGATGGAAGCGTACTTCTCCACCACTGCGAAACCCGACGACATGTTTATGGATGTTGACGACAACTCCAATAGGAGCACACCCGTCAGGAGCCGAAGGTACGTAAACGTAGTACATCTTTCAGCAATAAGTAGCGTGGCTTAAGTGTAGTAGTAAGTAGTTATTTACTAGCTGACCCGGCTACACGAATTTTCTTCATATGTTATTCTTTCTTGTATTTTTCTACTTTTTAGGGTTCCGTACTTCCAAAGGAAAAAACGGAACCCTTATAGGATGTCTGTCACGACCCTTTTTCTCTGGAACGCGTGGAGGTAGCATGCTGAAATTAATATCAAATACTCAAGCCTGCGGTCCCTTGAAGCTGTGAAAAAAGCAACCTGCAGTGAACGCAATCAAAAGATACAGTCATTAAAAAGGCTGTTTCCATACAAATTGCCGTACAAGCCGGCAAGTTGCCGTATTGCCGTATTGCTAAAGGGTACTTCCAGTTGTCCTAGAAACTTGAAATTTGGTATGAAGGTAGCTTTTATAGAACCACTCAGAATTTTTTCTATATCTTAAATTTTTATGTGTCTGTAGATTTCCCAGACCAATATAAGTTGACCTCAGACTGCGTACATTTTGCTTAAGAGCGTTAAAATCTTTCTACGAAATCCTCGTGCGCGAGTCCGACTCGCAGTTGTCCGGTTTTTTAATAGTTATTCTGCTATTCGGAGTAGAGACAAATCGAAGATCATAAAAACCGGTATAGCCGTTCTTGACTTATAAATGGTGTAAAAATCACGACTTTGTTTTATATATATTTCAAGGAAAGCAAACAAGCAAATTTATACAGTACTGGCTGTTGCTCGCGACTTCGTCCGCGTAGATTTCGGTTATCGCTATCCCGCAGGAACTATACAATTTTCCCGAATACCTAAAAAGTATATTCATCAATATTCAAACTATCTTCTTGCCAAATTTCATCTAGATTGGTGCAACGGTTTTCCCGTGAAGAGGTAAGTAACAAACAGACAGACTGAGTTACTTTCGCATTTATAGTATTAATTAGGATGTACCTACTTACTGAATAGAATAATTATCAAACTTAGCATGAGTTTGCTTTTCCTTCACCGAAAAGCTCATGAAACATTACGAATGTGAATTCACACATAAATTCCAAAAAAACTCACGAGTTGCGAGCAGGGGCTCAAACCCGCAGCCTTCTTCTTGATAGGCCATAGGTCAAACCATTGGGATCCCACGACTATTCCCACTTAGACATATGGAATGGTGGGTTTTAAGAGTTGACAATGTTTCTTTTACTTCCAGATCTGGGAGTTTCCCATCCAAGAATGACGAGGTAAGTATCTGCTTCTCTATTAGCATGAATTCAAAACGCATGCACTCGACGACGGGATAGCCTGGTGGGCAGGGAACCTGACTATGAAGCTTGAGTCCCCGGGTTCGATCCCCGGTCGGAGCAGATGTTTGTATAATGAATACGAATGTTTGTTCTCGGGTCTTGGATGTTTGATATGTATATAAGTATGCATTTATCTATGTAAGTATGTTTATCCGTTGTCTAGTACCCATAGTACAGGGTTTGCCTAGTTTGGGACTAGGTCAATTGGTGTCAATTGTCCCATGATAGTTTTTGGCTATGGAAGGCGACATTTTTTATGGAAGGAAATACGAAGGATAGCATTTCTATCCTCTTTATGTCAGTTCTGTAGTTTGTTTACGTTTTAATCGGATTGGTATATGTGTGATGTATATTGTACGTCAGAGTGACCGCGACGAGGGTGGGTCGCGGCCGGGCAGCGCGCTAGCGCGGCGCCGGCGCCGGCAGAGCCTGCACGACATGCATCGCAACACGCAGCCGGCGGCCCAAGGTAACACCCGTCCCTTTGCCCCACGGACCAGCCACCCTCTGGACACCGCATCTTTTATAATTTGCTTTTAGAGTCATTACGAAAAAAGCCGCGGTGAGCGGGCCGGGGGAATGCGTCGTGATTGGTTCATAGCTTGTCATCTCGCTTATCATCTAGTCGAAAGTGCGCCGCGATTGGAGGCTAGAGAGATTTGTAGGTGCAAATGAGCATATGCGTTTCGGAATCGTTCGCCCTGACATTTGGTGTCCAGAGGGTGGATGGTCCGTGCTTTTCCCTAACGGCCTTATCACTAGACATCAGGGTTTTTGGTGCGGGAATGACTTGAGAAACAGTCAATACCTACTCTTTGGCTAATTTACAGCTTTGGGTCAAAGACTAAAATTCCCGCACCGAAAACCCCGATATATACTTATCACACTGGCGATTTGCTAGCGACTTTTGTATTGAGGCAATCACGCAACGTGTTCGCCGTAAGCGATATTAATATGATGCACTGGCTCGCAAATTGCTAGTGTGATAAGACTCTAATAAGTAACTTCGCTTACGTATAACCCCCGTTATTACGGTATTATATTACGTATAAAAATGACGGGTGATATAATTTTGACATGTGTATCTGTGTCTATGTCCGTGGCACCGTAGCTCCCAAACGGATGGAATAGAAAATTAGAAAGCTGATTTAATCCCGACTGTTATTGGCTAAGTTTTATCATAATCGAGCCGCATTTTGACACTGGTCATCGGATTGAAATGACAGTTTTTGTATGACTGACAGCTAGCTGTTTCCGATACCAATTGCCAGCTCATACAAAAACTGACAAAATTAACACGATGGCGATTCCGAGCGAGTTACACAATAAGCTTGGCCGTTCTTGTGATATGGGACTTTGAAATCGAAATGTCGGGGGTACCTATTTAAATTTTCCCAAGTTGAAGTTATAGTGAGTGAGTTATAGTTATATTTTTGTACTTTTTTTTTCAGAACATTTGAACACTTTAGACGAGATTAACAAGCTCGATAGCGGTGACAACAGGTTCGTTAATTTCTAAGCTGTTATTATATTTTTAACATTTACTTACATACTTTCCATAGTTTAATAAAAGTTTTAAAGAGGTGGACATAGTGCTTATAAGTATTGCCTGCCTATGAGCCTCTTTTCTACCCGCAACATCCATACCTAACCCCTTATGGGTATCACCTTCCAGTGAAGTAGCACAGCTGAAAGAACGCTTGGAACTCTGTCAACAAGAGTTAGAAGAGTTGAGAGAGAAGTATCGCGAAGTTGACGCGGAGTGCGAAACGTGCGCCGAGTACCTGCGCGAGCGAGACGAGCAATGCATGCAGCTCGCCAATCACAACAAAGTGTTGCAGGTGGGTACACCTAATCGATGGTTTTTTCAAGGTCATCATCAGTGATCTGATTTTATGACGCAGCACGGTGGGGTATCGAGTAGAAATTTTAACCCTTAAGGCCCCATTTATTAGAACATACTACCACTGAATCAATAGCAGTTATGGAATACATACAGACAAAGGATATTTTTGAACCAAGTCGCGTTTTAAATAAACACAATTTATATTGTGCCATATTATTCAGATACCAACATTGAATTTCCAATTAAATGTATGTGGTCGTTATAGCGCCTCTGTCTTATTAAGGGTATAAAAATGACCAACATCCCGGGACCTTGTTCGAAAAAAATATCATCATCAGCCTGTTTTCGTCCCACTGCTGGGCACAAGCCTCCTCTCAGAATGAAAGGGCTTGGGCTATAGTTCCCACGAAAAAAACATATAATATTTTATTAAAAAAATGTTTTTCGTTTGGTAAATTGGCCGCAATCTAGTCGTTGCATCAGAACAGCAGTTTTCTAACGGCAAAGTTAAGATCTAAACAGACGCTATGTCACGTCTACATTACAGCGTTATATTTCTCGATATCTTCTGCATAGAGAACCGGCCGCAAAACGCGCGGTCTATGCAATTTCTTTTATACAAGTTCGAATATTACACCCAATACTGCCTCTTGCTCTCTGCGTTCGCAGCTTAAGGTCAAACCACACTCGAGCGACCCCTATAGGTGAACATCTTTATGTGCTCAGTAACTCTACAGTTGAGTATATTTCAAGTTGTGGTTTTACAGAAACAGCTCTCGGAACTGAACGAAAAACTCCAGAACGCTAGCAGGATTCGAAGCCAGAAGGACCCTAAACTCGGTTTAGCAGACGCCTCCGTCAACACTGATGAAGGTAAGAGTTATTAAACTAAGTTCGTAAATTAAGACTACTCAGAGATGTGAGCAGATCAGTGGTGCGCGTGGAAAAATCTACCAATAAGATGAGCTGCACAGAGAAACGATGTGTCTTATTGGCGGATTTCGCTTCTCACTGCTTTGGTGGATGCGCAACCGTATGACCCTACGTTTCAGTGTTGTTATAAGAGAGCTCGAAAATGGAGGTACTGGTTTTTGTTAATTTTTATGCAGATCTAAGTGAACTAAATGCCAGACCAGAACTTCCGAAGTTTTTAGTTTCTGAGAAGAAACGAAAAAAAACGTATATTTAAAGGATAATGTCTTATAAAAAATCTGACCTACTTAAAACGAACGTACAGAAAAATCTCGAGTTATGGGCTTTTTTTTGTGGGTTTTTTTTAATACCCCCGTCAATTAGCAGCTATTCTTTTACGTCGTAACAGAATAATAAAACGAATAAGCATTTAGTTCAATTACATCTGTATAAAAATCAGGGCGTCCGTTGTCGAGGTCTCTTATCACACTATGCTTGCCTGTGAGTTTTTTTTTTATAGCCTGTTCATTTCTAGACTGGGCGAATCTCCACTCAGTGGTGGTGGACCGTATGTCGTTCGACCGCGAGGTGGAGAAAAACAAAAGCCTGCAGCGCTGCGTTGACGAGCTGCGGTTCAAGTACGGGGAGCTCAAAGCCACGCTCGCCAAGGCGCAGAAGAGCACGGAGCGCGCCGCCCGGTACAAGGCTGATGTACAGTACGTTTGCAAACCCATTAGAGAACTCTTGAAATTTGTGACCTATTTAAAATGTCGAGAATGCCGCTCGGCCACCTGACCACACCATTTAACGTATTCACCTGAAAACGTTAAATTGATAATACGACAGGTAGTGTTATCGAATGCCTTGGATTTCATCCTTTTTTTTTTAATTTGTTTTCCAACTACTTCTCTTCAACCAATTCTAGACACGGACGTTCTCTTCCCCTCTCTCGCAATGGCTATATCATATCATGCGGTGCAGTATCATCAACAAAGCGCTAAGTGTTTTAAAATGTGTTGCGAATGTGAATCGATTTTCTTGCTACACTTACTTTGCTTTATGACTTATGACATAATTTTGAAATTTTTTTATGTTCATAATTATGTCATAAGTCATAAAGCAAAGTAACTAAATGCTAGGAGGATAGTATACGGAGTGTCAAAGCCCAGACTTCGAATCGTTCCCCGCGGTCATATTAAAATTCAGGCAATTTCTAGATGGCGCCAAGGTCGTAGCCAGCGGGTCAAATAATAACAAAACAGCGGTTCTAATGTGTCACTCAAGCAAGGTAGATGGCGCTGAATGTAAATAAGAACGATTCAAAGTATGGGCTTTGTCAATCCGTTTACTTTCCATGATCCTTGCTAAATGTCAAATGTCATTAGCAATAGAAGTTTATTAAAACATTTTTGTTTGGAACCAACATGAATGTCTATAGCAGTATTTTTATTTTATTACACAGTTTTACTAGATATAAAATCAGAAGAGACTAGAATTCAGAATATACCTTTTCAGTTCCGCCAAATAAAGGGTTAACGCGTACCCTGCCGTTGGTGGAGTTGGTCTTAAGTGACCTTATTCGCTTAAATTTTAACTGCATTGATTGCGTTGATTTGTATGTTAACCCCACTTGTACACAGGGAGCTAGAAGCCACCAAATTAGAGCTGCAGTCCTGCAAACGCGAGCTCGAGGAATACAAGGAACGCTGCAAGGAGCTCGACGAAGAGTGCGAGACGTGCGGCGAGTACCTGCGCGAGCGAGACGCACAGCTGTGCCGGCTGAAGGAAACCAACGACGCGCTAGAGGTGAGGCAGCCAGCTGGCAACAGGGGCGCAACTGGGGGTGGAACCACCGTGGCTTGTATGGCAAATAAAACAATTCTCACCCTTTTGGCGGTATCTTAGGTCAACACGGTTTGGGGCCATAAAGCAGATAAACGCGAGGCGCCTTTGGCTTATCTATGCACAAAATTTTTTGTACCACTTTTCGAGGGGGACGAGGTACACGTACAGCACAAGTCTACGCACACAATCAAACAGACTGTGCATCTTACACAAACTACTTATTGTGATTTTTTTGGCAGGCAGGAAATCGCGCGTTAACATCTCCTTTCTTGCTTTAACTTTGGGGCTGACAGAGCAAAGTATAGGTGATTACGCTTGTTTTCTAGTATTGTTAACCTGCAAAGGCAATGGATGTATGGGAGATTTTTATTGTTACTTCTCAGGGGGTGTTCACTGTTTAGTTCGCTTCCTCTTTAAGCCCTATGAGTTTTATCGCTGGTCACTGGGACACCTATTAGATGAGTTCAGTTCATGAGCTGCCTGAAATAGATTTAAATGAGCGGAAGAAACTTTTGTTGTGTAATGTATTTGAATACACTTCACACACTTATGAAAATGACAGGCCATTTCCCTATAAAAGTGACATTAGTTTAGTTCAATGCATACGTACAGTCCAGGTCACCAGTATGTATACACCACAGAGTCCTAAAATATGTATACAGGCCTTATTACTGCGACGGTAAGATTGATGTATACATATTTTTGCAACTTTGCGCGGATCCATGTCTTTGACTTTTACTCTAGTGAAACGACCTGTATACGCTGTGGTAATGTTGTAATACATAAACTTCGACACCATGACCATCTTTCTGTAGCCGTATCGGAGCAGCAATGTGTAACGCTCGCAACGCTTCAGTGTTAAGAATATTAAAACAAAATTGATGGAATTCCAGGCAAAATTAGAAGCGCTTCTAGATAAAGAGGCCGGTAACAAGGCGCTGTCCGTGCGCAAGAAGCGGCAGAGCATGCACGACCAGAACCGGAACTCCGCCGTCCAGTGCGCAGACGCATCCACTGAGACCACCGAAGGTAACCTACGCTCAGCAACATACTACTCAATAGAATAGGGGCCACAAGTATTTTGATCGTTACGTGATAATTATATTCAACAGTTATTGAAATAAGTGAAGCAAATTGACTGCGTAATTAAATTATCATTAGCCCAAATAAAAACAAAAGCCTTGTATTAATCTTATTTAAAAATTATACGTATTTCCTTTTATTTCAGATTTATTGAGCTACCAAGTCGAACGCGACAACGACACAAAGTTGCAATATAATGAAATGCAACAGCTCAAAACGGTGAGTTCCCATACCACTACAACAACGTTACACACGTTAGATACTTGAAATCTTTTTTGGAGGTGTTATTTTTAGGGTTCCGTACCCAAAGGGACCCTATTACTAAGACTCCGCTGTCTGTCCGTCCGTCTGTCTGTCCTCATGGACCGTGATAATCGGATAGTTAAAATTTCCACACATGATGTATTTCTGTTGCCGCCATAACAACAAATACTAAAAACGGAATAAAATAAATATTTAAGTGGGGCTCCCATACAACAAACATGATTTTTTAGACAAAGACATCCGTGGACGAGTAGGTAGTGTAACTAGGCAGCTGTCTCATTGAGCTTGACTCTTAGACAAGATAAAATAACTCTGGTAACACCGCTAATCGCCACTAGATGGCGCTGTCAGTCACTTTGTTTTGTTTTTTATAGATAATGGCATAGTGTCATTCTATGGAACTTGCTAACTATGTAAACAAACCGTCATATTAAAATTGTCTCACAATGATGAATTTGCTATGGCGGTTTGTTTACATAGTTAGCAAGTTCCATAGAATAACACTACGGAACCCTTCGTGCGCGAGTCCGACTCGCACTTGACAGGTTTTTTATGTCATTTATTTATAGGGCATGGAGAGGCTGTCGCAACAAAAGACCGCTCTGGAGATGCAGCTGCGGGCCGTGACTGGCGCCGTGCCCGCGCCCATGGTGCCGCCCGTCTACGTTGCGACCGGCAGTGCCATCGTTCAGGTATCATTTTCGGTTGATCACTTGACTTAAATATAGTTAATGACGAACACAAAGATTACAAAAAAGATAATTTTTACTTGACTGCCCAAGGAGGGTTGTATGTATGTCTTATTCATTGGCACGCTCTACAGCAGTGGTACCTAACCTTGGGGTAATTACCCCAAATATAAATGTGTTTCCTGAGGGGTGATGAACAAGATACCATCAAACATGAGGCCGGACAGTCACACTGTTTGCTTTAAAGAGATCACGGACCAACCACCCTCTAGACACAAAATGTCAGGGCAAACGTTTCCGAAACGCATATGCTCATTTGCACCTATAAATCTCTAGCCTCGAATCGCGGCTCACTTTCGACCAGATGACAAGCTATGAACCAATCACGACGCACTCCCCCGGCCCGCTCACCGCGGCTTTTTTCGTAATGGCTTTCCTAGTTAATTATAGACGGTGCGGTGTCCAGAGGGTGGCTGGTCCGTGAAAGAGATTGTCGGCAAATTCTGGCAATTTCTAAGGGTAAAGGTGGAAAAAAGGTTAGGAACCACTGCTCTACAGCCTAAACTGTTTGACGGATTTCAACGTGTGAGAGGTCATTAGATTCGTTTCAGTTGTGGGTTCTGGGAGTGACAAAGGTATATTGTTTCCCAGAATTGCAGTCGGGTTTTGTTTTTAATTTTAAGTTGGTTAAGTCAGTTACATTTGGCACTTCTCCCACCGCCGGCGAGTAGCGAGACGCGAACGTTTTTCGCCACAAAATGTTCATACCAAGGATCGCTCGTTTTCATTCATTGTTGTCTAGAATATGACTAACATTTATTTAATTATTTTCAGAATCAGCATTTTACCGACATAATGAAAGAAAATCAAAAGCTCAAAAAGATGAATGCAAAGTTGATTACCATTTGCAAGAAGAGAGGCAAACCTCTCGGAGATTCCAACAGAGAGAATGACGACCCCGCGGAGATGGGGTAGGGTTAGAAGAACAAAGGTGCTTTACATTAGCTATGAACAAAGTTATAGGGTAAATCACCAGTAACTGGCCACCTCATACTAAAAATGAAATCTATTCCCCTATAATAGAATTCATTATAGTATAAGGTGTTAATTACTGGCCAGGTTAAACTAAATTGAATTCTGTTTGTATGGGAACAGAGTTCATTTTTAGTATGAGGGGGCCAGGTACTGGCGATTTAACCTAATCATAATTAGTTGTAATATATAATGTCTGTTATTATTTTCTCAATGGTTTGACAACAATGGCGAAAATTTGAAATATTTCAGTCACAAATAATAAATGTAATAATAACCCATACACCAGTGTTTTGGTTATGCAACACCAAAGTTGTCATGACAAGAAGAAAATCAATCGCTACGAATTATTCGACAATTTTATATATACATTTACATTTTAAATTTTGATTAATTGAACCAGCTAAATCGAAGTGTAGTGAATTATTGCATGACAAGTTATTTTTGATATTTTGGGTAATATTTATAGTAATTTGATTAGTTAGGAATTGTAATTACAGCTGCTAGCGGCTAGTTTATATTGTCGAGTAACTCAATGACCTAGAGATCATTTGTCTAGGGCTGACGTGTATACATATAATGCAAAGTGCAATGGGAAAGGCTGCTAGAATTACTTCAATGACACGTTAATGGAAGTATCTCTTTCAATACACTTATGTAGGATAACTCATTCAGAATTATTTTGACAATATTGTACTGTTGAGTTCTAAGTAGCCTTCCCCAATAGTACAACGAAAGTGACAATCAGACAAAGACTGAATGCTATGAATGACATTCCAGAAGCATTTACGTGAAAGAAGCTAGACTGTCAAATGTGATTGATAATTTGAACAAAGTGTGTTGTGAGACTGGTGCCATGTAGATTATTTTAGTTTGTAGTCCGTTGTCATAAATACTGATTTTGAATTGTATGTACAATTTGAGTATTATTAGAACGTACTTAACGAGGAGTGAATTTAGTTATAATTTCTGTGTTGTTTTTACTTCACTTGAGCGCTCTGGAAGCCTGTTTTTAACACTACTTTATACAACTTCATCGACAGCTGTAAAAAATAAAGCTGCTCGCGTGAATACAAAAAAAAATGTGATTTATTATTCAATGTTGAATTAATGATTGTTCATTTTTAAACGACATATTGCATTCATTATTCATTAAACATTTGATTGTATTAATAAATGTCTTCATCCAAGTGTTAAGTGTTTTATTTTTCAATCTGGCCAAACAAAACAAAAGTTGCAAAGTTAGTTTTTTATTATGTTAAAAACAAACTAAACTTAAACAACATTATGAGAGTAGGTACACAAATGGCAGCTTAGCAAGCCAGCACAACAATTAAAGCTTGTCATAACAGCGTTAAACGTTCAGGACCCACAATATGTGGTTTACATTTAATGCATCTTATGCATGTAAAAAGTGAAACTAATTCTCAATAGCCTCCTCACGTTGGCCATTTTGGCTCACATTTTCTTTAAAATCTTCATCTCTTGCTTCCTCTTGTTTCTCCTTCAAAGGCAACATTGCCTCTTCGCATTGACCATTTTGGTCCACATTTTCTTTAGTGTCTTCATAATTTGCTTCCTCCTGTTTTACCTTTAAAAGCAACTCTACCTTTGTGGGCAGTTGCTCTAAAACTTCCTCTACTGCTTCTGGAGATTTGTCCTTTATCTGTGATCTTCTTTCCATGATGTTGTTGGAGAGGATAGTCTGACCGGCTGCTTTGGCCAAGTCTGCGGCTAAACTCAAACTCTCCTGATCATTGCATTTGCCGAGAACTGTAGCCGCTTCCAATAAATTGCCCAGGGCAATGTAACTGTAAACAAAAAAATTCAGATCAAAATTTTAGACTGCATGCCATTGTATGTAATATTTCTGACAGATGCAACTGTTATGCATGTGATAGACTGAATAATTATTGCCCGAATGTGTTTCGAAAGTGGTTCATACTGGCCTGTTCTTTTTATTAATATCATCACATACCAGATCGCGGCCATGTCTGGAACACCAGAGTGAACGCAGTGCTTAGCCCAATCGTTTAATACTTCCTCGGCAATCGTGTCTATGTACCTGAAGAAAACCCGAAATTAATAAATGTTGTCCTTGCCCTTTGAAGAAACATCAGTTAAATAAGGGTTAAATTTAATTACCTAATCCTGCACAGTAAGTAAGCTTCCTTATAGAGACGCGCTTCGCAGAGCGTGTTCACCGCTCCCTTCACGTCTTGCAGACTCAACAGAGTCATAGCCTTACGGTACACGGGGCCGCCGTAGGACCGATTCGCTGTAAAATAAATTATAATTATAACAATAAAGTGTATTAAAGTTATTAAAATTTTGTTTCTCATTGTTTTTGTTTGGTGCGAGTGCTTATAGCAGAGATATTTCTAATTCGGTTTATCACGAGTAAGAATAACATTTTTCTCCGTCAAGAAAAATAAAGGCATAGTAGTTCATATGCCACTGTAATTCAACTAAAAAGCGGTGCGTTGGAAACCGCACAAGGTTGCCTGTCAACTTCTTCATGTTTAAAACTCAAAATTAATTTAAGTGCAGAACTGCAAACGTTCAGAACATATTCTGTAATCATTTCAGCGTAAGGAAGATAATTAGTCTAATAAAGCACTTACCAAGCAATTTTCCATCTTCCCCGCTACCTACGAGTCTATCAATTTGGGCTAAATACAATCTGGATGCGTCTTTCCAATACCTACAAAATAAATAAGTGTTATTATAGCAACATTTAGCAATGAAAATATCTGATGAGGCAATGTGTAAACACTGTAAACTAACTTGTTTGACACGCTCGGCGTGATGCTAAGCAGGTAGGGGCAGATGAGATTGTTCTCGCTAGCATACTGCATCATAGCGTCAATGTGTCCGCGGAACACGGACAGCACTATCCACGCCTCGGTATTGCCGAACTGTAAGTGCCGTTCCACTGGAAATGTATTCTAAAGTTGTATGACACTTGTACATCACTTTGAAATTTAAAAGCAACCATTCAATTTAAAGTTTCATGTCGACAAAGCTCAAAGTGAATTACAGTACTGCTAAAGGAAAAAATCACATAAATTGATCGCGGAAGACTCATCCACGGTCATTTGTTCGTTTAATAAGAAAATAAAAGTATGTCACGATTAATTATTGCATTATACTCGTACACATCTAAGACTGATTTCAATTTTAAATTTTCATTCATTTCTATGCAACAGTCGAGAAAAACAAAAAAAAACGCAATGCTGCCAGCTGAGTAGAAATAAACCCTCTTAAGTCGACCGTGAATGCAAATGGACTCTTTTACATTAGTTTGTTACTGAAATTAAAGTGAGCCAATGATGTGTGTATTATTCCTGCAGTAGTACTGTTTTAGTTTAATTTTAGCGTGCGATGTGATTAAAAATGATGTCCTACCTCAGCTTGATGATCATGATGTTGTGATAGAAATAATTTAGCTTTTTAAAAAGAAATAGTGTGAAATTTTGAGCAACGGTATTTAGGAGAATGAAAACGAATTTTTTAATGTATAATTGTATATAATATGATTTTGACTTAAACATCAATATTTCTATTTAAATTATATTACTGTGATAATAATAAAAAAAAATCTTAAAATAAAAACTTATTATAAGGTCGAAAAATAGGAATTAATCATTATAAAAATCAGTCTTTCATTAGCCTCTTACTTCATTAATTCTCAGTTAAAATTAAAAACGTGTTAAATCCTTATTTTGCCAGTGCATGTGGCAGTTAGTTACTTAATAAAGCTCAGCTTGACTGTAAAAGCTGCATTCGTCCCATATCTTAGATCAAGATTGGTTTCGTGATTTGCTTGTGATCGGACAACTTGGCGTCATTACTCGCAATAATATAGACATGACTCCAAAGAATAATTAATTAATTAATTCTTACTTGTATTGTTATCCAAGACAGTAATAAAGAAATAACATAGACCTCTTATTGGGTTAGGCTTGTAAAAGCTTACTTCCCGAAATGTGCACTCTCTCTAAAAGTGCATTTTCTGCAAAATGTACACTCCCAAAAGGTACATTTGCCCAACTGGGGCAAGTGCCCTTTGCAAAGTTCGAGAGAGTTCTCGAAAGGGGCACTATTTCAAAAAGTGCACTTTCCAAAAGGTACACTTTCTCGAAAGATGCACTATTTCGATCACCACAAAGTTCAGTGCTCCATAACATCAGTGGATTGCAAACGGAGTTTTTCAAGTTTGTTTTGGATGTGAGGGCGAATAAACTTACCACGGAAAATTTTGACAAATTACTGTTTGTTTACTTTAATAAATGTACACAATAAGAAGTCTCTGTATTATTTATTTATTACTGTCTTGAATAAAAACTCAAGTAATAATTAATTAATCTTTGGCGACATGTCTATATTATTGCGAGTAATGACGCCAACTTGTCCTATCTCTGGGATAAGTGTCAGTCTGTGAGGCCTCAATCGATTAAAATTATAAGTCTTATAACTAAACAGTTCATAGCTCCATGTATCAAAGATCTCGGATCAAGGATGACTTGTTATCTTGTCAACAAGTTAAAGGTTTCATGAAATCATCCAAGATCTTTGCCTAGTGTAATTAAATCAGTCTTAAATGTTACTCACTTTCCGAATCGAACACTTCATTGACTTCCCTGTGTTTTCCGAACATCTTTATAAAATCTAGATCACCAGCATCATACTGAGCACACTGCTCCATCTGTTCTTCGACGTACTTCCTGTCCATATAATTGATCAGCATTGTCTTGGCCTTTCGAAGTCTCGAGTTCCTTATCTCGCCCGTGATCACAGGCAAAAGGAATTTGTTGGACGCCTGCGGTTTGCTGCACGTCATCGCCGCGAGCAGGTGGTCATCTAAAAGCATTCCTGGAGGGGGGCACAATACATGTCTATGCGGCTTTCTCTTCTTTTCCTTTTTCGGTATAGCACATCTTGCTTCTGTGAAAGGAATTAGTTATAGAGTAGAGGTGGACGCTCAGAGGTCGATAAGGCTGACTTGGGCCGCCATGGGTTAGTCACTAACTCTGTGTTAACATTACGTCATCCTATATACATAAATAAAGATAGCCGTTCTGTGCGTCCCTTTATCCACACTTGACTATTGAGTAGACAATTTATCTACTGCTTTAGCACGGTAATGCAACCACTCAATTGCTTTTGGCAATTAGAGCTACCTGTAAACGCTCTTAAATTTTGATACATAAATAGAGTTCAACTCAAAATTCAAAGCAAGTGAGTGGTTGTAGATAACAATACTACTGTGTTCACAGTTCCTTGGGATAAATTTAATCCTAGCTTTAATTTTGTCTTGTCAATAGCATGTTAGGGCCCGCGAGAAAATATGTCATGACCAAATATTTTATCCATAGATATATTCTTGCCTACATTTTGCAGTAGCAGTTGGGTCAATCAACTTTTTTAGTGTTGTTATTCTGTCCCGTCACGCAGGAGACAACAGTGATACAGTTGCTTAGAAAAACGGTTGCCATGTATACTACTAGCATGCTAACGAGATAAGGCATGAAGGAATAGTTATAAAACTGATACAACTCAAAGTGTTTGTACCCTAAAAATGAGTTACCGACGAGACGTCGCCATGGCAACGAGCAACACTTAAAAGGTGATTGACCCAGTGTCAGCTGTGCTGTTTTGGACGCGACGTAGACGCACCATAGAGCTCTGCGGAGTGGTCAGCGGTGTCCCAGAGGCGCAGGCAGCAGTCGGCGCCGCCCGACAGCACGGCGCCGGCGCGCGCGGGCCACGGCCACCACGCCGCCGTCAGCGTCGTCGCGCCGTGACCAGTGAACACCGCCTGGCAAACGCCAGTGCGCACGTCCCATACCTAGGGGAAAAAACTACTAGAGGGTTTGTAATATTAGACTGCTGGGCAAAGGCCACATTTTTTTCCACCTGTCGTGCCTGTGGACTTGTGGAGCGCATGGCCTTTTCAGTTTTTTTTTTAAATATGAAGCATCGGCTACAAAGCCATGAGCTTAAACCATAAAACATTAAAACAGAAATCTTATGAAGTAATATTCTTTTTTGACAAGTGGCAAGCAACCAAGCAAGTGTGTTCACCTGATGGTAAGTGGTCACCACTGCCCATAGACACCCGCAACCAAGATAAAATGCCTCTTGTGCCCGTAATTACACCGGCTGTCTTACTCTCCACACCGAAACACAACAGTGCAAGCACTGCTGCTTAGCGGCAGAATTAGCAAGTAAGATGGTGGTAGCGATCCGGACGGACCTCACACCCTTGTTGTGTACCTTTCCTACCGCCCGCAAAAAAAATCTTATCAATTGCCCCATGATATTTAACACCTAGGACCTCAGTTTCGAGCAGTGCCGTGCCGTACCTGCACCGTGCCGTCGTGCGACGTGGTGAGCAGCCGCGCCTCCTCGTGGGGGCTCCACGCCACCTGCAGCACGGTGTTGCTGTGCCCGATGAGCGTCTGGCATAACTGCAGCTTCTTCTCGCCCTCTGAACCACAGAAGGTAACTTCAGAACAGAGGATCTTCCAAGGCCCGCGGGTCAAGGGGATGTCTTGTCTATTAATTACATGTTTTAGCAACTTTTGAACCGTTCCCCCCTTTTGAAAAGTGGTGAGGTTTTATAGTGACTACCCAAAGTCACAAGCATTTTTTTGTTACAAAATACAGGGTGCTCGGAAGGAATTTAAACACGCATTTCTGAAGTCATAAGAAGTCTAAAATGCACATGCAATGTAAATTAATTAAGTTTGCTCAATTCGGTTTAGTTCGACGCATTTACAGGCATCAATCAATATCCCGTTTTCATTACGTCTAATGCAATTAACCGAGAATCGTTTAAAACTGTTATGATATAATCTAATTTAAGTTTGGAAAACTAAAAAATCATCACATCACCCCCATCTCGAGCCTTTCCGAAAACTAGCACAATGAAAAGTATCGGTTTTTTTAAGTTTATAGTCTTATGCGGCCCCGAATAGCAAAATCGATATCACCACTGATGAAGCTCGGTCTTATTTTTCGCGTGGCCTTTCCTGAATAGAAGCTAAGGTCTGGCCCCAGGTAGGAGCAGCCCCATCCTAGAGACAGATTTCTTAGAGGCAAGAACCAAAGATAGCTTTTAGGAAATGTCATCACTAAAAACTTAGAATTCATTTGCATAGCAATTTCTCACCTTCTGTATCAATAAACTCGAGTATGACCACAGAATTGACTTTGTCCAGAGAGCACACGGCGAGGAGGTTCTTGTTCTTAGACTCTTCGCTGGAGGACGAGGTTTGTTCGGGGTGCCACGCTATTGTGTGGATGAGCTTGCTGAAATAAGTTTCAACAAATGGGTATGAGGGTACTATGAGTTATGAGGTAAATTGAAATGAGATTGATCTTAGATATTTAGTTTATTTTGATTTAGTATAGATACTTATAGTGTTAAAGAAAATTATGCCAACACATGCACGGTGTGCAAGGGCAACGGCAATATTCAGCGTGTTTAGTGTTTAGGGTCATTCTTAGGTAATTTTAAAGAATCTCATCCCTGGCGTTATTAATTTAAACTAATCTCGATCTATTTGCAATCAGGTGAATCAAGTATGATATTTTATTTAGTTATAAGCTTCAATCAATAATTACAAGTAGGTAAATGTCGGATCAGAGCATCAAAAACGGCTCACTTGTAGAGTGAGCTCTTATTTATTGCACGCAAAATTTCACGTTATCGTAACAGCTTAAGGATTATATTCGATCAAAATAGTCAACAGCAAACTGACACTAGAACGATATGGCACTATTTTTTCTTCGTGATCTGTGCTATCTAGGTAATAATAATAATTGTTGGAAGGTTCTAAGCATAATATATTAATATTGAACAGGCACCACTTTCGGTTAATTCGATTGTACAGGGTAATTTTTTAATAGGTGCACAAATTTTTATGTTTGCTTCGCTATTGTTAATCAATAACACATGTGTTATGTTTACTCTAGTTTAAAAAATATTAGAGATATTGCCGATTCAATGATTCCACTAACTTATTATTCATACACGAGAAGTTAAAAGTAGGATAATTTGCAACAAAAAATTAACTGATTTTATTTACGATTCATTCAGCTATAAAATACAGCATTCCTCGACATTCAGCAGGCCTTTGACAGAGTATGGCACAAAGGACTACTTTATAAAATAAAAACATGCCTACCATATAATTTCTACCGGATTATTACGGAAAATTACGATACAAAATCATAAGTAAAAATTTGTGCAGTGATAAAAAAAATTACCCTGTACCTATAGGCGGAAATTATAAAAAAAATAAAACCGGGGGTATGAGATTCTGTAAAGTTGTTTAGTCACCTGAAGGGGTAGTGTACAGCGAGCAGGTCGTGTTGTGGCTCGGTGAGCACGGCCACGCCGCCCTTGTCGCTGCCCACGGCCAGACGGCCGGCCGCCGCGCGCGCCGCGCTGATCAGCCACGCCGCGCCCTCTACCGCCACGGACACTGGCGTCGGCGCTGCACACACAAACGACTCTTAATAGTACTTTTTGATATAAATGAGGAAAGTATGTCATTTTGCACGATACCCGAGGTGTCTAAACCCGAGCCGTGTGGCTGAGAGGTTATTTAATAATAATAATAATAATAATAAATCATTTAATTCAGATAATTCAATCCATAATTTTGTTATGTTGTAACAAGGTTGTTAGTTAATCATAATGTTGACAAATTAAATTAATGCATTTGCAAAAAAATTACAATGAGGCGGTGAGTCGGCACGAGCTTCCTTACTTACTTGATAACGGTCCGTAATCTATGTATTAAGTATTGATATATCAAAGAGGTAAACTTTGTTTGTCTGTAGGGAAGAATGTCTGGCATTCTCTGGAACTAACAATCCATTTCAAAAAAGATACTGTATCATTGTTTAACATAGGCTACCTTTTTTCGGGAAAGTGCAGTTCTTCCGGGATACTGAAGTTACAGGCCAAAGCTAGTATACTTTAAGCGATAAGACCGCCTATTATCTACCATACCTGTTATTTTTACCCAACTGCGAAACGCAAAGGAGGGTAATGTGTTTATCGGTAATTTGTGGCACTCTAGAGACTGTAGAGACCGAACGCGTTTGCCGATTTCAATTTTGTAATCTCCTTGTACTGTTTAGTGATGTAAATTGTATAGTTAAGTAGGTACACGGACCTTCGTCGGGCGTATCGGGGTTGTACAAGACAAGGTCCCCGTGCGCGGCGGCGTAGAGGCGCGCGCCGGCCCAGCACAGCGAGTACACGCCGCCCGCCAGCGCCGGCGCCAGCGCGCGCCCCGGCCGCTCGGCGCCGCGGGCCTCCAGCACGCCCACCTGGTGCACGAAGGAAAATAAACATCCCCACTGTACGTGAAAGGGTACCTCCATTTTTTTTTTAACATTTTATCCTACCACTTTGTTGGCCTAATTAATCTGCATATGCATGCAAAATTACAGCATTCTAGTACTAATACAGTCGCTGAGCTAGCTAGCAGACTGACTGCCATGACGAAACTATAAGGGTTCAGTTTTTGCCATTTTGGCTATGGAACAATACGAATTCATCTGAACCTGAATCATATTCAAAGTGCTCGCGTAGTTTAGTGTTTGTTGAAATAAACAAAAAGAACACTGAGTAGTTTTAACTCACTGAACTTGTAAAAAAAAAAAAAATTAGAAGAATAATATATATTATGTTTTAAAACACTTATCACAAGCACAAATCTTATCACAACCCAACTTCTTCCTCGTAAAAATCTAATAACCACATTCATTTAGACCTAGTGGTTATGCACAAAATAAATGTTCCAAGTCACTTTGTGCTAAAATTATGCATGGTGTCCAAAAAGTATGCTGCTTATGTCATCTCAGTTTCGTGTTATACGCAAACGTTCCATATCCATTTGATTTAAAGTACCACTCACCCTGGCCTCAGCAGTCCCGTACGCCAGTAGATTTTCCTTAGTGGGGTGCCAGTCCACAGTGAGAACCTTGCCTTGCACGTGCTGCCAGTACGTGTGGATATGCCCCACCGTCACTTTGCCTTCAGTCTCCGATTCCTCAGAGGTCCATACGCGTACCGCGCCGTCGCCTACACTTATTGCAACCCTGGCAAACGAATTTAGGGCATAAGTTAATGGAACCCATTTACCAACAATTAAAGTGAATAATAATTTAAAAGAATTTGGAATAAAACACAAGACGCCTGATATACTGAGCCCTTTGTAAAGGCCCTTTTAATCTTTTCAACGCCAATTACTGATACATCGACGGCACTCTGACTTAACCTGGTATATGTATAAACTTTGACGAAATTGGAATAACCACTTTAGGTTCGCGGTCTAGAGTGGTTATTCCAATTTCGTCAAAGTTTATACATATATATACGAGGTTGAGTCAGAGTACCGTCGATATCCGCACTACTGGTTCAACGCCAACGATGCGACGTATAATCTCAATACTCTGACTCAACCTCGTATATAAACTTTGTCAAAATTGGAATAACCACTCTAGACCGCGAACCTAAAATGGTTATTCCAATTTCGTCAAAGTTTATACATATACCAGGTTGAGTCAGAGTACCGTCGATATATCAGTCAATGGCGTTAAAAAGACTAATAGGGCGTATACATTATGACTTTCATCAGTATTATGGAGAAAAATATGTATAGAATTATAGATCCATACACAACACATAGTCTAGTAAATTTCACTCACTTAGTAGCATCATATGGACAAGTCTGCATATTGTAGACGAAACCTCCACAGGTGTTATAGACTGTCGTGGAGCCTTCGTCCAGCAGGTGGCAAACGAGCAAGCGGTCCTGCGAGGCGGTCCAGACGGCGGGCGAGGCGGGCGCGGGCCGGCGCGCCGCGTTCGTGGCCACGCAGTGCAGCCCCCGCTTGTGCTGCGCGTGGACTAGCTGGGTTTCTAGCTTGTTTTTACTGAAAAGAGTATTTTTATCTTGCATTAAGTTAATATATGAAAGTGGGCAGGTTGGAGAATAATTATTTATGGGCTATTAATTTGATACGTAAGACAATTTAGGGGAGGGGAGGGGGGAGGGGGGAGCAACCATGTCTTATTGTTTCTTAGAAGGGGATGGGAGGGAGTTTTCATAGTTCTTACGTAAGATCATAAAAAAGCGCAATGTTAAGATCATGGCTATTTTGAAAAACTTTAAAATAAAACCAAAGTTCAATAATATAAAAATTACAAAAGAAACATTACCAAAAATTGTTTATTTGAAGTGTAAATATAAAAAAAAAAATCAACGAATTGAGAACCTTTTCCTTTTTTGAAGGCGGTTAAAAACAAACCAAATGTGTATTATTTTTCGTTAAAATTTTTAAGTAAGTAATAAAAATTAAACAGGGGGAGTCGCTGGTCGAATCTTATTTTTTTTCTTGCATATGGAGGGAGGGTGTCAAAAACTGGCAAAAATCGTCTTAAGTAATAAATGTATGACCCATTAGCCGTAGGTATAACAAAAGTCAATTTTAGCGTTGCACAAACACGTACATATGTTGCATAAACGTAGCTATCTTACACGTCGGGTCGCGGGTGAGATAGATTGATAGGTTATGATAAAATTGTTTAAGGAACTTGGTCCACGCGGTCTTGTCTTTGATATAGACCGAGGCCATGATTTTTGATCAGACTTTTAATTTTCTACATTTTGTGTTCTAAAGTTTCGTTTGTAATCTTCTCTTTGTATATTTGTTTTATATTCCTTTTATGTATAAATTACTGTAGTAATATAATGTCGGCCTCACATTTTGTATGATGTACTAGATCACCTGGTGGTTCCAACGGAAGACCAGCGCTGGCTGCAAGGCCAGCATCACGCTGAGTTGGGACCAGTTCGTGACAATCTTTATTCTGTGTCTTTTGTTCTTGTTACCTCGTATTAATGTCACGAATAAATGTTTTCTTTCTTTCTTTCTTTAATCGCGAAAATATTCATTCAAGTAAATTTACTTCTTATACTCTCAAAAAGCCTACCACCCAGCTTGCAGAAGCTTTTGCCACCGAAGGTACTCCAACAATAACGTATCCCAACTCTACTCTCAGAATTTCAGTCTACTAAGTAATACCTACTACCTTCAAAGATTCACAACAGATAATTCTCAATGCATTACCCATCCAACTGGAGAGGGTTACACTTCAACAAATGGCTCTTGGCATCGACTATGAGCAGCGTGTCGGGCCTGCACCACGTCAGCGAGGCCCAGGACGTGTTCTTGTTGCGACCCTGCGCGGTCTTGCCCGACGACAGGCCACAGCTGCCGATCAGCTTGCCAGTCTTGGACCAGATGCGGACGGCTCTGGAAACATTAATAAACAAATAATAATAATATTTATTTTATTTCTCCACCACCAGTTACAAATAGGTATGAGTATCAGCATTGTACTTAGTTACATTATTATTAGGCCTGTGTGGCAGAGACTGGTGCCCGAACTAGGTAAAACCTGTGTGTCAGGTCACCAGGTCTCCGACCCACAAATGTTTGCAACTTCTGTTAGATACCTATATCTAGTGTTATCACAATACAAGACTTTAATAGATATAGCAGAAAACAACTTCAGTTCATATCAAATAGGGCAGTTGTGCAAGAAAAAAATGGCCAAGAGCGAGTCGGTCTTATGCAACGAGGGTTTTCCTTGACTTGTATTGCAAGAGTATATTTGCTTTGTGTCAAATTCCATATATCTCGGTCAATGGGAATAAGTATCTCCTATAGATTTCGATTTATTACTAATTCAATCACTAAGAAAGGGACACACTGAGCGACAGACGAGAAAACGGCGCGCGTGCTAGACGTTCTATTGAATTAGTGAGTTTAAATTGTCTCCAAATGTGAGTGATGGTACTTCTAAGTAAATACTTGTAACCACTCAAGTCATCTTGATTTGTCAGCAATAATATCAGTCAGGAAAAGCGCAATGTATAATTACCCATGTTTTCCTATGGTGGCTAGAACATGCTTATGTAGATGCATACTGAAAACTGCATTTGAATTATCATTTTCCATTTCCTTAATGGGTGATTCCTTATTAGATTGCTCTAACTTATCTGAAGGCACTTCCTTTTCAGATGGCACAACCTTAGATGGGCCTTCCCCAGATGGCCCCACACTGTCGAATGGTCCCTCCTTATGAGATAGCACTTCCATTTCAGATGGCTCAACCTTAGATGGGCCTTCCCCAGATGGCCCCACACTGTGGGATGGTCCCTCCTTATCAGATGGCACTTCCATTTCAGATGGCTCAACTTTAGATGGGCCTTCCCCAGATGGCCCCACACTGTCGGATGGTCCCTCCTTATCAGAAGGCTCTTCCTTACTACTACTAGCCTCGCTATTAAGATCAGTCTTATCAAATTTCTCCACCAAAGACTCTATAGTGGGTTCAGGCTCACTTTTCTTGTTCAAGATATCATCTTTAAGTTTCAAGCATTCAGCTAAATAATCCATCTGCTTCTTTGGTTCTTTGATTTTAACAATGATATCTTCTGGTTCATATTTTTTATGTCCAAACTCATCAGCCTCGTGATCTTTGTAAATATCAAACATGTCGTCTTCTTGCACTACTTCAGAATCGTCAAAACTGTCATCTGGAAGAGTTTTTACAACTCCAGAAACATTCTTCTCTTCAGGCTCTTTTTGCTGTCTGATTTTTTCCAACCTGTCTGAAGCACTATACTTCTTTGAATTGGGTTTCTGTGGTTTCGAGCCTGAAGTACCAGCCATCATAGGGTCATCTAATAATTTTTTGATCTGGACTTCATATTGTGGGCACCAGCTCACATTCATAATTTCATCATCCTGGCTGCGGACCTTGTACAAAATTGTACCTTCACCTAAGAATCAATGCCTCAATTTTAATGATGTTACAAAATGTATTTCTTTTCAATAAAAAAATCAGGAATTTAGAGGAAGGTAAAAAAATTACATCAGCCAAGTTAATAACTTACTAATCAGTTAACTTATATCAGCAATATTATATTCCTGTTAGATATCAGAGAACTACATTATTATAATAATAATAACAAATAACTGAGATAACTGAGATAAACTCAGGAAACAATGACAAAACTTACCACTCAGGTCCAGAACAAAGAGAACTCCCTGTTTTGTACCAATGGCAACATTGAGGGGGACATGCGGCGAGCATGCCATACAAGAGGGCTTGAACGCCCTCAGAAGATACTTGTATGTCTTCACCACATTAGAGCGGATGTCCCACCTGACTAAGTTACCGAGAACACCCAATGTCACCGCATACAAATCAGTGACATAAGCAACTGTCAGTACACCCTAAAACAAATTAATAAGATAAGAGAGTTAAACAATTTTAACCCCCATCCCAAAAAGAGGGCTGTTATAAGTTTGACATGTGTTTGTGTATCTGTCTGTGGCATCATAGCTCCCAAACGAATACACCAATTTCGATGCGGTTTTTTTTATCGAAAGCTAGTTTAATTGAGATGGTTCTTAGTTAGCTAAAAAAAAAATTTTTTCACCCGTTTTTGAAATATTAAACTTGGAATTGACAATGTGGGTTTGTCAATGTTTCTAAGTTGGTTAGGTTTTTTTTATACGACGAGGCACGCAATCAAGCATGTGGGTCACCTGATGGTAAATGATCACCACTGCCCATAGACACCCGCAACCCCGAAGGGTTTGCAGATGCGTTGCCAACCTAGAGAGCTAAGATGAAATGGTTAGGTTATCACTGTTATTACTTTTCATACTGCTGTGGAACTTTTTGTAACTAATGTAACAAGGAAGCCATTGATGGTGAAGACTTAACAGTAGTCATAATAATCTGTTTTTTTTACAGTAAAAGTATTCAGATTATCAGTACAGTCTGCAATGATAGCTAGGCAGTAGAAGAGTTTTTTTTTGTGGGCATACAGAGATTAGCCAATGTCAAAGATACGGAAACTAATTCAGGTAGTTGAAGAGTTTAATGCCCATTTTCACCAACGACACCTAAGTCATGATCTCAATTGGAAAATCTTTTTGTATTTCTTATTAATTTTTTCCATTTTTTTTTTTTACGGTCTTCCCGTGAGTATCAATTATATTTTTAATAAACTCACCGAAACATGAATACACAGAAAAACTAGAAAAAATACCAATTCTGGTGTAAGGGTGGGCACGCGACCCGGAGTGTCGAGGTTCCGGGTTCGATTCACGGGGTTGGTATTTTTTCTGGTTTTTCTGTGTATTCATGTTTCGGTGAGTTTATTAAAAATATAATTGTCACCTAAGTCATCACCTAGTCAGGGGACCCCTATCCTAAGTGGTCCCTTATATCTCTCCCTAACCTAATTTCATTTTCACCATCCTAGGTAACACCTTAATAGGGGTCACCTAACTAAGTGACGGTTTGTTTCAGGAATAGTGATTTCTAAAACCGGTTTTGTATCGATAATTTTTTTTAAGATAAATAACTTCAAAAATCGTCTATAAAAAATTAAAACAACATTTTAAAAACAGAAAAACTAGACAAATATATTGTTAATACAAAATTGACGTCTTATTTCTTATTTTTAAATGTTAACTAGGCTGTATGGCATTATCTTTGCCATCCAGAAAAATAAGAACTTACGGGGACAGTTTATAATTACCTAATTTTTTCCGAACTTTCGGTGCGATGATTGAAATTTATTAGCATTCATTGATTGAAACTGGAGTGATTAGTTATCTGATTAATTTATTCATGAACTGTACATATCTTCAAAGTATTGTGTTATTCAATTTCTTTGAAACCCGTATAATACAGAACTGACCAGAACCCGCGAGCATGCATGTTAATTAATCGCTTCTCGTGTGTTTCCTACATGCAGAAATGCCGTTGGGTATATAAAAAACACAAAATAGGATTATATTTTAAGTGTAAATGGATAGAGAAATCAATAATAAATTGACACAGTGCGCGGCATTCTGTTATGATTGAACGCGGCTTCTGGTTTGTTTTGTATTCTGAGGGTCATTAATAGGCTGATGATGAATAAGTATTAGGCATTCGTCCGGCTGTGATGAGGTCTTCCTTTATACAGAACGGAACGAAAGTATGAAAAGCATGCTTTCTTTCAACATTCTACGAGTAGGTATATCTTATGACAAATCTTTAGTACCTATCATACTTTGATATAAATCATCTGATTTTCAGTCTGATCTAAATAAGTTTGATGTGAATATTAAATCCAATTATTCAACAGCTTCCAAACTCTACAAAATCATTTAAATAGCCTTCCATTTTATATAAATCTTATCAATCAAGTTAATTATTGCATAACAAATGCATAATAACCTATAAAAATTTAAACGCATCTGCGACTGCGCGAACTGTCACTTAGCGTTAGGGGGTCAATATTCGAGCCCCTAAGCTTAGGGGGCCCCCTTAGCAGTTAGGTGTTAGGTGTTACTTAAGCATTGGTGAAACGGAAATTGATCTTAGGTGTCACCTAAAAGAGCTAAGAGATCCCTTAAATTTTAGGAGTCATTGGTGAAAACAGGCATAAATTTTTTAAAACAACTATGTGTAGGTAATTGCCAAGGAAAAATAATAGTGGATCTTTTTAAGCTTTTTGAGATTTTATGCATGAGTACATTGCTCTTTCCAATTCAGTACAGTTCGGGAATAACAGAATCATCCCTTTCTACTTGGAACATGAACATGATTGATTGATAGCTACTCAACTATCAATCAATCAATCATGCTTTTTTTCCTTTTTTCCCCAAACAGGCATTTTTTAACCATCGAAGTATATTAGTATTTTATTTAACAACAAAAAGTTTAGGACAGTAATCAAACGATTCAAGGAACAAATGAGGGTAGATGAAATACCAACCTCGTGATCCTTGGTATGGACATTGTGACTGAGCTTGGACACGATTTTGAATGTTCCCTCCTCTTGCTCCATTACCCATTGTTTTACGGAACCGTCAGCGCTCCCTGTCAGCATCAGCCGATTCACAGGCCACTCCGGAGATATATCAACACTGACAATTCTAAAGAAAAATTAAATTAGCAATTTTATCGAAGAAAATAATTAAAAAAAAAATTCACTTGGTTTCATTTTCTTACTTGTCAGGGTTTGCTCTATTTACTACATGTGCTGTATACCGATGATGTCCTTCCAAGAGACCATTGTAGTCAGCCGACAGAGGCTCCAGAACACAAAGACTTTTGCTCGGACCGCCATACACAACCCAACCGTCACAGCTGACCGCTAAAAGAGACACTTGAAACCAGTTCGGCGAAGGAAACAATATTACTTCGTCCATGTTTCTGGTTCAAATAAAATATCGTTTAATACTGAATAACTACCGTCAAGTCAAGCTCAGTAATGAAAGTGAACAGCACAAGAACGTCGTTACGCCGCAAGCAAACAACAATAACGCGCGCAACAACCGGCAACGGCAAGCAACAATGCACGCTTTTATTGGTTTGTTGCATTCCCCGTATTTTTTTTTTTTTTTTAATTCATCCCATAAGGGATAGGCAAAGGAACTGAGTCCATACAGCCACGTCTGATGTGTTTTGTAAATTTCTGTATATTAAAGTCCTGTCATCGTCAGAGTTGTGTCAGTCTGTCCTAGTCACGTCCTGTCAACTGCTCATGCCTTCCGTAAAGCGATAGTGTACCTTACGGCGAGCTACGGCGAGCAGCAGCCGGTGGATATTTGGGGGTCACAAACAGAGGGAATACGCGTTTTCACTTGAATTCTTCATTTGCTGGGCACTTTCGCGTCAATTTGTTGTATAATACACTATCTTTATTATCCACCAAACAACATTAAGCACAGAAACTAAAATTCAATTAACGACACGATCCACTCTCATCGGTTTCCCGCCAAATTCCTTCGCATTCCCCGTATATTATATTACTCTATGGTTTTTTTTTTATTCATCCCATAAGGGATAGGCAAAGGAACTGAGTCCATACAGCCACGTCTGATGTGTTTTGTAAATTTCTGTATATTAAAGTCCTGTCACCGTCAGAGTTGTCAGTCTGTCCTAGTCACGTCCTGGCAGGTGCTCATGCCTTCCGTAAAGCGATAGTGTACTTTACGGCGAGCTACGGTGAGCAGCAGCCGGCGGATATTTGGGGGTCACAAACAGAGGGAATACGCGTTTTCACTTGAATTCTTCATTTGCTGGGCACTTTCACGTCAATTTGTTGTATAACACAGTATCTTTATTATCCACCAAACAACATTAAGCACAGAAACTAAAATTCAATTAACGACACGATCCACTCTCATCGGTTTCCCGCCAAATTCCTCCTCTATGGTTTATTGTTTTTATTGTTTTTTTTTTTTATTCATCCCGTAAGGAATAGACAAAGGGAACTAAGTTCATACAGCCATGTTTGATTTGTTAGTTTTCTGTCGATTTTCCGTGAATTAAAGTCCCGTCACAGTCAGAGTTGTCAGTTCATCGAAGGCACATCCTGAGGTGCGGGTCGGGTTACCTCCTCGTGTGCACAAGAGCTGCGGTTCCCTTCTGGATCAGATCGGAGCGGACAGCACACCGGCACAGAACTCGCCGGGAGAACTCTCGCCGTGCTCGGCCTCCACCAGTTCCAGTACCAAGTGTAGATTGGCCAAGGTAAACTCAGCGTAGTGTACGCCAAAGAGTTGATGAATACAGGGGTATTCATAGCGCCCTAGCTCCAAGCGAAGTAGATAAGGCCAAGGTAAATTCGGCGCGTTGTACGCCAAGGAATTTCGGCCTATGAAGTGTAGGAATAGCTTCCAGCCTTGCGAGGCTGTGAAGACCAAGTAGACCAACTGACCGACTGATAATTCTTCCTCAAGTAAACTCATCCCTATATTAGTACTCAGATCTGGCATTGTCTTTCAGCATTGTTCGAGTCACCCCGGCTGTTGGCTGGCTGTGTGGCCCAAGGGCAGTGGCACCACAAGCAGTGGTGTCATCTGTCCATGTAAAATCTACAGATGGCGAAGCAGAGTATTCCGGACACAACGTGAGCAGTCCCAGAAAGCAGCGCAACTGTGGATTATGCTTCCGTGAGTCCAATTATTCCATTTTTAATTTGGCATAGCACATAGGAATCATTCAAAAAGGATTTGTCGCCTTGAATAAATTAAAAACTAACTAAACCCAGGCATCCATAAGATATGTGGCGACAGCAACGAACTGACAACAGTAGAAATCTAAAGTTTGCTTATGGCAACACTGATTTATAGTCAAACAACACGTTTTGAACTTTTGATTAGATTAGATTAAACATGGTCATCATTCATTCCCCATCCAACATTAAAATACTTCTCATATTTAATTTTTTTTTATACTACGAGGAAGGAAAACGAGCAAGTGGGCCACCTGATGCAAAGTGATTACCTCTGCCCATGGACACCTGCAACCCCGGATTTTCTAGAATTTTTTACCGTACAACAGCAAAACCTACTAAACACTGGTAAAATTGTTGCCAGAGCCATATTAAAAAAAAACAGCAACTTTTGATTGCTACTATCATTATTATTCTTAATTAAAGTTATGTCTGAGTAACATGAAAAAAGTATTACCACGGCGTGATTTTTCCGGGTTGCCAATTAATATCTTATGCAGAGTTCACGCAGAGTTATCGTGGGACGATTATATATCCGTGATAATTATGAATTATAGTAATAATAATAATATATTAACTAAAAACCATTTACTTATATTTAATATTTGTAGTTAATATTCGCCGGCTCGGGCCGGTGCACCCTGGGCATGGGTCAATGATTTGCCAAGAATTTATTTAACATCATTGGCCGATGGTTAAGAACTCGAAAAGGGGAGTTCAGATAAGGCTATCCGACATATTTTTTTAAAGTCAATTTTTTTATATTACATTACTCTTGCCAATGATTGTTTATACGTGTCACATTATAATTATTTACTGACATTGGCACAAGGCTTATAGGCCGCCATTACGAAGGAAGAGGAAGATAATAATATTTAAACAATAATCTTTCGATTATTTTTAATAAACTCACCGAAACATGAATACACAGAAAAAAAGTAGAAAAATACCAACCCAGGCAATCGAACCCGGATCCTCGACAATCCGGGTCGCGTGAGGATAAAAATAAAAAAAAAATTAAATAATACGAAAAGTCGTATCAATTGAGATCATGAATAATCTTTCGTCTTCTTCGCTGTTCTAAACCGGTTTTTTGTGAATATTTTCGAAAGCTTTAGTGAAAAAATTTTTTTTTTTACATCGGTCAACAACCCTATTAAATTGACTGACGATTCACTTTCACCTAAGCATGAGCGGCTAACAGGACGTGACTAGGACTGACTGACAACTGACTGTGACGGGACGTTTACAGAAATTAAACATGCCACAACAGACATGGCTGTATGGACTTAGTTTCCTTTGTCGATCCCTTAAGGGATGAATTATAAATTGACAGGCTGCTGGGCTGACAGCTGAGGTGATTGTGACTCTGTCTGATTGACACAAGTATTTAATATTTTCATTTCGTGGTGTGGTGATTTCTACATTTCATTCTACAACATTCTATCTTTGTTTGATCTCTTCGCTGATTGTAGTTTTCAACGCAAAACAATATTGTTTTACCCACTCGGGTACCCGTTTTTGTTAGGTCATCAAGAAGTAATAGTAATTGTCGTTGTGCAGTGCATCTCATAAGAATTCAATAAATCCAGGAAATAATACATAGTAGCCATGGCACACTACAAGGGAGCAGCTTCTGAAGCTGGCAGAGCCATGCATCTAATGAAAAAGCGAGAAAAAGCGCAGCAGGAGATAGAGCTGCGAAAGAAGAAAATAGAAGAGGATCTCAAAATAGACAACATAGAAAATAAATTTGCAACGCATTATGATGCCGTTGAACAGCAACTCAAAAGCTCTACTATCGGTCTGGTAACTCTTGACGAGATGAAAGCTAAACAAGAACACATTGTGCGTGAAAGAGAGAAGAAATTAGCTCAAAAGAAAGCGGAAAAAGAGAAAGAAAGGCAAAAGGAAATTGAAGCAAAACAGGCTCAGAAAAACAGACAAAAGCGACAGGTTTCTATCTACCTTTTGATTTATTGCAGTATGGTTGCCAAAAAAACAATTTAAGTATACATAACAACAGTAGTAACATAGTAACATAACAACAGTAGTAGTAGTGTAGTAACATAGTTATAAGTGTGTTTTTACTAACCATTATTGTAATTTAGTTTAATTAGTCTTATTTAAGTATTAGTAACTATTCAACTTGTTACTTAATATAATGCAAGAGTTACTTAGACTTAGGCAAACTTGCACCAACCTGGGTAGCACTAACCCTGGGTTAACGGAACGTCAGACAATTGTAATTGTTCGGTAACTCAACAACTTTATAATAATTATATATATTTTTTAAGCCTTTCAATTCAGATACAAATATGTACAAAAGTTTAACTCGACAACTAATATGTTACAAATGCATAAAGTTAATCTGGGGTTTATTGTGTAACCCAGGGGTTCCCAAACTTTTACACTTTGCGGCGCACCTTGCATTTTTGTATTTCGTCCCGGCGCCCTGTGCCAAGTTTGTAGCTGTGTGTGTATACAGTAGATACAATGGCTTCAATACGGTACCTAGGAGACGAGAAAACAGAAATGTATGACGGCACCTCTGGGACTCTTCACGGCGCCCCAGGGCGCCGCGGCGCACCGTTTGGGAACCCCTGGTCTAACCCATGTTAGTAGGTTAGGTGGCTTTCGAGAGTTAATCATCACCCTGATTAGACTAGTTTCTGTTGACAGATCCAGGCCCTGTCTTTTGCCATGAGTGATGAAGAAGAGGATGACGACTCAGATTCTGACATTCAACCTAAGGAGGAAGAAACAAGTTGGCGGGAAAAAGAGGAACCAGTAATTAATAAATTTTTCATGAATATTTTCCAAGCATACTCTGAAGATAACATCCTAAAACACAAAACAAATGGAATGCTGTTAATTTGAAATAAAACAATGACATTTTGTTTTTCAGACATTAAAAAAAATCCGCAAGAATCCAGATGTAGACACCTCATTCCTACCAGATCGTGAGAGGGAAGAAGCTGACTTGAAGCTTCGGGAAGAGCTGCGTCTTGAATGGGTGATGACACAGGCCAGCCTCAAAGATGAACCAATCACAGTCACTTTCAGCTACTGGGATGGTTCAGGACACAGGCGAAATGTTACTTTGAAGAAAGGTATGATTGTTGATTGTTTGAAAACTATTGTCTTAAGGTGCAATTTAGTGCACCGCGGCTGATCACAGCCCCGCGCGGTCGATCCCGATGCACGGAATTGCATTTAGTATGTCCATTACTTACCAGTTTAATTATGATGTAAGTTATCAAGGAGCTCAATTTTGGCAAGTAAGCAGTCTCAAATCAAATTGTTCTTAAGGTTTTGCTTTTGCTCAATCCTAATGTGAATTTTAGTTTCTTAATCTTTTTTTTCAGGAAATTCCATATATCAGTTCTTGCAGCGTTGCCTAGACACACTGAGGCCCGAGTTCAGTGAGTTGAAAACAGTCTCTGCTGATCAGCTGATGTATGTGAAGGAAGATCTTATCCTGCCTCACCACTACACATTCTATGATTTTATTGTCACCAAGGTAATGCTGCAGGAATATTTTTTATTTATTTATTGAACATAGGTAGATTACAAAGGTCTTAAGAAATAAAGGGACTATGTTTCGCAATGTCTGTTAATAAAAAGTAATAAAAAAGTGGGTATAAGTACTGTTTATACTTATTTGTGCACGAGTTTAGTATGGATTTCTTTAGGCCTAATTTATTTAACACTAAGTAAAAATAACAAAAAAAAGGGCCCTCAAATTGATAAATAATAGTATGCGTCAAACTTAAATGTGCCTGGAGTGAAGTCAGTTTTTATAGTATTTGTAGAGGAAGCGAAATACAGACTAACGAGAATGTGGGAGTGAGACCGCGGTACCCCCTCTGAACAACTTACGAGGTGTATTAGTAGTTTAAGTAAGTTTTTGGAGAAAATTAGGAAAAACTTTAGCTACTTAAATACAACGACCTGTTAGATCATATAAAAAGTTTTCTTAATTTCTGTTGATTGTTTTGAGTGGTTTTGATTGTTCAGGTTCACTTCGTCAACAATCCCATTTCGTCTGCATTTCCATTTCGTCCGCATTCCCGATTCGTCCACGTTCTCAAGTCGTCTACATTCCCAGTTCGTCAACATTCCCAATTCGTCAACATTCTCATTTCGTCAACATTCCCAATTCGTCCACATTTCCAACAATTCCGGCTTCTGAACCCATCTTAGAGCACTTATGATATGTGTGTAGATAAACTACTGTAAAGTTGTATGTAGTACCGTACTAAGGTTAAGGCATCAACCAATCGACATATATTTGGTTAAGATACAGTTCCGCAACGGACATGTTGGAAATGGGAATGTTGACGAATTGGGAATGTTGACGAATTGGGAATGTTGACGAAATGGGAATGTTGACGAGTTGGAAATGTTGACGAATTGGGAATGATGACGAATTGGGAATGTTGACGAAATGGGAATGTTGACGAATTGAGAATGTTGACGAAATGGGAATGTAGACGACTTGGGAATGTGGACGAATCGGGAATGCGGACGAAATGGGAATGCAGACGAAATGGGAATGTGGACGAGATGAGAAAGTTGATGAAATGGGAAGTGAACCTGAACGGTTTTGATGTTACTTAACGGCGCTTCAAATATTTGTACCTAATTATTTGTCCTAACATAATGTAACATTTGTCATTGTCATTGCAAGTTTTAAGAAATGCTTGTTATTTTCAGGCCAGAGGGAAAAGTGGGCCTCTGTTTCAATTTGATGCATCTGATGATGTGAGACTGGTGAATGACGCCACGCAAGAAAAGCAAGATTCACATGCAGGAAAAGTGCTTTTGAGGTAAGCATAGAGTACTGTAAATTTATATAAAAAATATCACTTTACAATTTAATACAAACACTAATTCCATCATTCTTTGATCCAGGTCTTGGTATGAAAGAAACAAACACATATTCCCGGCATCAAGATGGGAACCATATGATCCAACCAAAACTTACTCTAAGTATACTATTAAGGGAAAATAAATTAAGTTAATACTTTAAGGTGATTCCTTTTATAAAGTAATCATTATTGTCTATAAATTATGCATAATACATATAAGATTGAAATAAATAATTATAACCAATAATGTTTATATTTATGTTATATATTTCTCTAGTTCCTGCCACCTTTTGTTTTCTAAGTTTTCAGTGAATTTTAATTTCCGGACGCTCATATCTTTCACTGGGATGGGTTCTGATGCATTTCTTTGGAAATGTATTATTGCTGCCAAAAGGTTCCAAATGGTGAATTCTGGCCATAGCACATCAGAAAAGTACAACACAGTGTTTGATATCTGCAAACAATTGAAAAAATCGATTACAGTAATTAATAACAAATGTTGCACATGACATTAATTAAACCCATCACAACAAATAAAAAGCCACTTTACCTGCCACAGCATAAAGTCAGACAGTCTAACCTCTCCTGAAGTTCTGACCAACAACTCTGGTTCACCAAGGTCTAATGTTTGTGATATTAGGTACTCATCAATGTCTTCTGGCATCAATTCCTGATTACTGACGCCATCAATGACGCGTGTTGCTGCACGAGTGATTTCATCACGGGCTGTAATCAGTGGTTCATGATCTCACTGCACTGGCTAAATTCAAATATTTGAAATAATTGTGTAACTAGAGCACAGGTAATTTAATCTTTTGGAAGCCTGGCCCCGATTTCACCAATGTAACAAAAGGTAGTTTACAATGACAATTTGGTGTAAATTGCTGACTTAAAAAGTTTCTGTTTTAGCGCACTTCATTATTATATAGGCTATGTGTAGATTGAATTGTCATTTGGAACATTGATAAAATAGAAATAGGGATGTGGTAATGGATCCGTCCCAAACATTTAACTACCTTTTCGTGTTTTAATTTGACTATATAGGTAGCTCATATTTGTCAAAATAGATGAGACTTAGAATGCAGTAAATTCAGGGCCGGCCCGAGCATGCCTGGCGCCCTAGGCAAAAAACTGAAACGGCACCCTTTTAAGACAAAAAGAAGTAATAAAAACAAAAAATATTCAGAATCGAAAGTAGAAACGATTACACTACTTTCAATGCATTTTAGCTCTTTAGGGTTCCATGGCCAAAATGGCAAAAACAGTTGGTCATGTCTGTGTTACATGTTATGGTTTTGTCATGTCCGTCTGTCCGTCCGTATGTCACAGGTATTTTATTCAAAAACCACAAGATACATCAGTATTGATGAAATTTGAAATATATAATAGTGTCTTGTAGAAGCCGCTACTTAGCATACAATTTTTTTTTGACAGAAAACTGGGTTATAAATTGGGAGTATTTTCAAGTTATAAATAAATAAAAAACTGTACTATTTTTGAATTTCGATGCCGCCCCTCTAATACGAGCGCCCTAGGCCATCGCCTAGTTCGGCCGGCCCTGAGTAAATTTTTGTTCAGGCATTCAAAGGGTTATTTTATTACTACTGCCAAGACTGATGTTTGGACAAAGCCTTCTTGATTCTGGTTCATACAGAGTTCACATAAACAACACCTAATTCTAATTTGAATTTCATACAAATCCAGTTTGTTAAAGGTATTATTCTGTGAGCATTTTTCTTTGTTTCCCTGCTTCATTGCAGACACAATATGTGTTCATAATCATAATAATCTTTGTTTATTTCAAGTCTATAAACTCTGTTCACCTGTGTATGCATAAGCAATATTAAGTCTCAGCTTGTTGTTGTGTCGGGTTGCCAACATAGCTTTTGATACCAGGGCACACAAATCTTCTGGCAGCAATGTCAACCGTCCTGCCACATGGAGGCGGACACCCCATTCATTTATTTGATCACTAAAAAAAAAAATATATATACAATAAAATTTATGATTGCATTACAAAAGTTTGTATTACCACCCTCCAATAAATGTATCCGAGGGATATCTGTCATACCATCTCTAATTACTTTGATATAACTAACATCACATTTATTAAGCTTGAAATATTAAGCAATGAAAATATGTATGAGTATATAAATTTTAAATTAATGTTGTAAAATTAAATTAAAAATAATAATAATTGCCTACTTACATTTCATCTAACAGCCTTTGAAACTTGTCGCGAGCCAAATCCATCAATGCATCCACTTCCTCTTCAGACCTTTTGAAGTTCTCTATACTGAATGCATAAACAGTAACTTCAGGTATACCTAGATCTAGGCACCACTGCAATGCAATAGATTAAAAATCATATAAACTATCAAAGTTAAAAACCTCTATCCATTAAAGCTTATCCTATAGCAAATGAAGACCATGTTTGCCTACCTTCAGTGTTTCTGATAATTTGTCGAACCCCCTTGAATGCCCAGTACTACTTTGTACGCTATGTTTCTTTGCAAATCTCCGATTACCATCCATTATAAAAGCTATATGCTGCGGTATGCGACCCGTTTTAACAATTTTTATACAGAATAGTTGAAAGAACGACACACAGTTTTCCTTAACCCAAGTGGACATGATTGTTTCGGTTATTAAAAGTTTGCTGCAATTGAATAAAAGCCAGCATTCGGTATTTCACTTCTTTTACTTATGTTCGATTATTTTTCATCTAGTAATATAGCAATTAAATATATTTCTTTAGGTACACGTATTACATCGGAAACAATATCAAATTAATCTTTCTTATCAGTTTGACGTAAGTCATGCCCTCGTTTTTTTTTTATTATTCATCCCATAAGGGATAAGCAAAGGAACTGAGTCCATACAGCCACGTCTGATGTGTTTTGTAAATTTCTGTATTTAATATACAGAAATTTACAAAAAAAAGTCCTGTCACCGTCAGAGTTGTCAGTCTGTCCTAGTGCCTTCCGTAAAGCGATAGTGCACAGATTAGAGAGACTAGAGAGACTATGTACAAGATAGTGTACTTTACGGCGAGCAGCAGCCCGCGGATACTTGGGAGTCACAAAAAGAGGGATTACGCGTTTTCACTTGAATTCTTCATTTGCTGGGCACTTTCACGTTATTTTGTTGTATAATACACTATCTTTATTATCCACCAAACAACATTTAGCACAGAAACTAAAATTCTAATAATGATACGATCCACTCTCATCGGTTTCCCGCCAAATTCCTCTCATGCCATGCCCTCGTCAAGCCTCATGTCATGTTTTTTTTCATTCATCCCACCCATAAGGGATAGGCAAAGGAAACTGAGTCCATACAGCCACATCTGATGTGTTTTGTAAATTTCTGTGTACTAAAGTCCTGTCGCCGTCAGAGTTGTCAGTCTGTCCTAGTCACGTCCTGCGCCGTGTTTTATAAAGCTACAAGTTACAATTTACAAGTCTCTTTCTAATAAAAGGTGATAAAATGAGACTTCCGCTTGTAAATTGTAACTTTTAGCTTTATAAAACATGCCCCAGGGCAGTGCTTTGTAAAGCTAAAATTTACAAGCGGAAGTCTCTTTCTAACAAAAGGTGATAGAATGAGACTTCGGCTTGTAAATTATAACTTGAATCTTTATAAAACACGGCCCTGTCAGCTGCTCATGCCTATCGTAAAGCGATAGTGTCATGCAAAGTGTCATGTCATGACTGACATTGACATGTAATTTGTAATCTGTGGAGTTCTTTGTAATCATTTTTAACTTATAATGTCGTCGTTTATTTATTTACCTTGAACAGCTTTAGTTTTTGTCTTGCCATACTAAAAAATAAACGATAAAAAAGAAAAAATATATTATTCTATTCGAATCCAATATTTTCTTAGCTAGATTATAGTTTTATCAACCGACATCGAAAAAGGAGGAGGTTCTCAACTCAGCGGATTTTTTTATGTATGTTCCCTGATTACTCGAATACGTAGACTAAACTGATTTGGATCATTACCGTTGGTCTCATTTTCATTAGTTCAGGATGGTGGGATTCTGGAGAAATCGAAGGAAATCCTTAAATAAGGCACATCTATTGTGATTTGGATATTTTTTATAGTAACTCGTATACTTATTTGCTCTTGGTAAGCACCATTAGCTGAAGTGGAACTGATAATGGAGACGGTAAACGGTCACCGGAACTACTCTTTTTAACATAAAATTGTGAAATAATAAGACTTTCACTTGACAAAAAAGTAAATAATAATAATAATAATAAAAATTATTCATTTATTGCGAACACATGTCCATAGATGGTTAGTAATTTTACCTTATATTAAATTCAGTAAATTTAAATAATTCCATAACATTAAAATACATTCAATAACAACAATCTAATTAAAATGTCTATTATGATTATGTCACGATTACTTAAATAATATATTGTACCTATGAAACCGACTTCAAATAAAAAACGACAAAATGATTCTCTAAAGCCATCAATTTTATGCCAGTTGAAGTCGGTTTTACTTTTTTTATTTTAATATTTGCTTGCATAGAAAGATTAACGATATAACTCATAATAAATAGATAAATAAGACACCAATATCGTATGCATGGTGAAGAAACGGTGCGGGCCAGAACATCCATAAATCTAATGAAAAAGTTATTCAACCTTTTGTTAGAAAGAGACTTCCGCTTCTAAACTACAACTTGTAGCCTTATAAAACACGACCCAGAAGTCTTTCGCCACTTTATTTGTGCTATGGATATTCTTCACATAATAACATGGCAACTCGGACACTCGGCGCCTAATGGCCTGTCAAAAAAAATCTAATCTATCTAACCTGTGGCACAAACTACTAAGGGATACTAACAACCCAGGCGGCTTTAGGCTGTGTCTGGAATCTCGCACATAATTAATTCGAAAAGTACGGCTAATTAGTCTTAATTGCACCATGAATAACATGTTCAAACTAAAACTATCGGCGCTAGGACATCCTAATCCAGAGAGTTTCAATCGCGACAGTAAGTTATTTATTGACCGGTATTACAGTCTTATATTTTTACGTGTAGACAATTATATTTTTCATAATCTCTTTTGCTTTACAGATATAAGCGAGTACAGGAGTGTAGTTCTGTGGTTGGAAGACCAGAAGATAAGGCATTATAAAATTGAAGAGCGGGAAGGTTTGAGGAACATTGAGAGTGAGGAATGGAACACTGCTTATGATATTTACCAGAGGGACCTTGCTAGCCCGGTAGTCGAGGGCGCTCCCAACGAGCAACTGAACTGGCTGATGTCATATGCTGTACGATTAGAATATGCAGACAATGGTACAAATTTTCTAAATACATTGCAAAATATGGTTGTGTAATAAAATTAATCAAAATTCCTGGAAAATCTTATCATTTTTGTTTTCAGTTGATAAGTACAAGGATGTCCAAACTGAGCAGCCCAAGCAGGCTACTCCTAACGTTGTGTCTTCAAACCCACTGGACAATTTGGACTGTAAGTGTTAACCCTTTACCTACGGGGCCTTGAACACCACCGGCACTCCTCAATACGGGCACGTTTTGGCAGTTGCACAATGCCTCTATACAATATCTCTATATAATATTACCAAGGAACAAGGACTACTTTTGTTTATAAAAATATCCCATCCTGGAACAACTATAGTTGACACCCGTATTACAGTGGTGTTGCCTTGTAGCAACTCTGGTTGACACCTATAGGCAAAGGGTTAGACTCAATAAATCTATTACTAGTGGCTCTGTGAGCTGTAGTGTAGACCTGACAACCTCATTTTGGAACATTTTTATTTACAAAAAACAAATCTGGTAATTTTTGAACATTTTCGCCTTTTTTCCTTAAAAAAAAATTCAGAAAACGTATTGATAAAAAAGTTTTTATTTTGCGAACCTGCTCACAACATTTCATGAGAATCGGTTGAGAAATGCGACCTGTAGAAGAGAACAGCCGGACAGACATAAAAAAGCATTTTTGTTCAAACTGAAACAGAGACACTTGCTCGCTTCATGCGCTCGGTCAAGTATGATTCTGGCCTTTGTAACCCCCGTTATGTTTTTGCTTGTAATTAGTTTCAACCTCCATTCCTCTACACCATTTCAATATCAAATACCTATAATATATTATATTCCCCTACCAAGTGTACAATAACATTAGTAAGACATTTTATTGAATAGTTTGTATCTGTACAGCTTACATGCTAATGTATTTATTTATTACTTTCTGCTACTCAATAAAAAAATTTAAAACATGTTTTTCTTTTCAGTTTCAAGTCCTTCATTCAAAGCAGGTGTGGACAGAGTGTCAACTTTGGCAGGGATAGGTCCACATCCCGATGCCAAAGTTCGTCTTTCAGCTCTCAACAAAATTCTCAAGACCTCTCCTCACCCTGACAATGCAGTAATGGAAGGAAACATCATTCAGCATCCAACTGATGTCCTGAAGCTTCTCTTTGTTCAGGATCTTAGAGATTTGCAGACTAAGATCAATGAAGCATTGGTTGCTGTGCAGAAGGTAACTGCAGACCCTCGTACAGACACAAAGCTGGGCCGTGTTGGAAGATAATTGTAATTGTGGAAGGTAATTGTTTTACTGCCATTGGCATAACTAAGGTTAAACTATACTTGGCTGTTAGATTTCATCTTATATAGACTATGATTAATGTTAATAAGTAACATTACTGTTAGCCTGAGCCCTGGTTATGCCAATGGATTTGCCTTTAGTGAAAGAGATAAAGAAAACAAGAAAATCACAAGTATAGGAATGTTTTATACTTACTTTTTAATGATTTCATTCAATATGTTTTTCACTGTTGTGTATATCTTTTTCACTGAAGGTACATCATGTAAATATCCCAGACATTAAACTTGATGTAATGAAATCTAGAATCTGATAGTTTTGATCTAAAGAATGGAAACTAATGTCCCGAACTGATTGTATTTCTACAAGATTAAATTATAAACTTAAAGGTATGACATGTTTTATTTATCTCAAATCATTTATAATAGAGGTTATTGTGAGTTAAACCAACTAGTCTTTTCACCCTACTAAGTCATGCTTACTTTACACAAATAACAAATTTGGGGTAACATAAATGTAAATGCAGCTTTAAAACCTCAACA
Source organism: Clepsis dumicolana (assembly GCA_963691665.1). NCBI lineage: Eukaryota > Metazoa > Arthropoda > Insecta > Lepidoptera > Tortricidae > Clepsis > Clepsis dumicolana. Next base: position 4,702,356 of record OY829506.1, read on the forward strand.
CATTATGCAGCTGTCCATCCTCTCACAGATTTTAATATGAGATACAGTAAGTCTATTTTCATCAAACTGCATCTTTTTATCAAGTTACATCACATTCAGACTCCTTGTAACATCCTAAACTAACAATGTTATAATGAGTTGTTATGACTAATTTGAGGGCTTAATATAATTTGGTTAGTGCATGCCGCCTCCTTTCTCCAGCATCTGAGCGAATCTATTCGTGATGAGCAGTGAGACGTCGATAAATCGCTCAACACAGTTTGTTATGCACGTCTCAGTGCGGGAATCTAACTTAGCACCAGGTTTGTCCACGCACTTCTCCCAGCAGAAGTCGTTGAACTCGTGTATCTAGAAGTAAACATTAAAATAACGATTTATCGTACTGAAACTACGCATTTTGAGTGTTAAAACACAAAATGTTTCATCACCTGAGCATGGAATTGCGCTTTTTGCTTCTCGACCATTAGAAAATCTTGAAGTTCCGAGTCTCCCGGCTTCGCACTTGCAAAATCCGATAAGTCACTCATAGTGAGCTATATTTTTATTTCACAAAATATACTATTTTCTAGTTAACAGTTCTGAAACTTGGACTTTCAACAATTTTAATTTATAGGTTATCTTCTTACATTAGCTGTCAAGTCGGTAAAGGGTGTCATTGTCTACTCTTCAGTTTATGGTCACTTTTATATTGATTCAAAAATGTCGATACGTCTGAATATGAAACTTTTTTCATTTACTACCGATTATAATAGTAGTTTATCTACACACATATTATAAGTCCTCTATAATGCGTTCAGAAACCGAAGAAAATGACCAGCATTGCAGCATGCTGTTGCCTTCTCGCCGACATTCGATATCGATATCGTAATGACTTTTCGATATCGAATTCAATGTTTCTAATTTGAAAACCAACGTAATTTGCAATCATAGTGAAATAAAACGGATCACTCACGTGTATAAGTCGAGTTCAGTCCGACATGTATAAATAATAACGTGGTATTTCATTTTTTTTTACAATAAAAAAAAAAACAGTTTACGAAACGGCAGCTCGGTATGTTTGTCTATGATTAAATATATATCACATTATTATTTATACTTACATGTCGCACTGAACTCGACTTATATACGTGAGTGATCCGTTTTATTTCACTATGATTGTAAAATACGTTGGTTTTCAAATTTGAAACATCGAACTCGATATCGAAAAGTCATTACGACATCGAATTCGAATTCGAATATTACTTTACTGGAGGTGGTGGTGGTGGTGGTGGTGGTGGTGGTGCTGGGGCTGGCGCTGGCGGCCAGAAGGCGTCGTCGTGCTGCAATGCTGGTCATTTTCTACGGTTTCTGAACGCATTATAGAGGACTTATGATATGTGTGTGTGTAGATAAAAAAAATGATATGATAATTATACAGGGGCTTCTAAACGGGCTGTATGCATTTTTGCTGCAATATGTGGCTGGCAACTATAGAAGTCTTTGTCTAACTTTCATAATAAGAGTCAGACAGCGATAATTACCGACCAGCCACATATTGTAGAAAACGCAGAGTATAGGAAACCGTTGACCTAGTTGCCCGTTTAGACGCCCAGGAACAGAATTCTTGATTGTATGTTAAAGAAAACAATTAGGTATTTTATTACAAATTTAGTTCTTTATTTACCTCTATGGATTCCCTAGAGCTGTTTTATTTCAATGAAATTCAGAATATTATCGGTAAGGGCTTTACGCAAGCTTTCGTCGAAAACAAACTGACACGATTCAAGTGCTAGCCTCGCCAACTGAGACTGGCTCAGTTCAAATGTCTGTGCACATATTAAGTACTCCTGGGACAATGAAGTCGCAAACACACCTTTGTCATCAGTCTGTAAAACAAAACCTTCAATAATGTACAGGGCTTGGATTTGAAGGGGGAGGCCTTTGCTCAACAGTGGGACACTACTAGGCGAGGAAAAAAAATGTACAGGGGATAAACTATCAAGTTGTTTAAGCACACTAGACGAAAATGGGTACATAGCACTATTACTATATTATTATGTGCAAAATGTGTCTCGCTTATACATATTGTATGCCAAATAGTCGCATTTTAGACCCCATTACTTTCATCTCCTTGCAGTATCTACTGCAATATATCATAAGTACCTACTTACGCAAATAATAACTGGAATATGAGCTTCACAGCACTCCTTAAATTGATGAGCATCATAATTTGGTATCAATTTAGTGTTTACATTGCTGGTTAAGCAGATTTCTGAAAAACCAAAAATAAAACATATTACCAAGGACAATTAAATCAAGAGAGTCCTCCTCTGTCTTAACAGAATAGCTAGCTCCAATATATATTAGTTTTTCATTGAGTTCATACATATTGTGTTAAGAGGTAGAGGTTGAAGAGCCATACAAAATAAATGGTAAATAGAGCTTTCTAATGAAACTACAGACATTGGCAGTCCTCTTGATTTCATTGTCCTTTATATTACTAAAATATCATCAAATTATACCTGCTAATGTTATTGGCATATTTTGGAATTCTGTAGTGTACTAACCAATGGGCACTTTTAGTTTACACAATGCATCCCATGTCTCGGATGTGCCCCCTAGCCTGGGGTGGATGAAGGTCCCGTGGCCAATGCGTTCAGGTATAAAGTCCAGCATTTGCAGTACTTCATTTGGGCTGCAGATCTCTCCACAGTGCAGTGTTACCTAGTACAAGATTTGTTGTATAGTTACATGACTATGTATTCATAATGCAACAATTTAGCTAAAATGTAGGCTAGAATGATGTTACTGTAAATGAAAATGACATTAAATTAAGATTTAAACACAATACAAAATGTACGAAAGCCAAATTTCATTCACATGTGACTTGGAAATTATCAAAATTTGAGGTATTTTAATGTTTACAAACCTTGAGTCCAGCTTTCCTAGCCTTACTTAGAGCAGGCACAAAGTTCTCGAATCTGCCAGCAGTAGGGTCCCCACTCAGTTCTATCCCCACCACAACATCAGGATAGGTTTTGTAGAATTCTACAGCCATGTCTGATGTTTCTTCAGCTGCCATAGGCGAGCATCTTCGGTCTATGGAAATTATCAGCTTGGATATTATTGTGAGATTCATAGATGCCTTCCTGAAATAAAAAGGGCAGTTTTATTATCAAAAGCACCCAGCAAGCTTGTAAGTCAGCAATTTTATTTAGTTATTCAATGTGCTTTTACTACAAAATTAAGTCATATTGAACTGTTCATTCTGTAAACCAAGGTACCTTAAGTATACAGAAACATCTCAAGAATACTGTATCAAAAGTACCCATGCGTGACTTGTTCATTACCTAATAGCTTGTACAATGGTTTCAATGTACTGTCTTTTGCTCATGTCTGGAGTCTCCCGGGGTGTACTGCGGAGTTCTATGTAGCAGCAGCCATCTTCCTGGAACTCTGCAAGTGTCAGGGACGTAGCTAGAGCAAGAGCATGAGGGGTACTTGTCAAAGAATGTGCAATGCTGAATACTTGGAAACATCTGAAAATGAGATAAGTACCTAATATTACTGCATGATATTTTACACTCATTAGTAGTAAATAGATCGTTATTAGATTTTACTGCTAATCACGAGCTGATTCTTGGTTTTGGTTATAAAATATGCTCATTTTTAACATACTGTGATAAGTTTCTCGAATCACCAGCAGCTATTTGGAACTCGTCAAAGAAGGCATTGGTTTGGTCGGCTATACCAGCGTCCGCATGAAGCCTCTTAAGCTCCAGCATAGTGGAGCGGCTTAACGAACCACCCAGGTGAGCGTGTAGCTCCTGAAGTACATAGATTTAACAAAATATTAGCATTATTTCTACAAAATATTCTGTTTAATTACTTATCGAAATCTTTCGAAATTATACAGCATTTTTACTAACAATCTTGGGCAGTTCACGGCAAAAGGACTTCAAATCCATTAATGTTATATTATTTCATAGTTTAACAGTAACGTATAACGTGGCATCTTCCGTTATAAAAAAATATGTAGGGATTTTTATTCTCTTTGTATGAAAACCATGAAAACATCGAAACTTGAGCAATAAAAAAGCGGTGGTCCGTGTCCGTCCGAATTTTAGTTTAGTTGCCATGTATTACTTATTTTTATTTTTTATTAAATAAACTCCTTACAAATAGGAAAGTAATTAGTACTGAATTAGTCAAGCTTTTTGATTATTTTGATTACTGGTTTAGGCCGCTTAAATTGGTCTTGTATCGTTATGTCATTCGTAAAAAAAAACTGAGTATGCACCTGTGGTATGCACGTCGCATAGACGGGCATTATTATCACTTTTTGAACATTTTACAGAACGCATGAACAGCTGGACCTGAGTAGGAAAGACTGACGGCTATAACTTTACTGTGACGAGACTAATTTTCATTCTTTTCATCAACAAATAACCCTCCTTTGACAATCGGGTAAAAACAACAGACACGGCTGTATGGACTTAGTTTCCTTTGCCTATCCCTTATGAGAATTAAATAAAAAAAAAACATAGTGACGTTTCTTATCTCTTATCATTGATCAAAATTTCAAAATATTGAAAACAACTGCGGCTCTGCAGCAGCGGCAAAAAATTAATTTTATTACGACAGTACGAAGCAGTAACTAGTGACAGTAATGAATCTGTTATTCATTTTACTTATTCCTTACTTCCAATACATAAAATGTGATTATCCTAATATTCCAATTGTTATTACTACTTGGAACTTCCTGAATTCTACTGAGAAAGGTAAAATAAATACTTAATGATATTTTGCTTTATTCGCTAAAAATGACTAATCGTATACTGTCCCTCCGATTTCTGCGATGCTGTTACCCTAACAATTTTCATACAAACTTTAGCAGGGAGCGTTACTGCCGGTTTACACACACTACTCCCTACGTGCGGGTTTTAGTTAACTTTATAATTATAATTTTATTTCGAAATGTTTTCAGCATGGGAAGTACTGAACGCTGGTCGTTCTGCTTTGGACGCAGTCGAGCAGGGCGCGTCAGTCTGCGAGGAGCAGCAATGCGACGGGACAGTGGGCTACGGTGGGAGCCCTGATGAAAATGGGGAAACTACCTTGGATGCACTCATCATGGATGGGTAATATTAAATTTATTCATTCTAACACAAAATGTTCTTGTTCATGTTTCACACTGTGGATTACATCATATTATTATACCTAGTGGGAAAAAATGTGGCCCTCATATTGTGTGTAGGTATAGGCAATTTTATATGTCGATTGCCCCAAATTTATTACCTCTAAGTATAGTTTAAGGGATACTGCATTGTAACCATTGTTGTGATTAGTTACTGACTATGAAATACCACCTTTCACCTAAGAGATCAAGCCTCACTGAAAGTAATTTGGGGATTGTATGAAGGTTTATCTGTATTCTGTATGTCATTCTTTTAGGAAAAGTATGAATGTTGGTGCAGTAGGAGCACTCCGTCAGGTTAAAAATGCTATATCAGTGGCCCGGCACGTCTTGGAGCACTCCTACCACTCATTCCTGGTTGGTGAACTGGCAACACAGTTTGCTGAAGAGATGGGTTTCACCGTTGAGTCCCTGACTACCCCAACATCTAAGAATTTGTGGAAGAAATGGCATAATGAGGATAATTGTCAGCCAAACTTTTGGATGGTAAATACACTTGTAAATGATAAAAGGCACTTGTAAATGATAAGTGTATCATGTGTCCTAACACTGACAATTTTATCTTGAATAAGTTAAGAACTTGTTAAGGTACTACAGATAACCTACCTACCAAGGACAAAATACATATTAGAAGACCTGCCAACTAATCGTATTTGTGTTGGTTGCCTTCAATTTACTCTGTACCATTTACATTCTGTTTGTATAATGAAATGAAGTCTATCTTAATTGTTTGTTTAAATTTTCAGCAAGTCAGTCCAGATCCAAGGAAATACTGTGGGCCATATGCAAAGTCTGAAAAAGATCACCATCAGCATGCCTCTACAAATGTGAAAGTGGACAGATATAATCATGATACCATTGGAATGGTGGCAATTGACAAGAATGGCAACATAGGAGCTGGAACTTCTACTAATGGTGCTAAATTCAAGATACCTGGGTAAATGATAAATTAAATATGAATATGTAACACATTATGTTATCTTTATCTACTAAAATAACTACCTATGTAGGAATGTTAATGTTAATATTTAAATGTTATTATGAGTTATTTGTTATACATTCATGTTTTTGCATGTTTTAAATTAATATAAATAACACATAGGAAATATTTTTGCGTGACGCCACTTCTTTTTCATGTTTTAACTGGTAAGTAACTGCATTCAAGTCTCTTTTATTTTAATGCCTACTAATCTTAGAGATTGCAAAATATGTATAGAAAAAGATAGCTTTCAATTTGGCATGGATCCGTGAAAGCATACAAGGGGTTAGTGAGTTAGGTAGGCAAAAATTTACACTCATGTCATATTGCTAAAATATTTATCCGCAATACTTCAGAAGAATTGGAGATTCTCCTATACCGGGCGCAGGCGCATATGCCGACAACGCCGTCGGCGGAGCTTCGGCTACGGGCGATGGCGACGTCATGCTGAGATTTTTACCAAGGTTAAATCAAATGCACAAATTATATGTACGGCCGAGGAAATTAATTCCTGCCCCACCATGTAACGTCATAGTGAAATCGCATAGCTTGACAAGGAAAATCGTTATGGTTATGACGTTTACTATGAAAATGTTCTATGGTGGGTCAATTTCCTCGACTGTACCTACCTATTTAACATTAACGCCTCGTCTTTTTCATCTTACTCCGTTAATGGTGGCCTCTAGGGCTTGTGCCAAACGTAAGTATAAATTATAATGCAAGTTTATAATATAAAAAAGTTGACAGTAAAAGAAGACATTGGGTAGACCAAGCTGGCCAAGGCCATTACTAAATATTAAATAAACCCGCCTCCCAAGTCGGGTGCTCGCCTTTTTCTTTTTTTTAATTCATCCCATAAGGGATAGGCAAAGGAACTGAGTCCATACAGCCACGTCTGATGTGTTTTGTAAATTTCTGTATATTAAAGTCCTGTCACCGTCAGAGTTGTCAGTCTGTCCTAGTCACGTCCTGTCAGGTGCTCATGCCTTCCGTAAAGCGATAGTGTACTTTACGGCGAGCTACGGCGAGCAGCAGCCGGCGGATATTTGGGGGTCACAAACAGAGGGAATACGCGTTTTCACTTGAATTCTTCATTTGCTGGGCACTTTCACGTCAATTTGTTGTATAACACAGTATCTTTATTATCCACCAAACAACATTAAGCACAGAAACTAAAATTCAATTAACGACACGATCCACTCTCATCGGTTTCCCGCCAAATTCCTCGGGTGCTCGCCATTACTTTACTATGTTTTTGAATTTGCCGCCTTTTTTGTGAAGATTTTTTTTCTGTAGGTAAAGAGCTCAAGGCCATACAGCTTTTAACATGAAACTACCGTGAGACTCAATCATAATACCATACAGCTTTGTTTATTTTTTTTCAATGTAAGACTCGTCTTCAAAAGATCCTGGGCGCGGTGTAAGATAAATTTCATTTTTCTATCTTCAGTTTTTTGGCAGTCGAAGAAATGCGCCGGGGAGCCTCTCCAACTGCCGCCGCTGAAACAGCTGTAGCCAGAATAGCGGAGCACTACTCGCACTTCATGGGTGCAGTCGTCGCCTTGGCCAAAGATGGACGATATGGTGCTGCGTGTCACGGCATCCATCAGTTCCCTTTCGTTGTACACGACCGTACTCAGGATAAATGCAGAACTGAACATGTATTGTGTTCTTGAATTATCGTTATACTATATTAAAATTATAATATATATGTCTTTGGCATAATTGTTTTGATTTAGCAACTTGATTACGATTTAATACATTATGAACAGAGTACGTAAGATAGAGGACTGTGTATTGTACTTATACAATCTTCACCATCATCATAACCAGTAATTTTTACATCCCACTGATGTGCCTCTTCTCAGAATAAAGTTGCTTGCGCTTTGTGGGCCCAGTACGAATTGGGAGCTTCACATACATCATTGAATTCTTTCGCAGGACTGCAGGTTTCCTCATGATGTTTTCTTTCACCGAAAAGCTCATGATAAATTACAAATGTAATTTCGCACATAAATTCCAAAAACCCAGGTGCCAGCTGGAGCTGGAACTCGAGACCCTCTGCTTGAAATGAAAGGCCACAGGTCAAACGGGGTTTATCATCAAATCGCCAACACGTTACATAGCTGTGTCATTTCATCGCATTTTAATTTAGTCGAAAGCTATTTTCTGACTTATTTTCTTAACCTTTGATTTGCTTTTGATTTAAAAACTAACCTAACTTAACAACACACAGTAAAATTATCCTGATTTTAGCAGAAATTAGCCTTCGATGAAATGAAAAACAGTTATGAAACGTTTATCGACGATTCAAGGGACTCCGGTCAAATTTCGGCCAAACCACTAGGCTATCATTGCTATTCTATAATGAATAATTTAATTATTAAACTTTTATTATTATAAACCGTTCTCGTATTTATAAATATTCTAATCAAGTACAGCCAACATAACGAAACTGAACCGCTTTCAAACCGCGATGATTCAGAATGTCGGTAACTAGCATAGACAACTAAATCTTTTTCGTCTTTTTTTTTCGGTCGGTGTCGTGTCGGCCGGCGGCGGTATAGAGGTCGCGGTTCGCGGTCGGCCATTTTCAATTTGACCGTCTACTTGCGCTCACGTATCAACGTAAGTTTTATAAGTAAATGCAATTGTTTATATAGTTATATCAAATAGATTAACTAGTTACTTTTTAAGTTCAGCGAAGTATTATTTTTTAACCGTAGTGTTCGGATTCTAAAGTATTTACTGATTGTTTTCGACTTAACCTATTTACCACGTGGTTGGTAATTTACATGATGAGACTTAAAATTCATTTCATTCGTGGTATCTACCATAGTGTTTACACGGTGATGGCCTTAACGCGTCTGATTTTAATTTAGAATCTATCTATAAGTTTTATGTTTTCTGCAGTTTAACATGAAGCTATTCGGTTTCACAGAATGGCGGACGCTGCTCCAGCCGGTGGTCGTGGCGGTTTCCGCGGTGGTTTTGGTTCCCGAGGTGGCGACAGGGGTCGCGGCGGCCTTCGCGGGCGTGGGCGCGGGCGCGGCCGTGGTCGTGGGCGCGGCAAGGAAGATCAGAAGGAGTGGGTGCCGGTCACCAAGCTCGGCCGCTTGGTCCGCGACGGGAAGATCGACAAACTTGAGAGCATTTACTTGTTCTCTTTGCCCATCAAAGAATTTGAGATCATTGATTTCTTCCTTGGATCATCTCTCAACGATGAGGTCCTCAAGATCATGCCGGTGCAGAAGCAGACCCGCGCTGGGCAGCGCACGCGCTTCAAGGCCTTCGTGGCCATTGGAGACAACAACGGACACATTGGTCTGGGTGTGAAGTGCAGCAAGGAAGTGGCAACTGCCATTCGTGGCGCTATCATCCTTGCTAAGCTTTCTGTCCTGCCTGTTCGCAGAGGCTACTGGGGCAACAAGATTGGCAAACCCCACACAGTCCCTTGCAAGGTAATTATGGTTTTTTTATACCTATTATCAATTAACCGTTTCTTGGTGTTTAAATGATGAGAAAAAAAATTATTCATTCGTGGTATCCACTTGAGGTTTAACCTGTGAAGCTTTTATGCGTCTGATCAAACTAAAAACCGCAACTAGACCACAATCTTTGTTACTTGTCACTAATCACTTCCATTGATTTCAGGTTACTGGCAAATGTGGGTCAGTCACTGTGAGGCTGATTCCTGCACCCCGTGGTACTGGCATTGTGTCTGCCCCAGTTCCCAAGAAGCTGCTGCAGATGGCTGGAGTCCAGGACTGTTACACCTCTGCCCGTGGCTCCACCGGCACACTTGGCAACTTCGCAAAGGCTACCTATGCTGCCATTGCTAAGACCTACGCTTACCTTACCCCAGACCTGTGGAGGGACATTCCTTTGACCAAGTCACCCTACTCTGAATTCAAAGCTGTTTAAGATGGGATAAATTAAAAACATTCAGAAACAATTACTTTTGACTTTTAATTATAATATAACCTTAGAGATTCTACTTCTAGTTGCATATACCTAGTTAGTTACTAATACTTTAAATGGCTGCAATTTCCCGTAGCATACTTTTGCTTGGTTTTCGTTCGATGACATTGTTTAGTATAACATCCCCATGAAAAGAGTAAGTTAAGGAAAGCTGTCAATTTGGCTCTGGGCGAATTCATCCACAATTCCATTTCGTAACCAAGGCCATGTCGCGTGGGATTCCTAGCTTACTCTTCCTCATTCTTATCATAAATCGCCAATTTTTTACTTGTATACATTCTTATAAGGTTGACAGTAGTGCTCTATTTAGTAAGTAAATAGGACTGGACAGTCGCCCTGGCCATTTTTCTTGCTAGTATGCTATTCTATAGTCATTATCAGCTGGTAGTTCGAGGGAAGTTTTGCGAACTAGTTTTTAACAATACAAAGATTAAATTAAAAGAAACTAAATTTGAAACACCCAGCATCTCGCGAATAAGTTTGGAAGTTGAGCAAGGAAAAGGAAAAAAACGGAACCCTTATAGAATCACTTTGTTGTCCATCTGTTTGTCTGTCGAGACCTTTTTCTCTGGAACATGTGGAGGTAGCATGCTGAAATTAATATCAAGTACCTACTCAAGCCTGCAGTCCCTTGAAGCTGTGAAAAAATCAAACTTCTAAGTCGACACAATCAAAAGATAGTCATTAAAAGGTTGTTTCCATACAAATTGCCGTACCCTGATAATCTAAAGGGTACCTCCAGTTGTCCTAGAAACATGAAATTTGGTGTGAAGGTAGCTTTATAGCACAACCATTCAGAAAATTTTCAAAATCTTACGTTTTTATGTCTGTTGGTAGATTTCACACCAATATGTGATGACCCCACACTGCCGTACATTTTGCTAACACTGGAAATCTTAAAACACTGGGGAAAAGCGTTAAAATCGTTGTGCGGAATCCGACTCGCACTTGTCCGGTTTTTCATTTTCATTATTATCGAGGCAATTCACACACAGTGAGATTGAGATCTTAGATGTTTGAACTATTACCTAGGTATTAAAAGATTATTTATAACAATACCTAATCTATAAAAGATTACTGCTCTCTTGGAATAGCAATTCATATGTACTATTAAAAAACCAAAAGTAACTGTCTGTTACCTCTTTCCTGTACAACCACTTGAACCAAACTTGATGAAATTTGACAAAAAGGTGATTGATTTATTTTATTTATTTCGCTAAACTGCAGTACAGTTTGTTGGCGAATACTGCACTCCTTATTTTAATATGTATTTGAATATACCATTCAAATTCAAACCAAACCAAAACCATTCAACCCATTCAAATTGACTAATAATATGGGCTTTTTATCCTAAAAAAATTGTCTAGTTCTCACAGGATACAGATTCCCAAATTCTATGCAGATAAAGTCACTGGCAACAGCTAGTACATAATAAAACAGCTATTAACTTTTACAAAATTGTTTTACTTCACTTTCAAACAGATTTATAGTGTGATCACAAACTTTTTCTAAATCTTTTAGTCCTCTCTTTAATATTTCTAATGCTGGCATCTCATGGGCCTGTATCCTGAAGTGCATTTTTGCTTCTGCTGGATGTGGTACCGTGTACCCACAGAATTGAACATCTCCACTGTAACAAAATTGAGTAGAATTAATTAGGTATTACTTGGATTAGATTGGTATAGATTAAACACTATTTTAGAAAGTTTATTATGGGATACAAAATATTGGGATTCATGATAATTAGTCACTGTCAGTATACCTTTATGTTTAATTGTTGTGGTATTGGCCTGGCTTCACTTCACATAGAATGGAAGACAGTAGAGACCACTTCCTTACCATTAAGCATTTACTGTCATTTCTAAAACAAATTTATGTATTACTGAGTGTGGATATCAAAACGGACAGCTCACTTCACTGATACTAATTCTACATTTTAAGTACCTAATATTTTATTTTCGAAACATTTAGTTTGTGTGGATCTAACCTAACCTTTGCAGCAACTTGATACTTACTATCTGCTAATAATGCATTTTAAAGCATTTCCTAAAGTGTGGCTCTCATCTTGGAAGACGTATGTGCGGCAGGTTAGCCCAGATTCATCATCTCCTGGCAGCTATAATAAAAAAAAAAACAAGTACAAATAATGGACAACCTGGAAAGTAACCCATGTGTTAGTTCTGTTTTAATATAGCATGGCAAATGAAACTATGACAATAAAGACTTTAAACCGATTATGCTTATACTCCAAAAAGTAATGCAGCAGTTAGTATTCATAGAAAATAACGCCAATGAGTGAAACTAACTTAGCAACTGTTAACTAAAATTTTAGTAGGCCGTGAATGTTTCATTGAGCGGGTACAGGAAGTTTTAAATGTAGTCTAATTATGTAAAAAACTCACCTCCGAGATTTTCATGATTTGATTAATTTCTAAAAAATTGTTTACAGCTGAACTCTTGCTCCACGAACGACACGTTGTTTTTTATTTTGACAGCTGTCAGGTGACAGTGACAAGGCAAGTGTACGATTTTTTTTAATTCATCCCATAAGGGATAGCAAAGGAAACTGAGTCTATACAGCCACGTCTTACGTGTTTTGTAAATACCTATTAAAGTCCTGTCACCGTAAGAGTCGTCAGTCTCTCCTAGAGTCGCGTCCTGTCAGCAGTGCCCTAAGCACAACTTGTTGAATTCTGCGTCACGTAAAATCGAATAGTAAACTATAACGAGTTTGTATGATGTTTGGAACAGCGCCCACCCGTGAGCGTATTTGGAACTAAAATTTAGTATGAGATTTCTCGATCTCGATACGATAACCGTAACGTAACGCAGGATTCGACAAGTCGTGCTTAGGGCACTGCTCATGCCTTCCGTAAGGCGATAATGTACTTTATTATATGTATAGTCAAATTCGTGACAGGTATGGGTATGATATATGCCTTCGGCTTCTGAACCCATATTAGAGTACTTATAATATGTGTGTAGATAAAGTAATGTATGCAACTCCACATAATTAAGCCTTATTATGTAGCAGTTGCATAAACTACTATTACGGCGAGCTACGACGAGCAGCAGCCGGCGGGTACTTGGGGGTCACAAACAGTCAATACGCGTTTTCATACGAAATAATAATTATGAAGTCGGTGCGGTGGGCGCGGATTATTCTTTGAATGAAGTACCGACTTCTGCTAGTGCTAGGCCATAAAAGTCATGGCTTTAGTTAGAGGATTATTTTATGTTTTTTAAGGTTTTTTTGAAGGCGGATTCACTTTTTTGTTAATTGTTGATGGAAAGAATGAAGATTAGGTACTTACCTAGAATGCTTTTCGTTTATTTTCCGCCTCCGTTGTACCTATTACCATGGGAAGTCAGCGTTAGCAGAAGGTTTTATCAATCCGCCTTCCGCCGTGATACTGGTCCTGATCACTTACTAAACCTGGTATGAATTTATAAATGTGACCCTATATACTTATTATTATTACGCATTTTCGAGCATTACTGCAGTCGATAAGTTAGTTTGAGAAGTTTTTCTCTTAGGTGGAATGAATTCAGTCAAAAATCTGAGAAAAAAACGGAACCCTTATAGGATCACTTTATTGTCCGTCTGTCTGTCAAGACCCCTTTTCTTTGGAACACGTAGAGGTAGCATGCTGAAATTAATATCAAATACTCAAGCCGGCAGTCCCTTGAAGCTGTGAAAAAATCAAACTTCTAAGTCAACGCAATGAAAAGATACAGTCATAAAAAGGTTGTTTCCATACAAATTGCGGTACCCTGAAAACCTAATACCTAAAGCGTAAGTACCTACTTCCAGTTATCCTAGAAACTTGAAATTTCTTATGAAGGTAGCTCTTACAGCACAACCACCCAGAAAATTCTCAAAATCTTGAATTTTTATTTCTGTCTGTAGATTTCACAGACCAATATAACATGACCCCACATTGCATACATTTTGCTTAGGAGCAGGGCTCTGCTTACACTGGACCTCTTAAAATACTTGGGTTAAGCGTTAATAAAATCGTTGTACGGAACCCTCGTGCACGAGTCCGACTCGCACTTGTCCGGTTTGTTTTGTGTGTGACACAATGTAGGTAATTTTACAATCAATTAATGATAAATGGATACTATTTGGTGCCTTTTACCAATAGATTATGACTACCTATTGCCACCAGTCAAAGTTGACTGGTAAGGATCCATGTAATTTGTGTTTTCCCCCCGTTTTTTGTGCAATAAAATGTTTACTTATGTATTTAAGTACCTACTTAGTTATAAGCTTATAAGTCCTACCTATTTGGTCAAGGTATCTTAATAATTGCGGGTTTTCGACTCGCTGCTTTATTCTCTCTGACTAGCGTTTATTAATTAAAGTCTGGCCGACCGTCATTCCGGTTAACATTGACAAATGAGTACCAACGGAGGCTTCAGCTTTTATTAATAGGCACAAGGTAAGCTGTACGCAGCCGAGGTGTCAACCGCACCGTGCCATTCTTAGGTTTAATGAAGTACTAACGGCATCCAGAGTAATTTCCCTTTGTCTCGTAGTCGCGGAGGAATGCGTCATTCTGCGCTCACGTCTCGAGTGATCTTTCTTCGCATAAATTAAGCTAAGGGTCACGGCAACCGTAATGCGCGGCTCAAGCACCCTGCGAGCAATTTGCGCTGAAACCCAGTGATATTTATGCAGGGTTGACTGATCAGATACAACGCGTTCATATATATGTAAGGTACGTATTACTATACATTATGAACGAGAAATGAACGAGTAGAACCTCTCATTAGGTACCTAGTCACTTGTAATGCCGAGTAAGAACTTTGTTGTCTAAATACAATCTGATAGTTCTAGTTAGGGAATTCCTAACACAGGTATTTTGTACTTAATGGGACTTCCCATCCTTCACTAGCTTACTTATAAAAGGCTGTCACCAATAGGCAAAATGATTTTTGATTTTGATATTGATAGTTAAGTGTTTTTCACTTATTATTGTTGCGGTATCTATTAGAGATGGGTGGATAAATCTTGAAGCCAAAACGTAATGATGGGAGCGAAAAAAGTGAGAGTGCAATAATGAATCCATCACGATAACAAGGATTTGTGCAAGGACTTACCTATTAATTTTATTGTACAATGTTTCTACGGTTATTATTATTAAGCAATAAAAAAAGCGTTACTCAACTGAATCATCTAAGCGACTTCTATCCCCCGCTGATTTATGAAGAATTCAATTTGATGTTATTAAAAGTATTTGGGTGATGGGCGAGTAATATTTGGGCCGCAAAAAGTTTTACGAGTTTTATTTAAAATATGGAAGTAGCTGCCGTAGGTAGTACCTAATTTCGTTTCAATAATGGCGCTAAACACGCTAACTTATACAATATAATAAAAAGTGTCTCCCCCGAGTTCGTGAGTTGAGGTTTTGACTCGCAAACTTCGTCCGACCTGTTTACTTTGTGATATTGATTCGGAAATTTCCTTACGCTTCCGTACGCTTAGATAATCAAATTGGCTAGGTACATTGTTTTGGGTATTTTGTTTTGGCAGGTGCACTGGTTAAGTTTGAACCGCAGGTTACCTCTACCTACCTTTTTTATATTGAGTTACCTATATCATTGTTGCATAGTCATCATCATTATAATCTTGAGAACGCATAGATAATGTCATCTATAAAAACGGCGTCTGTAAAAGATTAACTGTAAGAGTGAAACAGAAAGCGAAACAAAAGGCTCGCAGCTTTATTCCGTCATGAAGATGTAGAGTTCAAAACGTCGCGATATCGTGCTTTTCCACAAACTACCCAATTCCATACTCCATTGCATTTCCCGCGAAACAGCTGACGTTTTTAAATCACCACTTTTCCGGCACAAAGAAGGCCGATTTGCCGCGTTTTCTTTTAATCTGGGTTGTTCGTGATAGCGGCCGTCGGCGGGATTAGCTTTTAGCGTTTCAAAGCGACGCGTCATTACCTAAATATCCCCAGACGGATGCGAGCCGACGTTTTTCAGGCCGGCTTTTACGGAAGGCGTTTGAAATGCCTTATCTAACGAAATGTTTGGTGCCAGTTATTGCTAAAATCTTGACTTTTATTCCCTTAATCAGATATGTATCTAAGAACCTTTTTGTTAGGCAACTTTTATCAGTTAATCATCGTTTTCAGCGATAACCTTTAGAATTGTTTTGACGTCTCGCATATATGTGCGAAATGTTTTCGGGCATCATGCTTAATAGCCTGCTGTTGTTTTTGTTTTTAGCATATACTTACCTAATTTTGACGCCGAACTCTTAGGGACATAATTTAGACTAAAAAGGTAAGCAAAATTATCTGAAGAATATAATCTTACTTACTAGTTGTTAAACTTAGCACATGAAAAGTTGCTAAGTATTATATTTTATTTCGTTTCCGTAACACAGAAACTAATGACAAAAGTGGCTGAAGCAGTAGGAAAGAACTAGTTTCATTATAGGCCAATAACGGATCGTTTCTTCGTAAACTCACATTTTTTGATATTTGTAGAAAGAAGAAGGAAAACTGCCGGATGAACGGCTTGCGAAGGAAGTGCGCATTCATTGTTATAGTAGGTATACCTATGTATATTACTCACTCAAAGCATTCGCAGAAGCTCCTCAATTGCTTTGGTAGAATGGCTTTTATTTCAAAAACTCAGTCTTTTTTATGGCCCAATTTAAACAAAAATGTTGCTGTTTGTTGTGCCTACAAAGCCATCTAAACCTCTCAATAAGTACCTACCTATAACACAAACTTCAAACATTAATTTTAAGGTGTCTGTAGAGTTTGTTATTGCTGTGAATCAGTCCACCCAGTTGACCCTTTGGTGCCTAGTTGTAGATTTTGTAGATACCTACCCATGTGTCCGTTTTGCACTAAAACTCAAACACTGTGCAGTTTGTTAACAATGCTAAACGGGTGCCGTGAGATAAAACGTCCGTATTTTACTAGGGGTATAGGTATATCTAGATTCTACTGCAACTGTTTGTATCTTTCGTATAGATATTTTACTTTTTGGTAGCAGGATAGGTACCAAGAAAAACTGAACTACGACGGACAAGTTTTTAATCAGGACGAAACTAGTAGTGTGGGCGGGCTGGACGAGATCACGACACGTCACGGTCCAATCAAAGTTAGTTCGACCCTCGTCAATTCGGCTGACGCCTCTCAAAAACTCCTTTCCCTGCCCCGTGGAGCACATCTGCGCCACGCCACTCACGCGCCACTACAGTTTGTGTGACCGCTGTCTTCTGCATCGAACTCTTTACTAAACATAATTTTGTCATACCTACTTAAGTTGCTTTAAATCCATGCCAAAACCTAATTTATTATAAGTTAAAGCTTTGATGCTTTGTTATTGAAATCAGTAGAAAGTAAATTACTTACCTACTCATTTATAAATCGTCCTGTCGTCCATACCGGTTTTAATATGGAATTTAATTCTATACGAATAAAATCGACTTGAAATACCTAGGCGAAGGACAGGATTTTGACTTCTCAGTAGATATTCCCAAAATTATTTTCAATAAATAGGTAGCTAAGTACGTAATTCATTTTCAACTCAATCGAGAACTGAACCTTACCTTAAATTATAAGGTGAAGTTCGTTTAACTGTACTTAAACCAACAGTAGGTATAAAACAAAACCGCTGAACTGTCTTGAATTAGTTCTGATACTAATTAGTCGGAGTTCCCGTGGTTCTAGGTCGTTCCAATAAATTTTGCACAACCACTAAAAGGCCTGTTTGGCCAATTTAGGTCAGATCAGACACATAGTTTAATTTAGTGTACTTCTTACAACAAAACAAACAAAAATAACAGTAACGATAATGTACATTATAAAACTTAAAACTAAAATTTTAAATAGTTTAATAGGTACCTATCTAAAATGCTGGGGACTGACGTTCATGTAGTAGTAGTTGGAAATCGATCTCCAGAATGAGGGAGTCAAGTGATTTTCCACCAATGAGAGACAAGCTACTGCCCTATGATTGGTAGAAATTGACAGATAGGCGTCACTAAACACTGCGATCCTAGCCGATTTTTGACTCGCGATTAGTCCTCATTGACATACGATTTGTGAAGAAGCTAATATAAAATTGCAAGAACTAGAACCTACTAAAGTTTTCAGTAACTTGTGAGGCTGACCGTAAATGGCAAATAGAAGACACCTCACATTAACGCCTACGGCTTTTCAAATCCTTAAGGACAGTCACTGGCACCGTATAGCTTCAGGTTAAATCAAAACTATACGAGGGCTGTTTGATAAGTACCCGTTTTCTAAATATATTAATATCACTGGCCGTAAATAAGTATACCACCTTTTTAAGTAATTTTTCAGAGGCGGGAAAATTAAAAAAAAAATTGTATTCTTTTGTTTTTTTTCTCATTTGACAACGATTCAGTGAAGGCGTGAACTTAAAATTGATAAAATGGAGAAAGAACAGTATCGGTCTGTAATTAGATTCTTATTTTTGGAAGGAAAAACATGTGATGAAATAAAAGTAAGAATGCAAGCGGTTTACCATGAATGTGCTCCTTCTATGACAACCGTCAGATATTGGTATAACGAGTTTAAGCGGGGGAGAACAACCGTCTTTGATGAGGTTTGCCCAGGCCGGCCAATTGAGGTGACTACAGACGATATGGTTAAGAAAATTTAAAATATCGTTTTAGCCGACCGCCGAATTAAAATTCGAGAAATCGTTGATGCTGTAAACGTTTCAATCGAGAGGGTACAACACATATTAGAAGAAAAATTGTGTATGAAGAAAGTATTGGCGAGGTGGGTGCCGCGTTTATTCACGGAGGAGCAAAAACGGAACCGACCGACTACTTCGGAGCAGTGTTTGGCCGTGTTCAAACGTAACCCGAAGGAGTTTCTGCGTCGTTTCGTGACCGTGGACAAAACGTTGGTCCACCACTACACCCTGGAAATGAAAGAGCAGTCGAAGCAGTGGATTTTACCGGGTGAACCTGCTCCAAAGAAAGCAAAAACCGTCCCATCGGCTGGAAAGGTCATGGCGACCGTTTTTTGGGATTCGCAGGGTATTATACAACTAATAACTATTTAACTATTTAGAAAATAACTATTTAGAAAAGGGAAAAACAATAACAGGGCAGTACTATGCCAATTCATTGGATGAATTTGACGCCGTGTTGAAGGACAAACGACCCCATTTAAAAAAGAAAAAAGTACTGTTTCATCACGACAACGCCCCGGCTCATTCGTCCGGAATTGTGACGGCTAAATTAGCACAGTTATGCTACGAACTATTGTCTCACACCCCGTATTCTCCAGATTTGGCCCCATGCGATTTCTTTTTGTTTCCCAACCTAAAAAAATGGCTCGGTGGCAAGCGATTTGGATCAAATGACGAAGTCATTGCCGCCACAGAGGCCTATTTTAATGAATTTCCAAAATCATACTTTTTGGATGGTTTATTGAAGCTTGAGTATAGGTGGAACAAATGTATAGAGTTAAAAGGTGACTACGTAGAAAAATAAATGCATATATACAAAAAAAAAAAGTTTTTTTTTCCATAAACGGGTACTTATCAAACCGCCCTCGTATACCCACGCTTGCCAGGAAAACGTGGGCGATGCCCCCTGGGAACAGTAGTCCTAAAAGTGGAATAATGGTTTGATAAGTATTTTTTGGATACTGGACGAATTTTGTTATTCATCTGTGATTGAGAAGTTTTGTCGTTATTATTGTGGTAGCAGAATTTTTTAAATCCTTGATGGCTTATCGATTGTAATTAGTAAACGTTGATCAAATATCCACAAAACAGATATCTCTTGTATAAAATGTACTTTATTTGTCTGTCTTTTGTTACAACATAAATTAGAAGAATCTATTCGTGTATAGAGTAGGCTAATGGGCACGCGATCGATGGAAGCTTTTCCGCTGCTAACGATAGTTTGATTTGCAGCATTATCAACCCCGGAGTTTCGTAGGCGTCTGGTGAATACAATTGTACTTAAGTCAGTCTGTTCAAGAACAAATCTAGTATCGAAAAATCTCTAAAATCGGTCAGTTTAAATTGGAGACACATTTAAAACCAAATAAATGAATATGCGGCACTTACTCATAAAAATGAAAAAAGAATACGAAAAATGTTTGTTACAACGAGTTTTCCAAGCGTGTTCGGAAATTTCGCCTTGTATCCGGAATGCACTGGGAAATCTAATACGTTCCGAATTCCAGAAATGGAGACGAGAAAGCCTCAGAAATTCTAGAAATACCTTTCACCGTGAAAAGTCACTTCAATATTAAAGAAAACCTTGAATTAAAATGATAGGTATATGACCTAACAAAAACTCAAGTTACCACTACACTATATTTTTGAGACTAAATCGAATTCTGCTGATAATTTGGTAAACATTCAGGGCATTGAATGGGTAAGTCAAGACGCTATATTTTATGTGTACTTAAGTATATTTCTTTGTGCAGCGCGTCTAACAACTGCTTTTTATATTTTCTTCAAACAAGCGTTGCCAGATGCGTTACACGAAAACGTCCCCACAAAAACATGCCATGTTTCCTTGATCTGTCTATCTTTTCTTGTTTGTTCGCCAGCCAAGTGTTTGTATTGGTATTATTGACTTAGGTTGCGGGCTTGCCTGTTAAGACTGACCTGCGCAAATTATTTACAGCATGTTAATGTTAAGCCGGTTTGTTCCTTCTTTGGGATTACTTGGATTGGATCCACGCTCTCATGGGAAATATGACCTAAATAAATAATAAAATCAACAAGGTAATACTCCGTGGTTAAGTAGGTACCTAAAACCTACGTATTTACATTTAAAACCTAAGTTTTCCACACAAGAAACTAAATGTGAATTCACGACGTCGCCAGAGCATAAAATATATCATTCTTGGTAATGCAAAGAACAAATCAAACGGATAAATGTTTATCATGTCTATTTATTATGAAGTCCATACAAAGTGGCAATGAGCCTAACCGAGATATATGTATTTACTAATCAATACAATAGTCAACAAAGTAATACGATCAAAAAGTTTAATACAACCTGTTACAAAATAAAAGTAAAAATAAGTTTCCATATTGTACGATTTATTTTATTTTATTTCTTACAGTGATTCAAATATTGTAAATGGACTCTATTATAATGGACCATTTCACCCCCTTTCGGCTTAATGGGTATTTTTTTATACTTATTATAATAACCTAAAGACTTTTCACGAAATCACACTGAAACTCTCCTACCCCTACTTTTCCTAACTGGCTAACTTTTGTTGCAGTGCCATGGTCACGGTCACGAATAATTCTGTTTGTAGTGCCGAGCCCGCGTTATTGCGATCGTAAAGAGCCTAGTTTGTTACCTATTCGGGTAAAATATTCGAAACTGCACGAATTCGGGCAAAACGAGTCCAACGCAGCTTAAGTAGAACTTGTGGGATTCGATTTTATCGCCAACGCTTCGCGGTCCTAGCCAACAAATATATCGGGAATGGTCGAAGTCAATATTGGAACGCCAGTCCATTGTTATGTAAATATGCGCTCAGATGTGGATGCTTACCACATGATAACTGTATTGACAGGAAGTAGGTAGGTATACTACAGTACAGAGTAAAGGTAGAGCACTGAAGATTATTTGTCTCTATTTTCTGTCATCTATTTGAAAAGTAACAAAATATTTTGAAATAGTATTTCGATAATGTGAGACCGAAGAAGTTTCATTACAAACGAAACATAACATCTGTAAGTGACAATGTACCTAACAAAGAAGTTCACATTTTAAACTCGAGTGGAACAAAGCGTCTAAAAGCGCATAATGAACGGAATGAAATGATATCACAGTGAAATGAAAATGAAAATGAGACCAATATCGCGTGCGGATAAGCAGCGTCCCAGTGAAAATGAATCCAGTCGGAAGTTATTACGGTTCAGCAGGATTAATTAAAGTTTGGCTTAACACCGAATACAGCTGCTGAGCTGTCAGCGCTGGTCTTATAGCAAGCCTTCCTACGCTAAGCCTTTTATAAAGGCGAGTATCGAAGTCCAAAGACGCAACGACGCGAAGACGTTAGGAGTTACTTCGTTAGTGTGTAGCTGGTATTAACTAGATACTTCCTTGCAGAGGAAGGATTTTAGAAACTGATTTTCATAACCCTAATCACAGCTCGATCTTAATCTACAAGTCACGTACCCTGCGTCACGTCATCATCATCACTATATACATAGTTATACTTAAGTAAGTATTAATGAAGACCACCATCCATATGCATTTTATTGCTAAAGCAGGTAAAAATAACGCAACGGGTAAACATGGACATAAAGTTAATTTTAACTGCGAAGATCGCGTTTAATTGACTAACGAATCCCGACGTTTCCAGCCCTTTGCAGGTCTTGCGGTCACAGGTTATCCCATCCCGTTTAAATTAGTTATATTTGAATAAAATAGTAGAATTACTTATTAGGTAAATTAATTTAAGGGTAAAATTTGATCAATTATGAAACATTTCTAGAGTTAATTTGAAATTATTATTGAACAAAGTTATTCGGAATACGTGTACTCGAATAGAGAGGGTTTCATTAGTCCGAGCGACGAAGGGATGAAATGTAACTGGAATAGTTTTGGTATCAGAATTCTGCAAATATAATCTCACCGCGCAAACTCAGCCCAGCGAGAGCACCTAGTAATTAATTTCAACAAAACGCGGTCCCGCTAGTTATCAAAATTCGTTCGGGCGAAGCCCAAATACAGAAACAGTTTATTACATTCATACCAGCTACAATAGGGCTTATAAATAGCAAATTATGTCTATGCATACCTAAGTGGCAAGAGGCGCGACGGGTAATGTGGGAGAGTTAGTTAGTGGTGCTGAAACTTTACAAGTCATCTGAAAGTCTTTCGAAGTGGTCGTTGATTGTCAAGATACGCTAAATGATGTTGTAATTATTTTGACATTTTTGTTTTCCTCTACCTGCAGAGTGCCTCTGATCTTGGAGCTTAAAATGTGAAAATCGTTTCTTCTCCTCAAACTGTACCTACTAATTTTCATCTGAAACAATTTGAAGTAACTGTAATTTAGATAACTAATTGACGTTAAAAGTTTAATTGTGAAATTAGTGTATCGAGTTATGGCGATATTATCACTATCTCATGGTATGGGGGCAACGTTTCATTGGTAATTATTGAAAGGTGTAGACTTTTTATGTAAACTGGCCCAACTTCTACACTCTAGGGCAATGAAAACGGGTTTCAACTTTCTAATGTATCTTGTTACGGCATGACGTCACATCAAGAATGCCTCCGCGTCATCCTACGTCACATCGCCGCGTCATCAGCATACGGCGGTGCATCGGACCACTGCGCTTCGATTGCAACATCACTTTTCGTATCTCAATAAAATCAATCACTCGCGATGGCTCGTGGCCAATCTTACTTCCGAATCAGTTCGATTAGGACAATTAGAATTAAGATATATTTGTAACTTTATTTGCACCATTATAGTCTATTTCGTAGTAAAGACCTTTCTTATTTAACCTCCTCCGCTGCTGCCACTCCTAACATCTATAACTAACTCTTCAAGGAATTCCGCCTGATCCCATTGCTCCTAACTATATTAATATTCATTTATTCGTCGCAACCATGGTATTACAAGATGACAGATACTTGCATAATATAGTGCTACATGGACCCTGTTAGGGCAAAGCAACTACTTAACCTATACTTAACCTAGAATATTTTATTTAATTTTATTCGCAATCATTACAATACCTACAATAAAATAAATTACAACAATATGTCAAAGTTAGTAATTTAATTATTTATTATCAAAACAATTTTACAGCATTACAGCAAAGCCAATGCGCTATAAAATTTAAATATAAGAAATACACAATACAAAACAAAAGTAAAAAAAACATTACAACTATTTAGGGAGTTTTAAATATCAGTTTCGCTTCCCTAAAGCGACGTAATAGCGAGTAATGCCACTGACATATCATAAACCATTCCATTTTCTATTCTATTCTATTTCAAAACGGTATCTAAGATTATTTTTTATAAGTCTTTGTTTTCCATATTTTCCTTTACATTATAAAAGCATTTTTAATAATAAAAAAATCTTTAACTTCTTGACAAATGTGTATACTTAAATATGAGCATGCACGGAACGCATAAGTGTGCATGGTACCATTTGCAGCGCAACGTTCATGCACTAAACTCTAACTCATTACTTGGAAACTAACTAGAGAGTATACTCTTGCAGACTACACCTTCTCATAAAGCACTGAAGTTGAAATCCTTCCTTAGAAATTACCTTGTGAACTTGTACGTTAAATTGTGTAATGTGTAGTACTTCTTAATTCAGTATGTTTTTCTAATTGAACATAATACATAATTTTCCTCTCCTCTATCTTTAATTTATTTAATTTATCGAGTTAGCGCAAGCACATACATTGGTGCTAACTTTATAAAGCGGGCTCCTGCGATGATTCTGCAATCGAATTGAAAATGGAACCTATCCATCATCATCATAATGGAACCTATCCATCATCATCACCTGCCTTTTTGTGTACGTTTCACTGCTGGGTACAGGCCTATACTTTCATATTGTGAAATTCATTAGATTGCTTGGGCTATACTTCCCCCTCGGGCCCAGTGCCTATTGGAAACTTCACACACATCATTGAATTGCTTCGCAGGAGTGTGCAAGTTTCCTCACGATGCTTTCCTTCACTGTAAAGCTGTGATAAATTACAAGTGTAATTTCGCACATAAATTCCAAAAAAGTCACAGGTGCGATCCGGGGCTTGAACCCATGAATTTTTCCTTGAGAGGAAAACAATGCTTCTTGTCTTCTTGTTTTATTAATCCTGGCATTGTCATTAAAAGAACAATATAGTAAAAAATACAATTCAAATCTTAAAGGTAACAAACAGGTCGCCAGTGTTTGCGACAGGTAAGTACTCAATTTATACTTAATATTGTGCGACTTCAGAGAATCCTTGGTGGGCGAAATTAACTCACATTTGTTCGATTTTTATTCGGTTTTCGGAGTATCGTTGTAGCACACCTACCTAATAGGTATGTATGTGTAGACCAAGTAGGTACCTATGTAAAGTTAGTGCTAACAACGGTGTACATATTACCTTATCCTGAAGAAAACATTATATGTATCTGTCGCCCTCGGCTATCTATTTCTTGGAAATTTGATAATTATACCTAATGAATTCGGACTCCATCAGACTCAAATATAATAACCGAAGATAATAAGTAATACTCGTACCTACGTAAGTAAGGATGTCTCGCTTGACTATAAAAGACTTTAAGTTTTTACCAGTATCTTACGTGAATTAAAAGCTTTTGACAGTACTGCTAACACTGAAAAGGCACTTATAGTCTTACCTGTTTGCTAACTAAATAAAGTAAATGCTATACTGCTGGGAGGCACTCTGCGCATTCCTCGAGATAGCATTTTGAGCGGAGTAACTGCGCAGTTAAACAAATGTCGAGGTATTGCGAAACTTGCTCGGTGCTCCTTTCGGGAATGCACGACAGTCGAACTGCATGTGGGTATTGTTCTAGAGGGATTTTATGTTATTAGTGTTATGTTTATGTTCAGTTGCAGGAAATGCAGGAAAAAGGTCAAAACAAAAAACGATCGCGTCGTGCTGTAAATGTTTGGATATCCTCGCTATACATGCAACAAGAATATCACAAAACCGCGCCAAGAAGCATGCTCGAAAATTGAATTCAATGATTAGTGACGAGTGACAACTATCGATCAGCAAGGCTACGATTATGTACTAAACTCCGCTAAGGCTGAGTCACAATTTCCGTTAAGGTTTCCAGTTAGCTATCAGAAATTTAGTCCGAATTAGTGCACGTAATCTTGTACGTAGACGCTGACGCTGGCAGCTAACGACATTAGCCTGACGACATGATCTTAACTTCGCGTAACCAGCTTATTTGAATAATAATGAAACGTTACTCCGCGAGCTAGACTCGTATTGTCAGCGTAACCAATTTTGTTGGTGGAAGTTTCCTTCGTGTTCGTCTTTGTGGTTAAAAAAATGTCATGTATTAGGCTTTTCCAGCAGGCAGGTAATGCGAATTAAACTAAATGAAAAATTTATTTAACAAACTTAACGATACTCTCCGATTATTGCAAGTACGTCGTTCAAGTGAGTTTTTGATCGATTTAATGAGTCCAAATAAGCAAAAAAGAGCCATGCCTCCGTCAATGACTCTTATGCCGAAGAACATGTGATAATGATCTTAGAACGGATTTTAGTGACAATTTTAACATCCAGTTTCTAATTAACCAGAAATCAAAAGAAAAGGAAATCAAATGAGAACCTTATTATTTGCCTTTCCAAGGCAATATCTGTCGTCTACCACCGAAGCGCAAACAAGTGTACGTTTAGCGAGACAACCGCAAACAAACTGGCCAAGGAAAATACACCTGACTCAATATCAGAAGAAGAATTTAATTCAATTCCATTTACCACAAAATGGAAAGGAAACTTTTGTCTTTAAAAGCGGGAAAGCGCCGGAAAAGCTAGCAGGCAGGAGTCTGGATCTGGTAGGTTGTTCATTCCATAGGGTTTGGACATATAATTGTACTGGTTTTTTTTTCATTGTTTTGTGGATGGATGGAGTAAGCTGATGCACTGATCACTGGCTTAAGTGAGTGGTGACCACAATCAGTAGGTATTAAATTTGACGTTTTACGTCCTACATTTTGAAGCAAGTAAGCTCAATACACTATGATACATTTCGTCTGTGAAGATGTGCAATTAACGAAAACAGTATGGCTTCTTTCGTAATAAATTAAATTAAATTTGTGTGTAAAAATCCGCGACGAGTGACATGGTTTTGAACGGACCGACTTAGCTTGACGAGGGTGCTGCCTCACTTTATTGATGACTGATCTCGTTCCACATGTTGTCTCATTTAATGACATGGACAACACTGCTGTAAGTATTTTTTGTTGGTTTCCCAATTGCTTCTACGAATTCGGTGAGAGGGTCGCTAAAAATTGCAAAGGCCCTGAGTAGCATCACTTCTACATAATAGAGCCCTTGCTACATGAAGAAGTAGTTTGGCAATAGCTACTAGTAAAGTATTCAAAAATTACGATATACTAGTATTGACGCAATGTTTCAAACTCTTGTTTCTTTTTTATCTTTCTTTAAATCCGATACAAGTATTTATTCCCCTCACGAGAGACTAACCAGAGGCGTTAACTGCTCCTACAATGAAACAGCATGAAAATTAAACCCGATTGTTAACAGTTTTCATATTATTCCTGCTCATTTTCCATATTATGTTGACATCTGCTTTTAAATTTCAATGAAACTTCCTACATCACATGTTCTTAAAATTAAACTTAACGCAATTGCCCATGATTGAATTAGGTCCAGATTGAATTTGAATTTAATTGATTAGTTAGTTCTGGTGAAGTCATGCAGACAGTCGGACGGGGACTAATTGGTTCGGCGTTCGGAATTAAAAGCAAAAAAATATTTTGAATACCTAAGTACGTATTTAAATTGTTTGTAACGAAGCATGCTGATGAAGCAGCATTGGCGCGCCGCCAGAAGCCACGGCCTGTGCGAATGCGATTATGAAATACGCCAATAATTTAATAATGAGAAGCGAATCATCTCGTCACCGCCGTTAGGGGAGTATCGCGTACATTATGCGAGGGCGGACGTGAACGGAGCTGGCTAATCAACGGTTTCAAATTAAATCAAAACTTTGATGTTGAATTGTTTATTTCTCCCGCCGATGTGAAACGAGTCAACCCTTTATTACGATCCATCAGGTTACAATACGTAGGTATGACGAATACATGCATAGTTACATGCTATATGGCAGCAGTGACGTTGAGATGTTTTAAAATTTTGGGTTTAAAATTTGATGTGTATTTGTCATAATTATAAAACCGCTTTAAAAATCATAAAATAATCCTCTAAAGACATGAGTTTTATGGCCTAGCAGAAATACGAAGTCGGTGCGGTGGGAGCGGCATATTGTTTGAATGAAGCACCGACTTCATATTTCTGCTAGGCCATAAAACTCATGGCTTTAGAGGATTATATCATGTTTTTTTTTCTAAGGTTTTTTTAAAATGCGGTTTTACTTTTTGTTCAAAGATTTTAACTCACAATTTGAAGTACGTTAATATTTAAAATATTATCCTCCAACTCCTAATCTTTAAAGAGTAGTACCTTCCATCATCGCCTCATCAACACGAGATGATGACTACCAAATGCAAGTACTTACTCGAATAGGTAGCTTTCGAAAATATATGAAACACATGATACGTGCCTATAAATTTTGAGGGTTGCCCTCGTTTTCCCTGGGATTCTAACATCAGATCCTGACATGACGACAATCCCTACCCTTTCAAAAAAAAAAGAACTTTGGAATCCGTCTAGCCGTCTTCGAGTAATCTGAGAACATACCTACTGTGCCCTAAGCACGACTTGTCGAATCCTGCGTTACGTTACGGTTATCGTATCGAGATCGAGAAATCTCATACTAAATTTTAGTTCCAAATACGCTCACGGGCGGGCGCTGTTCCAAACGTCATACAAACTCGTTATAGTTTACTATTCGATTTTACGTGACGCAGGATTTGACAAGTCGTGCTTAGGGCACTGGAAGCAATTGGGAAATGAGAAGTAAAAGTTTGTCGCGAAGCACCCATAATTATTTTTATGGGCGCTTTAACAATCTTTTAAACATTACGGCGTTCCAACTCGTAGGTGCGTAATGCTTAATAAATAGCGCGTTATTGCCAGCCGAGGGATTTTCTTCAACATTATGACTTTGAATTATTCTGCAAATGGAAGAGAAGAAAAATACAGTACTTCTAAGCTTTGGCATCTTGCTAATGCCCTATTCATTTTCTTTCATGATGTTCTTTGTATTTTCAAAAGTTAGAATTTCATCATCATCATCAGCCGGAAGACGTCCTCTGCAGGCCTTCCCCAAGGATCTCCACGACGATCGGTTTTGTGCAACCCACATAAAATGGCTTCCTGCGATCATTACCATATCGTCCGTCCCCCGTTAGAATTTACAAAGTGTTTCAATTGAATCCATATTTAACTACATTGCAGTATCCAATAATGTTGTTAATCCTCAGTAAAAAAAAAAACGATCACTCGTTACACTAAAATAGAGAGATAAACTGTAGTGGAAGTTACAGCCAAGAACATGAGGGATCGACATGACATACACAGAAAACATTTTTATTACGGTATAAAAATGGCAAAGGCGACGTAAAGATAAACACCTACGTCGTATCAGCTGGGAGTGTGACGCAATCAAGTTTTGATAATAACGTTTTTACGACGAAGTTAAAAGATCAAGGCGTCGCAAAGTCAAAATTATGAGGAACATCATGTCAGGATTGACTCCCTGTTACTCGGGCCGACTGCGTAAAATCTTACTTTATCGTCGGTTTGCGCCGCCGGTTTGGAGTTTTGAAGTCGAACGTATTGCACACGTATCAACTACTTGCTCTTTTTAAGGTTGGTTTTTTGTATGTCACATGTCACCTATTTCACAACCGTAAATTCACGGAAGACTGTAGAAGTTTTTTATTTTAAGTTTTGGTATTTTATACAGGATGCGTTTTAAAGAACCGTCAAGAATTCAGCCAGGAGTTGGTAAGTCTCAGTGAACACCCTTGTAAAGTTTTAATTTGGAAAATCGAAATAAATAAAACATTCTCTCATCAAATCATTGTCTCTCCTGGGGGGCTAGCACGCGCGCCATTTTGTCGCTTGTCGCTCAGTGCGTCCTTCACTGATTCCATAACGACGAAAGGGAGGCACTGCGCGACAAGCGACAAAATGGCGCGAGTGCTACAGGTGCTGGTTGACAATGGGATAACGTTTTTTTTATTTTGTTGAAAAAAAAAACTTTACAGGTGTGCTCATTTACTTACTCAACCCCTGGCAGAAATCTTGACGGTTCATTAAAAATTAAACCGCACCTTGTATAACATTCAACTTTCAGAATGGGTCTTGTTTTAGTAAAATGTTGTTAGTACCTAAAATATGCGTAGATAGAAGAACTTTTACCGTTGTTCAGCTTAATCTGTGTGACCCCTTTTTACTGATGGACCAAAATCCAAATAAATGAAGCGGCGAATATACGTGGGTACAACAACTACGGCGGTTTGCGGTCCTCTGAAGTTCGGACCTTAATAAAATTCACATAACGCCCGCGCTACAGAAATATTGAATGTTCCCGGGACGTCATAACAAACGTACTCCAAACTTTTGGGAGAGGCATTGTAGTATGTTAACGTTTGACCACACACACCGCTGATAGCTAGCGTCGTAGGTATAGTTTGCATCAGAAGTCGCTGGACACATTTTGTACTCTACCACACAACAACATTTATCTTTACTTACGTGGGTGTCAAACGACAGGGTACAAAGGTGTCCCATTACTGCACAACACGCTATTATACTTTACTTTTGATGTAAGTAGGTACTTCATTTTATTCTTTAACAGTTCAGTAAGCGACTGAAATATCAAAATGAGAATTGACCGCAACCCAATTCTATGATTGAGTAAACATTGACAGTTCTATATAGCCTACTTATACCCAGGTGGTCATTGAGAAGTTGTCTGTCCCCTAACACAAACAAGTTGCTGTGTTTCCTTGGCAATATATCCAACCTTCGCGAACTGGACCAAAATTAGTTGCGCAACTGTCATTGTTTGACGAAGGCCCGATCCGGCGGCCGCCGGCCGACATGTCGCCCGATATTACCAATTACACCGAACCCCAATAACTTCTGATATTTTCTGTTTAATAGGGGTCTGCCAACTTCACCATACATTTTACACACCACATATTACTTCTAATTTAACGAACAAATCCAAAACAAATGGCTTTGTCTCTGCAGTTGAATTGCTCGTCTTTTTGTTGATAAAGAAACTCATAGGGAGTCTCGCTGTCATAACACTTGAAAGCTATCCTTGTCTTGATAAGCCATTCTGTAATAAATTTGGGTTGAAAACTTTGTCCGAGTATTACCATAACAAAACAACGGCGTGTTTTGTTGGAACGACGGGTTGACAATGGGTTAACT
This sequence comes from Clepsis dumicolana, assembly GCA_963691665.1. Lineage (NCBI taxonomy): Eukaryota > Metazoa > Arthropoda > Insecta > Lepidoptera > Tortricidae > Clepsis > Clepsis dumicolana. The sequence continues at coordinate 4,733,597 of OY829506.1, forward strand.
TCAGAACATCAAGACAAGGCCATCCATGCAAAATTAACTATATATGTTGAACAACGAAAAATTCGCACCAAGCGCATACCGCTTTTAGCTTTTCATGGTAAAAGACCAGAAGTTGCGTCATGTTTTGAAATAAAAAAACTTGTTGCATAAAATAAGCAGAAATAAAGACAAAGAACCAGCGTCTACACCAAACGTTATGTACAAAGTTCAGGTTGGTCTTTGATTGACAGTATCATGAAAGAAATTCCAACTATTTAATAATTATAAATGGCGAAAGTTTAATTGCTTATTTATTGAGTCAAGCCGACGTGATGTTTTGTACTGAAGCCGTTGGAGAGCCCGAAAGTTGTAATCAAAGGCTAAATAAACCTTGTAAAAATGTAGCTGCCGCGAGATAGGGTTAATTGAGAAAAAGTTAACAAGATCATAAAATTGCGCACGCGTTAGTTCGTAAACCCACCACCCAAAACCTTTGTCTTACGCGTTCGGAAAAATTACCATCGCATTCATCATCGCTTTTTGCCAAACAGTAGGTACAATTAGGCGGTAGAAAGAGGTGATGAACGCGATCACGATTGCTAGACAATACCAGATAAGCAGATAAGTTGCCATTGAAATCATTCTTACTCTTGTCGATGCAGTTGTCTCCCATCCGCTCTTTCTAATGCGAGTTCTTTCACCTCCTGATACGACACAACGTCTATCTTCTTTTTTATTTGATCTAAATACTCTGTCCTCGGCTTTTCCCTTCCTCTCTTCCCTTTTATCTTTCCTTCTATAATTTGAAATCGTTAGTACTTCATAATCATAACTCTACATAGCCCTTGGTGGTTGTAGAATAATATCCCGGCCTCCCTCGGCGGAGCTCATATAAATGTTTATATTTATTAACCGTGTAGCCACGATGATGGCGCGGATGTTTATGACGTCACGTCCAGACCGCGTAGCTTTAATAAGACGGCTCGTAGCTGCTTTATAGGGCCGCTTGTTACGAGCATGCTGCCCTTTTATTAAGGAACTTAGGCTTAATATACTCGGTTCATATCCTGACGAGCGGCTGTTTTATCCTATTACGGGAGTGTGAGAGGGTTATGATGTTATTAGTGCGTGCTTCATGTCACGAGGAGATTTAAATACTTGCAGTTCAGCTGTATCGTTTGAAGTAAAACTACTTAGGCGTATAGAGAATAACAGTCTACGAACTCCTCATTGATTCTACTTAGGATGTTCTGTAATCCCTATTCCCTAAAGGCTTACACGAAAAAATATTTTTTGAACAAACGTGTAATTAGTGAGTGTACCTGGAAGAGGAATGATACGGCGAGTTTGAACGAAAAAAAGTATTCATGATATTAAATTGCGAGTTTCGCGTAAAACTTTTCGAAGCATACGGATCTCGTTAGTCGTTTTAAGCGTAACTTCATTAACTTGTTTTTTATTTTTAAACAAAACCCGAAAATTTTGCGCTGAAGCGTTTGAGATGTTGGGGATTTTAATGATGTAGGTAATATTTTCGTTTATTTCTAATTGCCGAGGTCCAGGAACGTGGGCTAAGCTGGAGCCGGGCCCGCAGCGCTCCTAATAAAGACTTCGTTCCATTACCACGTTTATGTTTGAACTGTTAAGTTTTACGATGTTGTCCTCTGGGTTTTGTCACACGCGACTTTTATCGATGCACGTCTGTTATAAAAAAACCGACCAAGTGCGAGTCGGACTCGCGCACGAGGGTTCCGTAGAAAGATTTTAACGCTTTTCCCCAGTGTTTTAAGAAGTCCAGTGTTAGCAGAGCCCTGCTCCTAAGCAAAATGTACGCAGTGTGGGGTCAACTTATATTGGTGTGCGAAATCTATCATATATATAGACATTAAAATTGAAGATTTTGAGACTTTTTGGAGTGGTTGTGCTATAAGAGCTACCTTCATACCAAATTTCAAGTTTCTAGGACAACTGGAAGTACCCTTTAGGTTTTCTCAGTACGGCGATTTGTATGGAAACCACCTTTTTAATGACTGTATCTTTTGATTGCGTTGACTTAGAAGGTTGATTTTTTCACAGCTTCAAGGGACTACAGGCTTGAGTATTTGATATTAATTTCAGCATGCTACCTATACGCATTCCAGAGAAAAAGGGTCTTGACAGACAGACAGACGGACAACAAAGTGATCCTATAAGGGTTCCGTTTTTTTCCTTATGAGGTACGGAACCCTAAAAAGGAAGGCAAACGAGTAAATGGCATGTTAAGTGATCAGTACTGCTCATGGATACCTGCAACAATAGAGTGATTGCAGATGCGATGCCAACCTAGAGGGCTACGATGTGCTTGTTAATTTCCCAGCTATCACTACTATTACATCCACACTGGAATACAACAGTGCAAATACTGCTGCTTAGCGGTAGGATTAGCAAGTAAAATGTGACATGGTGTGTGCTGCAACAACTCCTAGGAAAGCTACCTGCTTATTTAAATACTGTTTTTTTAATACATTTACCTCGACGCTTTGAATACAGAAAAAAGTTTGCTTCATTTTCGGAAGAGGCTCTTTGCAAGTTGACTGTATTAAAATTGGAATTGCTAATTAAATGAAGGGTGTAAAAGTATCAAAACTATAAATCCATTGTAAGTATACAGAGACTCAACTCAAGATTTTTCAAAATTGACACCTTTTTGCAAGGTAAACTTTCAGCAGCCAGACAATACAAATGATTGATGTGATAAAATAAACACAAATTTACCCGGACTATAACTATGAGTATGATATTGACCATAGACCGAGGCATTAATCTTCAAGAACTTAAACCAAGAACGTAAACGTAGGACAAAACACAATCGTGAACAATTTTAGTTATACATATCTGATTACTGTGTAGGTATCGCGACGCAGATTGTACGCATAATACTAACACTGGGCAATAAAAGTTTATGGTACCCTATCGGTCTCCCTCTTCAGCTAATGAGGTTAGGAAATGGCATTACAGACCCTAGCATACTAACGTTTATCGAAGACGTAACGCATTTGTCCCTTTCGCACTAACATGTTTGGTAGAAAGTGACGCATGCTTTATGTCTTCGATAAAATTTACCGCGCTAGGGCGGCAGCTACCGTATCAGATCTGGCATGCTCGTATCACTTAAATACTCTATTACTTCCTCGTGAAGTCTTGGTTGGAGTCGTAAATTTACAAACCACTACATACGGAAAACTAACTGACACACTCGTGTTTTAAGGAACAGGAACATTATGTAACAGCTGCATAAAGTGCTATTTTTATCTATGCTTGACTTTAATGTCCTAAGTCGATTCTCAATCTCTCTTCCTGTATCGTACCTCTGTGAAAGCCTTTAACACTTGTCTAATCCAATTTACGCAACAAAACTAGAACGCGACAACTAACTATACCTACTTGATTTATCTTACCTTCGCGTGATTGACATTCCAATTTTATTTATTATTTGGTATCACTGGCAAAGTCGTCGCAAGAACTTGCTTGTTAGTAATTTGGCGGCGTGAATGCTCCTCTGTTTTTTGCGTGTTGATAAGTCCGTTTGTTATACTTTTACGTCATTTGTGAACACAGCAGCATAACGTCCATTTATATGCGGCGCGTGCCGGCGCTGCAGGCTCACAGCTTAGAGACTTCGCAAAGCGACTAGACGAATGCTCTAAATCCCCTAGGGTTAATGCAGCTGCTAATGGCCATAGATTAACTGACAAGAATTAAGTACAATTTATAGAGGAAAAGGTGGGCTTAGTGGTTACTCTGTTGGGTTACAAAGGTATCTAGTGGTCGCGTCTTTGATCCCTGAAGCGGGGACCCTGTTAGATCAATTATTTGGTTTTCGTTTGGACTACTTAAACAAGATTATTAAATTTTCGCACTAAATCCGATAACATTTTTTATAGAATTTTACTGGATTTTGTGATAAATATATTATAAATATTATTTTCTTTGTTGTTATTTAATTGTGCCCTTTTTAGGGTTCCGTAGCCAAAATGGTTAAAACGGAACTCTTGTAGTTTCATCATGTCCGTCTGTCTGTCTGTCCGTAGCATAGCTTAGAGACTGTAATTTTGTATGGATACACATATTAATTAGGACAACAGAGTGGTAGATTTTTTTTTCTCGTCTACCCCATAGTCGAGTTTCACCATATAAATTTTCATAATGTACCTCTACGGTATCACCGAATACGGCAGCGGCCTGAGTGAATCAGCTGTATCCAAATTAAATAGAAGGATAATCTACGAACCGACTTTGAAAGATAAAACCAAATTGCTATTATCAAAATTGGGGATTACGTTTGGAGGCATCGTTTAATTTCAGTTATTCGGATAAATCGTCAATAAAATTTGCATTTTATACTGCGACTCCAAAATTAAATTTACCCACCCTGAAAGTACCTCTGTAATTAAAATGTTCAGCCACTCACATCATACCTGAAAGGTAAGGTGCTTCTAAATACGAACGCGCTATGATAACAAAGTGTGCATTATTAATATTACGAATTGATCCGTATTGATCACGACTGTAATACTGCCAATCTCGAAAAAGTTATTAGTCAGGACGTTTCCTAAATAATTAATCATCAATCAGACTTAAACTTCATAATTCTGAAAGCCAGGATTTGATTAATCCCCTTAACTTATTAGTTTTGTTAAAGGCAACTGTTGTTGCTGAATATTTGTTGTTTGTATATTATTTAGATTTTCGGATTTTGTTAAATCCATTTGTAAGGGGCTCTTACACAATTGTATTTAATTTTATTGAAGCCTTTATTGTTATTAAATAACAGCGTTTTTATTTCAAGTGTAAAATAAAAAGTCGGATATGGTGCTATGAAATTTCGATAAAAATTTAAATAAATGACGATTTACGCATGAGCACGACGTGACATGCATATGCGCGGAAATCATTTGCATTTAATTATCCATATGTCGCCTCATACTCATGATAGCGCGTATTACGCGAGGGCGGGCGGGCGGCGAGAGCCAAGCGCGATATTATATATGATTGTTATTGTCGAGAAGAGTTCAACTCAGCTGAACTTTTAATTAATATTTTAAAATGTCTTCAGGTTTTCTTCAGTACAAGAAGCGGTAATTGAACAGTGTTCAGAGTTATTCCCACTGAGATAATTTTAATTTGCGGCGGGCGCTCGCTGGTCCATCTAAAATAATTTGAAACCGCCAAGTCGCTGTTAAACAACCGCATTACCCATAAAAGATATTTGCTAACTTGGGGACCGGGTAAAGGACTGCGGAGATTAAGCCACAATAGCAGTGAAATATTGAGGCAATATTCTAAATGGACTCTTAGGAATAAAAATTCTTCTGTATTTAACACACGATATTTATTTTAATACCTTCCTTCCAGTCGATGCCAACCATTTCAGCAACACCTGCGAAGGAAATTCAAGTTTAAATTACTTTTGAACTTTCTTTAATTTGCCAGAGCATTTGCATAACGTGAAGTCTGAAAATACGGAAACTGAACTTTGATTAAGACAAAGGGACTGTTTAAAAGAAAAGATTGAGGTCGGAGCTGCTACTGAGACGCCGTTCTTTAATTAAGAACCTAGATTTCGCTTTGAACGTTTTTTCCCACTGCAGTTCCGAATTCTTTTTTTTGCGAACAGTTTTACTAACCATCTACAGTAAACCTTAAGATAGTTAATCAGTCTGGTGTGTTATAAATCCAATTTATACCTTATTATACCTATTAATTTGCATTGCATGTAAAATGTACAAGTCAATAAATACCCTATGTTATTTTACTAAAATTTACTTAAAAACATAAGCAAGTATCGACTGTTAAAATACTTGGAAAAGAAACAAAGTATAAGTCTTTACAAAGTTTCTCAGACCGGGCAGAGATTGCTAAAATGTTTGCTCGCATAGTTGGAGCCGTAAGCTTGTTAGATCACCGTTCACCGTGCTTCGCTCGTTAGAACTTCACCGGTTAAACTTTTAACGCTCAACACCTAGCGCGACTCGCGTGACGCTGAAAAATGTAGGATTACTGTGTGCTAAGAAATGGACACCGTAAGAAGCTCATTTAGTGACTGTTCGACTAAGTTTTTTTAAATTATGCTCAATTTAAGGAAAATATGTTTGGAAAATCAGAAACAACGGCTTTCCACACGGAACGGGAACGGAATCCGCGTAACGCTAGCGTGGGACTGCAATGCCCACATGCATTGTGATTGTTAGACGAACCTTGTGCCCAGTAGTGTGAAACATAGGTGACATACGTATGTACTGGGCACAAGGTTCCACGAGTAGGTACTCGGTTAAGGCAGAAATAAAATTGTGCCAGATATTTAGAAAAATAATTAAATGTGAGAAAATATACACAAATTCGATCGAGAATAGGAAAGAAGTGATGTCCTTTCCTGTGATGGGTTCTTGTAAAACGTGTATTTTACTTTTATATATTTTTTCACCATACATATTACACGCCGCGTCTGTTTAAATTATAAATTCATTCGATTTAACTTACATTTTATCCATTTCCAAACCATTACACGGCGATAGTCCACTCAAATAAAATTAAACCCAGCACGAACAGAAACATTACTGTAGCATTAAAAAATAACTCATCAACTTTGCTGTCCTCGTATTTTACGAACTCCCCACTGAGGCTTGGTTCGTTTAAAGTGTGTTAAACGCGGCAGAGTGGCCCCTAATCTCCTTTCAGTTAGGGGGCATTTTGTTTGGAAGCTTTTATCGCGGGTCAAATTGAAAACTAGACCCGGGTTTATTGTTTTACCCGGAGCCGGATCAGAACCCTGCGCGTTGGCGATATACGCTCAGTATGGCTACCACCATTGTTTGACGAAAAGCTTTGAAACACACAAGGAAAGAGTTTTATAAATAGCTTTTACAGCAATGTATCGACATATTTACAACCTGTATTTGGAGTCAAGCTTAAAATGATACATGCATATTGTATACCTAACATTCTAAAGCTTGCCATTACATTTCACAAGTAATTATTTTGTGTTTCATCTAAAACCAGAACAATAGCTTAACAATTCTAAAAATTTTAATTAGTGCAAATAAACCTCGATTGTGTAAAATTTGGGATGACAAACAACCAATTCACAAACAACGTCGGTTTTAATGAGTGCCCCGTCTTCTTTAAACAATTGCATACTTAATTTCGTCTTACAATTTCACTACTATATTTGACGTGTATTATGAAATCTACCTGTTTCGTTTATTATTTTACTATAATTCATACCTTTGGGTCCATGGGGTCCCAGCGCTTACAAGCTTATTTCTGAGTTACAAAAGCGCTTAGTTGATGCAACTTGTGACCAAAGGGCTGGCAGTTTTCTCTCTCAAAGAATCAGCATCGCTATTCAGCGAGGCAACGCTGCCAGCCTTTTGGGTACTATGCCACGGGGGCCTTATTTAGATTTAATTTAGTTTTAAGTTGTAGTTTATTTAGTTTAAGCTTAGATTTAATGTCATTGTAAATTGCTTTTATTATGTAAATAAAGTATCAAAAATTCATACCTACTTCGTTATCTCGGGTTGAAACGTACTCGTACAACATTGTACTCTTGTATTAGGTATACTTCCTCTACATCGTGGTATCGTGGTTGTCCGACACGATGGCCCATCGTATACCTACCGGAGGTGTTAAGCACGATGCTCTTGGTGGATGTTCGGTCAATGCTCAAGTTAATTAGTGCTAAGATACAAGATAAATCTTTTATTGAACAATGGAACAGAATAATTATTTCCAAATATCCTCGTTAGGAATCCTGTTGGTTACCGATAAACAATCATTTAACAGCATGTGAAATCAATTAGAACAGGGCAAAAAGTTCACCGAACCGGATATTGCCAGAATAATTGCACGTCCACAAATTGACATCAACATTGAATTGCCATTGGATGTTTGAATTCAAAAATGTAATACATGTAATACATGGTATAGAACCATTTTAGTTTCTCTTGCTTATATTTAATTTTAGTCAGTCAGAAATAACTGATTGAATCAGGTCGTGTTACTTTGTGGAGGTCCATAATTTCTGACGGAGAGGTCTATATTAATCTAAGCGAAAATAGCTGAACTGGAATGGTAAAGCCATCACGAAAGCCTTTCGATCTAAATATTAAAGCCAAATGTAGTATTTTGAGCACTTCCACTTAGATCGCTAAACTTTGGAGTAGATAATTTGGAAGTAGTGATGTATGTACGTACTAAGGTGTATGCTGCTGTAGCTGTGTGTGTGGGTGTAAATCATTGATGTGTAAATGTAATTTGCGCAACACATTTACACCCACGTTGCATAGGTATATCAATCACTTTCTACTTAGCTAATAACAAAAGTGTAAAGTATTCCTGTAATCTTTCACTGAGCAGTGAAGAACTCCCTGAAGAGCATGTCAAGCTGGCTGGAGCATTAGGCTGATTACTATCTAGATTAGGTTAGTAAATGAAACTATACAATATCAAAATTTATGTGTATAAGTGGTCACGTTTAATTAACTGATAACTGCGTTTACGATTCTAAGCGTTGAACTCTTAGCAAATTAGGCGTCATCATTTAGAATGAAACCGATCTAAATAAAAAAATTTCACCTCTCCAAAATGACACCTAAAGCATTTTAATGCATGATTTAATTTTGAGACGTTGACATAAATTTAATGTTTAAATTAAGAAGTTTGGCTTCATCCTAAAGGTGCGACGTATGCAACAACCAGTAACGCGTAAAATTATCTATGCAGCTACCTACAGCTTAAAACATAAATTATCTTGATTCAATTATACGTTATATGATCTGCATACACCCACAATAATACCTATACTAGCTTTAGAACGCGACGTTGTATGAGAAGATATAATTTGTGTTGAAGTTTCTTCTTTACCGTAATCCCTTAATCAATAAAAAATAAATTAAAGTTATCCCGTAAGTTCCTTAATTCTAATTTTCAGCCTTCTAACTATATAAAACTAAGAAAATCCTGGGTCATACTTTCTTCTCTCGTTTCAGCCCTGTGATGATGACAGAGACATGTAAATCTTTTTTTTTGAGTTAAGCTGTGTTTCATGTTTCTATTTTCAAAAACGACAAAGTTCCTATACAAATTTTTCTCCTTGAGGATTTTTTATTTTTATTAGAAATATAAAACTTTCATAGTAAAACTGGCTGTCGAAATGCTGCTGGTCATTTCCTAGGTTCTCTGAACCCTTTTCATCCCCTTAAGGGTTAAAATGCCAATAACACCGATATACGTTGCGTTAGTTTCCATCCTTAAGTCAAAATTGCTTACACTTCATAATGTATCTATGTGCAAAATGTCAAGTCTCTAAGTCTAGCGATTTGGGCTGTGCGATGATAGAAAACCCATACAGTTTATAGATTTATATATTATGTAGTGTATACACAGAGAAGATATACGCAACCGTCAGTCTGGTACGCCGGCCGCAAACTGGCTCGACACGTACGCTCCACGATGTCTTTACTGCAAGCGCAGCTTTGAATTTTATTGAAAAACTATAAAATATCCTTCTCCAATATCGAATGTCCCATAAAGATTTTCCTGTATGGGCCGTTCCTATCTAGTCGTTTCGAGTCACGTGGAAGTAATACGTAGGTGCGAACGGCGGTATCGAGGGCCGCTGTTGGTATCTTAGTGAATCTCTGACTTGCACTTAGTATTCATGGCGGGTGCCGTAATGCCTCGCCTGGAATATAGACAGCCCCCATCAAGCACCTAATTCACTGTAAAAAGCCCAAGTCCTTTTACTTTTTTCAACATTACGCTGTTAAGGCAGGTGTAATCAGATTGAGACGTTGACATAATAAGATACTTAGGGGTACTAGATTGACATTACTGAAAAAATATGTTAGACTGCAATTCAGAGATCACCTCTGATCGACTCTTTGAATTACTTCTAAGAATTGATGACTTACTGATTTTCAACATTTACACTGTTAACTTAGCTTTTCTGCCTGTTTGTTGACAATAGCTATCGATAAAATACCCGAACACGCCGTAACGTAATAACCACTCACTTGCTTTGAATTTTGAGTTGAACTCTATTTATAACAAAATATGAGCGTTGACAGGCAACTCTAGTTGCCAAAAGCAATTGAGTGGATAAAGAAAAGTGCTCAGATAATCCGAAAACACTACCAGTTAGCTTATGCATGCTTAAAACAAATGAAAACAGCAGCAATTATCGCAATCGACGAAACGTTAATCCAGATAAAGAATGGGCAATCGACTCTGCAGACCTTTAAATTACGACGGCGAATAACAGTAGCGCAGTTTTATCGGGTCCTATGTCAACGTTAACGTTCCATTTGGCCGTAGCGCGTTTCAAAAACGTGTCAGGCTGTGTGTTGGTCCCTCGTTTTGTCGACCGGGCTAAGGTGCAATTTGAATTGTAAATAGACCCCCAACGGAGAAGCTGCAGCCGACAAACAACCTTTGTGCCGAACGACATTTGCATCCAGTAGTCAACGATTGCGACTTACTTCTTTCTTTCTAGACCACGCCAATGAGGTTTTACTTTTAAAATGTTAATACATTCAAGGAACGACCGGAATTGCGCTAGCACAAAGGAATAATTCTTGTTCCCAACAAAAATTAGTACGGTGTTTGGATAGAAAAATACTTTTCCCCTCACTACCTCGGAAAGCTGTCTTTTATCCTTTAAAACAAGCAGGTAAAAACGCATTTTATCCACTAGTGGTGAAAGTAATTCGTCCTTGGAGTGGAGCGTGTTTAAGTAGCTTTTGACTGATAACAAAACGTAAAACGCTCATAATAATAGATCGTTCGATATTAATTATCGTTAATTAAATATGGTTTGAGAATTTAATAAAAAATACCAAATTTAGCTTTATTTAACGATTTTAAGTCATAAACCTTAAATTTCTATAAGAAACATAATGTTTTTTTTATAATGACGTTGAATATAATTCTGAACGCACAAGTTGAGTCGATGGAATTGCAAAACGCATAGTCAAAAATTTTAACATTGTCAACAAAATTTTCTATCTACCCCAAAAACATTAAAATACATTTTATCATACGCAATTAAGTGCGTCTCTGCGAACTATTCCCATAATTGGTTCTCATCGTGTAAGGGTAGGCTGAATGGCCACGAATGACGCGATCCGATAAAAGCCGGAGGTCAAATTAACACTCCTAGGAGTCACTAATAAAATCTCTTTCACCCAGGCCTGCGGATGGTACAATCTATCAAAGGCAGAGTGCTGACTGTAATTACGTTAGGGTAAATCACCTATGTGTGTTAAGAATAATGCTGTCCCAGAGGGTAGGAAAGAAGTTGAGCGATAGCCTAGCGAGCAAGCAAGATTATAAAACGTTTATTTTCATTAAAAAAGTAGTGTAATTTCGTTCGTGTAGGGCACAAAAAAGCATCTTGTTCCTTCACACGATTTCTACGGCTCTAAACGAAATTTTGATAAGACAGTAAAAAATTATCATACTTAAAGAGTCCATCTTGTACTTACTCCACATTTTGAATCTCTTGTTGCATTCCAAATTCCAGGTAAAATATCTTGCTCTAGGATGCTCATGTTTCGCAAAATAGTATTTATTTTGCTCTTTGGCAGTACCTGCAATAAAATTTACTGATTTACCAATTTGTTCTCATTAACTTACTCAAATTGTATCACTTAAGTGCATACTCATAGATAGGGTCCTCCAAAGATCGGGCCCTCAGAATACAGAATGAGGTCGGACTGAACAAAAGGTAACACTTTCATTTGTTTTGTAAAAAGAAAGTTTATCTTGCCTCAACGTAAGACCAAAGCTTAGCATCCTTATCTGTCTAAAAATACTGAGTCGGCTTATTACTTCTCCAGGTATTGTTTACTTAAAGTATTTACGAAGTCTTCTATTCAACAATAAATAACTTTGTATCTTGCGACTACGACTCAATATGGATTTGAAAGTTTTTGTTTGAGTGAATCCGTGGGTGCGATCCTGCTCGCTGGAAAGAAGGGTCATTTCTCTCTGCCAATCACTCGTTTACTGTAATTTATAGGTCCGAACGAATGTGTTGTAAGCATTTTTCTTGCCAACAATGTGGTGCCGAGCGGACGTCAAGGATTTCAGATTGAACAGAGTTTATAAATCACGACTAGGAATTCTAAAAGTAAGAAAATGTATATTAAAAGAGTGAGCTAAAATGATTTAGTTCAGACACAAAAGATCGGATTCTATTGGCTACCCTGCCTCTTTTTGTTTCGAATGTATAAATATTTTTCTTTGGGCGGTCGTGTAAAAAGCAAGCAATCAGTGAAACAAGACAACACTGAGCAAACTTACAAAGCAAGTAGAAGATATATAAACTGTTTTCTCTATTACTAGAATAAACGAAATTTTTTGTTAATTTCTTCGAATTTGCTTTGAAAGTATTAAGAATTATTTTCTGTAGGTACCTGCTTATTATTTTCTCTGTTTTCACTCGTCGGGTGTTTACACAGTTTTGGTACACCTACATTAAAACAGACCTCACCTCAATAAATGTAGAAATATACATAATATCTAAATGTACAAATAAACAATAGTAATGTCGAAACCAATCAATTAAACACATACCACAATCTCCCACCGCTACCGCGGCCGAACGTATCCTGCTTCCCAAGTTCCCAACGCGAAATGAGTTAACGCATTCAATAATATCCAGTTTGCATGTACTTGTGTTTGTATCGAGGTTTTTAAAGCGATCGATTTCGGAGTCGAGCGATTAAACAAACCACAGAATGCAATATCCGGGGAATGTCGCGCGGACTCGACACCGGCTCACGCGTTCGCCGGCGCTCCGATAACTCCCATTATTGTTTTTCTTATATTTATGTCTAAAAATGAATGACCCAGTTGACTTAGTGGTCGATGCAGCGGAAGCTGGGAATTCAATCTGAATGAATCATAAGTATGCGAACATTCCTGAAATGCACCGGCGGCATGCGGAAAAATTACGAGTAGGTAACATTTAACATTGCGCCAATGTATGCTCTAAATTTTTATTATTATTTGGCAGGAGTTTTAATACCTACTAGAATCCTATAGCGAAAGGAGAATTATGTATCTTGATTTAGATCAATTTATAAGAATGATGGTAAACACAACGCCTTTGCTACGCGGCGTAGCATGTGCTACGAACTTGTTATACATGCTTACATTCTATCCAAGCTTTCAAAACTGCAGCGCTTTACTTTCCAATATTCCAATCTGCGCATTTTTCAATTCTTTGGTTTTAATACTTACATTGCACAAAGCCCTGTATGAGAAATAATATAAATTCCACATTAAAAGTACTAAGGTACGAGAGAATTTATTTGAAAAATACTGGCGATTTGTATACAGTACAGTCGTCTGAGGGAATTCTTGTTACTCTGCTAAAGTGACGGACGACGATCTCCGAAAGCTGTCCGACGCGCTAGAAAAGTGTTCGAGAAAGATTGTTGCGGAGCTGCAATCGTGCACCTTAATGCTGCAACTGTCGAACGCGAACGAGATTTTCTTTTGTTATCTTTACGACGTCAACGAACCTGAAAGAGCAGTTTTATTGTGGTTTATCTCGTACGCCACTGACTGATTTTAAGACATTGAGCTCACTTCCTGGAGTGTTTGACGATGTTTAAACGTGAAAGTGTGGTTATGTAAGTACATACAAACTATCTTCCGCATATTACTCTGTAGTTACTTTGTGTCTTTATACGGTACGTTCGTCTTCTTTGTAACGGATTTTAATAAGTTAAACGGACAGGTATGAGAAAAAGATATTAGAAAAACAAGCAACAAAAAATGCTTTCGTTTACAAAGTAAAGAAATAAAACTAATTTTAGCCCTAATAACACTCGTGCATAATTTGACAAATCAGCCTAATATTCGCGTGACCAGAAACCCATTGCAATATTAGTGGGGTCGGCTGACATTGGCGCGGTGGTCGCGATGTCAAGGGCGCGCCTTCACGTGAGCGGACGCACGCGAGCCCCCATTACGAATATTGAAACTTTAGCCATGACTCGGACAGAAACAGCACACAGAATTACAACAATACCACGCGCCTTCCACCAAATGCGGACTGGACCTGCAAAAAATCAGTAGCCTTTTATGATAAGGTACGAGTACGCTTCTGTTTGCCAATCTTTCCACTGTGGCGGAGACCTCTGCCGCGGGCTTTTAGCGTTATTAACACTCTGTTTACCCTGCTCAGACTAACAGCTCCGGGTTTTTTCCTATTGCTAGCTGTATCGTGGTTATTTAAAACGTTCGCAATTTATTAAACTTGTAAATCGCACTGGTTTGGAGCTTTTAATAAATTTTAGGTTTAGACTGACTAGATAAAGTTAGTGTTTGTTTTCTTAAGTTTGTGGATAAACATCATTTCATATTTCAAATCAGTTTACAGCCATCGACAATACAACAATACAGTACAAATATTCTTAATTGAAAACCACAAAACAGTACAAGGACAACGATTATAGAAGACAGAAAGATGCCCATTAATTATGTGCATACTGACCTAATACGTATTCGGAGAAGGCACGGATCTGTGCCTTCTCGTTGTACGTAGAGGCTTGCCTATGTCCATATAAAATTTAGATTTTTTTGCATAAACGTATGAATACGTAATAATCATTAAGCAAGGTTTGCAATAAAATAACCAAGTTGAAAATGCTGACAGTAAAGCAAAACGAAATCGTGGGCCCTTAATTCAAGCAAAACAGCCTAAAACGCAAGCCTGGAGAAAGTTCCTGATTAAAATTGTGAACACAACACAGATAAACATGTCGGAACAGTGTCGACGAGGCCGCGTGTTCGTAAAGTGGACATAAAGTGAACATAAATCATAATCACACTCGTATTAGGAGGAGCCGGGTCCCTCGGGCTAGAGCGGCCGAAGATTAAATTCAGCAGCTTCACCATTAAGCAGAGAAAAGCGAGACCGACAGGCGGCCATCTTCATAAAATTGTGGCCTTAAAACAAAGTATCTTCGCCTCTTTTGAGCAGTTCAGTAATCCGCTTCTTAATTTTTTTTAAGCCATTGGTATCCATCCCACTGCTGGGCAAAGGCTTTTACAGCTCCTTCATCCACTTTTCTCTACTGAGCTGATACTCCTGTTGACAAATAAATGGCAATAATTTGTCACTCAATCACCGATTCCAAGGCCAAGTTTCTTGCGGCGCATTCTTCTTGGCAATCATGGTCTTTCCGAAAGCGCTGGTAGACTCAAAAAAAAATTACGTGTAAAAGAGCATTCAACTGCCTATTTCCTGAATAAAATTTTGAATTTTGATTCATATTGGCTGTTGTGTATTTAGTGACCAATCTGCCATTCACTTCCTCTAAACCTCAAAGAACAGACCAATAACAACTTCATGCATAAAAAGTGGGCCTACAAATTAAACAGGAAACAACTTCCGAAAGTGGGCGCCATAAATCTCGGTTATTGTTGGGATTTGCCCTTCCTTTTTGGCGCCGCTTATAATTTAAACGGAACTGGCATTTTAGATTTTCCATAATGTTCGGGCGAACAATATCGATTTTGCTCCCAATATTTTCACGAATCAGATTTTTATCTTTGGTTTGGTATATTTGAACATCATATCACACAGTCCGTTTACATTTTAACTGACTGATTAAAAATAAGCGTCTTGAAGTACTCACTTAGACACTTATTGCAGCTCAACATGAATTAAAGTTTCGAGTGCTTTCAACGAAATCGAATATCGAAGGAAACGTTGAAAGGAGCCAATGAGATAAGCATATGAATTTATAAATTAACTTTGAACTCTACATCTACACAAACAAATTATCACCAAATTTGGCACACATTTTTCTCTTTTAAACTTTTCACCAGTAGCTTACTCATACTTCGGTACTTCTATATTTTTACGGGCCTTTATTGTCCTTTTAGCGCACGATACCCCTCGACCCGTGTCGACGGTCGCATTTTCCCGATAACGTTATGAAAAATGCTGACATTATGTACGTAAATGGACTAATACCATAATAGCAACTTGGCTTATATTTCAACGAAAGTATCACATTCCTTGTAATTTTACTACCTACTTCTTAAGAAAATTCATTATTGCAGCATTTTGTATGCTTGACCGTACACAACAGACCATATTCAGTAATTCTTGTTTTTAAACAATTTAGTGTAATAGATGGAAAACACAAAATTTTACAGCGGCTAATTTGTCATCCCTAGAGAACAAACATTGCAACGCGTCCGTATCCAATTATTATTGCTATTGGCTTTGCTGGGAGTACTGTTTTAAAAAAAAAACTGAAGTGTGTGCATGTATTAAAAATTATGTCTATTAGGTACCTTTTACCCAGTGAT
This sequence comes from Clepsis dumicolana, assembly GCA_963691665.1. Taxonomy (NCBI): domain Eukaryota; kingdom Metazoa; phylum Arthropoda; class Insecta; order Lepidoptera; family Tortricidae; genus Clepsis; species Clepsis dumicolana. The sequence continues at coordinate 4,749,953 of OY829506.1, forward strand.
AAATTCAACATACAATGACAATGCATAGAAAAATTAGTTAAATAGCCTAAAAAATATATTGTGGTACAGCCGTAGCTGAATAAACGGAAAATGTGAGTTACACCTAATAACCTTTTTAGATCGAAAAAGTTACATCGGCATCAATCATAGCTCGAAATACGTCAGGGCCCGTCGTGAGCCTGGAGTGAATAGGACCCATTTCCCCCAAATAGCGCTTACCTGGAGTAATCTGATGGATGTGGAGCAAATCTGATGGAGTTCCCTCGTCGCGGCCGTTACAAACGACATGTGTTGATAATGAAATCTCTCTTCCACTTTGTAATTTTATTATACTTTATATTATTGGTAAGGCAAACGTCCCAGTGATCCACAGGTTAATTCCAATCCTGAGGGCTTGTCTGTCACCTTTGTTGTTATGTATTAAGATTGAAGTAACCAGCTCACAGGACAGCGTCTTGCACAGGGACATTTACATTATTATTATTGCTCATATATTAATGAACGCAGGTGGGCGAGAGTTGCCACAGAGTGGGTGCCACAGGATGGATGGCGGCGGCGTGGCAGGCCTAGACGACGGTGGCGGGATGTCTTTCTTAACGATTGGCTTGAACCGCTAAAGATCGGGACGCGTGGAGGACATGGGGAGGCCTTTGCCCAGCAATAGGCAACTTCACCAGGCTTATAATAATAATATTGAAACAAGACAAATAATGTTGCATTGTTAATTCCAAATCCCCTGGGCAACTTGTATTTAAATCGGTGACTTAAATAGTCCAGCTTCAGCAGACGTTCGGCTTAAGGGCAGGAAGAGAAGTCGATCTAATTAATTTACGAAGTTAGTAGAACCTTCAACGTTGAATCCGTTTGTAATATCAACCAATAATAATTATAATTTAAATTAAAACCTCGTGTAAAAAGCAGAAAAAACGTTGTGCAATTTGGCAACAACTAATACTAGTCATGCCAGGTGCTCACCTCAGGTAGATGCTGAATATTTTCTAATTTAATTTGGTTCGATTTTCTCTCCGAGATGTTTTGAGACTATGAACGAAGCACCACCAGTCTCACAATAAATTACTGAGCCAGTCACCGAACAGCGAGATAAACATACGCCAGCAACTCCTTTAAATTGGATTACTCATCTTTAACTTAAGTCGCGACATGATCCTCATACACTTAATTTACAAAATAATAATGTTCCTAATTATTCAATGGAATAAATAATTCATTCGCAAATGGCATTTGTACTTATGTTAGGATTATGAGGCGACGCGTCGCGCCTCGGCATTGTTGACGTCGCGAGCGCCCCTCGCCGTCAATTGTCGAATTGAATATTCATTTTGCTTTCATTTGCTTTCTCTTCCGCTCATTCCCACCCCTGAACTCAGAATTTAATATGTTGATTTTATTAACTAACATTAACCAATTAGCAACGCAGATGCGGATAATACGAGGCAGATATTTGAGACCTGTGACGAAAATTAGACGGCAATTTTCAAAGGCAAGCTAATGATAAAAATGCCTTCGGATATTAACATATTTTGGAAATATAATAACTCCATTCCATCTTAAATTACTATTTGGTATTTACTATTTGGTATCTATTGTTAAAGTTTTGTATAGTACCTAAAACACTCTTATTCCTTTTCAAATGACGTATTGTTAATCTAAAGGTTATGTGTAAGGGTACAACAGGGAGCACACAAATATTAGGTAGTACATAAAGAAAAGTTATTCGGGTGGGATTAGTGCCGGCGACGAGGACCGTCTCAATATCAGCAGCGGCCAGCCGAAAAATATGGAGATAATCTTGCATAAGCAATAGGGTTGACACATGAAAAAGTGAGATAGAGTCGGTAAAGCTTGTTCTCCTGTCGTCACACGTCGTAGCCACGCCTGTAAAAGCGAAGCGTGGAAACTCAGCGGTTTTAAAATCCTCGCTTCGTTAGAGTTACTTCAGTAGTCAGTTCTGTTTAGTAAGGCCAATTTTCCTTTACATGGCTGACAGTATTAACAGCGACTATGAATGCTGAATAATCAGTCTACAAAGAAGGCTGAGCATTGATTAATTTATTTGACTAAGTTTTTTTGTAGTAGCCTCCACTGGCACACCCATTTAGCAAAGGTTCTGAACAGTCGACACTGTCTTTGGCTGCTTAGAAGAAATAGTCATACCCAAATTTATTTAAAGCTTGTCGCCTTTTAGCAAATCAGATAGTTAACGCTAAGTGGCAAGGCTCGGTCGAAAGCCCCCAACTATCCGGCGAGTTTGACAGATCTCCGATACTTTGTAGTTAGTTAGTAGCAAAAATAATACTGTAATGAAGTTCTTCAAGGGTATAACTAAGCCGTAGCCGCAAACCGCAGGTTTGAGCAACCGCGGCAGGTAAGTACGTTTCGGAAGTTCGTTATTATAATGCCTCATTAACTTGGAGAGCCTGAACAACTAATAGTCTAAATAGGTGTCCACTGATTGCTGGAGATAATCAGTCATACAATAGAACTGGGTAAATAATACTACGCAGTCAAAACCAAGAATGTATAGCTTGTGGAGATTTCAAAAGTAGTATTATTTTTGAAGCGTTACCGACTTAATTCTTCTGTTTGGGATTGATTTCTTATAAAAATTAATCGATGTTTCGTAATAAATCAGCATTTAACAAATGTCACAGGCTCACAGGATTTAAAACGTGAATCTTTTGAACTTCAATTATAAACAGAAAAGAGGTTTTTAAGGCGTCTAGACCTCATTAATTCTCAAGTACATTCTGTCGTTTGGTAGCCAATAAAAGAGGCTGCAGTTGATGGCTTTTTCTAATAGTGTCAGTAAAGAGTATATTGGCCCTTCGGGTAAAGGCTCGGACATCGTATATAGTATGTGGCTTGTTTTATTCGCTTGAATTATAGCCGCCATAAAGGCATCTGTTTCCTATCGAGATTAACAATACATAAACTATTGGCACAGAATTGTCAATAATAGTTTATGGTCTTTATTTAGTAGCTCATTTGGCGAACTCTAGACTGCAGGGACAGCACTTTTAATTAATTGCAATGCAATTTGCTATAGCCCTTGTTCTTGTTTGGTATTCGTAACTGAAATAAAACGAAACAAACATCGAAACTGATCCTATTTTTGCTGTCCATTATTACCATGGCAAAATACTTATTTAGTTTCCTCATTTACGCGAAAACGTATTTCTTGTTTCTTGTATCATTTCACAATTTGCCTTTTACTCCAAACTTCACATTTTTTTGTTAGTTTTATTAGGGTTCCGAAGCCAAGATGGCAAAAACGGAACCCTTATAGTTTAGTCATGTCCGTCTGTCTGTTTGTCTGTCTGTGGCATAGGTCAAAGACTATTGGTACTAGAAAACTGTAATTTTGCATAGATGTACATATTAATTAGGCCGAAAAAGTGTTGGGAAAAACTTTAAAAAAAATTTTTTTGAGATACCCGTCTTTTTCGTAATGGCTTAGTAACCCTATCCTGGGCGTGTCCGACACGATCTTGTCCGGTTTTACGTATACAAATTTATATTTGACATCAACAGATAGAGAAGAGCGATATTAAAATGAATTGAACGTTGAACTTGCAATGTTATTTATTTATTCAATACCTACTTTTTTTTAATAAGTAAAAGTACAGCCATGATAGTAAGTAAGTATACTTCATTCCGATTAGTAAATTTTGTATTCATAGACATTATTTGTATTCCAAGAGATACTCCTAGCATGTAAAAAAATCGGTCGTAAATGGAGTGCCAGAAGGCGCGGGATTGATCGCGCACTTAACCTAGCAAATGCTTCGGATTTGCGCGACAAATTATACTGACTTTTCGGGTTAATCTCGAGAAAGCTAGTCTCGGAACCCTTTTAATTAATCGATGAGTCAGAGCGCAATAAAGGACATTTAATGCTGGTAGACGCACAACTAGGATACTTAATGCTTGAATTTTTGTTTAGTAAAACTAATAAACATTTTTAAAATAAAGTGAATGGGCATAAGCACCAGGATCGAGGAAGGTCAGGTCTGATATTGATAAAACATAAGCGTATTAGTGTTTTTAACCCACGACGCAAAAAGAGAGGTGTTACAAGTTTGACCACTATGATGTGTATTTATATGTCTGTTTGTGGCACCGTACCCCTCCTAACACCGCATAGGGCAACACTTTTTTTTAATTCACAATCTATCCATAGTCACAAGGTTTTGAATAGATTATAATAGTATGTGAACACTAGCAAATTTGTGTCATAACGGTCGCTCGTGCGACCGATTTTGGGTCTTAGTCCTATAAAGGGTTAAACGGTTGGACCGACATGAATGCGGTTTTTTTTATTTGAAAGCAGGTTTTCTAGCAATGGTTCTTAGATTTTGTTTCATCAAAATTGGTTTTTGAGATACTAAATTAAATGAAAATGTCGGGGGAATTTTGTCAAGTTCAAATCAAAAACGTGAGAGCCCGTTGATGTCTTCAGTAGGTATGGTTAAGTTCGGAAAGCAGAATCCGGGAGCCTATTGATATCTTGGAAAGTGAATTATCTGTAAAAAGAGACAAAAAAATGAAAAAAAAACCCCCGACATAAAAAACCCATAAAAAGTAGAAAAAAATCTGAGCCTGGTCCTTTAATTAGGAACTCTTAACTTTTTCGCAGTCGGGTGCCGTACGGAGGACCTACATACACAAAAATACGACACCCGACTGCAAGAAAAGTTAACACAGGTAGTTCCTAATTAAAGGACCAGGCTCAGAAATTTTCTTTTTATAGGTTTTTATGTCGGGGGTTTTTAAACCGACTGTAAAAAAGGAGGCGGTTCTATGTTCCACTGTATGCCTTTTTTAAAATCTTTTCCAGACTCAATAAGCCTAATTATCATTATTGTATTCGTGTTTGTGACTTTTTAATTATCAAATAGAGGTAAAGGAGCAGAAAAAAGTATTTATCAAATCTCTTTATAAAATATCTCACAAATACTTGTAAAGTAGGTATAGTACAGCTACAAATCCTTAAAAATAAAGTTGAAGGGTCCAGTGATATAGTTGAGCGAGGTAGGGGTGAGTTTGGGAGGAGCACCTTCCCAACCTATCTGGAAATTCTCTATTACTTTGGCTATGAATGTCTCCATCTCCAGCTCAGCTATGCGTCGGCCTGAAACAGTAACCAAGGTAAATATCTGACAGAGTGAAATGGGAATGTTGTGATGATTCCATTGGACGGGTACGCTACATAAATACGAAAAACTTCATTCCGAAATACTACTAGTATCATTAATCGGAATTTTCAGTATTCCGAATGCAAGTTCCGCCGTACTGGTCAATTTTGGCCTTTTTAGGGTTCCGTACCGCGAAAGGAAAAAACGGAACTCTTATAGGATCACTTTGTTGTCCGTCTGTCTGTCTGTCTGTCAAGACCCTTTTTCTCTGGAACGCGTAGAGGTAGCATGCTGAAATTGATATAAAATACTCAAGCCTGCGGTCCCTTGAAGCCGTGAAAAATCAACCTTTTAAGTCAACGCAATCAAAAGATACAGTCATTAAAAAAACTATTTCCATACAAATTGCCGATGTCCAAAAACCAAAAACCAGATGTCCTAGAAACTTGAAATTTGGTATGAAGCTCTTATAGCACAACCACTCCGAAAAGTCTCAAAATCTCAAAATTTTATGTCTGTCTGTAGATTTCACAGACCAATATAAGTTGACCCCACACTGCGTACATTTTGCTTAGGAGCAGGGCTCTGCTAACACTGGACTTCTTAAAACACTGGGGAAAAGCGTTAAAATCTTCCTACGGAAACCTCGTGCGCGAGTCCGACTCGCACTTGGCCGGTTTTTTTTTTAATAACTTCAAAGCTATATTTCATATTTTAAAATTATATAAAAGTACATAATTTGAGATGCTTGTGAACAGCCCATCAGCATTGTGATGAGCCCTTGCATTTGATATGTAACACAATAATACGAGTATGGTTTGCAAAACTTATTTTTTATCATTTTCTAATTTACTCCCCAAAAGTGACCCCCCTGTTTAAAATTCATTAATTTACGTTACACGTCCGTCTTTGACTCACCGACTTACATAAATGTGTACCGAATAATGTCAACTTAATCGGTCCAGTAGTTTCGGAGTAAATTGGCTGTAAAATTCGGAGTAAATCCTATAAGGGTACCTACCGTTTTTTCCTTTTGAAGTACGGAACCCTAAAAACAAACAAGGCGGTCTAATCAGTTAATTAAAGAGGCTAAATAAAGTGGCAGAAATTAACAGAAAGGAGAAACGTAAAATTAAGATAACATAATCTACAAAGAGTGAAGTGTCGAGTAGACGTGTGGTAGGCAAGTGGGTTAACAAAGTGGGATAACCAAGTTTAAGGTAGGCATCAGATCTCAACCAAGAATTTATTGCAACAGCTCTTCTCTTCATCCTATTAACTGTTTAAATAGATACTATACGAGTAACACTGTTCCAAAACTTGTTTTTAAACGACAGCATTTTCGATATCATCTACTAGATAATCTGTGCTATCACTATCAGCACTATGCGAGTAAAAATAAATAACTCATATCAATTATTTATCGCTGTTAAGCTTGATGTGTTGTGTTGTGTATTTAATGAAATAGTCGTAGCTATAGTATACATACACAACAACCTTTTAATTTAAGATAGACAACTTTGATTCCCAAACTTAATGGAAACGTTTAGATTTTGTACAATTCCCTACTCCCTCCTCTCTTCTTGACAGCAGAATTAATAATTAATTTTAATTAAGAATTAATTTTATGTTGTTTACCTATACACATTCTGGCGCCAAAGCCAAACGGTAAGGTGGCGAAGGGATGGGCGTTGCCGTAGTGAAGAGGGTCATCTTTGTCCGTGAGCCACCTCTCAGGAATATACTCTTTGGCTTTCGGGTACTGTTCCTCCATATTCGACATAGACTGGTGGAAAAGTACTACCAACATCTGAAACAGAGACGTCATTGTGTATTTAAAGATAATTTTACCTTCTTCTGATTCGAAGTGAAGAAACGATCCTTACGTCTTTCGGTATTTTGTATCCCAACAGATTATATTCTTTAGTGGTCCTTCTGAGATTGCCATTAACCACAGGGAGTAATCTCATTGACTCTTTAATGCATGCTTTCAGGTAAGATCGCTTGTCTTGCTTTGCTAAGATTTCTTCTCTTAGTTTGTCTTGTTTTTCGGGATTTTTAGCAAGAAGATAAAATGTTGCAATAGCTGTGTTTGCTGCCTGAAATGTAAAAAAAAATATTGTGTTAGATTAATATATCTTATGTACAAGATTCGAAAAATATTATTTGCACAACTTTTGTAAATTCATTGATAGTTACTACGTATTATACAATTAGTGAAATCTAGTGGACTAAGGCTTACGATGCGTTACTTACTGTATCTACGCCTGCCATTAACATATCTGATGCCATGATGTGTGCGACCTGTACATCAATGTCTAACAATTTTTCTAAAATTGGTTTTTCAGAGTTAGACTCACCACTGTCACTTTTTTTTGATTCCTCCATGTTTCTTTTCGCTTTATCGATAAAAAATTTCGTTAAACTGAAAAATACAACTATTTTATAGTCTTCGACTTAAAACCGATTAATCGATTTATCTGATTAAGTACTCTTACCTATCATGTTCTTCATAAATTTTCATAGCTTTCCTGAAATTAGGCGTTGAAAAATATCTCCAAGGGCTCGGTCCAAAATCAACTTTCTCTACAATAGCAAAGAAGTCGTGGACATTTTGAATGAGTTTTCTCGCTTCTGAATCTTCTGGTAGGTTGGGGTCGAAACAGTTCAGGCGAGTTCCCAACGCCACAACACCAATCGACTCTAGCGCCCATAAATTCATTTCGACGTCAAATTTATTCTTGATCATGTTGTTTTCATCACGGATTGACCTCATCCTAATCAAAAATAAGTTCAATTTGTCTGTTCCATATATTATGTGATTTTGAATAAATAATCATTGTATTGTGTTGCACAGTCTCTTGAATGGTTACAACAGACGTACGTAATGCATAATAGTTACCGTGCAATCACGTCCTCTGCTACTTGCGCGAGCACATCGCTGTACAACTTGATGGTTTTTGGTTGCAGCATAATGTGATTCACTTTGGAGCGAAATTCTTTCCAGTTTTCACCATGGCTGGAAGGAATGAAATAGCAAATCAAGTGTTGATACATAAATAGGATCTGAGGCCATAGTCTTTAAGTAAGTAAGCACTTTATTGTACAGAAAATAAAGAAATAAAGACAACAATAACACAGCAAACTCTTGTTTGTGGTCTTTGTTATATTTTATCGAGATTGTTAAACGAGAGCGATGTTGTCTTACTTTATTTGAGTCTGTTTTACATGCTACTTGATAGTTTATTTTGGGTAGCTCTATACGTACTCAGATATTAGTCCAGTTTGTCGATGAGGATCTAAAGTCTTGTTGTATTCTTTGCGATAATATTCCAATGTTACAAACCCGGGGCGTATTGGCATCGTATTCTCACTTCGAAGGACCTAGAGCAAAATTTTATTATTGTTTCTTTGTGTCTCTATTAGGTATACTTTATGACTTCGAAAGGTAAAAGTTTGTTATTATGCCTACTGCAATTAATTTAAACATTTTACACTCACTATTGGTTTGTCAATCACTTACATGTTCCACAGCATCTGGATCGAACAGGCAAACCATGCTTGGCGATCCGAGAGTACCATCTAATCTTGTTATCAGACCGTATTTTTTGTAAAGCTCATCACATAATTCCACTCCTTTATAGTTATACAAAGACCCTGTATGAAATATAGCAGAACTAAACCTTGGTTATTTATTGATTTTGAACTCAACATAAATCAGATTTTTTACCATACAGAAAGTTGTTTTCATCTGCAACCGTGTCTTCAGAAATTTTATGAACGAAACTTGATCCCTTATTTTTAAGCGTTAATTACTAAAGAATCCACAAAGAGAAGGTTTTCGAATTTGTAAAAATTGGGTTATGTTGACTTAAAAATTAAAAATCCGAACACCGATAGGTATTTAATTAATTAATATTTTAGATAATGGTTTGAAAATACTCACCACCGGGTAAAAAGTTTAGCAAAGGTCCTATAAAAGGAAACGATTTCGGTCCAGGGATCTCCTTCCATGATTTGAGATTCTGTGTAGTTTCCACATTGCCAGTGACTGTAGAATTTACTGCAACACTCCTGAAATCAAATCTGATGACAATATGGTAAGAAAATAAGCATCGGAAAATGCGTAGTGTTTAAGTGAAAGTGAAAATGTAAAAGTATCAAAACTATGAATCTTTTGTATACAAAGTGATGTCAACTCAAGATTTTTCAAAAGTGCTGCCTTTTTGCAAGTAGCCAGACTGTGTTTTGCATTAGTTGTATAAAATATTATACAACTCATCAATTGTGCCGGTGAGTGTATAACAAGATGTTACAAATAAAAATCAGTACGCCGAAAATGAAGCGCAGCAGAAAGGCTACAATTGTAGCCTCTTTGGCCTCAGTCGCTCTCGAATGAGGTCCAAACATGTGCGCAAATGTCAACATGTTCGGAACTTGTTTTTCGATTGTTTTGTGAGCATATGATGATATTATAATTGATAATATAAACTGATATTCAAAACTATACATAACATTACGAATAGGTAGAGCAAACATTTTAACATCCACATCGTGCTAAATAACATTCCTTGGCAAACATTTGTTACAAATGAAAAGACTAGCGATAGAGGTCCCGATCGTTTTAATTAAATAATGAATGAAATTGCCGACGGAATAACAGCTTACCGCACAAAGTTTTTGTTCACTGCTGCCAAACTGAGACCGGATCTCAGCGTCAACGACTGCATCTTAATATTTAGTTGAAATACGCTTTGGCCCTTTCAAAGCATTAGCACAAAGTAACAAAATACAATGAGGTGACAACACTTGTACTGACAGCTATAATTACGTTATTGCGGCCTAAACTGCGGCATAGTACTAAAACAAAACGTTCCATCGAGCGACTTGTCCGTATCATACATATCACGAGTGTTTTTAGACAAAAATGACCTTGAGGAGTGTATCGCCGCTTAGTTTCTTGTTATTGTTTCGATTCTAATCTCTGTTGGCTAAGGATTTACGTTCAATTTCGGTTTGTTGGCTCGGTTCTAGGATTGTTTGGGTCAATGGGATGTGTCCGGTTTATTTTGTTTAATTTCCTTGTCAATGTTCACGCTGCAAGCACGTTCGGACCTAGCAGATTTGATTGTGATATGATAATAATTAAAAATAAAGTGTCGATAGTAGGATACCTACTTTACCTAATAACGAGTAATAATGTCAATCGGTCGGATTCGTTTAATGTTAACACTACTTTTTGCTGTACTTATACTTACTTGGAAGTCTTAAAATCATTGTTTGCGTAGAGTGCAATTTAACAATTTTAAGATGTCATTTTCCTTACAAAATGAAAACGGAGCGAGTTTAGGCCTCCGCTCCTTTTCAATATCTTAACAAACGACATTTTACAAGGACAATTCGGTGTAATTGCTGACTTGAAGACTATTTTGTTTTAGTGTGCAGAGTGCGCTTCATATGGGCAGTGAAATGCAGATTGAATTGTCAATGTAGACTAACTTTAGTATCGTTGATGAAATAGGATATTAATAGGTTTATAACTTAATTAACAAGCAGATACGCGGTTAAATAAAATTACTTTTTACCTGATGTTTATTTATTTAAATTAGTTAACCTAGTTAACAGAACATGTTAAACATGTACTTAGGCTTGATTGAAAAGCTGTTGTCCAAATTCTAAATACCTGCATTTTCCAATGCTTTACCTAAATCCAACTGGGCATGAACTGGCAAGAACTGGAGGTCGTAGCGCAGGATCGTTCCAAATGGAGTAAAATGCTGAGCCCCTGATTAGGGATAACAGAACGTGATGATGATGTTGATGATGACCTAAACATCTCTAAAAACAAAGTTGAATGGTTCCGTGACGTAGTTCAGCGCGGAAGGGTTGATGTTGGCGGGTGCTCCGTCCCAATCTATCTGGAAATTCTCCACGATTTTTGATATTAACGTCTCCAGTTCTAGCTCGGCTATGCGACGGCCTGGAAAATCAAATGAAAAAAAAAAACATTTCGATGAATTGAGAACCTCTACCTTTTTTTGAAGTCGGTTAAATACAGCACGTAGGTAGCCGTTAGTCAGTGTAGCTACGCCCCATAGGCGTGTCTTTTTACCCGACTGCCCATGGAGGGTATTACTATGGAAACCTGAGCTAGTATGTGGCGGAAGCAGTGAATTCATTTTATTAATCAATTTGTTAAAGGTGTGCTACACACTGAGCAGCTCGCATCTTGCATACTATTCTTGCTCACATTGTACCCAGGGGACTACAAAAAACTAGCTCTGCTTTTTCAAGGCTATCATCATTCATAGTACCGCTGTAAAATTCTAAGAAAATGGTGCAATTTTCTCGGCTCGGTTTTGCAGGTATAACCAAATGCGGGTGACTTATAGTGAAATAAACGTATCACTCACGTATGTCAGTCGAGTATAGCCCGACGAAGACGGAGTGTTAGTTTATTTCACTATGATTGAGTCTCACGGTAGTTTAATGTTAAAAGCGGTGACTAAACAATTTTTTTATTTAAATATCAGAATATTTCACAGGTTAATTAGTTATTACTTGGGCATTTAAAAAAGTCGAAATATATCCAAAACTAATAACAAATTAACACCACTGCTCCAGTTGTATACCTACCTATGCACATTCTGACTCCGAAGCCAAACGGTGCAGTGACGAAGGGGTGGGTATTGCTATGGTGAAGGGGATCATTCTTCTCTGTGATCCACCTCTCGGGAATGAACTCATCAGGGTTCGGGTAATGCTCTACTAATACTGACAGGTACTGATGAGGTAATAATATCAAAATCTGAAAAAGACGAACCGCTTATCACGATGACTCAGGCTAAAGTACCGAAGTTTGAATAAATGAAGATTTTTACATTCTTAGGTATTTTGTAACCCATGAGGTTATATTCCTTGGTAGTCAGTCGGACGCTTGCACTAACCACAGGCATTATTCTCATGGACTCTTTGAGGCAAGCTCTGAGGTAGGGTCGCCGGTCTTGATTCGCTAAGATCTCTTGTCGTAGTTTGTGTTGCTTCTCAGGGTTTTTGGCGAGAAGATATAACGTTGCAATAGCTGTGATTGATACCTGAAATAATTAAAAAATATATATTTTACAAGTTAATTTTCTGTCCTACTGCTGGACAAAGGCCTCTTAATACTGAAAAAAGGAACATAATATCTTAAGTTAGATAAGACACCAAGACTGTCGAACTAAACTTGTCTTCGCAAAATGTCAGAGTGCATTCGTCACATACTCAGGAAATCCGGAGATCTGGTAGAAACCTACAGCTAACGGCAAAGTACACGATACGCGAAAGATAGTGAAACATGATGTTGGGGAATACAGCTAAGTATAGGAGAATCAAAGAAAGGAAGAGGAGGATCACCGGTAGTTTCACCGAAATGCCTACGCAATATCACATTTTCGTGAAATGAAACGCAATTGCACTAAATACTTAATTATAATGTTACCAACTAAGCTAACCGTGTCCACTCCTCCCAGAAGCATGTCAGAAGCCATAATGCGCGCCACATGGACATCAATTTCTAGCATTTTATCTAGAATTGGCTTTTCTGAGTTAGAAGAATCGTTGCCACTTTGACTAGATTCTTTGAGATTTTTTATTGCTTTATCTATAAAAAATGAGGTAAGCCTAGAAAACAAGACAACGTAGTTACATATCGGTGCATCATTTTCGCAAAGTTTTCATTCCACTAATTATGTTTCTACCTCTCGTGGTCTTTGAAAATTTTCATGGCTTTTCTAAAATTTTCCGTTGAAAAATATCTCCAAGGGCTTGGTCCTGAATCAACTTTTTCTGTAATAGCAAAGAAATCGTAGACATTTTGTATGAGTTGCCTTGCTTCTGAGTCTTCTGGTAGATTAGGATCAAAACAGTTAAGGCGACTCCCAAAAGCTACCACACCGATCGACTCTAGTGCCCATAATTTCATTTGCACGTCAAAGTTTTTCTTTATCATCTTGTTCTCATCACAAATCAATCTCATTCTGGAAAAATACGAAAGAGCATAATTAACAGATTTTAATTACCTATATCATACTTCATGATACAAGATTACCGTTTAATCATGTCCTCGGCTACATTTGCAAGCACGGCGCTGTACAACTTGATGGTTTTCGGTTGCAACAAAATGTGGTTTACTTTGGACCGAAACTCTTTCCATTTTTCCCCGTGGCTGTAATTTGGTTAACCAAGTTTAAAATAAGTTCTACTATCGCTTTAAAATAATAATGATTTTCACAATTATTTGTTTTTTCAGATATAATTAAATAGCTAAAGTGAGAACTATAGCTTCAACCCTCTAGATTGTGAGAGGAGGTGTGTGCACAGCAGTGGGACGTAAAAAAAAGGCTGCTGATGATGAAATACGAGGGCTGTTTGATAAGTACCCGTTTATGGAAAAAAAAACATTTTTTTTTGTATACATGCATTTATTTTTCTACGTAGTCACCTTTTAACTCTATACATTTGTTCCACCTATACTCTGTCTACGCCAATAACGTGTGTGGATGCGGGGGCGAGAGGGGCGGGGAAACGGCCAGCGGCCGCGACCGAGAGCCGCTCGGGTTCAATTGCCATCAAGCCACGGTAGAACGCAATTGTGTGTTTGTCTGTATCATTACTTTTTAAGTAAACCATTTTCTTAAAATTCTCCTTTTATTCTTGTACCATAATCGCCTACAAGAAAAGTGGCGACCGTGACAGGACGGCCGATAACTTAACTTCGCGAGTAAAGTAAACGCGTGCGCAGCTGTACTTAACGTAACGGGAACAAAGGAGTGGATGCCGAGCGACCTTTGGACGACGGCGACGTGGTGCTACGAGTCGTCAGTACAGGGGAGTGCCTTTCCTTCTAATCCTTTTCCTAACTTTCCCATTGATCTTCGATCTGTGTGTCATTGTGTTGCTTTGCTCTGAAGACGACTGTCTGTCTTAAAATTACTTAATTCGAATAATTAATTCACTTGCAATTCGGAAACAATTCCGTATTTCGAGCCATTGTTATACAATAACGTCAAGAACTTGCATAAAACCACATCATTAATGCATAATTTATTGTAGGATAATTTTAGTTTAATTAAGGAGTAGGAATAGTGAAGATTTGCACTTTTTATTTTGGCTTCCGCCGCTTTTGTGCCCGCTCGCCTAGTAGGTAACTACCTACTTATCTGCTACCTCTAACTTGTTCTTGAATTCTTTTTAGCCTCTTAAATATACTTATTGTTTATTGTTACCTTACGTAAACCTAATATTGCAACATTTGTGTGCCTCTTGATATAAGCCACACGTCCTTTACGCATAAAAATTAAAAGTCGGTAGGTATTTAATTAATACTTACTTACCCCTTACGTAACTCAAGCTTGCATTCTTTACAAGTATTTACTTCTCTTCTCTTGCTCATTATAATAGCAAGGTTCATTCATTAACGCTTTCTTAAAATTAAGCATTTCTGTTTTCCTACATTAAAGCATTGCCCTTGTATGCATAAATAAAATAAGACTTCTCAATATAGGCTTAACTCGGTCTTCTTTCCACTGTGAAGCTACCCCATCAACATTTTCGAATTATTTCTACATAAAACTTAAACTGTTTTCGGCCGATAATTCCAGAAATCGATCGGAGCAGCGTTATTCGCTGCATCACTACGCGGCGAGGTAGCAACCGCCGCCTACCTACTCGGCATCGAGCTGCGCCGGCGACGATTGATGACGCGCGCATTCCTGAGTCTCGCCCGGTTTGATGCACAATTACTTTATTTAATTCATTAACTTGTCCTTGCGGGTTGGCAATCTTTAAACTTTTACGTGGGCGGTACATTATTCGATGTTCCTACATAATTACGATCCTAATTAGTGCTAAGTTTGAGATAGCAAAAGTTTTTTGAGACTTAAACTTTAAGTTATTTCACGGTTATTTACCTAAGTAGGTAAAATGCCGGCCGATAGTATCGAGGATGAGACCAAATTAAAACATCTGGTTAAACAGAGGGGTTCGATCCGAGGTCGATTAACCTTATTTGAAAATTATCTTGACGATTTAATGAACACAAACGTTAAGGATTTACCGAAAACCCAGATTAACGAACTGAATCTGCGACTCGAGAAAATGAAGGCTTTATTTACTGAGTTTGAAAGCTGCCAAACCCACGTAGAAATATTATGCTCAGATTTAGACGAACAACTTCAAGAAAGGGAGTTAACTGAAACGAAGTTCTTTAATAATATTTCTACAGCTGAAACCTTTATAAAAAAAATCCCGCAACCTGTCGAAGGAAGAAAGAGCAGTCTGTCTTCTCATACAGATTTAAATGTAAAACTACCAATCATAAAACTGCCTTCCTTCGACGGAAATTACTTTGCGTGGTTAGAATTTCGAGACACGTTCGAGTCTTTAATACATAACAACGAAACAGTCCCGGATATAAACAAGTTCCACTACCTACGTTCGTCATTAGAAGGAAGCGCAGCTCTTGTCATTAAGTCCATTGAGTTCACCTCGCTGAACTATGAAGTTGCGTGGGACTTGTTGTGTCAGAGGTATAATAATAAGAAGATTCTTATAAACAACCACTTGAAGGCTTTGTTTAGGCTCGAACCTGTTACTAGGGAATCCCATAGGTCGATCCGTTATTTAATAGACATTGTCACAAAAAATCTAAGGGCTTTAGCAACACTTGGCCAACCGGTTGATCAGTGGGATACCTTAATAATTTACTTGGTATCTACTAAATTAGATACAGTCACGAGCGGCAAGTGGGAGGAATACCGAAATACTTTGTCCGACTTACCGCAATTAAATGAATTTTTGAAATTCCTTAGGGACAGGGCCGATGTCCTCGAAACCACACAGGCAAATCGAAGTGAGAAGGGTACTGTAAATTCTAGCAAAGATAGCCCAGTAAAATATGATAACAGAAATTCATTCGCAAATCATAAAGTCGCTAAAACCTTTGTTACTTCCGGTTCCCCGAAACAAGCAGGAAGCTTATCGTGCCCGCTCTGTCAACAACCGCATAGGATAATTGATTGTGAGTCCTTTAAGTCATTGACACTTGAAAAAAAGATAAGCGAAGTAGCCAGATTAAACCTCTGTACTAATTGTTTACGCAGGGGTCACGAAGCTGGCACGTGCCGCTTAGGTTCGTGTCGATTATGCAACAGCAAGCATAATACAATGTTGCATAAAAATAATATTGTAAACAATACTCATGGGGCTTCGTCGAGTTCGGCAGCTCAGAGCAATCCTAATAATATAAGCATACCTAAAACGCTGTCGGTGCAATCTTGTAGCCAGGTTCTCCTTGGTACCGCGTTAGTCAAGGTCACGAATCCTGTAAATAAAAACACTTACACTGCACGCGTCCTCCTCGACGCCGGCAGTCAATCGTCGTTTATGACTGAAAACCTGAAACATAAAATTGGATTACTTAATCGTAACTCCGATTCATTAATTATATCGGGCATTAACAATATTCAAGTACCTATTTCTGACAGATGTAATGTGAAAATCTCCTCATTATCGAACGAGTTTTGTGCTACCTTGCATTGTTTAATCGTTCCGCAAATAACCGGTCTTTTACCTAACATGCCTGTGGATACAACAAAATTAAACTTACCTGATCACATCGTGTTGGCTGACCCTCAATTTTGTCAACCTGCTGATATCGACATGTTGCTGGGTGCTGAAATATTTTACACCATAGTTGGTCCTGAAAAGATATCACTGGGCTCGAACATGCCTATTCTTCAAAAAACTCAACTTGGTTGGATAGTGGCCGGGCCATTAAACGTTAATGCATCGAAATGGACTCAGTCACTTCGGTGTCACTTTACTAAGGAAATCAGTGACCAGCTGACGCAGTTTTGGATTCTCGAAGAGCTACCGTCATCCTTAAAGTTGCCTGCGTCACCTGGTGACGAATTCTGCGAGGAGCATTTCATAAAAAATACCAACCGTTTGCCTAGTGGTAGATTTTCAGTCTCCATGCCGTTGAAGGAACTACCGGAAACGACACTTGGTGACTCTTATAAAATGGCTGCTAAATGTTTTTATAATTTAGAAAAAAGGCTGAACAAAGAACCTAAATTAAAACAGCAGTATCGTGATTTCATACACGAATATCAAACGTTAGGTCATCTTTCTAAAGTAAACAAACCTGATTTCGGATTTTATCTTCCGCACCACCCGGTTATTCGTGAGCTTAGCGAGACTACGCCGTTAAGGGTTGTTTTTAATGCCTCGGCTAAAACGAAGTCATCGAAGTCCCTTAACGACATTCAGTATGTCGGTCCAGTTGTTCAAGACGACTTATTTAATATTTTAATTCGATTTAGGCAACATAAATATGTATTCACTGGTGACATACAAAAGTGTTACCGACAAATATTGATAAACAAAGAACAACGACATTTACAAATGATATTGTGGCGAGATGACGAATCGCAACCACTTCAAACGTTGCAATTAAATACGCTCACATATGGGACAACCTCAGCACCTTACTTAAGTACTCGCTGTCTTCTACAATTAGCACTTGAATGTCCGGACCCTTTGATCGCGGAAGTCATTAAAAAGGATTGTTACATGGACGATTTATTGACCGGCGCTGACAACGAAGATACTTTATCTCATATACGCAAAGACGTCATAAAGGTATTTGACTCTGGCTGCTTTCCCTTGCATAAATTTCGCAGTAATTGTCCTCAAATATTTACTGATTACGCGTCGTCAGAGTCACTTGACTTAAGTAAACAATCAAGCGTGTTAGGCATTCGTTGGGCACCTGACAATGATACATTTACGTTTGGCATAAACATTAATCAAAACGAGGATAAAATCTCGAAACGAAAAATACTGTCCAATACGTGCAAAATATTTGACCCTTTAGGTCTCATCAGTGCTTGTACAATTACCCTTAAAATCTTGTTACAAAAATTGTGGCAACTAAAGCTGAGTTGGGACGAGGAAGTACCCAGCGACATAAAAGGGACTTGGACCAAATTGACTGACAATTTAAATTCACTGCTTTCGGTATCCGTGCCTAGGCATGTTTTATGTCAATCTCCGGTTACTTGTGAGCTCCACTGCTTCGTAGACGCCTCGCAGGAGGCCTACGCTGCGTGCGTGTACACTCGGACTACAGATGAGTCAAACTGCGTAACTATCAGACTCCTTTGCGCTAAGACGCGTGTAGCCCCTTTAAAACCGATAACTATACCGCGTCTTGAGTTATGCGCAGCACTACTTGGAGCTCGTCTTGTTAGCAAGGTCAGTCAAGCTCTCCGTTGCTCTATAGACAAAAGAACATTTTGGTCAGATTCCACCATAACTCTAGGTTGGATAAAAACACAGCCGAAGTCGCTTAAAACATTTGTCTGTAACCGCATAAATGAAATTCATGAGTTAACTTCTAGGGATTCGTGGCGTCATATACCTACTGAAATTAATCCAGCGGATATGGCGTCTAGAGGTGTAGCTCCGACTTATCTTCTTCATTCTTCTCTGTGGTGGGAAGGTCCGTCATTTCTGAAGACTAACCAATCCCAGTGGCCGCAGAGTCTGAACACAAATGTATCGTTGCCTGAAATTAAAGTTTTGCAAACAAATACAAATAATGTTAATGAGACAGTGCAGCTTATAAAAATAGAAAACTTTTCAAGTGCATCCAAATTAAAAAGAATATTTGCCTACGTTTACCGTTTTATAAATAATTGTCAAAATAAAAACATTAAATCAAATGGACCATTAAAAGAAAATGAAATAAAACAGTCGCTTACTTACCTACTTAAAATAGCTCAATCAGAATCATTTGCAAATGAAATAAATTTAATTAAAAATAATAAAAAACTTACTACAGCTAGTTTATTGCAGTTATCTCCTTATCTCGCTGACGGTGTCTTGAGGCTCGGTGGTCGGCTTAACAATACAGGCTTTGACTTCGAAAAAAAGCACCCTGCATTATTGCACGGAAAGCATCATCTGACGAAGCTGTTGATGAGAGCCGAGCATCATCGCCTCCTGCATGCTGGCCCTCAATTGCTCCTATCAAGCTTTAGGGATCAATTTTGGCCCATCGGGGGGAGGACCTTAGCACGTAAAATAGTTCGCGAATGTGTCACCTGCACTCGATTTAGAGCCAAAGCTATGGAGCCGTTGATGGGTCATTTGCCGTCCAGTCGAGTCACTCAGAATTGTCCTTTCGAGATATGTGGTACCGACTTCGCGGGCCCTTTCCAGATTTCAAGTAAAATTGGACGTGGAAATAGATTATCGAAATGCTACTTATGCATTTTTGTTTGTTTCTGTACCAAAGCCGTTCATTTGGAGGTTGTCAGCGATCTCAGCACAAACGCATTCATATCTTGCCTTCGCAGATTCATTTCGCGTAGAGGAAAACCTAGTCAAATCTCTTGTGATAATGCCAGTAACTTTGTGGGGGCAAGTAATGAGTTAGGTAGGAAATTACAAGCTGGCATTGACTCTATTTATAGTTTTTCAGTTAATGAGGGTATTAAATTTAATTTCATCCCCCCCTATTCGCCCACATTCGGCGGTTTGTGGGAGAGTGGCATAAAAAGTGCTAAATTTCACATAAAACGTGTACTAGGAAACACTAGCTTGACGTTCGAGGAGTTGAGCACTCTTTGCACACAAGTGGAAGCAGTCCTTAACTCCCGACCCCTAACTCCGTTATCCAGTAATCCCAGCGACCTTTCTCCTTTAACTCCAGGGCACTTCCTCATCGGGCGGCCACTGACGACACTGCCATCGCCTCCAGCAGCCGCGGAGCGAAGCATTAAGACCAGATACCAGCTGATCCAAGCGTTAAAAGAAGGCTTCTGGAAGAGATGGCACACAGAGTACCTGTCGGAGTTACAAAAGAGGACCAAATGGCGATCTCCTTACAAGGCGCTTAAGGAAGGCTCGATGGTGATATTTAAGGAAGAAAACCTACCTCCCATGAGATGGAAATTGGGACGGGTTCATTGCTTATATCCAGGGAAAGATGGAGTGAGCCGCGTGGCGGACTTCACGACTATCCGAGGAATTGAGCGGCGCGCTCTCAATAAAGTGTGTCCTCTCCTAGACGAGGATGATAATTTAAAGGATGAGAATTTGGAAGCAGCCTCAGCTCCAGCAGTTCCTGTAGTTCCTGTGGGTTCTTCTGCTTCTTCCAACGGGCCCCCAGGATGTCTACGCCAATAACGTGTGTGGATGCGGGGGCGAGAGGGGCGGGGAAACGGCCAGCGGCCGCGACCGAGAGCCGCTCGGGTTCAATTGCCATCAAGCCACGGTAGAACGCAATTGTGTGTTTGTCTGTATCATTACTTTTTAAGTAAACCATTTTCTTAAAATTCTCCTTTTATTCTTGTACCATAATCGCCTACAACTCAAGCTTCAATAAACCATCCAAAAAGTATGATTTTGGAAAGTCATTAAAATAGGCCTCTGTGGCGGCAATGACTTCGTCATTTGATCCAAATCGCTTGCCACCGTGCCAGTTTTTTAGGTTGGGAAACAAAAATAAATCGCATGGGGCCAAATCTGGAGAATACGGGGGGTGAGACAATAGTTCGTAGCGTAACTGTGCTACGAGTAATTTAGCCGTCACAACTCTGGACGAATGAGCCGGGGCGTTGTCGTGATGAAACAGTACTTTTTTCTTTTTTAAATGGGGTCGTTTGTCCTTCAACACGGCGTCAAATTCATCCAATAAATTGGCATAGTACTGCCCTGTTATTGTTTTTCCCTTTTCTAAATAGTCAATATGTATAATACCCTGCGAATCCCAAAAAACGGTCGCCATGACCTTTCCAGCCGATGGGACGGTTTTTGCTTTCTTTGGAGCAGGTTCACCCGGTAAAATCCACTGCTTCGACTGCTCTTTCATTTCCGGGGTGTAATGGTGGACCCACGTTTCGTCCACGGTCACGAAACGACGCCGAAACTCCTTCGGGTTACGTTTGAACACGGCCAAACACTGCTCCGAAGTAGTCAGTCGGTTCCGTTTTTGCTCCTCCGTGAGTAAACGCGGCACCCGCTTCGCCGATACTTTCTTCATACCCAATTTTTCTTCTAATATGTGTTGTACCCTCTCGATTGAAACGTTCGCGGTCGGCTAAAACGATATTTTCAATTTTCTTAACCATATCGTCTGTAGTCACCTCAACTGGCCGGCCTGGGCGATCCTCATCAAAGACGGTTGTTCTCCCCCGCTTAAACTCGTTATACCAATATCTGACGGTTGTCATAGAAGGAGCACATTCATGGTAAGCCGCTTGCATTCTTACTTTTATTTCATCACATGTTTTTCCTTCCTAAACAGACCGATACTGTTCTTTCTCCATTTTAACAATTTTAAGTTCACGCCTTCACTGAATCGTTGTCAAATGAGAAAAAAAACAAAAGAATGCCATTTTTTTTTTAATTTTCCCGCCTCTGAAAAATGGCTTAAAAAGGTGGTATACTTATTTGCGGTCAGTGATATTAATATATTTAGCAAACGGGTACTTATCAAACAGCCCTCGTAGCTGAAGTTTATGTCTTGTCGTGCGTAGCTTTCGTATTCAGGTACTAATTAATTTGTAATTTACGATGCGTATATTAGTAGTTTATGCAACTGGTACATAATGAGTGTTTTAAGGCCTAATTATGTGGAGTTGCATACATTACTTTATCTACACACATATTATAAGTACTCTAAGACGGGTTCAGAAGCCGAAGGCATATATCATACCCATACCTGTCACGAATTTGACTGTTTTTTTTTAATCATAGACAAACATACCGAGCTGACGTTTCGTAACTGTTTTTTTATAAAAAAAAAATGACACATTATTATTTATACATGTCGGACTGAACTCGACTTATATACGTGAGTGATCCGTTTTATTTCACTATGATTGTAAATTACGTTGGTTTTCAAATTTGAAACATCGAATTCGATATCGAAAAGTCATTACGATATGGAATTCGATGTCGTAATGACTATTACTTTACTGGAGGTGGTGGGGGTGGTGCTGGGGCTGGCGCTGTCGGCGAGAAGGCGACGGCGTGCTGAAATGCTGGTCATTTTCTACGGTTTCTGAACGCATTATAGAGGACTTATGATATGTGTGTAGATAAAATGTATTATTTACTCAGTTACAAGTCCTGTTATTTGATTCGGATCGTAGGTTTTGGTGTATTTCTTGCGGTAGTACTCGAGCGATGGAAATCCCGGGCGTACCGGCATTGTATTCTCGCTTCGTAGTATCTAATTGTAAAAAAAAAAACATTATTTAGAAATTAAAATTATTATTATTACCTAAAATGGCGCGAAATAAGGCAAGTTTTATTTTCTGTCATAACAACACTCACGTATGCCGCAGCGTCTACATCAAATAACCAAATCATGTCATGATTTCCGAGCAGACCTTCTATCCGTGCTATCGGGCCGTACATTTTGTGAACTCGTTCAAATAACTGGATACCTCTGAGTCCACTCAAAACGCCTGCACCAAAATGTTACTTTAAATAACGTTCTCAAAATAAATAAAATCGTTATTAAAAGTGGTACGGTTAGAACAAGGTTTGAAGAAATTACCGCCTGGTAAAAAGTTTCGAAGTGGTCCAATAATGGGTAGAGATGAAGGTCCTGGGATTTTCCTCCATGATTTAAGCTTCTGTGGTGGTTCAAAATTGTCGTTCGCCAATAATACGCTGGTATTAATTGAGAGGCTCCTGAAATCATATCTTATTTGCAAAATACAATCATGTTTTCATTTATAACATGAAACTATATACCGTGAGACTCAATCATAGTGTAATAAAACGGATTTTTGGACAGTTCTTGGTGGAAAAAGTAATGATGATATTTTTTAACACAATGAAAAAATAGTGAAATAAGACGGATCACTCATGTATATAAGTCGAGTTTAGCCCGACATGGAGCAGAGCCGCGGAGCGTAGTGTGCTTCTCGCTGCCGCTGGGTCGTGGGCTCCCAGATAAAGGACTACGAATTAGTCCGAAACATGTCGGGCTAAACTGGACTTATATACATGAGTGATCCGTCTTATTTCACTATGTTTTCATTGTGTTAAAAAAATATCATCATTACTTTTTCCACTAAGAACTGTCCAAAAATCAGAGATATTAACTAATATAAAACGCGGAATTGTGTGTAATCAATAACTGTTTGACTGTTGACTTACCGAATAAAGCTTTTGTTGAGTGCTGACAAAATAAAACTCTCCCTGAGTTTAGTTGTCTGCATGTTTCCTTATTCAGATGTCTTCTATTCAATACAGTGCGGCTGATTTAATCATATACGCTATAAATAGAATTAAACACCGATATGTAACTATGCGCTATCTACAGGACTTGCGTAGTATACTCGTAGATATAATGGAATTGACCTCGCAATAGCATTTGGGGTTCTGGAGATTGATACTTATTGGCTCAGGTTACGGTGGACTTTACATTGATATCCTCAAAGGATTTTTAAATTGGTGTCTTTTGAAGCATAGGTAGTTAGAGGTGGAAATAGGAAAATTTTTGCATAAAGGGAAAAACTGCCTTCTGAGCAAGGAGGATAGTATACGGAGTGTCAAAGCCCATACTTCGAATCGTTCCCCGCAGTCATGTTAAAATTCAGGCAATTTCTAGATGGCACCAATGTTGTAGCCAGCGGGTCAAATAATAACAAACCAGCGGTTCTAATGTGTCACTCAAGCAAGATAGATGGCGCTGAATGAAAATAAGAACGATTCAAAGTATGGGCTTTGTCAATCCGTTTACTTTCCATGATCCTTGCTTCTGAGGATTTTATTAACAAATTTTACGTCTTTGCCTGGCTTGAACGCAAGTTTTTCTGTTCGCATAGCGAGCGGTAAATACCATAGGTAAAAACTAAAGCATTAATAAACGTCACTCAAGCCTCCATTAGTTAAAATTGGTTTTGTCTTCTTCTTACCACGGAAATGCCAATGTGACAAAAAAGGACAAACAAACTTCGCGACATTTTAGTTACAGACATACCTAGTAGAAAATCGTTATCCATAGGCAAAAATCAATATTATGACAATGTCATAAACATTTTGACAGGGGAAAGCTTTTCTCACTTTAACTATAAAATAGGTTTATGAATAATAGGGTAAGTACTTACGGCCAGGGATGATGTAAAGAAGGCTTGAGACCGATTGTAGGAACAGCTGCTGTGTGTTCGTGCGGGAGGCAAAGATCGTCTGATCCACAATCGCGCAGCTTCGCGCGTTCCCTCGCCGTTTCGTCCCGCATTCCCACAGAAAAGACACTTCCACTTTGCTCTCAGTCGGTTAGGTTCTCAAGAAAATTGCGAGCCAGTGCGTGGATCGCGTGGAGCGCGACAGCAACACTTTTTTAACTGCTTGCTCACGATCAGAAAATATTTTTTTTATCTATCAATGAAATGTTTTGTTCAATTATTTAATTTCCGTGTTCACAGCAAGAGTAAATTAGTTTCGGAGCTACATTAAGACAAGTTTACGAGTATAATATTTACCCCTTTTCATTCAATATCTTCTATGACTTCTATGTGTTTGACTGTATTATATTATACCTAAGTCATAATAATGTCTACAAGCCAACTAGTCTTATCGTGAATGAATGAGCCACAATGTAGCCAAATTTTGCATTGCAAATAGCTCAAAAATATGAAGTAATTTCAGCTCTTCTTGAGGTCAACGCGTTATGACACCACGGCGTTTCGTGCCAGAAGAGCGGGGACCGCTCCTCTAGGCACGCTGTTTTAAATGACATCATCCGCCGTTCTCTTGCCACCGTCAACGTCTCGGCGTTACTGGAGCCACCGGGCACCGCCAGGGACGACGGCAAGAGACCGGATGGAATGTCACTGATTCCGTGGAGTTTGGGACGTATGCTAGTGTGAGACGCCACCGGTGTAGACCTCCACGGAACAACCAACAGAGCGGCAATTTTAGTTAAAAGTATTTTTTTCTCAGATATTTAATAAAAGTTTTTATTTAATTTAAGATTTGATTTATTATTGTTTTCTTCGTTTACTTGTGTCTTTTAACTAAACCCCCATTATCATTTATCAGTTCAGCTAATTTCAGTATGTCTATTTGCTATCTAACATCGGGCATTTAAGTTTTAGCATTTGGAGAAATACTTAGCAAAGTTCAAAATTGTGAAAATGTTCTACAAATATTTTTTTTTTCTAAATTTCGAATTTTCGCCAAAATCAAAGTTAAATTTATTGCTACTTTACACATCCTGTGTATAAACTAAACGTCTTTAAAAACAAAGATGAAGGGTCCCGTGACGTAGTTAAGAGCAGTAGCTCTGATGTTGGGGGGCGGACTGTTCTGTGCTGAATAGTTCTCTATAAATATGCGATTCGTCGCGCAGGTACGTCAACGCCTCTTCCCATGAGGCGATCTCTGCGCGGACACTTTGCCACCAAGTCGCGGCCTCGTCAACTAACAGCAACAGCATAGACATTCCCTTAACCGCCCTTTCATTGGGGACGTTTGCCGCTTCTTTGTAAGAAACCACGGCATCGATGAAGGCTTCAATGTCGCCCTGTCCCGTAAACCTGGCGGTGCACGTCGCGAAGGTGCCGGTCAGCGCGAGAGCCTCGCCCGCTGAAGGACTCAGCGGCGTGAGCGGCCGCTGGGCGGGGGGCTCTGCGCGTTCAGCGGCAGCTGGCCGAGGCGCTCGAACACGCGCTCGCACATATCTACTTGTGCCTGTTGTATAGTAGATAAAAGAGACGTAAAGTTCTCTTGCGACATCATGACGGTGTTCGGCGGTGGCGGCGACAGCGACTGACCATCCAAGGATTGTCGTCTACTTAATCTAAATCACTATGGGTACACTTAAGTTCCGTCACTGTAGTCTTTTAATAAAACGTAGGCTTTCGGGCCTGCAGTTGGGACGCCATTTATTGTGAATACGGTATGAATTTAAACGAAAGTTGAGAATTGAAATGAAGTTTAATTATTACACTACCCAAGACTGAATGACTGACAAGGTGACAAATGATTAGTGATTAAGATTAGACAATCAGTACTATAAGGAAATAACAACGCGCGCGGAGCGAGCTCGGTCTCTCAAGATTGCGGCGAGCTAACTGACGCAGGCGCGGCCGCGGTTTTCGCGCCTAATTTAAATAACGGCCGGGCGGACGGCGGTGACGTGTGGATTGGCGGGAAGGAAGAGGATTTACGATAATACTGAAAATACTACTAAGTAATACAGAAAATATTTAGATGTTTCTGATTTCCACAACACTGCATTTGTCATTTGTGGTGGAGTTAGAAATACACACTGATATTGTTGCTTCAAACTCGACACAGCAAGCAATGTGTAAACAAATAATGAGTGGTCAATGAGTATGATGGAATTGGCCATGAGTTAAGTGTTGAACTTAGGTTCAGGTATAATGGAACGTATGTTTTTTGTACGTAGGTATGTTACAATTGAATGTATATCGTATTGGTTTTACCCGACTGCCCCAGGAGGGTTATTTTATATGTCTAATTCTTTGGCAGGCAGCTTGATAATAGTTCTTTTCTCTACAGCCTAAACCGCTTGACGGAATCCAACGTATGAGGTGTCATTGGATTTGTTTCAGTTGTCGGAGTGACATAGGGTATTATTGTTTCCCAGAAATGCAGTCGGGTTTTCTGTTTTTAATTTTCAGTCGGTTAGGTTATTAAAGGTTATTATAATAAAAGGTAGATCCTGTGGTCACTTTCACACCTACAAACATTTTAAAAATGCGAATGTGATAATAAGCCAGTTACCTAATAAAAAAAATAATACTTATTTATAGGTAATATAACTGAAAAACAAACTGTTATTCATTGTTTTCTTAAAATAAACAAAACCATGTGGTCCACGTCAGAAGAAACTATGGCCTATCATGAAGCATACTTGTACATCAATAAGCGTACAATTTTGACATTATACGTTGTAGTAGCTGGTAGTAGTTTGTAGGTAGCGCCTGCCAAAAGAATTATGGCCATGTTTTAGATATAGGCGTTTGCGCAAGTTTTGAACGGAAATGTCCGAAATAAGCGGCCGAATGAAGAATAAATAGTAAAGCTGTGAAGTTAAAATCTTTTAACTCACTTTTAGATTAGTAAAAAATGTATTCAAACTTTTTTACATTTGGAGAAATAAGAAAGTTCAAAATTCACAAAATCTTCTACAGACATGTTGCGTTTTCAG
The DNA here is from genome assembly GCA_963691665.1 of Clepsis dumicolana. Taxonomy (NCBI): domain Eukaryota; kingdom Metazoa; phylum Arthropoda; class Insecta; order Lepidoptera; family Tortricidae; genus Clepsis; species Clepsis dumicolana. Next base: position 4,777,358 of record OY829506.1, read on the forward strand.
TTGTTCGAAAACTGACAATAAACATTCGCCAAAATCCCAGCTCAATTTATTGCTGCTTTATACATCCTATGTAGGTATAAACTAAACGTCTTTAAAAACAAAGCTGAAGGGTTCCTTAACGTAGTTAAGAATAGTAGGTCGGACGTTAGCGGGCGGTCCGTCCCACTCTACTTTGAAATTCTCCACCACTTTAGATATGAACGTTTCCATTTCCAATTGTGCGATGCGATGACCTGAAAAACAAGTGAACAAAAGTATGTGCTATAGAATAGTTGATAGGATTGCTCTTGCAAGAGGCCAAAGAAGGGTATGTTGATTAAGTCCCTACAAAAAATCAAATTTATAACACATTTTTTTTGTTTTTGTGGTTCCGTATCTAAAAAAAAACGGAAGTCAGTCAGTAAGTGAAAAAACAACCGATTTTTAGAGGTTAACATCTACATAACTGTTTGAGGTGTATTTATGAAATTTGAGGTTCCAGTTAATTTTAAGGGGGTTAAAGGTGACTCCAACCAAATGGTTCGTGTAATATAAGTATAACACACGGCTTTTTCTTGAATTTTGCTTGACACGCTGCCGATACAGGGTAATATTATAATACGCAGAGGCTAAATAACACACTTGTTCTTATCCGTTTCTTTCCTTCCTTTAAAGTTATATAATAATAAGCACGTATTCTTGTTTGTAAAGGACTATTTTTTATACAAGATTTTCTAAATACGTTCTGATTTCAATAAGTAGGAATACAGCAACAAATTAATATTTACCTATACACATCCTAACTCCAAAGCCAAATGGAATGGTGACGACGGGGTTAGCATTTCCGTGGTAGAGAGGGTCACCTTTCTCCACGAGCCACCTTTCAGGAATGAACTCATCAGGTTTCGGGTAATTCTCCTCCATTATTGACATGTACTGATTGGACATTAATATGAAAACCTGGAAAAGGACGAAACTCTTCGACTATTACATGAACTCTATCATTGTGAAATAAAACCGATCACTAACGTATATAAGTCGAGTTTAGCCCGATATAATTATTTGAAAACCGTATTTAATACTGTTTCAAGTATTTCAACGGTAAGTGTGAACGAGCCTTTAGAGAGTGATGTGATCAGTGTAGTGTGCTATCTTACGTATAATAATAAAAAAAAAAATACTATGAAAACGAGGGTAGTTGAGTGCCGTTGTCAGCTGTGCCTAGTAGTCGCGCGAGCAGAGATGCGGCGCGCAGTGTGCGTCTCGCTGCCGCTGGGTCGTGCGAAATATGTCGGACTAAACTCGACTTACATACGTGAGTGAACCGTTTTATTATTTAATACTAAAAAAAATAAACTAAAACTATAAATATTTTGACGACCGAATAGCCTAGTGGTTGGAGACATTGACTATGAACCTTGAGGTCCCGGGTTCGATTCCCGGGCGGGGTAGATGTTTGTATGATGAATACGAATGTTTGATCTCGGGTCTTGGATGTTTAATATGTTTATAAGTATGTATTTATTCATATAAGAATGTTTATCCGTTGTCACTAGTCAAACTACCGACGTCAACAAACCGAAACTAGGCAAAGCCTGTACTATGGGTACTAACAGGTACAGGCTTTGCCTAGTTTGGGACTAGGTCAATAGGTGTCTATTATCTATTATTATTTATAAATAAAAAAGCTATCCCAAATCACTGTCGGGCGGTAAGGCTGGCAGTATTGCCGCGCTGGATGGCAATATATTTAACCTCTGTGCTAGGAAAACGCCAGCCCTCTGGTCACCTGAAGCCAACTTAACTTAACTTGGTAACGCCTAATTATTTATTGGTGATTAAAAACAAAACATGTTACATTACATCTTTAGGTATCTTGTACCCCATCAGGGCATGTTCTTTTGTGGTCTGTCTAGCGTTTCCAGTGGTCACGGGCATCATTCTCATGGACTCTTTCATGCAAGCTCTGAGGTAAGGTCGCCGGCTTTGCTTCGCCTCTTCTCGTAGCTTGTTCTGTTTATCTGGATTTTTAGCGAGAAGATACATCGTTGAAATCACAGTGTTTGCGGCCTAAAATTGTGCAAATTTCATCAGTTTATTTCATTTCATATTGCTTATGTTTATACTTTAGTAAATCTATTTTTCAAAATCTTGACTGGATAGAACTGCAACTTGGTTCATAATGATACTAACCGTATCTATTCCCCCCCATCAACATGTCTGATGCCATGGTGAGTGCTACATGGACATCGATTTCTAGCAGTTTCTCTAAAACAGGTTTTAGTGTGTCAGTTGTAGTTTTTCCACTTTTTTTAACTTCTTCGTAATTTTTCAACGCTCTCTCTATAAAAAATCTGATTGAACTAAAACAAAGAGTAAAAAATAGTTACTAATATTGCAAAACATTTTTAAACTATCTAACTATGTATTCATTCAATAACCTTTCAGTTTACTCTTACCTTTCTTGGTTTTCATAAATTTTCATGCCCTTTTTAAAATTCGTTGTTGAATATACTCGCCAAAAACTTGGTCCAAAATCAAGCTTGTCCGCTATATTGAACATATCGTGTATGTTTTGAATGGGCTTTCTTGCTGGCGGATCTTCTGGGAGATCGGGGTCGAAACAGTTCAAGCGTGTTCCCAGCGCCACCACGCCAATCGACTCCAGCGCCCACAAATTCATTTGCATGCCTAATTGGTGCTTTATCGTGTTGTTTTCGTCACGAATCGCCTTCATTCTGGCAATAAATAAAAGCACACATAATACTACTTTTTGGTATAAGTGCGGAAAATATGTAATTATTTCGCAAATGTATTAAAAAACGTCGTTTGTTACACGTGCAGAAGTGTAATTTACACTCGTCTCGGGTCTAGACATCTCGGGACTCGTACATAATGACATATTTTCCGCACTTACATAAAAAAGTACTATAGCTACAACTCGTATTTATAGATTATGTGAAATTTTACGTAATTTTCTTTTTTCCATATTCTAATTCTGAATCAAGTACTAGAACAATGTGAATATGTATGTACGACAGGGCATTACGTTACTTACTGTTTAATCATATCGTTAGCTACATCTTCAAGCACTTCGCTGTACAACTTGATTGTTTTTGGCTGAAGCAAAATGTTGTTCACTTTACCTCGAAATTCTTTCCAAGTTTCGCCTTGGCTGAAAGTTTAAAGGATTCTATTGACACGACTGTAAATTTTCGATGAGTTGACTTTTTTTTGGTGAGACTTCTACTTCAACTTATAAAATATACAAAAATGATAACGAATGATAAATTCATGTAATTACTCAGATATCAATCCTGTTATTCGACGGGGATCGTAGGTTTTATTGTGTCTTTTGCGATAATAATCCAGCGAATCAAACCCCGGACGTCTCGGCATCGTGTTCTCGTTTCGTAGGACCTATAATTATGAGAAAAAAAGTGATCAACCCAAACGCTTTTGCTTAAGCCCTCAGGGAAGTAGGTACTTTGGTGGAGTCACTGGGGGAGGGGCTAGAGCTAGAGAGAGTGATTAGATAGATCTAATCTGAACTCAACTAACTTCAGCGGCCTTAAGATTGAATCTGACGTTCCGTCTCCGTATACTAAGATCCATGGATCCATTGCTATTATCTCTGCTTCTCCTTCCCACTGATGGATCCTAGTGGATGGAAGGGACGATCCGATTGTATGAAACTAAACGTCAAACTAGTTATTGATTGAATTTTATTGACTGATTAATAAGTACCGAAAAAGTTACTTACGTGTTCCACAGCTTCTGGGTCAAATATCCAAACCATATCCCTACCGCCAAGAATGCCGTCTATCCTCGCTATGGGACCGTACAGTTTGTGAACTTGTTCAGACAGATGAACTCCTTTATAACCATGTAGAGGACCTGTGTACATTATTGTTTACACTGCTTTTAGCCCGTCGATCGTTCCGAAAGATTTTTAAATAAACGTGAATCGGCTTTTAAGTAATCAAGTAAAAATACCCTTTTTTGGAGATCAAAACTTACCACCAGGTAAAAAGTTTAACAAAGGTCCAATGATCGGCAAAGATGAAGGTCCTGGGATATTCCTCCATGATTTAAGGTTCTGCGTCGCTTCAACGTTGTTATTAGATGCGTTTACGGCAACGTTTCTGGAATCATAAGGTTCAACCTGAGCGCCTAGTGTAATCAACGACCAAAAATACGTCACGATCGCGTTCGCGTTTACGTCCGAATTACCATGGGCAAATTGGCAACGCCACTAGTGGCACGTGGTATCGACATTCAACAACAAACAATTCTCGTACTATTTGACACTTTGACTTCTTATTTTCAGGCCGTCGATTACACTAGACGCTCTGGTTTAGACTTTTTAGTTTTACATTCAACATACTCATACATACCATTGTGTATAGCGAAAAAAATCACGTTCAACGGTTACTCAGAATTAGACACCGGTAATTTTTGTAATGTCACTAGTCTTCTACGTAGAGTTACTTTATGATAAAATAATTATTATGTTAAGTAATACATACTGAAAATGTTTTTAACGTATGAGTCATAGTCATAAAAGCTTCAAAAAGTTTGTTCGTACTGTAAAGTGTTACCTAAATGCAAATATAAAGACGGACACATAGACAGACAGACAGATAGCCCGACGGACGGACAACGGAGTTTTAGTCTTATGGTCCCGTTTTTACCTTTTGGGTACGGAACCCTAAAAAACACCAAGTCTTGCATCGCTGTCCTTCCACTTGAAAATAAATTGAGATCACAAGGTACATGTACCTACAATCAAGTCAGTTATTTAAATCTAGGTATCATCATTTTAAAGTGATCGTTTAATATAATTATCTCCATAGTTCAATATACCTCTAGGAACCATCTTTTAATGATGGTACCTAGAGGTATATAATTTAATTAATTAGAATAGCGATTTATGATAAAGTTGTTGTACAGGTGCTTCCATAGACTCTTATCTAAAATAACGTACCTTGGTTGTAGGTACACGAGATCTCACAACTTTTTGCAGTGGAAGGATTTCGTTGTGAGACTTGGATTTTTTTATGTTTTTGATGGGATTATTGCCTTTAGCATGAATAACAAAAACAGGGTGAACGGTTAATTGTGTTGGTCAATGTAAAACGTTTTTATCTATTATTTGTTTATTTTATATTTTAAGGTTATCGCAACGTAACTTTGTGATTACAAGTGTCATGATTATATATTAAAATGATTGGTCTGTTCATCTATTTGAGATGTTTTAGTTTTTTGTACCTCTATAGATTAAACACTAACTAAATTCAAAGTCTGAAGTTTATGTGACTGAAGAAGAATAGTAATAAAATAGTTAATGCTTATACTGATTTAAAATTTAAGTGTTACGCCCGAACTTGCGGAACCAACACTTCACCCCAAGCGTTTTAAAAACCCGACTGCAAAACAATTAACCAATAAAAATATATTATTATTATTATTTTTGTTTTTGTTTGTTTTGTTGTAATAAATATAGCCTTCCATTGAAACTAAAAAAAATAAAAAGAGAAAAACTGGCTCATTATAAGTACATACATGATCTTAGTAGGAGTATCTTTTTGTATTTTTTTCTCCCATTTTTTTTTATTTTTACGGTTTTCCCGTGAATATCAATTATATTTGCCAAATGGGGTTGGCATTTTTCTGTTTTTTTCTGTGTATTCATGTTTCAGTGAGTTTATAAAAAATATAATTCATTATAAGTACTTTATATACATAGGTAGCTTGAATATTATAAGCAGAGCTACCTATTCAATGATACCCCACTTGATATAGTTTGTCAAATTTTTTTATTTTTATTTTTCACAATAATGGCGTCTGGTGATCGCCATATTGGATTTAAATTACTTTCATGTCTTTAGTGACACTCGCAAGACGTAAGAATCATTAAAATCAGCAAACGCGTTCTGTCTCTGGAGTGCCACAAAGAACAAACATACATACATACATAGGCTGATAAACACATTAAGTACCCTCCTTTGCGCTTCGCAGTCGGGTAAAAAGTGTTATAATGCAAGCTTCTGGCTGACGCTATTTGCAATACTATGATACAAAATGTACCACAAGTCAATTCTACTGTTGGAAGTGAGTCAGAATGCACTTACATGATATGACATTAAAAAACTTACGTGTATTCAATCACTCTAAATTAAATAAAAGTCTGTAAACAAATGGCTCTTAATCTCACAAATTGAAATTTTCTGGAGCCCGCGTCTACTCTTCCATTCATTTCGTGATTTTCAGGACATAAAGAACATTTGCTATCTTCAAGACATTTGCCCTTTTTGTCCCATTGGCAATCTTAACCGGCTCAAGCTCGTTTGCTTCAAGACGGGTATTACTTTAGTGACTTTTAACTAATTTATAATTGTAAGTATTATTTTCCCCTCATTGCCTCGGAAAGCCGTCTTTTATCCTTTAATAATTATCCACTAGTGGTGAAAGTAATTTGACCTTGAAGTGGAGCGTGTTCAAGTAGCTTTTGACAAATAACAAAACGTAAAACGCTCATAATAATGGTTCGTTCGATATTAATTATCATTAAATAAATGACAAATGGTTTGAGAATTTAATAAAAAAATCCTTTAAAGTCCTTTAAATTCTATAAGAAACATTTGTTTTTTTTTTATAATGATGTTGAATATAATTCTGAACGCACAAGTTGAGTCGATGCAATTTCAAAACGCATCGTCAGAAATGTCACCAATGTCAACAGAAAATGTCTCACCAGAGTTTTTTGTTATAATATCGCAAAAAAAAGTGATTCCAGTGGTGAAGATTTATTTTTATGAGCTGTTTTTTTTCCATATTGCGCTTTCCTCGCTACAGTGAGGAGAAAAGTCTTGTGTTACACAAGGGTGCAAATGTATTTTACTTCTAGTGTGTAGAAACACTCGCTACGCTCAGGATTCTATTTTAAGTTCAACTATAGTATCCTTTCGCTTGCTTGTGTTTCAATTCTACACTCGCGGGTAAAATATAACTTTGCACCCTTGTGTAACAAATAACTATTTCGTTACTTTTAGAATTGTAGAAGAGTATATTGTAATAAAAACACGACTTTTTCCTGCTAATTAATTAGGTCCTATTAAAGATTCTCTTTTAATAAAAATTTCACTGTGATAAGGGATGTCGGTGTTTGTATTCCATTGCATGTTTTCATGCTCTTTAAGATGAAACATTATGTCAAAACCAGCGTAGGACACTAGTCTTTCAACTACCGTTTTCCTTGCATTTTGAGTAGGTAATCTATTTGTATTAGCGATAGGAATAACAGAAAACTATTCATAATGTTTTTTCCATACTGTGTATTGTGTATGCCTGAAATACTGAATAGAGTTGTACGTTTTTTTTCATAATGTAGAGATCATTATTCAGCAATTGTTTTCTTTCCATTTTGAGTATTTTCTTTGTATTGATGTTAAATGATAAATAACCTAAGACTTATTTCAGCGCCCTCTATTATCATAAGCTTGTACCGAGTAACCAACTTCATGAATTAGCTCAATCAATCGAAGTTTAATTAACATCCGATTGCCGACTGCCGACACATTCTGCGAGATGGTGTTTATACTAATATTTTAATTTCAAATAACACATCATATTGACCAATATGAAATACATAAAAGAAGCCTCGATCAGCGCATTTATACTGACAACATCTTTCATCGAAAATCTATAATATAATTCACTCACATTCAATCAAAGATATTCAAATATCTTTGGTTTGTATGATCATTAACTATAGCAGACTGACTAAATGAAATTAAAGTGTCAATTGGCTTACCGAATGGAGATTTTGTTTACTTCTGCCGCTCCCGAATTTAGACCGGCTCTCAGATTTACCACGCGCATCTCAAATAACATACTACGTAACACAGATTATAAAAAAATATTCGGGTGTTTCTAATTTTCACAACACTGCCTTATTATTTGTGGTGGAGTTAAAAAAAAATCACTGATATTAAGAGGGTTCAAACTCGACTCGGTAATGTGTAGACGGACAATGAGTTATCTGCGTATGTTATTTATTGACCTTGAGTTATATTTGCTGTTAGTTCACGTATAACGCAAAACGTGTTTTTGTTCGTACGTAAGTATTAATTCCATATGACTGTGTGTTATATTGTTTTTCATTTGAAAATTACCGTAGAAGCAGAATATAAAATTATAATAAATGATAATCTAAGCATTTTTTTTAAAGCAGACTTTTTTGCCGACTACGTTTTACTGTCAGTACTTGTATGTATTTACATTTACATATCTACCTAAGTATACTGAATTTTCAAGTCCATGTGATGGCATTGCGGCCAAGATTGTGTCCACAGGAGGGAACTCTTTAACGGTTAATGTATCACCCTCATTCACAGTTGGGTTCATTAACCGCGTTAAAGAGTTCCCGCCTGTCGAGACAATCCTGGTCGCACCACCAGAATTTTACTACCAGATTATTGTAGCATAATGCTGAGTCAAATTCCTTTTCGACATCATCATTTAAGTATAATTTTTGTAACTTTTTGTATTGGGTTAAGAGTCAGTGTATTTTTTTGATGTCGAATAAAGTTATGTCTATATCTATGTCTGTTTCAAATTTCATCTTAATCGGTTGATGATTTGGTGGACAACTTACATACATACGAACGGTGCAAGTTAAGTAAAAGCCTGTAAAAAGCGGACACAATTATTGTTTTGTCACTTTTACCTACAAGTATAGGTAATAAAACTGAGCAAATAAATCGTTACCTATTCATTGTTTTCTTAAAAAAATACATACAGTGGAACGTAGATCCTCCTCCCTTTTTGAAGTCGGTTAATAAACAAAATAATGTGGTCCACGTCAGAAGAAACTAGGTACGGTCTGGCATGTAACATACTTGTACAATGAAAAAAAAAATTTTCAAATTACGAGTCGATAGCTTTATATAGTTCCTGAAATAATCAGCTGTGACCTTAGAGCTGCAAAGGAATGGAGATGTTAACGCGCGATTTCCCCTCTGCCAAAACCGTAATAATTAAGTCTGACCAAAATGATCAGGATCTGTTGATTGTGTGTGTGTTTTCGGTATTTGTGTGACATTTTTGTTTTAGTGCGAGTTTGTAGGAACGTAACAAATTTTGACATGACCGCAGACGTGTGCTGTACATGTGTGTTCCTCGTCCCCCTAAAAAAGGGGCAGAAAAATTGTAGTGCATAGATAAGTTAAAGGCGCCTCCCGTCTGTCTGCTTTATGACAGACGGACTGAGACTGAGTCGCACCATAAGGGTTACCCAACAGTTTAAGTTTCGTGGTAGACGTGCGAATCGCCATGGCTTGGAGTGGATAAAATGGGAACAAAAGGTAATAATTTTGTGATAAATTTTATTTTAACGCCAAAAAAAGAAAAGTTGACATAATAAAGGAACTACAAGTCTTTAAAAATAAAATTAAAGGGTTCCGTGATGTAGTTGAGAGTGGTATTAGACGACACGTTGGGGGGTGCTCCGTTCCAATCAATTTCGAAATTCTCCATGACTTTGGGTAATAGCGTTTCCATTTCCAACTGCGCGATACGACGTCCTGGAACAACGACAGCGAGAGGTCGAATAAAACATTCACACGTACGTCATAGGTATCACTTGTGTCGAAAAAAAAATCAGCTAAGTCCGAGTGGGACTGCGAATAATTTGCGCTTTTGGCTTCTATCATCAGCAAGCCCCTCCAAGAGATTTTAAATGCGTGCATGTGTCGCATTGTAAACCAATACTCAGAAAGCAATCGCCAACTTCCACGCTTAGACAATAATGTACTTTAGTATTCTTTACCAATACACATCCTGGTTCCGAACCCAAACGGTGAGTAGGCAAAAGGGTGGGCATGGCCGTAGTAAAGAGGGTCGTCTTTCTTGACGAGCCACCTCTCAGGAATAAACTTGTCGGATTTCGGGAACTCCTCCTCCATTTTTGAAATGTACTGATGGCACAAAATTATTGAAACCTGTAAAAAAAGCTGCTTCGTAATGTGACCTTTAACTTTACTGCAAGTGATGTCTCAGTGATTAACATAAAGATTTTTACATCTTTTGGTATTTTGTATCCCATTAGGTTATATTCCTTAGTAGTAATTCTTGCGTTCCCAAGGGTCACAGGCATCATTCTTATGGACTCTTTGATGCAAGCTCTGAGGTAAGCCCTCTGATCTTGCTTCGCTAACACTTCTTGCCGTAGTTTTATCTGTTTGTCGGGGTTTTTGGCGAGAAGATACAATGTTGCTATAACTGTGGTTGATACCTAAAACGTGACAAATAAGTATATTTTATATCCAAAATGAAAAGAGCATAACCGTATGAAATCCACGTGGACCGATAAGACAAAATAATAAGCTAAGTAGCTTTACTACAAAGAACCAACCGTATCTACACCAGCTAGCAGCATATCTGATGCCATAATGACCGCCATCTGTACATCATTTTCAAGCATTTTTTCTAAAATTGGCTTTTCAGAGCTCGAAGCAATAGTGCCATTTTCCTTCATATTCTTCATCGCCCCGTATATGAACGATCTCGTTAAACTAAAAAAAAACAATTTAATTTGAATTCACCTTTAAGTCTATAATTATCTTTAATTTGTTTTGTTACCTTTCTAGGATTGCGTAAACCTTCATAGCTCTTCTGAAATTCGGCGTTGAAAAATATCTCCAAGGGCTCGGTCCAAAATCTACTTTTCCTGCTGTTTTGAAGAATACGTGAATATTCTTTATGAGTTGACTCGCTTCTGAATTCTCGCGGAGATTTGGGTCGAGGCAGTTCAATCGTGTCCCTAACGCCACCACGCCAATCGATTCCAGTGCCCATAAATTCATTTCTACGTCAAAATTCTTCATCATTCTGTTTTCATCACGGGTCGACTTAATCCTGATAGTAACAAGCGAAGAGTTTTAATACCCAGGTACCACAGTACAGTTATTACTGCCTTTATTTACTCAATAAAAAAGTTTGACTTTAAATTAAATTCTAGACTCCATGAACGTTATTATTACCGGGTATATATCGTCATTACCGTTTAATAAAATCGTCGGCTACATTAGCAAGTACCTCGCTGTATAACTTGATGGTTTTTGGTTGCAGCATAATATGGTTCACTTTAGACCGAATCCGTTTCCATTTTTCTCCATGCCTAAAATTAACAAAATAAATACATATTTTAATTCGTTTTAAAGGCAGTGGATTTACAGAACAACAATAAATGGTTAAGGTGGTTCGACTTTCACACTATTTCATTTATCTAATGGGACGTAATTCTACACTGAAACTACTTCCGTTAGCATTTTTTTCGGTGTTTATTTGCGCGAAATTACATTAAAAAAAAACAACAGTTGATAATCCTTAGGAAATGTCAAAGTAGAATAAGACAATTTTATATATATAATTACTCAGTTACAAGTCCAGTTGATTCGCGGGGATCGAAGTTTTTACTATGATTTTTGCGATAGTAAGCAAGCGATTCAAATCCTGGTCGTATTGGCAACGTGTTCTCGCTTCGAAGGACCTATAATAACAAAAACCTCTTAAAACTTCAAATGATCTTGTGAAACATAAGGTCGCCAGTTGTTTGCATGCAGTACGATTACCGAACGTTTTTAAAGGGACATCCATCAGATCTGTCTATTTATTAGGTTATCGACGACATACTCACTTCTTCTATAGCATCTGCGTCAAATAACCATATCGTATCCGGCTTCCCAAATACTCCATCTATCTTAGCAATGGGACCGTATAAGTTGTAAACTCGTTCAGACAACCGAAATGCTTCGCACCCAGCCAAAGCACCTGTGGAAATAATATAAAATAAACCGGCCAAGCGCGAGTCGGACTCGCGCACGAGGGTTCCGTAGAAAGATTTTAACGGTTTTCCTGTTTTAAGAAGTCCAGTGTAAACAGAGCCCTGCTCCTAAGCAAAATTTACGCAGTGTGGGGTCAACTTATATTGGACCTTGAAATCTACAGACAGACATAAAAATTTAAGATTTTGAGACTTTTCTGAGTGGTTGTACTATAAGAGCTATCTTTATACCAAATTTCAAGTTTCTAGGACAACTGGAAGTACCCTTTAGGTTTTCAATAAACGGCAATTTGTAAGGAAACGACTTTTTTAATGGCTGTATCTTTTGATTACGTTGACTTAGATGCTTGATTTTTTCACAGCTTCAAGGGACCGCAGGTTTGAGTATTTGATATTAATTTCAGCCTGCTACCTCCACGAGGTTCCTGAGAAAATGGGTCTTGACAGACAGACAGACAGACAGACGGACAGACGGACAACAAAGTGATCCTATAAGGGTTCCGTTTTTTCATTTTGTGGTACGGAACCCTAAAAATGCACAGGACATAATTTTAAATTGATTTAAACCTTCGCGATTTTCACACATTATTATGATAGTCAGGAAGTTTTTGAGCTATTAAGTAATAGCGCAAAAAAAAAAATTAAATTTAAATACCTCGACGTTTCGAACGCGACGTAGCGACCATGCCTTCGAGACCATGGACGCAACGTCATGTCCGAAACGTCGAAGTATTTACATTTAAATATATTTTTTACGCGATTAGGTAACGAGTATCATTTTAAATTGTGCTTACCTACAAATCAGACGTTTTAAAATGAGCTTACCTCCTGGGAAAAAGTTAAACAACGGTCCAATAATTGGTAGAGACGATGGACCCGGAATCTCCCTCCAAGACTTAAGATTCGGGGTAACTTCAGTGTAGTTTTTTATTGAAGAAGGATTTGCTGCATCAGTACTGAAGTAGTAAAATTATTTTTAACGCAAGATAGTTAGGTACCTATTGATTAGATAGTTTTAGAATATCATATTCGCTACTTGTTATTTGAGGTTGCATAAAGATATAGTAGAATCACAGAAGATATCTTTTCCAAGGCTTCAAAAAAAATCCCTCTCTTCTCTTCTTCTTAGCTATTCTTTGGTGCAAGCCTCATTCTTAAAGAATAACTCTCTTTTATAATTATCTATTTTCCAGGCTGCGGCTAGGTTTACGAAACACTGGGCCATCCGATAGAAACACGACTATTGCCACCACTATACACCATCAACATCCACCATATCCAGGATACCCGCTACGTATTAAGTACCTACTTTAACGAACTAAACAGCTTTACATAGTTTTCTTACCGAACATACTTTTGTTTCACAGCTGCCAAACCCAAACCAGCTCTCAGTCTTAAAGTCTGCATTTTGATGCAAGTGTAGTCTACGAATTATAAATATTAAAACGTTGGCGCTTAGTACTGGACAATAATGCTGACCACAAATTAGAGAGACTATAATGCTGACAGAGCTGTAAGAATATTATTAAAATGACGATATTTTAATGCTAAATCGTGGTATGTTTATGTACTCACGATATTTTTATGACTTATAAGTCATTATTATGACTACAATTCTGAAAACGAAAATGAAAAAAAAATACAATGCGCAAACAATGTTACTTATTTCATTTGATACCGTAGGCTTGTATGCACATTGCAAAGCATTTTTTCTTTTTTTGAGCTTCTTTGTTTTCGACTTGTGATGAAAAATGTAAAAAAAATACCATTCCCCCTTTATCTCAGAAGTTTGCAAAGAGAAAAATCTGAAATACAGGAAAAATAAAACGAATTTTTTTTTTTACGTCTGTCTGTTTACGTCAATGACCAATATTAAATGACCCAACAGTGCGTATATTTGTTTAGGAACAAGGCTCTGCTAACACTGTGGACATCTTAAAACACTCGGGGAAATGTAGGAAAACCTTTGAAACTCGATTCCCGTGATAGACGAATTACTGACATACCTACAGATTTGTACGGAGCCCTCGGTGCGCGAGTCCGGCTTGCACTTGTCTGGTTGTGTTTATTATTAGCTCGCCTTACTTATGCCGGTCGATTTGCACTCGTGGAAGTACGTAAAACAGAATAGTTTCCTTTCCCGTAGGTATTTCAAAAAATCCCTTCTTAGTGCAACTCGAGCTAAGTAAATGCTTACCGAATTTCAAATTTCCATAGCTTCAGTGGTTTAGGCTGTACTTTGTCTGTCAGTTAGTTATTATAGTATAGACTATAATTATTACATACCTACGTATCAATGACAGCATTATACTTAAACTGACGTTGTTTAGATAGCTGCTTAAATACAATATTATCTTGCGGGCCTAAGAAAATTGGTAACTATCTTAGATTCGCATACTTATTATTGATAATAAATCTCTATTAGGTGAGCGTGTTGAGTGATTTATCGCCAAGCAGTTATACGGAAAGGCGAACCTTCATAAATTATAGCCGGGATAGTATAGGCTACATTCTCTACTTTGACTTACATTAGTTTGGTAGCCAAAACAGACAGACACGTAAAAATTGGCTTAGTCTACCCTGTTATTCATAAACCTATTTAAACTAAAAATTTTCATTTCCGTTAGTAATAAGAAGACAAAATCTATTTTAGCTAATGAAGGCTTGAGTGACGTTTATGAATAAGGCCCTTCTTTTGCAGTAAGAATATTTGGATATGCTTTAATTTGGAAATAGTTAAAAGTTCTTAATATAAAAGTTTAAACAGGTGTTACGCCGCTTGACGTCATTAAGTTATTCAAACAGGCGGCGAGACAATGATGAGAGAGAGAGAGAGAGAGAGCTACTTCTGTGTAAATAATAAAATAACATACTTAAATAAACTATCCGCGACTCAGATGCAAACGTTTTTATTCATCCTTCAAGTTTCTGCTCTTTTCGGACTTGGTAGGTAAGCAACTTGGAAAAATAAGTAAAGATTGCTAAACACTAGGTTTTTCGGACGTTTCAATATAATTTTAAAGTAGGATTATGTATCAAATTTCAAATCTTTCACAATAATAATACTTACTATAAACTTACCTAAGTTTATAGTAAGTATAATTTTTGTACCTACACTGACTGGTTCCTGGTTCCTAAAAACGCTCCATGACTGAAAAGATAGTCCCGACGTTCAGCTGGCACACAATAGCGCCTATCAAACTGTCATGGCAACGTTTTCGATACAGACGCTGGCTGTTTTTGCGTGCTCCAATGCAGTTTTGTCTCTACAAAACATGGGCCCATCTCCCATCCCATTCCAGCCCATCGCCCATCGCCACATGGGCGGCTTCAGACAACTGAAATAATTAATGCATCTATGATGGAAGGGCTTAGAGCTAGAAGCTCAAACTCGGCTAAAAGGCGGGCTTTTTCAATTTAGCTGGCACTTAGCACAGATGTCAATAAGGTGGTGTATTCTGTAGCTTATGGGCTGATTCCAGAGTTTCAGTCACGCAGCGGCTATAGGCTTTATTAATAAATGTGGGTGTGTGGGTATAAAACTGGTATAAAATAAGAATAGCTGTGAATGCTCTAACCTAGTATTTGTAAGTGCTTCAGTTCATCAGATTAAATTCAGAACAGAGCGGTAGGTACCTATAAATCGATACGTGCCATGTCAGACGGTAGTAAATAAAAACATGTGGAACTCGACCTGTAATATCACTTACTCGAGAGGGCACTCTCAAACGACATTCGAGCAATAAAGCAAATCCACAGAGACTAGAATTAAACAAAGAAATTAACGTTTATTCAACAACTCGTACCCATTTGTGTAAACTTATACACAAATCACAAGGCATTGTTCGAGTGGGTTCTTAAGCTACAGTTGTTGACAATGTTATAATTGATACACCCCTTGCGAGTTATTTGAATAATTATTAAACACGTTTATTACGCGTGAGTGAATACGTTGTGATAATTTATGTTACAATACAAGCTCGAACTAGGGCAAATGCGATGATGTACCAGCTATTTCCATAAACTATAATAATATAATACAAATCCACTCAATTGCTTTTGGCAACTAGAGTTGCCTGTCAACGCTCATATTTTGTTATAAATAGAGTTCAACTCAAAATTCAAAGCAAGTGAGTGGATAAACCAACGATGTAGAGTCAGCAGCAATAGTTGCTAAGCAACCGAAGCGCTCACAATGATCTCCACAAGCACTTATGTCTCTAAAATAGAGCCGTGCTTAGATCATTGCGCTTCGGTTGCTTAGCAACTATTGCCGCTGACTTGCGTGCTGCATTTTAACCATTAAGAAATAGGAGGTATCTCCTATTTCTTAATGGTTAAAATTCAAAGTATTAATAGGGTTGTTTCCAATTTTTTTAAATTAAAATATCACATGAAACAGGCGTGAAAATATAACAAATATAACATTCAGCATTGGCCGAATATGACTCTACAATTCAAGTTTCACCTCAAAACGACTTTAAATATGCGAAATTGTCAAAATCTTTGTTGTGAGGTTTTGTTGGCGCCAAGAATGCCATTTGAACAACGCGTGACGTCACTGTGCAGAAACACACATAGAAAGTAGGTAACCAACACGTGTGTAGATGTGTATACGTTTTGAAGCCCAGTACATAATCTACTGCCACACCATTATATCATTTAAGCTGTAGATCTCGCGAGCTCATTTTTGAACTTTTTCAAAAACCCAATCGACTAAAAGAATTAGGTATTAAAAATTTCACGTGACTCGATTGAAAAAGGAAAAACACCGGACTGACAGATAGGCCTGAGCAGAAATATTCGAATACTGCATAATGTAGGGAATCTGAATCAGAAATTTACATGACGTTAGGAACAGCGATTGCCCGTGAGCGTATTTGCTAGTTACGCAGGTTTCGAATATTCGTACTCGGGCCTCTGTACGAAGTTATTTTTCCTAAGCCGGAGGCGTTTCTTCGCTCAGTCAATTTAACAGTACTACAATAAAGATCTCCTTCTGTAGAATTAAGACCCGCATGAATAAGAACGATTTTTTTATCAGTCATAATTGTTGTGATAAATTTGTAATAAATACGTTTGTAAATTTATCTCGAGCGTTTTGAAACCGGCACACTCCTGTGAAGCAATTCAATGATGTGTGTGAAGTTCCCAATTAGCACCGGGCCCGCGTGGGAACTATAGTCCAAACCCTCTCATTCTGAGAGGCATGTGCCCAGCAGTGGGACGTAAAAAAAGGCTGGTGGTGATGATGATGATGATGAAATGTTGTGATAATGAAATGTGACGTTTGCGAAGGGAGTGGCGCCCTTATTCAATTTCAACTATGTGTTGTGCTTTCTATGGGCTTTTACGGTAACATTATGTTTGATACCCAAAGACAAGCGTTGTAAACAGTATTAATTGAAAGGTGCTTCAGATGGCTGTTATATTAATTGTGCGAGTACCTACCATGTTGTTGTGTACGTAAGGGACCACAAAGCACTTATGACGGGAGTAACAAAGGAGCCTATCTTTGCACAACTTTTTACCCTCTTTTCCTGGGGGCTAGTGTCCAGCACACATGTTTACACTCATGGCAAAATTTCGTTCCTTCAAATTTACACCAAAACAAAACCGTCACACAAATGTGAAACAAGCACACTATGAAATCAGTTGGAAAACAAAAAGAAAAAAACATACAAAATTTTGTGACAATTGACCTAGTCCCAAACTAGACAAAGCTTGTACAGTCAAGGAATTTAATTTACTACCCATTTCGTTGAAATGTTGTTTGAAATTCGCAATACACTAAGGTCGAAAATTCTGTTAAGTCGTGCTCTAACTAGCTCTTATGGTGAAAGTTTGTTGTACGATATTGAACCATGGGTAGGTACCTACCAGACAACGGATAAATATCATCGCCAGCGTATTTTGGATAAACATACCTACTTATATACAATCTCTTAAACATCCAAGGCTCGAGAATACACATGGAAAAGGGGTGTGATATCGTCTTCTGTTATAAGTGCTTTGTGACTGGAACTGATCTAGTTTTACGGGTAACGTTTAATTTAATGGATGGCGATAAAACAGGTTACCTATCACCTTATCGGCTTAAGCTTAAGATCTATTATTGGGTCTTGAAGGTCTTTAACTGTCATACTGTGGTAGAGCTCTTTACTACTGGACTAGGTTCTAGTCGAAAGAGCTCTACCACAGTATGACAGTAAGACCTTCAAGACACTAAGAGATAAAAAAATAATGTCTAGCAACACAATTTCATAAAAACACCTTAATTAAAGTCACTGCTCTTAAGTACGAATCATCCGATATTTCGTATTACAGTTACAGCCCTAGTTAAACATGTCAATTAAGTTTTAGGTACAGAATTCTCTCTTTTGTACTTCAAAAGCGCAACAAAACAAACATCAAGACAAAATGGTGACATCAACACATAGACGTATTTTCTTTATCAGTTTTTTTGCAGAACAGTCGCTAAGCTTATTAACTTGTTTAAGTATAGCTGTCAGCCATTGAAACCTAGGCATAACCATAAGTATACAACTAGGTAACACGTGGAATATCTGCCGCCATATCCGCAAGCACGTACGCCGCGGCCGTCCAAAACGCGGCGCAGTCGATTACATCCGTCATGTTGAGGACGGCCAGCGTGTCGGCCTCGCTGTGGTGGAACCAGTAATACCGCGCGTTGTCGTTCAGCAGTGACGCTCCTGGAACACCCTTATCCACTATTAACGTGATGTCTGACCCTGGATAGTCAGTCTGTTCCAGTTTGTCGATCGGTGAAAAGAGCTTTAGTATTTCTGCTATCAGACAACGCGCCTCAGGAGACCCCGCTACAGATAAACCGCGTGGCTTGAATGTTCCTTCGTCGGATTCCATTATGAAATTTATGTTGTTTAGTTCATTTATGTGTCTCTTTAAATATGCTTGCGCTCCAACTAAGCCTGGTTCCTCAGCGGTCCATAAAATAGCTCTAAGAGTTCGCCTTGGTTTCAAATTCAAGCGATTCAAAGCAATAGGTGCTAGCCAACTAATTATCATACCACCTCCGTCATCCATAGCTCCTTGTCCAACATCCCAACTATCTATGTGTCCAGAAACAATTACTAATTTTTCAGGATTAACCTTGCCTTTTACATCTATGAGAGTGTTTCGTGATTTTGTCGTATCAAACGTACTAAACATTTCTATTCTTAAAACAATTTGTTCGCCTTGGTCTTGTAATCTGTGCATTAAGTCAGCATCTTCGTGTGTGATTGCAGCTGCAGGAATCTTAGCAATATTACTGTCATAGTATTGAGCTCCAGTGTGGGGTGTATACATAGAAAATGGAGTTATCGATCTTACTAAGGATGCAACTGCACCTTTCTTAGCTGCTTTTGAAGCACCTTGCGACCTGTACTGAACGGTTTCGCCATAGCTTACGAACGGTATATCGTATACAACAATTTTTCCCTTTATATCTGAGTCAAGTTTTTCATCAAGTTCTTGAAAGCTGCTAACAATGATTGCTTCTGCTGTTATTCCTTCTTTTGGGGTGCTAACGCTGGTTCCAAGTCCAATGACTGCTATATTTTTTGGACGCGGGAGAATCATTGATACTGCCTCATACCCACGGACCCAATGTGGTACCTGAAATTTAAAAACACTGCAATAAAAATAATGGTCAAAGCTTATTTTTCGAATATTAAAAAAAAATACGCAGATCACTCACTCTCACTTCCTCAGTAGTGATGTCTGTGATTCCATTTTCCCTAGTTAGATTTATCATATGGTCAATAGCGGCTTCCAAAGTTTTAGTTCCAGATGGACGTGCTCCAAATTTGTCCAAAAATCTAGAGAATCTAAAACAAATAAAAACGTTTTGTCACCAACCAGCTGTAAGGGATATTAAGCTATTAAAGTACTTAGAGTACAATTTAATTTGCACCATTAGTAGCGAAATTGCCGGTATTTATGAACCCCAACATTTTTATGGTAACCTAAAATAAGCTACTAAACGTTTCGACTACCTTTGTAACGTTATTTGAATAAAACGTTGAATAAAACTTCCTTTTGAATTCAGATTAAAAGCATCGTCAGTCAAATGAAGAGAAGGCCCCTATTTTGCGGCAAAACTTTATTCCAAACTTAAATTTTACGAATGAAAAGGTCTTACGTTTATTTTTGAATCATTAACTTACTGTTCAAAAGTTCTTTGACCCAAACCTTCGTTTCTGATTTCGTCCATAATCATTTGAGTGACATTTTTGTATGAAGCTATATCTTTCACTGTCTGAGGGTCCAAGTTTCACTCACTATTATCATATCTGGTAATAATCACACTAGCCCTATTAATATTAAATACCGAACTAAGAAACAGGAATATCACAAATTTTGAATCCATTTCAGTCAATTACTGTTCATAGTTAGATCTGAACTAGTTCATTATTCGTTAATCGGTTCTTGTTATCGGCGTGCATTGACCCCAACAAAAGGTCTGGCCTAAAATGGTGATAAGGTAAAATTACTCACAGCTATTCTTACCGTGCTCCCGTTATTACGTTAAATATAATAATTAATTAAAAACTAGTAGCTCTGTGAGGTATAGACCTTGCGAGCTCATTTTAAATTTTTTTTTTATATTTCCAAAACTGAATAGAGCATAAATTTCCACATAATTATCAAACCAGCTCACAATTTTTTTTTGAGAATCGGTTGAGAAATGCTCGCGTCGCGCTCGCTCGATCAAATTTGTCTTTTACATCATTGTAGATGATTTTGTTAAAACATTATGAATATAAATTAAATACAATAATTTGCAAACGTTCCCCATTCCCAAACTTAACACAAAATTAAAGTTAATCACAGCAATTTTAGCGTGTGGCTGAATAAAACAAAACTCCTTTGCGGTCCTTTTTCGCAAGCTTTAACGTAAAGAAGTTTGAAGTCATTTGTATTCGTTTAGCTCTGAATTCAGCTTTTCTGACTATTCATTCATATCTCTTAGATTTTTACACGCACGGTAGTACTGTTTCGATAAGGTGCAAGTATGTACCTCTAGGTATATTTGCAGAATGAAAAGGTTCATCACTTTTCGATCCTAACTCGTTGACATAGAGTCGAAAAGTGACGAACGTTCCGCGACTATACTTACTAAACCTACACACGAATAGGTATTACGTAAGTGTAAATCATGTTTAAGACGAAGCACACCGTTTGCCTTGTAAATTTAATTCGTCTAGATTTTATGACATTCGTAAGCATGGTGATAGACATCTATACCTATGTAAGAGTGTATATTTTTAATGTGTTTGTGGATACATACAACATAGAATAATTTGATATATTATGAATGTCATGAGTTTATAAATTATGTATCGGTACAAGAAATCTTGGCACCTATATGAAGATTTATGACCTAAGCGCTGCTTTACAATACCCCGAGAATTACACGATAAATCACGTGTGATATCTCGTGGACATAAATAATCTATATTAGGGAGAAAGCGACGTTTTCGCCTCTCGTGTTAAATATTGAAATTCAGATTAAAGCGACATGCTTTCAGGGACTGTTGCTGGTAGGCCCTTCTGAAAGGCCTTTCCATCTCACTCACTAACCAGCACACACAGCAATGCATCAATGCATGACGAGTTTGACAAATGAAGGTACAGTACGCTTCAAACTTGAATGCACCTCTGTAATTGTTCAGGCCGTCGGTATCGCTGTCCCGTCCCCGTATTCCCGTTAGTCTCTATGCGTCTTGCTTCACAGCAACAACGCATGACAGCCGGGGAAATTAGGGGCACAAGAGACATTATTGTCATAGCTTTTTAGGTTGGTAGGTACGCAACGCATTTGAAATCTCTTAAGTGCCATAGGCTGCGATGATCACTAATCATCACGTGACCAACGTGCTTGTTTTCCTGTGTTGCATAAAACAAACTATCTGGGTTGAAATCAAAGAGTCTCGAGAATAAAGAAAGCACGTGTGCTGTACATAATATATTATACGGTACCGCACCATGCACCATTCCCAGGCGGCTCACGTACTATCAAATTTTCGTCACACCGTTCAGTATGGGTGGACGTGAGGAAATTACAAAAATCACTGGTATCAAATTGAATATTTACTTAGCGTTTCGATCTATGTACATTTTCTATTAGGATAGACGTTCACCCTTACAGACCATTTAGAACCAATTTCACCACTAACTTTCTGTTGATAGCCTACCTATATACAATAATGAGTACCTTATCTTTTTATTACCGGACTGACGAAGGGTTATGTTTTTCGAGCGTACGTAATGACTGTTGTATATACTTATAAGTAATGTATGTCTAATTCTTTGGCACGTTCTACGGCCTAAACCCTTTGGCGGATTTTTTTATTTTATTTTTATTTATTGTATTAAGGATAACAACAGCCAATTAAATTAAAGTACCTAATTACAACAAGTTCCATTATAAAAGGCCAATTTCAATGTATGAGGTGTCATTAGATTCGTCACAGTTGTGGTAAGTATCATACCTATTATGTACCTATTAGTGTTTCCCTATATTCCCGTCGGCACGACTAAAAACTTAGGAAATCGCCCAAATATCTAGTACCTAACTAACTCCTTAGTAGGCTTGTCATCCCACCTGTTAATTTATGATTTATGTTTCCTGAACTGATTGATTCAGTGTGATTTTAATTTACGTAGAAAAACATAAAGTAATGGACGATTACCGACTTTGATTTATAGTAATTGTTTAATGTTCCGTTGGGCTATCAATCATGCTAAATGAAACCCGGTACGGAGCGAATGGAAAAAGTTTTCCGCGTTAAGAATCCAATGTGTATTAAAAAGAGATGAGAAAGTTCGTAGTCTCTACTAACAGGGGTCAAAGAATGCACAAATATTCAAGTGCTGTACCTACAACATACAAACTGATTAATGAGTTTAATCCGACATTCTGTATAATTTCATTATGATTGAGTCTCAAGGTAGTTATGTCAAAAGGGTTATATTATCTGTCACTTGTCTTGATGGTAGGTATAGTCACCGCTGCTCGTTATACCTGTAATATCTAGCCGTAGACACAGCCATTTAGTCGCGTTGCCATTTTTAACCGACTTCAAAAAAGGAGGAGGTTCTACGTTCCACTGTATGTATTTTATTTTTTTATTTTTATGTATGTTCATCGATTACTCCGTCAATTGTAGACCGATTTTCAAATTCTTTTTTTTATTCGAAAGGGTATACTCCTGAGGTGGTCCCATTGTCACCAAGTCATGATCTGATGATGGGATCCCAGGGAAATCGAGGGCAACCCTCAAATTTTACAGGCACGTACTATGTGTTTCATATATTTTCTAAGGTTATTCAAGTATTTGCGTCTGGTAGTCATCATCTCATGATGATGAGCTGATGATGGAAGGTACAACTCCTTAGCGGTTAGGAGTTGGAGGATAATTCTGAAAATGTAAAATCATTATTCGAAAGGGTATAATCCCGAGGTGGTCCCACTGTCACCAAGTCATGATCTGATGATGGGATCTCAGGGAAATCGAGGGCAACCCTCAAATTTTATAGGCACGTATCATGTGTTTCATATATTTTCTAAGGCTATTCAAGTATTTGCGTCCGGTAGTCATCATCTTATGTTGATGAGCTGATGATGGAAGGTACAACTCCTTAACGGTTAGGAGTTGGAGGATAATTCTGAAAATGTTAAATCAACGTAAAATTGTGAAATAAAAATCTTTTAACAAAAAAGTAAAACCGCCTTCAAAAAAAAACCTTAGAAAAAAAAACGTAAAATAATCCTCTAAAATAATGATAAATAAATAAAATAAAATAAAATGCGTTTATTTCGGACAACAGAAACTAAAGCCTAAAGTTTTATTTATAATGCTAAGCAGCAGATATATGAAGTCGGTGCTTCATTCAAAGAATATTCCGCTCGCACCGCACCGACTTCATATTTCTGCTGCTTAGTGCTAGGCCATAAAACTTTAGGCTTTAGTTTCTGTTGTCCGAAATAAACGCATTTTATTTTATTTTATTTATTTATCATTATTTTACGTTTTTTTTCTAAGGTTTTTTTTTGAAGGCGGTTTTACTTTTTTTTAGAGGGCTACGATGAAATGCCTATTGTGCTTGTAATTTCCCCGGCAGTTCTATCTTCCATGTTGGGACAACAAGCACTGCAAGATTAGTGGATAAGATGATGGTAACGATCCGGACTGACCTTGCACTAAGTGTTACCAGTCGCAAAAGCACACATTGTATATAATTGTTTGTATCCAAGTTGTGTTGCAGTGGTGTAAAGTCGAGTAGGAGTGCTCTATAACATGACCACAGATCTCAATCAGTTTTCTTGTAAAAATGAACGTACGGAACGCTTCAAACTTAAGTGTGCCTCTGAAGTTGTTCAGGCCGTGGGAGGGCCTATCGCGGTCCCGCTTTCACATTCCCGCTAGTCTCTGTGCGTCTCGCTTCCCCTACAAGTGACTGACTAGACACAAACAGTAGCTAACTTCACGATACTAGATATATGTATAGCAAAACGGGAAAGTTTCTTCATCGCACGTCGGAGCGGAATTAAGCACAGGGTAATTATCTCGTAAATTGGACTCGGGGGTAAATTATTGCCATTCACTAATTAACTTTACATTAATTGCAGTAATAACAAACACCCTTGTTCTACTAAATACCAACATTGGCGTTATTTAGGCTAAGTACTTTGAATACAGTTAAATAATGTTATACAGTTTTGTTCATACAGGTAAACTATTTGTAAAATGGATGGTTTTATTCAAAAAGCTGAAAAATATTTAGAAGATACCTAGTACGACAGATCAATCAGAAACCAGAAGGTGTTAGTATATTTTGTCAGGCGTTGTATACGTAGGTACCTATCTTAAAATTTACACTTTGCATCTGTGAACTAATTACTATTACTCAATTACTATTGCCATGGCAATTACTATGGCAAACTTCTGTACACCCAAAAAATTTTTAGCTTGGGGAAAAGGTGGAAAAGTCTGATGGTGCTAGATCAGGCGAATAAGGTGGGTGGGGCAGCAAATCATAGTTCAATTCGTTGATTTTTGCCATAATTTTAACACAAGTGTGAACCCTTGCGTTGTCTTGATGGAAGATGATTTTTTTTTCGCTAAACCTGGTCGTTTTTGCTGAATACATTGATAAAGCTTATCTAAAAGATTAGCGTAGTATTCTCCATTAACAGTTTGACCTCTGGGAAGGTAATCTATAAACAAAATTCCATTTGCATCCCAGAAGACAGAAGCCATCACTTTTCCAGCCGATTTTACAGCCATAGCTTTTTTAGGAGCCGAACACCCAGATTCGGTCCACTGTTTTGACTGAATTTTTAATTTTAGCGTGTAATGGTGAATCCATGTTATCTGTTGTTATAAATCGATGTATAAAATCTGCTTTATTTCTCTGAAAACGATTCAAGCATGCCTTCGAGTTTTGCACCCGAATTCTTTTTTGATCGTATGTAAGCAAACGCGGCACCCAACGGGCGGATAACTTTTTCATATTAAATTCGTCACTTAATATATGATGTACCCGTTCTTTCGAAATACCTGTAGTGTCAGCTATTTCAGATAGCTTCAATCGTCGATCTGCTAAAACTATATCATGTACTTTGGACACCATTTCCGGAGTCGTGACGATTTTTGGACGTCCGGGGCGGGCTTCCTCTTGGACACTTGTAAGGCGTTTAAACTGAGCCACCCAGTTTTTTACTTTGGCGTAAGAAAGAGCACATTCACCCAAAACATTATTTAACTCTTCATAAATATTAAGCCCCTTCGTATCCTTCATATAAAGAAACTTATTCACCGCTCTTTGTTCAATTTTATCCATTTTGAAAAACAACCGACACAATGTATTTTCAAATGTCAAAAATCAATGAAATATTCAAGCCACCAAATTCAAATTTAGAACAGATATAACCAGAGACATATTTTTTAAAATAAGAAAGTTCTTTTTTAATTAAAACTTTTTAAATACCTAAGGCTAGTTACTTATCATCCCGCCCTCGTATCTTATCTTAGAGTGCATAAATTGAAATAAATTTAATTTAATACAATTATAATAATATGTGAAGTAAGGTATAGCTACATATGGATCAGTGCAATAGTTTGTTTAATCATGTCAGACGTATAATAATTTATATTGAGCTTAGTATGTATTATAATTATAAGTACATACCAAGGACAACAACAATACTTCTATGTGTTTATCTACAGTTTTATCCAATTACTATGAAGATACACTTGACCTGTTTATCATACGCATATTAAAAGCAAGCGTGCATTATAGATTATAGTATATTGACCAATGATGTTATACATATATACTCGTATAAAAAGGAGATAGATACACGTATGTCATCAGCATGCCGAAAATAAAGTGCAGAAAAGGCTACAAATTGTTCCCTCTTTGGCCACAATCT
Source organism: Clepsis dumicolana (assembly GCA_963691665.1). NCBI lineage: Eukaryota > Metazoa > Arthropoda > Insecta > Lepidoptera > Tortricidae > Clepsis > Clepsis dumicolana. The sequence continues at coordinate 4,803,649 of OY829506.1, forward strand.
CTCTCAAATAAGGTTCAAACTTGCGCGCAAATGTCAAAATGTTCGGAACGTGTTTTTCGATTGTCTTGTGAGCATATGACGTATCTTTAATTTATAATATTATTGATAGTGACCGATTCTTCGATCCGACTGGCATACGCCGAGTTTATGATAATTTAATCTGTTGGTCTTATGACTATGCCCCTTGTAAGTTACGCCATTGTCAACCAACGAAAAGGACGCGGTAATACGCAACAGTGAGCAAGTGGGCATATAAGTAATAATTCTGCCTTCCATTTGCTTTGTACATCAAAAATGGCTTGTCACTTTTTTTGTCACAATAACATATTTGTCAATGAAGTATGGCGATTTGTACCTGAGGCCCTATTGGTTAACTATTTTGACACTCGTCATCGGATTGAAATGTCAGTTTTTGTACGACTGTGAAAGCTTGCTGTTTCCGATACCAATTTAGTGTGGTCAATGAGTGATTGTGGATGGAATGGTCGAATGCAGAAAGTTTGACTTTGGGACTTTGTTTGGACTAGTTAAGAGACAAACATAGTAAAAGTCCCCACCCCTCCGAGGTGAGCCCTAGGAGGGGGGGAGGGGGGGGGGGACAAAGAAGGACCCGTTTTTTGGTTTTTTTCTTACATCTCGGAAACGATGAGTCATAGGAAATTTTGTCGTACTGCATAAAGAAAGCTAATAAAATTTTCTACAACTTGATTGTACATACTTTTTACCTATTCTCAATCGTTGTCTAGATATGAGCTTTGAAAAACAGTCGTTTTTCAAAAATGTGGTTTTTACCTTACTCCTTAACTTTAAGCTTCCTTAATGTAAATGGGATGAGGAAAATCTAAAAATCAGCCCACTACTCCATGTTTGATGCAACTAGCAAGCCAAGTCACCTACAGAACCAAGTCATTTTACTTGGTGGAGGATTCCTTATTCATAAAGTGATTTGGCCAAGAGGAGGTATAGTGGCCACTGTATGTAACACTATCTAATATTCATAAAGCGTAACTACCCAGGGAAAACGTGTAATGTTATAGTCGATGGATACATCAACTCTGCAAAGAGTTCCAAGTCTGATGAATAAGAGCATAGGTATCGACTAAAAGCAGTCTACGGATTTAACATCTGATATATTTGCAGCTGAGAATACTTAAAATAATGGGTTATGCACTAATGCACCTGGTTGAACCTTAAAAGCATCCTCCAATGCAGCGGTGAACAACTTCGGAGAGATCACATCTCCTTGTCTGACTCCCCGCTGCAGAGGAATAGGCTTCGTGGTCTGGTCCTGTAGTTGGACGGACATAGTGGTGTTTTCGTACACACACTTCAACACTTCGATATACCGGTAGTCAACTTGGCACCGCTGGAGAGACTGCAGCTGAGCACGGCCCAGATCTCGATCGCATCGAAGGCTTTCTCGTAGTTTAAGTATTTAAAACGGTTTAATACAATACAACTTACTAATTACACAGAAAATAATTTCATGACTGTTTGAAAACGTAGCAATCACTTTTGCATGCATGCTTTTCTGGTAGCCGTTTGTGTTTATTGGGCTCACAGTTCTAATCTTACTTCATTTTCTGATACTTATTAGTAGTTCGTTTTTGTAGGGGACACAGTTCTAACCTAACTGTTTTAGGCGAGCTCGCGGGTACTGGTTTGTTCTGTATTCTGAGGGTTTTTACTAAATATTCTAATGCATCAGTGAACAGTTTCTAGTCTAGTTTGACTCTGCTGAAGTTGAACGGACATCTAAGCGCTTTGATGTATCTCCCAAGTCAACTTGGCACTGCTGCAGAGATTGCATAACGGCTCCAGGTCTCGATATTCCAAAGAAGGGGGTTACCAGGGGCTAATTATTATACTCCTCAGTCTTCTGTACAGTCTGCTTCACTTTGTGGATGTGGTCTATGGTGTAAGAATTAGTTGATTCCTTAACTAGATGATTCCTGATGACTCTCGAAAACTACTATGAACTTGGCTTGACATGCTGCCGCGTGTCTAGATGTGCAGATTAGGGGCGAGATGAGTTGAAAAATAAGACCACTGTTATGCTCCTATGCCACGTTTCTGGAGTTCTCCTAACGTGGAGAGCGGAATTAAACATAGTCTGTAAATTTTAAGCCATTTAGTAAGAAACCTTTGTTTATTAAACTCGGTTTCAGAAATAAAATCTTCGTGTTTACTTTAAGAAAAGAGGTGTGAGTTTCTCAAACAGTAGTTGTTGTAGTTGTATCGTTGTAGAAATTGATCAGTCAGTAGAAATTTATCGGCAATTTTCTGTGCTCTCGCTGATTAACTATCTTATTAAGAAGGTATGGGTTCAGCTCTAAATAAGTTGTGTTCAGAAACAATGTACCTACCAAAATCATTAATTGTTGGTTTTCTCATGAAACCTAATAAAATGCATAAATCTAGTAAATTAAACTGAGAGTAGGTTTGTACAAATAAAGTTTTATACTAAAAAAGCATCCTTATTGTCAGTTTTTTTCATTTGGTGTTAGCAGGCTTAGCTGAAATGGTCATGCTACTATTTTGGACTATTTTAAGAAACCGGTTTCGGTATTTTTGTATTTAATGAATCCTATCTACATTAAAAATAAATATTAATTTATTGCTGACGTGACGTCATCAAACGCATAATGGATAATGTAGTCTTCGCCTGCTCAAAAAAATAATACAGTAAAGTCTATGGTAAAGTAAACGTCAAGGTGTTAACGTCACCGCGACCGCGGACGGGTAACCTCAAAAAAATTTAAAATCACTAACACTAACTGAACTTGTTTGAAATGGAAGGCTACGAATGTTTCATCCCTTTATGTCCGAATAACAACAGGGATAATCCGGGTTTGTTATTCGTACCAATCCCAGAACGACGGCGAGAGGAATGGTGTCGTGAAGTGAAGCAAAAATACTTCAAGAACTATTTGCAGTTTTTTTGTGAAGATCATTTGAATGTTTAACAATAAAGTCTTGACCGTTGAGTACTCGAATAAATTAATAAATTAGATTGTATTTATTATTACGACATCGTTTTATTTTGCTTTAGCTCCTCTTATTTCAGCGATGTTATGGTTGCTAGAATTCGCCATGAACTCCAGTAAGTATCATGACATTGTCCACTTGTGGCAAATTGCGAGAATCGGCTTTTTCGAAATTAGCTGTCTTTTTTGCCATTTTCAGTGCCGTTAGAGGATAAAATGCTGCTGGTTTTACTCTTTGTGCTTAAATAACAAATAAACAAACAAACTAAAAAACGAAACGACTACGTCAATGTCAAGTTTGAGTTAGTGTTTGATATAGACTAGACAGACGTCAGTCGTTTTTTTTTAATAAGCCAAAGGAATCATTGTCCATTAAGCGTTTGATGACTCACATAAAAGGTCATTTGAAGGTCAAATCATTTCAACGAATATCTTAATAACGTAAGCCTTTTTTTTTAATCTGATATACAGAAACTGTACCAAAAGCTTTTTTCTCGAAACGGTTTTGAGATTTCCGTACATATATAAAAAGTTAGCATGGCTAAATGGGACTGGGTAGCCCACATCAGCCGCATGCATTCAGATAGGTGGGTGAAAATTGCCACAAAGCGGGTACCAGGTAGTGGCAGGCCTAGACGACGGTGGCGGATTGACTTGTACGTCTTCTTTTACGGCTGGCCTGAAACCGCTAAAAATCGGGACGCGTGGAGGACATGGCGGGAGGCCTTTGCTCAACAATGGGACACTTCACCAGTCTTATGATAATAAAAAAAGTTAGCAGGCCGTCTACGTCCATTATCATTCAGTGATTGCCGTTGCTGTTGTCGAGGATTGCTTTCATAATTTTCTTGCACTGGAAGCCCATTTCATGTTTGATCAGTATCACCTTTATTTCTTACGTATCGAATAATAAAAATAACAATAGGTAACGTTTAAAAAAAATAGGTCTCTAGTTGGATTTATTGCTTAGCGAGTCTTCGTTTTGGGATAATTTACCGATTAGTTTAGTTTCGCGCACAACACACCACAATCAATCCAAATCTCCAAATAAGTAATGTTCGTCACCAGAGTTCTCAAATGAAATCGGTTAAAAAGAGCCCATAATATTGTTTTCTCGCTTGGTTACCGCAATACCATTTATTTTATCATGTTATTGCAAAATTCGAGAAATTATCCGTTTGCTGTTAAAATGATTTCACTGACAAGCGACAATGAAATGACAATGTCAACTATTGAAAATTCATTTGACGTTAGCTGTTAAAAGGAATTCTCAGGCTTGAAGAGTGGCAACGTTGCCTATTAATAGGGTGCGTTGCACTGAAGATTTTTTCGAGATTATTTTTCACAAAAAGTTAAATATCTTCCAAACTAATCCGAATCGATCATACTTAATACTACATTTTTAACTCTAAATAAGCTCAGCTATGCGTGGTTAAAATTCGGACCCACGGTGTATAACCAAGTTGTAGTAAATTTTATCAGCTGTCATTGTGTATAGTATAACGAAATTTGGTATGACACATCGTTTTCGAGAAATGAACAAAAAACCAAAAAACGGGACCTTCTTTGGGCCCCCCACCCTAGGGCTCACCTCCGAGGAGTGGGGACTTTTAGTATGTTAACCCTCAAACTAGTCTAAACAAAGTCCTGAAGTCAAGCTTTCTGTTTTCGACCATTCCCTCCGCACCCTACTTGTGAGCATTCATTTCCTAGGGTAATTGTCAGCCCATACAAAAAACCGGCCAAGTATGAGTCGGACTCGCGCACTGAGGGTTCAGCACAAAGATTTTCCCACTTTTCCCCAGTGCTTTAAGTTGTCCAGTGTTAGCAGAGCCCTGCTCCTGAGCAAAATGTACGCAGTGTAGAGTATTTTTATATTGGTCTATGACGTGTACAGGCAGACATAAAAATTTAAAGTTTCAGATTTTTCTGAGTTTTTGTGCTATAAGAGCTACCTTCATATCAAATTTCAAGTTTCTAAGACAACTGGAAGTACCTTTTAGGTTTTCATATTATGACAATTTGTATGGAAACAGCCTTTTTAATGACTGTATCTTTTCATTGCGTTGACTTAGATGTTTGATTTTTACACAGCTTCAAGGGACTGCAGGCTGTTTGATATTAATTTCCGCCTGCTACCTCCACGCGCTCCAGAGAAAAAGGATCTTGACAGACAGACAGACGGACAACAAAATGATCCTATAAGGGTTCCGTTTTTCCTTTTGAGGTGCGGAACCCTAAAAATGAACACGATGCTGATTGCGAGCGAGTTAGACAATAAGCATGCTAGGTTGTGAGCGTCGAGGTACAGCTGGCCTAGCATGATAAAGCTGGCCTTTGAAGCTGACGACTCTATGTAATATTAAATTTCCATGATTTACCTTTCTAGACTGCTGAACATCAAAAACTTGAACTTGACTTTTTGTTCTGAAAAAATGATATCCTCAGGCCTTAAAGTCAATAGTCAGTCAGTTACAATCACCAATTTAAAACCTAGTCCCAAAATTAAGCTTATGTTATGTGATGCGTACTAGACTGCGAATAAACATTGCATGCATAGATAAATACACGCTTAAATACATAGTAAACATCCAAGACTCGAAAGCAAATACTCGTAATTTATCTTATAAATATCTGCCCCAACCAGGAATCGATCGAATCCGGACCTCAAGCTTTGTAGTCAGGTTCTCTAACCACTGCTATTCGGTCGTCAAATACATGCTACAGACTCGTGTAACGAGTACATACCGTAGAATGCATAAAGTACGATTGCACTTTTCACAGCCACATGTGTGTGCTGTGAGCGTATTGTTCGTAGCGGATGTGCACTAGTCCGTGCTATTCAGTCATTCACTCTTTGATGCCTTTGAATGTTCCAATCAACTTTAAATACGACTATTGTGTCGCACGTCGGATATGGAGGGCAGTTTACCATAAAATATTCTTCATATAGAATTTTAGTGTTGATTTCACATGATATTTCTATGTCAGACAACACGCCTAAGGTACACACAGATAGCCGGATTTTAATATATGAATAATGATTATGTTATAATAGCTATAGCCAAAGACACTACTGATATGTTTCAAACTTAGTTCCAACCCGTAATCGATATAATGAATGCAAATAAAAGAGGCCCTTTATTGTTAATTCGGTCGCTAGCATCTAATTGTTTAATTCAATGCTTCCGTTTAATTACCAATTCAACTAAAACAATACGTCGTAACAACAACAATATGTAGGTACATTTATGTTACGGGAGTTTACTTAACGTGTTGTGACATGCGTCTAGTGTCATTTTAGTAATTTATGTTCATTGTACGGATGGTCACGGTCACTTAATTCTAACACGAGCACTCCTAGTCTGGCCCGATACTGCATCGCACGCATCATGAGCCAATAATCATGTTCATATCAGTGTCAAAGACGTGTTTGTTCCTAGCGCTTATCGCTCAAGTAAACAGTGCTGCTAAAAAAAAGAAGACATACGTCGAACTCCATTCCTGTGACAATTCTGCGATCGCGGATGAAATCGCTTCCTACGACACAGTCGTGAGGGATATCGTGGACTATGTAACTACGGGCCCATTCAAAGGGAAGACTTATGATGAGTGAGTATTGTTGCTGGTAAATTAAAGAAGTCGCAGGGTTTTCTGTTCCAATATTAAATGCAATATACATTTGATTTGATGAAATTCAGTGGCTTCACATTGAAAATTTTGTTCTCGGGCAATAATCGCGTTTTGTTGATCATGTTAACTGCAAGATGAAGTTATGAAATTTGCGCGTTGAAAAGATAAGAACGGTATCTTATAAAAGTTGCGTACGTTTTCCTAAAAAAAGAACTATCTCTCCTAAGCATTTTGTATCTAATATTGTTTAAGTGGCCGGGCAGACGCGGGTGACAGCTGCTGATTCCTTCGCGATAAGATTATGGCCGCTCTACAAAAGGGCTTACGTTTATCGCAACATCTCAATATAGCAAACGCATAGACGAAATGGGTTTCTATAGTCCGGTATTACTAACCCTTTTCATTATTATAACAAGCGAAGCAAAAGTTGTATCAAAAGAAAATGTTTGCCCATCATTATTAGGCGAAGAATTGATAAAAGAAATTGCTTCTTACGAAATTGTTAGGGACGAAATACTGAATTATGTGACCCGCGGTGATTTCAAGGGGAAAACTTACGACGAGTGAGTAGAAATGCTTCAATGGCTTCGGTGCTTTTTGTGCACTGGCTACTGCCGATGTCGTAGTATGTTAGACTTATTAAAAGTTTTCCGATTTTTCATTGCATCGTAAGGCCAAAGTGAGCACTGTAGTTTTAAATTTAAATTCAAATCTTATTCATAATCATTTATTTAATAAACTTCTAAATAATTCAAAATATTATTAATTTTTTTGTGTTCCATATGAATTATTAATTATAATATTATAAATAAAAATAATAAACTGTCACCATCATGTTCGTAACTGTATGTGATTTATAACGTACTAACAGCTTAATTTTATTGATTAGGTATGGGAACGAATTTTATATGATCTTATGAATTATGTTTGATGTTTGACAATGTTGATTATTACCGGTTGTCGACGCTTCAAGTTGATAATGTTCTTAAAATTTATCAATAATTATAATGTGCAGTTATATATACCTATTGATTGATATTACTGATTTATGATGTTCAAAAAAGAACATTAAATTTGTATTGTTGTACCTGTTCTATTTTATTGTATTGTATAATACAAAATCTTTGTGTAACTAACTTGAGTTCCATAACAAAAGTTTATGACAAAACAATTGTAACATACTCATTATTTTTCAGACTTGCTAAGTTCGTTGATACTTTTGGCGCTCGGCCTTCGGGAACAGAAATACTGGAAAAGTCCATTGACTATATGATACAACTCACACGCGATGAGGACTTGAACGACATCGTCACGGAAGAGGTGGAGGTAAATAAATATTTCGGTAAAAGCCTAATAATTCACTACACCTCACACACCAAAAACGCAAATCTCATTACTATAATCGTGCAATTGTATTTTACAGGTTCCGCAATGGACTCGTGGAGAAGAGAAAATAACTATGTTAGAACCAAGAGTGAAAGATATTGCACTGTTAGGTTTAGGACGAAGCGTCAGCACACCGCCAGAAGGCATTACCGCCGACGTGATAGTTTTTAACGATTTTGAAGAATTGGAAAATGCTACAGAAGATGAGGTCACAGGCAAAATAGTTTTATTTGATCCAGAGTTCACGACGTACGGTGAAACAGTCGTGTACAGGTCACAAAGTGCCACTAAATCAGCTGCCAAAGGAGCCGTTGCGTCACTGGTACGCTCTATTACCCCATTTTCTATTAATTCCCCCCACACTGGGTCTCAAAGTTACGAAGATGGAGTAAATAAAATTCCGACCGCAGCTATCACCCTTGAAGATGCTGATTTAATAAGAAGACTAGTAGATCGAGATATAAATGTGAAACTGCACATTAAAATGTCATCGAACTCTGACACTAAGACGTCTAGAAACACAATAATAGATCTGAAGGGCACCACATTTCCGGAAAAGTTAGTCATAGTTTCGGGACACATTGACAGCTGGGATGTTGGCCAGGGTGCCATGGACGATGGCGGCGGCTTATTTGTCAGCTGGGCAGCTCCAGTTATTCTTAAGAGACTTAATTTAAGGCCGAAGAGAACGGTAAGATCTATTTTCTGGACAGCTGAAGAACTGGGTCTAGTTGGAGCCTATGCTTATGAAAAACAGCATCGGAACGAAAGTGACAATATAAATTTTATTATGGAATCCGATGAAGGTACATTTGCACCTCTTGGTTTGGCAGTGGCGGGTAGTCAGAAGGCCAGATGTATTATAGCAGAAATCCTTAAACTATTTGAATCTATAAACGCCTCTACATTAGTTGAAGACGACAGTCCCGGTTCAGACATCGGGGTAATCATTCAAAAAGGTATCCCAGGAGCAGGTCTTCACAATGCGAACCAGAAATATTTTTGGTTCCATCACACTGAAGGGGATACTATGAATGTTGAAAGTCCAGAAGAATTAGATCTATGTGCTGCATTTTGGACTGCAGTAGCGTACATCATAGCTGACATATCAGAAGATATCCCCCGTTAAGTTGAAGCAGATCTTAAAAATAAACTCCATCTCATATCATTGATTTATGTTTCGTTTCGTAATTTTTCAGAAGGAAAATAAAATTTATTCCTTTAGGGTCCTAATTTGATAATGAAGGTAACCCTTTTCAAACCTATTACTTACCGATGGTTCATTTTTTCAGAGGTTTGATCCCCAAGGGTTCAATGTATATACTCCTCGAAGGCATCAGCACAAAAGTATTCCTTATGACACCCGAAACCCGGGGAATTTTCAGTAGCCCAGCAATCACCTTTCGATAAAGGTCTTAAATTTTGCTATCGCCTCGACTGCTTTTATGATAAAAGGAAACTTTTCCATAAAAGGAAATTCGAAATTCATTTCTTTTCGCTATTATACCTACCCATATTCAGGAACTATTTATTAGGAAATCTATCAATATCTAAGTAATCTTGTGATTGAAATGTCTTGAAGTTACGTTTTTGTTAATATACATTCCGATTATAATGTACATAAGGTGTAAACTGTGCATATTTAAATAAAAAAATCATTGTGTTGTAACGATACACCAAAATGTTAACAGAATATTGACTAGGAGAAATCTCAGAATATTTGAAAATATTTCTTCATGCTGGTAAATGTTTCAAAAGTTTTAAATCACGTGATCGTACATAACATACCGAACATACATAGTCCAGATTATTCAGATAAAGTGTAGTCAGTCAAAGTCAAATAACGTTTTTTTAAATCTTTTTTTACCATAAAATTATATAACACAAATAAAAAAATACCAAAATTCGTATTTCCGGATGTAAAAAAAAATCGGTACCGGAAATAGAATATCCTTATCGATGTCGTTCTTAGTTACAGCGCAATTTATTCCGTAGGGGAATCAATTCTGGAAACGTATTAAATTTCCTATAGGAATCAGTTCAAATCCGTGACATATGAAAATATTATGACTGCTAGAGACACTCTGAAAGAGTAACGTTATTATTTTGTTATACTCGTATTCTTGACTAATTTGCTATGTACATGCGCCAATTTTTTTAATAATGTAAAGACTGCAAAGAAACTACTTACTTATATTAAAATTTCATTCTAGAAAATGTGAGCAGAGGCGTGTAAATCTGAAATATACCTATTTAATAATATAATAATGCATATACATTGATTTCTTCTTTTTAACATATTGCACTTCTGTTACTCATACGGTCATTAAAATAATATTCCTTCGCAAAATCTGCGAGAAAAGACCTATCTGAAATGTTCTCTCTTATTTCATTGATATTAAGCAGAATGCAGGGTTCATACAATTTTTAAGAGTTTTGTAAAAACTGACACAAAATAATGACTCTTGTTTGTCAGTGCCTGTTTGATTCGGCTGGCGATTACAGTACTGAATGTAGCTCATACATTTCCCTTGAGTGTTTATGTTTCAGTGGAGTTTCATGTAGTAGCTGCGTTATTGAGGAAATTATCCCAGCTTTAGGGAATTACAAATCCCTAATCGAATGAGACAAAAATAATGTACCTACATTATATTCGTCAAAACATAAATAAATCTGGTCCTTAGAGTGGTATATTTATGTTGGAGTGTGTCAATGGCAAAATATTTTAAATCAATACAGTTGGAGATTTTTTTAAAGGAAAGATGGGAAGTAGGTACCTTGTTGAGACGGGCACGGTAGCGGGTCACTGGTTCGATTTTCTTGCAGCACTGCACTCACTTCAGTCACTATCGCTAAAGTATAAAGTTCTTATGCGGGTTTCTTTCTAGTTTTAAGATTTTTTGCCTCGGGAGCATGCGCGCGCGCGATCCGAGTTTTTTTTAGCGAAGAAGGGGGGTGGGGCGCGGCACGGTATTGCCAACGTCACAGGTACGAAAAAAAAGAAATAGACTAAAGGACAGGAAATTGTGTCGTGAATGTTTAGTAGTGTGAAGCGTGCTTTATGAAGTATATTGTACTTAATATAATTTAGACAACTATTCGGCCAAACCAACAGTTTGTCATCCTATTTCGGGCCTTGAAGCTAAGCGATTCCCCTATCATCCACATTTTTGTCAACCTTTTTTGTTCCATCCGAACATTAAATAAAAAATTCGCTGTCGAACTCTGGTCCACCGCTCAAAGATACATTTTCGTAGCTCGGAGCCTACGGAGTCTTTTTTGTTTGTATTTTTCGGGCTCCATTTTTGAGATATTAGGGTAGAAGCGGGAATGGTACTTTTGCGTTGCTAAATAAAATATAATGAGGCGCTATCGGGGTTCTCTCATCTTCGCGGTTCATCGGAGCAAAGGATGGGTCGTCGACGGCCCGTGCCTTGCGCCGGGACCTTTTAACGCGGCCCGACATATTTTACGGTATCCGATCGCTTGGCTCGGAAAGTGAAAAAAAGTCAAAGCTAACGTCAAGATTATGATGCTTGAAAATGACACATGGACATAACCAAGTTAGTTTACATTAATACCTACATTATTTTGATGAAGCCTGTGGCGGATGACATTTTTGTTATATATGACGAAGCCTATTGCTGATTATCTCTGTGTTCTTCTCATTTTTTGTAATTTGTATATGTACCTATTATTTCAATAAATTTGCAACTACTTATTTAGTTTTCAGAAAGTACACTAGGAATTGAGGTAGGTAAGTAGGTAAGAGTATATTCGATTGTTCTTAAATCTAATCTACTGTGATTGTGTAAAAAGATCTTTTATAGATATAAAAATTTTAGTTTCTTATTAGTTACTATGCATGCTCCTCCTGGATATAAAAAGAAGTAGATTTGATATTTATACCACTTGTTTTCGTAGATCGGCGAACCAGCAATAAGTATAACTGACAGTTTCATGAGCCACGTACGTCACCCACTATCGGGAAAAGCGAGAAGGAATTGTCCGTGGAATGTATTCCGAGCTTGGAATACACCGCAATCGAATTGGTGTCGGTGGGCCCGCGCCCACGCTCTTATTTACCTCAAACGAAACGAAAGTTAGAAAACGAATAACATCATGGCATGGGAAATGGGGAAAAGGCGATTTTTTGATGTGATGAATTTGCGGCATGAAGGTGGTTTAATTTATTCTTAAGAGGGGGGTATTGCCTGTGATTCAATTTTATCAAGCGTTGTTGCACAAAATGTAGCTTTAGTCTATTATTAATTATAACGCGTCCCGAGGTCTTTTTATGGCCGTTTACTGTGGGATTTTGTCAAGGTCGCAAGGAGATGGATGCAGGCAGGATCGCTAAGTTATGTAATGCAGTGCACGTTTTCCGGCTGAAATGATGATAGTAAAATTGTGATAATGAAATTGTCTCACGATTCGAAAGTCCCGTCTTGATTGTAGACAGGACTTTTATTAAGCATAGAAAAATCGGTACATAAATAAAGCTAGCACAAAAAGTTTGACAAATTTTAAATGGATTCAATTTTTCATTATTTGATGCCTCTGCGAACTGATTCGACAAATCAATTTCACAATGATTTCATTTTGGAGAAAAGAGAAAATAAATTAGGTTCCAAATTGCTGCGGCGGCAACCGCATAATGGTCGTCATTATTAGTTGTCAGAATGTTGAAATTCGATTCTGATGCGGTATTGATCTTCGTCAAAACATTCGTTTTCTATGTGTTGTCGTTAGATTTATTACTGATTAATTTATTCAGGTATTTGTTATTTTTAGCATGAAACTAAAGTGAGACCCAATCATAGAGAAATAAACGGATCAATCGCGTACATAGGTTGAGTTTAGCCTGACATGTTTTAGACTAATTCGTAGTCCTCGATTCGTGCGTTTCGCTGCCATTGAGTCGTGCGCTCCCAGAGGAAGAACTTTTATTATTTCTGTCACTACTATTATTTATTAGTTCTTAACACACACACAAGTCTAAATTGACAGTTGCATCCACTGAAAAAACTTCAGAGCTTCCCCTTTATAGTTCAAAAATATTAAGAATTCCCTTAAATAATTTTCCTTTGCAAGTAACAAGTTTGTTTCTTTCATTTAACCAAGTAAGTTTCCAGGCCGGTCTAGGTACAAGTTCACAAACACTCAACTCTCGTTCTATGAAAGGAAATATTCTATTTTTATTCATTTAGCAGCAATAGTATGGCGGCGGAAGAGTGGAAATGTTCAGCCGCAGGCAAGGTTGACAGATGACTTGACTGACATCACAATTTACTGTGTGCAAAGGATTCGGAGCGTTTTTTTTTACGTAGAGCGGTTGCGAGAGTAGTTAACGAGGTATTTAAGACTCGACCGGTAATGGCGTTTTGTGTACTGAACGCACTCGTTGTTAATGGTGTGTGGTGAGACAGTGTGTGATCGTGACTTCAAAGTTGAAATAGTCAGAGGCGTAAACAAGGTTTAGAATAGCAATTCAGTAGAAAGTTTTAACAACGAATTTAAAAAATATATACAAGAATACAATTATATTGAAATAAACGGATCACTCACGTATGTCAGTCAAGTATAGCCCGACATGTTTCGCACTAATCCGTAGTCCTTCCTCTGGGAGCACTCGCCACACCGGTGGCGAGACGTAAACTGCGAGATGCGGCTCTGCTCGCGCGGCTGCTCGGCGCCGCTGACGGCGGCTCACAACTACCTTCGTTTTCATCGTCATTCGTCATTTTTGTTATTGTCAAAAGTAGAGTAGCACACTACACTAATCACATCACTTTGTAAAAGCTCGTTCACACTAGCTGTTGACGCAGTATTCAACACAGTTTTCTAACTCGGGGGCACTGACCACCCACTATCACGGTTGGTTTATTTCACTATGATTGAGTCTCACTGTAGTTCAATGTTAAAAGAATACAATTATTTATAAGCTTAATCAGTTTTACAAACAGTAGTTTGCAGAAACAATTAAATTAGAAATACGTCAAATCTAGTACGACTCTAAAATAATCCCAAACCTTTTTAGCATGAAACTATATTGAGTGTCAATCATAGTGAAATAAACTGATCGGCTCAACTTTATTTGTCATTTTTATTATTATTGTCAGACTAAGCTCGTAAGTAATCCGTTTATTACAAAAACTTCATAGAAAATGTACGTGACTGATATTAGGTACACTATTAGCATTCGTCCAACATTACTAAACTTCACCCAATTGCTGTAACTAACTTTTAGTAAACGGTGAATTTATTTACGTTTACCGTCTAAGTTTAAGAAATCCAGAAGTTCCAAGATATGCGCGGACGGCGAGCGCCGCCAGAATGACGCCAAAAGTATTAAAAAGTTTTCAAGAATCTGCTCTGCCTGAAAATTTTACTTCATAAAAAACAGCATTATTAATATAAATCTTTAAAACTCACCGACTTGTTTTCTCTTACAAAATTTAAACAAGGCAATCATTTTTGTATCAGGCGAGTAATGCGTCCCTTACAAACCCTTAAGGGTTACCTATTTTCCTGGAAGCTGTAAATCCCGACGGTGGAAATGACCTTTACTAAAACAAAAGTAATGGGATTCAAAGCTAGCTACAGACTTCGCGGGAGGATGAACTGTGTTAAGGGTAAGTTCGGCCATTAATTTTGGATGAGGCCAAAGCGTGTTTTGGCGTCTTAAATTGAAAAAGGCTGGATAAAAGAAAGCCTTGCCGAATAGCAAGCCTTTAGGTTTAGAGCCCTTACAAATTCGCTTAAGCGTTCAAGAGTAGCCGCTACCGCGTATTTTTCTAAGTTATTTGGTCAGTTTATTTACTTTTATTAATTATTTATTTAATAATAAAGTAGGGTGCTGTTATACTTGGTAGCATTATTGTGATAGTTTTTGGCTTCTGATTAGGGTTCCGTAGTCAACAAGGAACCCTTATAGTTTCGTCATGTCCGTCTGTCTGTCCGTCTGTATATAGCAGTCAGCAGTGGGACACAATTACAGACTAAATAAAAAAAAGGTAGTAAAAATACACAGAGGAATTAAAATTACATTATGCAAGGATTTTTCGTAACGGTTACGGAACCATATCCTAGGCGTATCCGTCACGCCTTTGGCCGGTTACTTTATACTTTTAAAGCTCCGATTAAAAAAATATTGTGTCCTGCGAGATAGCTTTGCAAAATAAACTAGTTTTTATAAAAATACCCCTAAGGAAGAAGGCCTATTAAACTGTTCTCTAATGTGCAGGATTTGCCAAATTTTTGATAATTTTATCGTGAAAAACAAAAGAACAAACACAAAACATTGTCCTACCCCTATTAAACATCATTGGCAACCGTAACACGGCAGCGAAAATGCACCTCCTCACAATTAACTTAAGTTAAAGTTAAATTACAATTCTAATCAGACCCTCCAACGAATTTAACTTCTAATTTCAAAAGGAAATTCCAATTTCCGATAGCAGGCAGCAGCTTCTTTGTCCCACCGTGATAAAGAGTCGGGTGGTGCGCTCCGATAGTCGGAGTTTGCCACGATTTATACAAGAGACAAGCGTTCGCCTCACCTTTTGGTGACAATAAGAAAAGAAGAAAGTTTTAAAAACACCACTGTAACAGTTTTAAATGATTCGTGGTTAATTGCATTAAACATAACGAAAACGGAATATTGGCCGCGATTACCATAAAGGTTTGATGAGCTCCCGATATTTCGACGCAGTTATATGCATCATGATCACGGGCAAACTGACGAAACGAGGGTAGATTTAATGTTGCCCGAATGCAGCCCGGTCTGCGCAACATTAGTCGAAATCTACCCTCGTTTCGTCACTTTGCCCGTGATCATGATGCATGTAGCTGCGTCGAAATATCGGGAGCTCATCGAACCTATAAAGTAATTGCGGTCAATATCCCGTTTTCATTATGTCTAACATCGCTAATACAATGCTGAGTTTTGTTTTGTTTGCAGGATTGGAACTAATTACAATCTATTGAATCAGGCGTTACTTTGCGGAGGTAGATATTGACCTCGTAGAGAGTGCCGAAACGCGTCAGCGTTTAGTGTAGTAGTGGTGGTGATAGTTGGGTCTGTGTTGATTCGTGTAGCAGTGGAGGCGGGAGGTAATGCATGGAAACATACTTTTGCCGCACAGACTGTTTTTCACCTGTGGTCGCGGGTGAGCAAAGTAATTGTTTTGACGATTTTGACGCAATTGTTTTTAGTTTCTAATTACTATCTAACTGTCATCAAATCTGGGGTGAATGGGCTTTACTAAGCAAGTGTGCCAACTTAGACCACAGTCATATTCGCTTACCGTCGATCGGCGTAATTGTGATAAAATGCAAGCCTTTCATGCATTAAGAACATGGGATCTAGAGGTCAAACTAAACATACATTAGATTAGCTTCTTCCCTAGCTTTTACATTAATAGACGGCAACTGTACTCGTATCAGTAAGCAATTGAACTACTATTGATATAATTATCATCTCATTATGCGCATTAATAATGAATGACCAGTGGTCCAAACTGGGTTAAGATCATTACCGCGGGATAAAGGGCTCTCCCACATCTAGTACGCCGGCTTTACCTACTTGGAAAACATTGTCTGTCATAGTTTCAAATATTTAGCATTTTATTGTAGCTTAACAGTGGATAGTAGTTACTTATAAGAAAATACAATTAATGCCATGTATTTTATTTAACTTAAAACATTAGACAAAAGTAAATGATGGTCTACATTTAAATTAAGTAAATAAGTAAACATTTTATTGTACAAAAAACAGGATAAAAACACAAGTTACAACAATCAACTTCAAGTACATAGGCGGACTTATACTTTTGAGAACAGGTAGGTATATACAATAGACACAAGTCTGACCGTTGGTCATTATTTGCCACTTTCATAGTAAAAAAATGTATTTTACGATTATTATGAATTAGAAGGCATGCAGTTTAACAAAAACTCTTCAACTGGCGATTTACATTAACTGTTATTCATAATCTCAAAGGAGTAACTTTTTTGATTTTTTCGCAATTTTTCACTCTTACTAACTTTGGTGTAGTGTTATGGCACGTGACACGTAATGTCAAGGATCCGGGTTCGATTCCCGGGCCTAATCACATTTTTTCTGGATTTCTGTTTTGTTTCCGTGAGTCATCATCATCATCAACATCATCCTATCTACGTCCCACTGCTGGGCACAGGCCTCCTCTCAGAATAAGAGGGCTTGGGCTATATAGTTCCCACGCGGGCCCAGTTCAGATTGGGAACTTCACACACACCATTGGATTGCTTTCCAGGAGTGTGCAGGTTTCCTCACGATGTTTTTCCTTCACCGAAAATGACATGATAAATTACAAATGTGATTTCGCACATAAATTCCGAAAAACTCAGAGGTGCGGGCCGGGGTTTGAAGCCACGACCCTTCCGTCCGTTTCCGTGAGTATTTAAAGTAAAATAATGAAAACTGTCATTTCAACTGACAGTTGTCACGTGGGTGAAATAAGGCCAGGCGGAACGGCGGCGTTTGATGGATGCGGTCCCTTAATCCTTGCTTCTATTCGCTGCATGCATTGTCATGCAATCAGGTTAATAGCTATGCATTATTCAAGCTTTGATGGCTAACTTGCTACATCCTGTGCGCTGTGCGTGATTAATGTTTTACACTGGGAATTTAAACAGGATGGTTAGGTACTTAAGATAAATTAATTATACTTGCGCCATCTTCAAACAGTTTTATGAAAAATCGGATTACTTAATTGAATATTAAATAACGTCCCTAAATCTGTGTATTACTATAAAACTATTTTGCGTTTTATACTGGTTGTGATAATTCATTAGGGCAGTAATTTTCGTAACGGAGAAATTCCTCCGTGGTGTATTCACAAGTGTGATTTGTAAAATCAGGCCCTTAGGGAAGCAATGCAATTCTAAATTTCGAAATCTGAAATGGAATTTAGAATTTTGAACTTCTGAGGCTCAGTGCCCTAAGCACGACTTGGCGAATCCTGCGTCACGTAAAATCGAATAGTAAACTATAACGAGTTTGTATGACGTTTGGAACAGCGCCCGCCCGTGAGCGTATTTGGAACTAAAATTTAGTATGAGATTTCTCGATCTCGATACGATAACCGTAACGTAACGCAGGATTCAACAAGTCGTGCTTAGGGCACTGTTCTCTTATTGCTTGAATTGTACTTACCTACTTGTTCCTTGTTGTACCTAGTCGGTAATGCGGTTGAGCTAATTAGACATTTTATAACCGGCAGGTATATTTTTTACATTGTGTCAAGAAGTCGGTGAAACAGACGCTTTTAATTATCCTTATCACTTCACGGAAGAACTCATAGAAAGCACGAACACGACCAACATTTTCCTGAAATTCATTGTTTTAAATTAATGAGCTTCGTTATGAAATTCTTAATTCGTTATGACATCAGAAAGACGGAGGTAATTCCTGTAAAACGCCTCTAGTTTCATACTAAATTGAAAAATATTTACTAATACACATTGTGGTAATTTTATTATGATAATTATCGGATTTTGGCACTTTGACAACTGTATCCCGAGCACGAGTTTTCACCAGAATCGAGTAGTATCGTTATCGTATCGCACTCTTTTTATATGAAATACTTCATATTAAATTTTAGTACTACATTTTAGTACGGGGGGCGCTGTTCCTAACGTCATATACATTTTCTCGATGGTCATACGATAACGTTACTACTCGATTCTGATGGAAACTCATGCTCGGGGTATGTAAAATAAAACGTGGTAGTGGTGCATAATTATAGTTAATTTAAAAGGAAAACTAGGTATCACAGCTAAATGGGCTTCAGAAGATATCTAGTAATAAATAGTTGTCCATTTCACCAAGCTATAAAAAACACTTTTTTCCTATTTAAATTAGATTTACGCAAGAACGTTGTCGTACCCTATCCTGGGCGTGTCCGACATGCTATTGGCCTGTTTTTAAGTTATGATTTCTAAATATTCGAACAGCTAAAATTTTGCTTCCAAAAAATTAAATCTAAATAATAATTATGCAGAGAACAGTTACGGTACGTAACAAGCAAACGGCAACTTTTAGTTTGTTTGTAAAAAGGTTGATTTACTAACGAAGCAACAAAATGCAAAAGTTTCGAAACGTGGTTGTACTACGAATCAAATTGAGATTAGTTTAGGGTAAGACACAAATTGATTAAAACGAACTTAGTAGATAAAGATAATGTATAAATTACTGTGAACTAAAACAGTAAGATAATACTTATCCTAACTTAAAACTAAAATAAAACTACTTTAAAAGAACTAAAAAAGAAAAAGCAATGTCTAAAAAAGAAGTCCCCTTTGGACATGGACTAGGGCTTAGGGTTAATCTTGATTGCATTATAAATTTTCATTGTATAAAAAAAAATGTCTTTAATAACAATAGCAATTTACAATGGCATTACATCCAAGCTAAAACTAATGAAACTAGAACTAAATGAAATTAAATTCAATTCAATTTTCATTTACATATGTATATGACTTGCATGTAGCATGTAGGTTCGTAAATGTTTACTGTTCCACTTTGTAACTTGTTGTAAACAGGATATTACTGTATTCTTTGCTCTAGCTAAACACAAAGCTGAATGTTTATTTTTATGGCTTGAAAAATATTTTCAAGAAGCGTTCATCTAATGTGAAAACAAGTGCGAGGGCACTTCGGTAAGTAATCCAGCAGCTGATCCTCTTAGGTGGGAAATTGTCGAACATAGTTTTGACTTTTAATGTGAAACTACGCGGATTACCTACCTTACGTAATTTGTAGCCTTTTTTCTACGCGACAGCAGCGCACAACTACCCCTGTTCTCATCGTCTTTATTGTTACTCTCATAACAAACAAGTAAAACCGCCTTCAAAAAAAACCTTAGAAAAAAACGTTAAATAATCCTCTAAAATAATGATAAATAAATAAAATAAAATAAAATGCGTTTATTTCGGACAACAGAAACTAAAGCCTAAAGTTTTCTAAGGTTTTTTTTTGAAGGCGGTTTTACTTTTTTGTTAAAAGATTTTTATTTCACAATTTTACGTTGATTTAACATTTTCAGAATTATCCTCCAACTCCTAACCGTTAAGGAGTTGTACCTTCTATCATCAGCTCATCATCATTAGATGATGACTACCAGACGCAAATACTTAAATAACCTTAGAAAATATATGAAACACGTAGTACGTGCCTGTAAAATTTGAGGGTTGCCCTCGATTTCCCTGGGATCCCATTATCAGATCATGACTTGGTGACAATGGGACCACCTCAGAAGTATACCCTTTCGAATAAAAAAAGAATTTTGAAAATCGGTCTACAATTGACGGAGTAATCGATGAACATACATAAAAAAAAAAAAAAAAAAATACATACAGTGGAACGTAGAACCTTCTCCTTTTTTGAAGTCGGTTAAAAATGAAGGGTAGCACCCACACTAATCTCGTCACTCTGTAATGGTTCGTTTGGACTGACTGAACTTACACACAAACATGTACTCTGTCTATAGATGTAGCGACTACAGAAGGTAGAACTCACAACACGGCAAGCGACAGATGATGTTAGTTACATGACTATATATGTCGATATTGTTATATTATTAGTTTCATTATACGATATACTTTATCAACAGAGTCATATTGTATTAATCAATATCCAAAATTAAGACTTGACACTAACTTATTACCAGAGGTCGGGATTTTTGCAGGGAAACATAAGACTGTAGTAATATTCCCAGTGCTAGAAACATTATTTTTAACCGACTTCATAACGATATCCATAGTTGTAACTTTGTAACGTTAAATGTCGTATCGAATACTCCTTTTCTTATTATAGTTATTTCAAAGGCAGAGTGAAAGTGACTTGTTTGCAAATGAACAAAATATAAAGTAAGTCATTGGCATTACAAGTTTTATCTCTTTGTTGGCAAATAGATAATAATATGGGCTAAAGCCCTAAACGGCTTAGAAGCAACAGCTCAAACATAGCAATACCGTAACTTACGACTTCATGCAAATCAAAATAAGTTTCGAAAATTTGTCGGCAGTGAACTTTCATTAATTTCATCATACCTTCCATCGATATCGATAAAAAGAGTTTCGAGCACTAGAAAGATTGCGACAGTCTTATGTTTTGCTGTTAAAATTCCGACCTCTGCTTACTGTTTGTTTGTTACGTTACGGTGCAGTTCCTGACAGGCTTTTATTTCATAGCCAATATGACGCCCGTAGGCCGTGATATAGAGCGGTGGAGCGGCGTTGACTGTAGAACGTGAGGATGTGAGATGGTGATGGAAACATGTATTTAGCAGTAAAATATAATAGTATTATTTACAAGGATAATGTCAGCGACAAAACACAATGAGTAACAATCAAACACAAGCAAAACAATAGAGTTATATCAAAAACAGAAGTATTAAAAAAGGTTAAGGTTTGGACTCGCAGCCAGTCGTTAACAGGCCGAGCACGAGTTTTCACCAAAATTCGAGTAGGCAGCAACGTTATCGTATCGTCATCGGGAAAATGTATATGACGTTCGGAACAGCGCCTCCCGAGAGCATATTAGATACTGTAATTTCATAGCACGAACTAAATTCGGTGGCAATACGGTAACTTTACCTCGATTCTTAGTGTAAACTCGTGCTCGGGGTACCGCTAAAACCGAAACTATTCATATCAGAGATTTACACTAAATTGTCATTTTGATGTCAATTTGATTGTCGTGTTGGTGAAATAAGGTTAGGTTCTTCTTAGTGTACGAACATAATTAAATTCTAATTGGTTTCAAGTTTCAATAGCGTTGTCATTACAATCTGTAATAAGCGGTAAGAAAAAAATTAGCTTTCAAGACCGCTTTTGATTTATCGGGGTGACACTTGAAGGGTGGATTTCATTTCCGTTGTTTTTTCCTCAAGCTCGAGACAGGTTTCGATGGGAGTATTTTTCTAACTAATTGACCTTTTTTGCGAGACGTCTTTGTTTGGAGAAATGTGGGTATTGTATTAGGTAAAATGGAAGGAGTTACTAGGTACAAATATACAGTATGCGTTGATAATGATAACGTAAATACTGAGATCATAAGTTGATAGAAACAAAATCTTTATTTTATTGCTAAAGCAAGTGTGTAAAACCAAACCAAAGCGTGAATTATTCTAAAAACAGATTGCGTTAGTTTGTAAACGCATAAAACTGCAGTTCTCTTACTTGACCGTCCAGGTCAGGAGGTCGTAATTAAGTTGCAGAAACATTAATTTCTAATGTGTCCGACAATAACGTAGAAGAAACAAGCAATTTCTGCGAACTGACGCAATATGAAATTCAGTGATTCACGCAATTTAAATAAGGGGATGTCTACCGATTTTCAACCAAATCTCCCTGCAATATAACTCACACGCAGCGAGTCTAGACTTGGCTTACACAAACGGATGGGTCCCCTATAAATTGTCCATAAGCGCACAAACCTATTACACGTTGGAATTGTAATTTCCTCGAGTGCGCTCTGATACTCGACTGTAACAATAAATTAAAACGTGAGCTCCCACGTGTAAATACCAGGATTCGTATCGCCATTTATCTTGTATTTCTTCCACGCCGTATACTTATTGCCGAGTTTCTAATAATGTAACAAAGCTCCTACTATTAACTTGTCGATACACTGAATTTAACGTACTACTAACCTGATCAGCTTTGGTCACAGAAATTACATTTTGATTGTCACCATCATAAGTCCCTATTTAAACAAAACGCTACCATACACATTTTGATGAATTTATGAGAAATACCATACACATTTCACAATAAAAATTCACAGGAAGGATGTCGCAAGATTCATAAAGCACCACGCATGAATAATCATTCCATGGCAAAGGTTTTCGCAACATAAATGCCAAAACAAATGAATGAATGAATGACGGCTCAATGAATTGATAATTTGAACAAATATTAGGCGAGTACCCGCCTGGGGCTGGCTATTTGTAACGTCAGTAAGCTAAGTACGACTTTTCACCAAGAATCGAGCAGTAGCATTACGTATCGCTATCGAGAAAAATTATCCATATGACTTTTGGAACAACGGACTCCGTGAGCGTATTTGGTATTCAATTTTTAGCACAAAATTTAGTATTTTAGTACTTGACCCTAGGTGAAAACTCGTGCCCGGCCTACAACACTAGAGACTTGCAGCAAAGAAATGTTGAGACTGTTCAGTCAGTTTTATGTGGCCACTCAATTAGAGTAATTACAATTAAAGAAGGGTTGGTAGAGGAAAATTGGCGCTGTTAATTGTTTATAGGAAAGTATAAAAAAACTCACGAAGACGAAACCAAAAGGCGAATGGCGATTGTCTTCCGTTGGACTGAAACAACTAAAACTCGGATGGTACGAGCTTTAGTGCTCCCCATATTTTTGTACGCTGTGGAGACTTCGACGTTGCGCGAAAACGAAAAGAAGCGAATACTTAGACGCTTGTAGGTTTTGTATAGTTTGGTACTAGGTCAATTGGTTTCACTTGTCCCATGATACCTGTTGATTATTACTAGCTGTCTGCGTAGAATTCGGTTATCACTATCCCGCGGAAACTATACAATTTTCCGTGATGAAAGATAGCCTATGTTTTAATCTAGGGTATAAGCTATCCCTATTCCAAATATCAGCCAAATCCGTCTAGTAGTTTCAGCTCGAAGAGATAACAAACGTACTCACTCACAAATTTTCGCATTTATAATATTTATTTTGTAGGATATGATTATTTATTTGGAAATGTGGTGTTGGCGAAAACTACTCGGAATGGCAAGGCACAGAATAGATAAAAGTTCAAGGACAGATTTTCGCACCAATGTGTCCGTTTTGCAGGGGCTCGGCATTAAACAGCGTCTGTCATCCATCGTACAGGCTCGCATCATGACCTTTTTTGGGGACATATCGCGGCGTGATGACGGATTTATACAGCGGCTGGTGGTTCAGGGTCCAGTTGAAGACACCGGAGCGCGGTGGAGGTTGCCCACGAGATGGACCGATCAAATCAGACAAGCTGTGGACGGTTCCTCGCGCACATGCACGAGAAAGGCTGCTGTCAGGGACGAAGTGGCGAAGTATTGTGTGTGAGGCGGGTTACAACTACTTACTGAAATGACGACCATGACCACTCTGTCAAGAATGTATCGACCATAAAAATTTAATGATAAATGTGGCCTCACATTATAATGTGCCCCGTTCATATACGTCGTGGTAGAGAAAAGTTGTTATGCTCCTGGAGACTAGACATTTACGCTGGACAAAACGAGCGAAATTGTACCCCTCTTACGAGTACGTCTTTACAATAAAGATAGGGGTAGAACTTTGCTCGTAGTGAAAAGCTACATTGGTCATGCATTGAAAAAAAAAAGTAATTTGCACTGGAACACGGGCGTAGTAGCCAGGTTTTAGTATCGGAGGGTTCAAGAAAATAATAATGTAGTTAGTAATCAATGAGATATGCCGCACGCCTGTTCCTATTTTAATTCTATGAATGTTAATATCTGACCTTTTCGGGAGGGGTTTTGAGGGTTCAGAACCCCTGCACTACGCCCTGCACTGCAACATCTTCTACTTAGCTAGACAGAGAATACAGGTAAAAAGTATAGCGTTTCGAAATAAATAACAGTAAATATACCACTTTTAACATGAAACTACCGTGAGACTCAATCATAGTGAAATAAACGGATCACTCACGTATGCCAGTCGAGTATAGCCCGACATGTTTCCGACTAATCCGTAGTCCTTCCTCTGGGAGTACACGCCACGCCGGTGGCGAGACGTAAACATACCGCTGGGGGACGAAGTTGCTCACGTCCGCAGGATCTGCCACTAATAACCCTGCACGTGTCCTCTGGGTGGCGCTAATCGAGCCACAACCTTTTGGCTGCTGTACTTGTCAGAGAGTGACCTCACAGCACGATTTAAGCCATACGATCAAATAAATAAATAAACATACCGCATAAATATACCGCTACCATAATAATTGAACTGGCTCCTTTGTCACAATAATGTTTCGGCAGTCTCGTTATTCCCTTCGACTCAGACATCTCGTTGCCTGTTTACTTTCACGAGATTTGTTCGCGCAGAAAAAGAAATGGTTAGTTTCGTTAAACGGAGGCCGACGTGTT
Source organism: Clepsis dumicolana (assembly GCA_963691665.1). Classification (NCBI taxonomy): domain Eukaryota; kingdom Metazoa; phylum Arthropoda; class Insecta; order Lepidoptera; family Tortricidae; genus Clepsis; species Clepsis dumicolana. The sequence continues at coordinate 4,828,820 of OY829506.1, forward strand.
GAGTAAAATTCACTTGCGGCGATCTATTAATCGGTACGAATACATTGTTGATCTTATTCTTGTAATGTTAGAATGTTACACGTCATTAATTACAGTACATCGACGTTTAATTTTAGGTTTTTTACTTGCACATATCTAACATTTAATACTTATTATGATGTTAAAGGCGTACCTAATTATCTATGTATTCTGGCAAATAAAGCTTTCTCATTCTCATACATCAGTACAATGATTATTATAATCTTTTTAAAAATAGGTATTGTTACTTTTATGTATTTACATACTTAATCAAGTTCTACGTACAAATAATAGTGTGGTCAATAAAGAAAGCTAAGGTAGAAAGCTAAGTTAAGGAGTAAGGTAAAAACCACATTTTTGAAAAACTGCTGTTTTTCAAAGCTCATATCTAGACAACGATTGAGAATAGGTAAAAAGTATGTACAATCAAGTTGTAGTAAATTTTATCAGCTTTCATTGTGTAGTATAACGAAATTTGGTATGACACATCGTTTTCGAGAAATGAACAAAAAAACAAAAAACGGGACCTTCTTTGGGCCCCCCACCCTAGGGCTCACCTCCGAGGAGTGGGGACTTTTAGTATGTTAACCCTCAAACTAGTCTAAACAAAGTCCTGAAGTCAAACTTTCTGCTTTCGACCATCCCCTCCACACCCCACTTGTGAGCATTAATTTCCCAGGGTATAAAGTACAGGTAAACAATTGATTTATATTGTTCTTAGTAAATATTGAATGAAAACTGTGTATTATAAAAATTTAATTTTATTTTAATGTGTTTTACTGGCGAGTACCGAGCTCTCTTTTCACTGCTCTTAAAGTATTATAACAAATCATTAGTACGTAAATAAGCGTGGATTTCAAAAACGACAAAATACGACTCAAATATTTCAATTTCTTCTTTCACTCTCTGAATGTAATCCAATTATATCAATTGGAAACACAAATTGCTCTTAACGCCTCCGTATAAAAATTAAGACGAATCGAAATAATCGAATACCATTTGATCGTAATTTTTCTCTTGATTCTCCCTTTAGATTTTAAAACAAAATACCTAGCTACCTACGTTTATAATGGATGTCTACAACGTTAGGTACAGATCTACTTTTAAAGTCACTGGTGAAGACAGTCGTTTTTATTAAGTATTTTATTATGCCTTTCTTTATTATTGTTTAGTATTAAGTGTGATCTTTAAATATAGGCGTAGTTAAAGTTTGTACGAAGAAGAACTACAAATACTACAAATTTATGTAACGAATTAAGGTCGAATATCAATTACTAGGTACCAGGCGATCACTAGCCTGAGACGCAGTTTTTATCTAACTTGTTAGGTATTTTTTTGTAAGTATCAAAAATATTTGTTATACACAGATTATATTCCACAGTTCTATTAATAGAATAAAAACACTTTTATCGTTCATTGTTTGAGGTGCCAAAACAGCTTTACATTTGGTTTCAAAAGAGTTAAAGGTAACAAGCAAACAAAGCAAGTTCATCAATTATTCAATCAATGAGGGAGGCATTTTCTTGAGTGTCGTTCAAACATAATCGATCATGTGCCAAAGTGTTTAATACCGTAAGACGTAGACTTAGGGTTCTATTTGATATTAGCCGTTGCTTTAAGTCAAACCTAAGTGTTTTTAGATAATACATAAGGCGCCGAAATATTTGCTTTAAGTACACAAGGGAAAGCGTTTTAGAGGTCTGTGTTACCATAAATAAATTTATATAAAAAGTAACTGAGAGTTGCACTTGTGAATCGAGTTGGACTCTTTGAGTCACCACGGGCTAAGATGCCCTAAATGCGTTGGTAGAGTTACCCGCCGTGTTTGCCTCAACGACACCATCCGTCAGCGTTAACGTTGCGACGGCGATAACATAGGCCCGACGACTAATATTCGAATCCTACGTAACGTAATCGAGTATAAATGTTATCGAGAAAATTTCTAGTTATGATATTTGATACCTAGCGCCCGCGTTACAAAATTTTTATATGCATATTCTCGATGGCGACTCGAGTATTTTTGACTCTGGTGTAGTTATAAATAATAATAAATAAATAAATAAATATCACGGGACAATTTGACACCAATTCACCTAGTCCCAAACTAGGCAAAGCCTGTACTATGGGTACTAGACAACGGATAAACATACATATATAGATAAATACATACTTATATACATATTAAACATCCAAGACCCGAGAACAAACGTTCGTATTCATCATACAAACATCTGCCCCGACCGGGATTTGAACCCGGGACCTCAAGCTTCATAGTCAGGGTCTCTAACCACTAGGCTATCCGGTCGTCAGTTGCAACTAGGATGGCCCCTAGTTTGGGACACAACAACTTTGGTACCATCCTAGAGTTACAGCATCAACGATAGTGACAATTTCAGCTTCCATTCCATGTGTTAGCTTTAATTCTTTCCGTTTTACTTGTATACCTATATTTTTTTGTTGTAATAAAGACGTTTGCAGAAATAAAATAAACAGATTTATTTATAAGCTTTATTTATTATGAAGATGCTACTCCCATGAAAACAAACGTTGGGTCGGACAAAAATATTGTAATCAGTAGAAGCAGCGCTTGCGCTGTTCTGTTCCGATGTGGAGAGTAAGGCAGCCGTGGATATTACGGGTACAAGAGGCTTTTCATCTCAGCTCTCTAGGTCGGCAACAGATCTGCAATCCCTCTGGAGTAATCAATTACCATCATACCATAAAAAGAAACCGCAAAAAATCACGTAAATTTAAATTACCTCGGCTCTTTTATATTACTTTGAGGTATATAGGTAGGTATTGATTAAATAAATATGACATGTAATAGATGATCGACATTCTTAAAATTGTCAGATTTTATAATTTCCTTGAATTTGGGTACCACTTGGGTATTTCACCAACGTCAAAAATGTCTGTTTAAATAAAATAAAATAAATGTCATGGGACAAATTGACACCAATCGACCTAGTCCCAAAGTAGGCAAAGCCTGTACTATGGGTACTAGACAACGGATAAACGTACTTATATAGATAAATACATACTTATATACATATTAAACATTTGTATTCATCATACAAACATCTGCCCCGACAGGGATTCAAACCCGAGACCTCAAGCTTCATAGTCAGGGTCTCTAACCACTAGGCTATTCGGTCGTCGTTTACAGTGACAATTCGGTGTGAATTGCTGACTGGAGTAGTTTGTTTCAGTGCTCTTCATAATATTGACAATGAAATGCAGATTGAATGAATCATCAAATCATATTGATTACAATATCTTGCTAGTAATGAAAACCAAACTGTTCTCGGTAGATACCGAATTAGTTTTTAGGGTTCCTAACCCATATTGTTTGACCATGTTCGTCCGTCTGTCTGTCGGTCAGAGAGGTCAGTTTAGTTCAGAGACACTTGGTTCTAGAAAACTGTAATTTGACATGCATATACATATTAATCTCGCGACAAAATGGTAGTACAAAATCTGAAAAAAAAAGATAGGTACCTTCCCTACAGGTAAAGTGGGGCTGTTTTTTCTCGTCCATAGCTTGGTGTGGAGTGTCTTTGGACAGGTGTTTCAAAAATATTGAGGGTGTCCCACGACTGCTTTTCGATTTAGGGACCACTTTGCGAAATATTTAGTTTTAAAGTGCTCACTTTTTTAGGAGTCAAGAGACCCCCTCAGCGGCATTTCAAAATACCAGTGACCCTGTTGTATTTTCAAATGCAAAAATCGGGCAATAGGTATAGGGTATTATAGTGAATCTTTAGTGAATTTAATATGAAAACTATCACGCACAGCTAAACCTTTATTTATCCCATTATGTTTGCCTGGTAGAGGTCGCTCTATACCGTTAAGGCCGCCCATTGTGACCTGTCGTTTCTTTGCATCTTTTTTCTGTCCTGCAATCTTCTCTCCATCTTCTTTCGGTTCTGAACCCTGCCCTGGACGTGTCCGACACGCTCTTGGCCGGTTTTCAAGGAAGTCACCGTGTACGGCGCGCGCCGTTCGGATGGTTATTACATTTAAAGTTTGAGGAAAGAGAATAAAAGCTTAAACATAACATTTTCATGTTCTAACTTCCCCCACGTTTTCATCCCATTATGGCTAGAGGGAATGTTCAAAACTGACGAAATTTGTTGTCTATTATTTCCGTTAAAGAGTTACATCACTATGTTTCGTACTAGTATCTTCAAAATTAATGTTTTCCTATACAATCACGCGTCTTCTTTTATTTCTTCCAAAAAGTACAATTTTTTACAAAATTTCTTAACCCTTACTTTAAAAATCAACATTTTCCCCTTCAAATTCCACCCCCTTTTCATCCCCTTAGGGGTAGAATTTTCAAAAACAGTAATACTTGTGTACTTTTATGTCCCTTGGAAAGCATATTTACTAATTTTCATAACCGTAACTTAATAAATAACGTTTTCCTATTCATACATACACCCCATTTCACCCCTTTATGGTTACAATTTTCAAAAAAGGTTTTTAAAAATATGTACATAAAGTTTTATAATCGCAACCTATACAACTTTTCCATACATACTTCCACCTCTTTACGGTTAAAATTTTCAAAAAAAGAACCCAAAGTACTTAGATGATGCTGTAAATTCGCATGACTGAAGTTAGTTGCTAATAGTTTTAAATCAATTCGTTTTCAGGATACATAAAGTTTTGTAGAGGTATGCTTATGGTGGTTTCTACCGTAGTTTCAGTTAGGTAAGGAATATTTTGTAAATTATCTTCACTTTTCAATGCAAAATATATTTGTAAATATATATTTCTTCAAAAAGCCTTCGTGATACCACTATTATGCATTGTTGAAATACTTATGTAACTCCGTAACTGCGCACCGACAAAAGGTTACAAACTGACTGACTGTTAATTTAATGAACGCTATCTTTCTCTTTTAAATTAGTCTCGTTTCCAACTTAGATCCTTATGTATTTTTCGTGCGTAAGTTCACTGGTAACAAACCAATAGTAAATAAAAGTACATAGCTTCAGTTGTTTGTATAGCAGAATCGGTTCGCACAGTCGCGGTTGAAGCGACGCTCAGTAACCGCGCGGCTTCGTGTTCGAACGCACGGCTCCCGACACCACAATACCAAAAACGCATATGTGATACGAACTATACAAAACTTTGCCGACTAGCATGCCATGTGATTCGAGGATATTTGAGGACTTTTCGCAAAGGGCCAAAGGTACCCAAACTAGATTAATATCGATGTGAGTTTGCGCTTTATTCGCGCTGAAGTTAGTTTACGAGGCCTTTAAAGTTGTATGCTTCCAGGAAATTACTCATGTGGGTTGTTGCTGGTTTGATACATGTTTTAGAGTACCACTATCAATGTCATGGCTCTGGTAACTTATGACACATAAACCTACCTACACATTATTTCATGAAAAAATTACAAAGATAACGTCTAACACCGAAATAAAATGTACTTATAGGTACGCCTAACAACGCGATAAAATTTTCGCAACAATTTTATATTTGTTTCTTACTGATTTTTTTATTGTATACATTTACTCGTAACACAGCCTCAATCGAACTTTTTTTGTCAATCAGTTTTGATGTTTTGTACCTGACTATAGAGCAACAAATGATGGCAGACATAGGAAACCACGGGGGAATTTTTTTGACAGATAAGGAGTTCCTATGTAGAAACTCAATTATCGATGCTTGTTCCGAATACCAGTTATCACTCCAAGTTTAGTTTGTAAAAGTATGTTTTTATTAAAAGTGTAAAAATGAAACAAAACAATAATCTAATTATCTACAGAGGTTTGTTAAAGAGATACTATTAACATAACTACCCTAGCTGTAACTTAGCGATCATTTAAAATTATGCTTTGAGTGAACTTCATACTCTTCTTCAGAACAGTACTTAAAAAAAATACACACAGTGCTGGGGGCGATCACTAGTACCTATATGGAACAAGCATCGATAGTTGAATTTATCGATATAGGAACTCCTTATCTGTCATAAAATTTTACCCCGTGTATTCCTATGAATGAGCTTATTTTGAAGCTGATTGTATTCATTAAATTTAACTTTTTAACATCTCACAGAGCGCCTACCTATTAATCAGATCCCTATAGATAAATACCATTATTAAACCACAATTAATGAGCTAGTAAAATGTATTAGGCACAGTTAAATAAGTCTAGGTATTTAAATTACACGATCCTAATACAAAATGCCCAAATTCATATCAAAAAATATTCATAACATTTGTCCAACGTTTAAAGGATAATATAAAATTATGTAAATAAGCTTTGAAGTAGACATATTCAAAGCCTTTCAAGTATAGGTACTTTAAAATTTACCGAAGCGGAAAAATACACACGAAATTAAAGTCTGATTTACCTTCTATTCTTCTCGTGCTCGGCACTACATTTACTAGAAAATATACCTACCCAATGATTGTTTCAGCTCTCAACCTTGGTCTTAAATATATATTAGCTACAACTGACCATCCCTGCTTGAACTCCTCCAGTTTACTTAGTAAACACTGAAAAATATATTATGACCTTTTTATAATTAGATTTAAAGAGGCCAAAACTCGCAGAATAAATTTATAGGCACACCGAAGTTTGTAAACGCTGTAATAACCGCATTACCAGTCAATTAGGAATTAGGGTGGTCTTGGTCAATAATTAGACTCGCGGCTTGAAATATTTCGAGGTTTCGGTGTTAATCAGAGAAGTAAAATTATGACTTTAGATGAAATTATTTGACAGTGGTTTGAAGTGCGAGAATATTTGTAGAAATATTTATGACTTATTGCGGTTGTTTCACTATTTCGCTTGGTTGTTTTAATATCTAGTACTAGCGAATTTTCAAAACGAATTCATCACTTAAGTAAAACTAGTTTAACTAGTACTAGAAACATTCCATCTAATTTCGCGAACGTTTTATAAGTAATGTTTTCATAAACAGTCATAAATTTCCTGTTGTTATTATGGACGATTATTTACTTTATAATCACAATTAACTATTCTCTAAATAAATTAAGATTCTGATTACTTCATTAAATCATGCCCCATTCCAGATTTTACAAAGTTACGGGTTCCTTGAAAACTTAGCTACACAAAAGATTTAGTCAAGAGCCCTTAAACAATTTTATCTGAGCACTTTTTATAGCGCTTTGAGGTTGATTGAAGCCTCGGCCATTGTAATTCAGAAATGCTATACTTGGCTTATTTTTATTCAGCATTAAAAAAAATGCAGCGGTAAAACGCTTATTGTTATTACAAAACCCTTTAAAAAGTTTTAAAAGCTAATTGTACATGAATTTTTATATTTCAGTCAAAACCATGTCAAAATATTTGAACTAGAATTTATTATGCGCGTTACCTTTTCACAAATTTCAGCTGTAATATGCAGCAACTTTCACTTACTTCCTAACACTTGCTTATATTATTTCGAATAAAAATATACAAAATAGAATATCTACATGGTTTATAAGATTAACAAATAACTAAATTTAATTTAATAATTTCTTTATTAAATCTGGTGGAAATAGGAAGTAAAATCATTCATTATTGTACTTTAAATACTCACTGAAACAAGAACAAACAGAAAACCTGAAAAATATGACTAACTCCTGGAACCGAATCCGGATCTTTTACATTGCCTTACACATAAAATTAAAGTTAGTAAATACTACAAGTAAAAACATTTGGCAAATGAAAGACAACACAAATGTTGCATTTAACATATTTCCTATTATTTGCAATTACTTAAACTAAAGAAACAAAGAAACGTAGATCATAAAACGACCCTCTGGCAATCAGCGGTAAGATGCGAGATGAGCCTCACGACTGCATTCGCTTGCCCTTTAAAAAAGCGCTTAAAGAGCGAACTCGTCTCTGAAACAGCCAACTTTGTCAAAGCAGGTGTCGTGTCGTGACGCTAATTAGAACCTACTTCACGAACGTATGGGTGTTGACGTTACATGTAGATAGAACCATGCATGTTTGGTACGATGTGTGCCTTCCGGTATGATAACTCTTCATTTACACAACTTATGCCCTTGGCCTCGCCTCCATGGAAATAAAAAAATTAAGATGGTTCCTTAACTTCATGTCCACAAAATAACAAGTAGTCGCATGATAACAATGACCTGCTAATTCACGAACATAAAATAACAGGTCGTTCTTTATTGACCGTGCGAGCGAAGCGTCAACGTTTCAAATTGGACAAAAATTCTTTCGTATGTCTGTCCAGCTGTTCTCCTCTACGGTGTAAAATGTGTAAACAAGCTCGATAATTATAGTTTTTTTGGAAAAAAAAATTAGCTCACGAGGTCTACAGCTCACAGAGCCACTACTGATAATATTTTACGTATAAGAGACGAGAAAGCTCACAGAGTGGCAAGTGGAATGGAAGGCAAGTGTTTCGTAATTGTTTCAAAGGTAAAAATATAAAATAGGTAACAGAAAAAATACAAAAAAGATATTTCAGTGTCGTCATTGGCCAGATAATGCACAATCTAAATCGGTAGATCTAAAAACTGGAAAATCAGTAGAAATAGATGGAATAGTCGGTTTCTGTAATAGTTTTATTAAATTTACCAGGATCGAGCAAAGCTATAGTAAAATAAAAATAAAAAACAAATATTCTTTCTATATTAACCGGGAGTTTTTCTTTCCGAATTTCTACTCGGGTCGGGATTTATCAGGTCGGGAAATTAATGGCCCTATGTTATTTGGCCATAATATTAGAGGTAGGATTTATCAGGTGGGGAAATAAATTTTTAAATAAATAAAATAAAATAAATAAATATCATGGGACAATTTAACACCATATGACCTAGTCCCAAACTAGGCAAAGCCTGTACTATGGGTACCAGACAACGGATAAACATACTTATATAGATAAATACGTTCTTATATACATATGTAAATACATACATAATAAATGCGTGGTTTTCTTTACAAATAATGAGTATATTGTTTATTTACGTATTGAATGTGATTCCTTGTGCTTTCTTTTTCTTTTTCGTGTTGTTTGTACAGTTCAAAAATGTGTGAAACTGTTGTAATTGGACATGTCAAGGAGATGTCATCTGCGCGGCGGCCGTTGGCGACTAAGTCATCGAATCACCTAATCACCTATATTGCTTGTCCGCGCGCGGTGAAAGGGTGGCAGATCCGTCTATTTTTGGTACGTCAATGCCCCCGACATCTTCATTTCAAAGTCAAATATCTCAAAAATGGTTGAACTGATTTTAATGAAACTTAGTTATGAACCATCTAGATTAAATTACTTTTCGATTAAAAAAGCCGCACCTAAATCTGTTCATTTGTTTAAGAGCTACGAAGCCACAGACAGATACACAGATGCACCTACACACAGGTTAAACTTGAGGGGTGGTCTTTTTGAGTCGGGGGTTAAAAATACAAATATCACAACACAAAACACTACAAAACCGAGCATATTCCCAAAAAGGATCTCTTACGGCTAACCTGGTTAATGGATAGTCAAGGATATCATTATGTCTGTAAAATTTCAAGTCTCTAGCTTCAGTGGCCTGTGCGTTAGCTGACAGTCACTCAAGTCAGGCTTGGGACTGTCTTACGGCCGCTCCCAATATTCAATCCACCGAGGGTTTTCCTTACCAATAGTTACATTTTGACACATTTTCTATGGGTAATCTCTCAAAATGTAAATGTTGGTAAGGAAAACTATTCGTGGATTGAATATTGGGAACGGCTGTTAGAGGTGTTATTATTAGTTAATAGACGATATAAATTATGTCCTATTTAGGAGGTAAAATCTAGAGCGAGGCCTTCTAAGCCGGACTTCTGAAATTTTCGAGTAAATGTGTCGAAAAACATAATACTCAACCCCAATTTCTGGACGGTGTCGACGGAGCTCCGCTTCGCGGAGCTCCTATACCGCGTACTTTAGGCGCTTCGTGCCTTGACGTAAGTCTAACCTAACCTAAACCTATTGTAAGCCTATTCATTCTCTCCGTCAGTAAGTCTGTCTGTCCGCCCGAACGTCCTTAAAAGGGCTGAGTCTCTTAAAAGGTAACGGCGATTTAATATATTTTATTTAAATAAAATAAAACCAGTGACAAAATAATATATCAAACGTTGGTAGGTGATACGTTAGTTGACTATTTGATATCGTTATAAAATAACTTATTTGCCAAATTATACGATACAAAATGAAAATTTGTGAAGTTATTATTCGATAAAATAAATTATTTGCGAAATCAGTAAATAGAAATAGAAATAGAAATAGAAATGGTTTATTTCTTAGAATATGGTAGGTACAGATGTTTCAATATAATTACAACAGCATATTCTGCCAGTTTTGGCGTAGAAATATCTAACGGTTACAATTACAAGTCTTGAATTAAATTACGAATAAAATTATGAAATAAATTCAATTAAAATTACTATTACATCATTAGCATATAAAGATTATACAGGTCATATAAAACAATTAATTCATTTCACAGCACAAAAAGTCAGCAACAGAATAAAAACACCTGTCGAGCAACCATTTGAACAAGTCTTTTTGAAACTTATTATTGCATTGCGATTTCATGTCATTAGGTAACTTGTTATAAATTTTTATTGCCATTCCATATATGTTTTTACTGTAAAGTTTGATACGTTGCCTGGGTACATATAATCTGTGTGGATTTCTTCCATTTAATTTCCTATGAACAGCATTATGCAGCGGAAAATAGTGCGGATGATTTCTAACAAATTTAGCAACCTCTAGAATGTACAAACAAGGCAGGGGCAAGATTTTTAATTTTTGGAATATTGGCTTACAATGGGCCAGGCAGGTCGCTCCATAAACAGCTCTTATACATTTTTTCTGGGTCACAAAGGCTCTTTGAATGTCTACTGAATTACCCCATATGATTAGGCCGTAACGCAATATAGATGAGACATACCCATGATACGCTGATACCGCAGCCTCTCTAGAAGCTACAAGCTTGAGGCGTCGAAGGGCAAAAACAAACCTGTCCAATCTGTTACAAATGTTTTCTATATGTGCCTTCCAATTGAGGTGTTTATCGATGATAAGGCCAAGGAACACAGTTGAATCTACGTTTTGTATAGAAGTATTATTATTTAAATTTACATTTATATTAACACTAGAGGAATTATAAGTTTGGAAATTGATAATTTTCGTTTTTTCAACATTTAGCATTAGTTTATTATCTGATAACCATTTCATAGCATTAGATATTTCATTACTCGTTTCTGTTTCTAAGTCATTTTTGTCTTTACATTTAATAATTAAGGTAGTGTCATCAGCGAACAATATCGAATTATGTTTTAAGTTTTTGGTTAGGTCGTTAATGAAAAGCAGAAAAAGGAGAGGCCCCAGTACACTGCCCTGTGGAACGCCATTTGTATTAAGTTTGGGTGTAGATTGAAAAATACATTTTCTATTGTCTATAATTCTGGACATTTCGACGTACTGTTTGCGTTCAGATAAGTAGCTTTGAAGCCAGCAATGTGCTTTTCCTCTGATTCCACATTTGTCCAATTTCTTGAGCAGAATATCGTGGGAAACTAGGTCGAAAGCTTTACTCATGTCCAAAAATACTGACAATATTGACTTCTTATCATTAAGCGATTCTGTGACCTGTTTGACCAGAGAGAAGCATGCTAGAGATGTCGAACTATTTTTTCTGAAGCCGAATTGGTTTGCATGTAAAACCTTAATTTTTTGAAAAAACACATCTAATCTATTGTACATTGCCTTCTCAAAGACTTTTGACAATATGGGAATCAATGCTATGGGCCTATAATTTGTCATTAGCTCCGGGTTGCCCTTTTTTAGCAGCGGTTTAACAACTGAAAGTTTCAAGCGATCAGGGAAACAGCCCTGTTCGAAGGATTGATTGACTATATATGTAAGAGGTGCGGCTATCTGAGTTGCACATTGTTTTAGTATTCCGGTACTCAGTTTATCGTAACCAGTTGAATGAGTGTTATTCAGAGACTTAATTATTTTAATGATTTCAGACTCATTTACAGGTGAGAGAAAGATACTGTTGGTGATGGTATCCATACGAGGAATTGTATTGTTGCAACCTGTATCTATCCGTGCCTGGTTTATAAAAAAATCATTAAATAGTTCGCAGATTCCTGTAGGTTCATTAAGACGAACTTCATTCACTACGACCTCTTTCAACTCAGATTTACTAAAATTATTTAAGTTTAGATTATTTTTGATGACACTCCAAGAGGCCTTTCCCTTGTTTTTAGATTTTTGTATATATTGAATGTTATTTATTTGCTGTGACTGTAACATGCACTTTTTCAGGATTTTTGAATACGCTAGATAAGTTAGTTTGTTATGCGTCTTGTGCTTGTGCTCCTTGCGATATTTAAAATATAATAATCTTTTTTTACGACAACATTCCCTTAATCCTTTCGTAATCCACTTATTTTTTATAACTTTGTTTTTTATTCTGACTTGAGTCGTGTAAAGTAGTTGTAAAGTAGTGTGTAGTTGTGTAAAGATAGTTTTAGGAATGATGCATTTGTCAATCGTTGGTTGTGAAACGAAAATTTGCTAAATGACTGGCGACAAAGTGATAGGACACCGTTAAGTTCAACCTCAGGAATATTATGCTATACTCAGAAATATGATTTTGAAAAATCTATTATAAGTTATAAGTATTGATTGTTCATTTTTTGTGATACATCTACAGGTACCATACTACTATCTTTTTTTTTTAAGTTATAAGTGATTTATAATTTAGAAACAGAACAAAAACAGTATACAACTTTGTCAGAACTCTGACAGATAAATATAGTGGAGCCAGAGCGCTATCAATAAAAAAAATCTTATAAGTACGAAAGTTTATACGATGAATAACACAACAAGTGTGTTAGCCAAACAACGAATTGGGTTCCGTATATTTTATCCTTTTAGGTTCTGTGTTAAAACTTTGCCATAATGAATAACTTCGTAAAAGGATAAAGTTTGCAAACATGTGAAGGGTTTCGAGGAAATTACCCAATGAAAAGTATTTCAATATTTTGCGAACAAAATATGGGCCAGGGAGCGCCGGCAGATAGGACTTAATCAAATCTTTTCCTTGAGTGGCTACATAAAAGGGACAGTCACAGTCACTTGTGAAAAAGATTTCATCTTGAGTGATTTCTGAGGAGAACCATTTCAAGTGACTAAAACAAGACGCATTAGAAAATAGCAAAATATACAGTCCGAATTGTCTCTGGTACACATGGTTCCAAGGAGGCAGGCAGCGTTACCGCGCTAGATAGTCGGGCTCATGCGCTGGCCAAAATAGTATAGGATCACATTGGTCGTTTGGACCAGGCACGAAGACAGCTCTCTAAAAAATTTTTTAAATAAATTCGTTTATACCATTTGATGTTATTGTCATTTTCGCCGGCAATAAAATATTCTGGCCGACGGGAATAGCTAGAATGGCTGAATAAGCCTTTGTTACTTTTATCTACTAGCGGGAGACAAAGGAAGCGAGCCGAAATTAAACAACAACATTGCACTCTTCGTGATGTTTTCCGATATTTATAAGGATTTTTTGTTCAACATGATTAGTGAAACTTTTAGATTTTTGCCTTGTTCCGTTTGTGGCAATTTGTAGGTGTATTATTATACTCCTATAAGGTAAACATCCCAATGCAATGTTCGACACGTTAATTCCAATACTGACACCGTGCTAGTCATCTTTATTGCTACGGATTAGGATTGAAGGTGCCAATTATTGAGACAGCGTAGGGCACAGAGCACAGGGATATTTACCTTAAGATTAAAAGTCTAAAATCATTTTGTTTGACGCAACACGAGCAATTTGATCAGATATAGGTACCTAATTGCGTAATGAAATAGAAAAAAAAAAGCATTCACGTTTGTATTATACTCAGAAAAGTTTATGTAGGTACTCTGTGGAAAATGAAAAAAACGTCTGGTCTCAACGGGTTTAATTAATTTATATTATACTTACACATAAACGTCACAATGACGTCTTAATTACAAATATAAGTGATAATAAGCATATTAAGTATAAAAAAAATGCAAATTATCACGTTGTCAATGGAAATCAGCGATAAGTCTCGTATATTTTGAAAAAACAAGCTTCTGTCTTTAGGTATAAAACTAAATTACTTGTGTTTTTGTTCTTGCCATGAATAAACATTACGTAGAGCGAGTGCAAAACGTTATTGTATTTAAGCTTAGTCTTGACTAGCTTATGCCCCGCGGCTTTGCCCCTGTGAAATATTTAGAGTGCGAGTGCGAAATAGCTTGTGCGAAACGTTATTATATTTAAGTTTAGACTTGACTAGCTTATGCCCCGCGGCTTTGCCCCTGTGAAATATTTCAAAATAGGCTAGTCCCCTATCCCGTGGGAATTTTGAAATATCCATCTTTAGTCCTCTATGATACTCTAGATACATGTATGCCAATTTTCAAGTCTCTAGCACCAGTAGTTTAGGCTGTGCGTTGTCTGTCAGTCAGTCAGTCAGTCACGGTACTGTTTTATAGGTGTATAGATTACAGCCATCAATATTAATGCTATCTCTATTTCAGATGAAGGCGTGGACTGCGAGCGAGCAGGACACAACATTGCCCTGCTGTCGCACACTACATGTGAAGCATGCAGCGTACGCAAGTGCCCTGTACACTTTGGTAAGTTCATAGACTTATAATACCTATCGTAGCGACAGGGGGACTACTACGAAATTCGAAAATCAAAGTTCGTATCGTATCGTCTACTAAAGTTAGTGCCAGCGATTTGAGCCACGCACAGGTTCCGAAAGCCGCTCGTATTGCTCCCCGCCGACGGGCTGGCAACGCCGTAAATCGTGTGAACCGTATGTTATGTAATGTGTTATGTATGTAAAATGTAATGTGTGTGTACCGTTATTAAGAAAATCTGTATGACATTTGGATAAGTGCTGCCCGTGAGCGTATTTGTTTTGGTACTAAAATTTAATATGATTTTTCTCGATGGCGGCACGATAACGGTCACGTACGCAGGGTTTAGTACAAAATTCAAGTCCCAGTAAAACATGGCATTTTTCGATAACAGCCATACGTCATAGCGCTGTCGTTAGACCAATCTAAGACCAACTGACGCTAGATTAGTGGTCTTTTGGTTCGGACGTTTTTAAGCGCTAGCCTGAAGTAAATGGTGTTGGACTTATCTATTTCTGCTCATTTCACACCTCAAAAAGAAAAAAAAAGAATCCTTATAGGATCACTTCGTTGTCCGCCTATCTGTCTGTCTGTCAAGACCCCTTTTCTGTGAAACGCATGGAGATAGCAGGTTGAAATGAATATAAAATATGTTGAATATAGTTCAATTAAGCTCTTTAAGCTGCAAAAATAATTAATTAACATTGTTGATCTTTGATCGCATGGACATTTGAAAGAGTATCTTCATACAAAAGCCGTGGATATCAAACTTATAACATTATTATTAACACAAATTACTAATTTCCATTTGTAATACGAATAATACGAGTACGTAATTTTAATTAAAAAAATCCCAGAACAAAAATTATTTTAGGGCCGGTTTTTCAAAACAAAAGAGATATTCAAAGCGAAACGCGTATTTTTTAATTGAATGTTCCGTTTGCTCTAAAAGCACATAAAATAACAGGGACTGCCTTTGATCAGTTTTCGATTACAAAATGTCTTTAAAAAAAAGCGCATTTTTTCGCAAAGCAAAATATACGTTGTTCCATGCAAACGAATTTCAAAATTGAAACAAAAATCAGCACGCACGCTTTCCCATAGTTACTGCCCGATATTTCAACTACCACTAACTAGCCGAGGAAGCTATTAAAGTCATTCGTGCGTACATTCCTTGCTCTACTGAAATTACTTAGACGTAAATTTATATACATATTAATGATCAGCACGGAGCGGAAACCGCTCGAGCCCAAAATTTGAAATTTCCGGGACTCTTGCTCTGTGACGCCGCTAAGCGTAAAGAGTTTTATCTGGAGTCTTGCTTGAGTCTAGAATAAAATAGCGTTTAGTTATTTCTCGGCTACAGTCGATTAGCAGTGGGTCTCATCGTTCAATAGCATCAGTTGAATAGTAAACGTCAAATACAGCTCCTTGAAACAAACTTAAATGGATAATGTCTTGTTTAATCACTTTAAAAACTGGATATGTTGAAACTAAAGTAATCAAAGCCTTGATTAAGGTAAAAAAATTAACACACTTCATTTAATTCATTTATTTTGTACAGCCTAGGATATTATAAGTACTAGGATATTATTAATAACTACCGGCTAGTTTGTGTAGATACTGACTTCGAGCATGTAATGTACTTAACTCGAATTTTAATATGTGACCATAATTATCTATCTATACCTATAAAACAATACCGTGACTGACTGACTGACTGACTGACAGACAGACAACGCACAGTCTAAACCACTGGACCTAGAGACTTGAAATTTGGCAAACATAAATAAATAAATAAATAAATAAATATCATGGGACAATTTGACACCAATTGACCTAGTCCCACACTAGGCAAAGCCTGTACTATGAGTACTAGACAACGGATATACATACTTATATAGATAAATACATACTTATATACATATTAAACATCCAAGACCCGAGAACAAACATTCATATTCATCATACAAACATCTGCCCCGACCGGGATTTGAACCCGGGACCTCAAGCTTCATAGTCAGGGTCTCTAACCACTAGGCTATCCGGTCGTCAAGTATCCTAGAGGTGCACTAAGAACGGAATTTTCAACTAGCCCATTTTGAAATATTTCACGGGGGCAAAGACGCGGGGCATAAGCTAGTCATAAACAAAACGTAAATAGAGCTTTTAATTAAATAAAATTACATAAAGTCTATCCAAACGTAAAATTCAATCATACTTTGCTATAAAAAAGTGACTAACGCACACGGATATCAATTGAATTTCAACCACAACAGAGAATCTCCAACAATCCCTTCAATTTAACAATCATGGGGCTATTCGGTATTCGTGACTCCGGTCTCACCGCAGGCGGCTTTAGGCCTCCTAACACGAAAATAAGTATCTGCCATAAGTTTCCCATGAAGATACGCATTTTTGAGTGAAAGGGTAAGACCCCCCACGGCGCTGCATCCGAGGCTCAAGACGTTAGGTATTCCCTCGTTAGCCGATGCCCGGAATTTGGATAACAAATGGCCTCTGAGATACGACGATTTAGTGTCGCGATAACCATCGCGACGCTAGCTTGATTGCTTACTGGTGCCTTAATTAAAATTATATCTCGATAACGTGATACCTTTATCGGAGCTCTTCGCGTAGCGCCATTTGTAATTAATGACTGTAGTCGACGACCCGCTTCACCTATAATTCACCATCCGATGAGTCATAGCGGGTTCCTAATCGTGTACAGACGTTTTAAATGCCTTTAAGATTGTTCTTATAACATTTAACAGACTTTTAATTTTATATATCTAAGGGCATGTGAACGAAGCCCGTTACTTCGATACATTTATTCATAGCACAAACCTTGTCAGAGAATATTATTCCTCTTACCTTCCGTGCCCGTTTAATCTCTTCTCTCTTTAGTCTAAACTTATGAATGCAATTTTGTCGAAAACCTCCGATGGCTTTATTTTCCGGCGAGAGCGCTTCTAGTTTTCAAACAAAGAAAGTTCCAAAGCAAAGCCACTTGATCCTTTGCAACATCACAACTTTCCCAACACCATCTTTTAGACGAAAATGCATAGATACAAAGTTGGGGCTAACAAATAATTCTTTCCACGTGCATTTTGCGAAGTTTTAATCAAACAAAGTTTTTTAATTAAGTGGAAGCTTTCTGTAAAGGACGTAGGTATGTTTTGCTAATGATACTAACTTTTTTTTGCTTTTAGGTTTTCATGAATTTTACAGTTTTACAATAAAGCATTGAACAAATAAAATTCATAAAAAAACTGCAACAAAACATGACTAGGTACCTATATACGTACATAGTAGCAAAGGCAATGAGGATACGTCGCAAATAGCTGAGCTTGTTAACTAGAAACACTAGAACGTACCTATTAGGTACACTAATATTTTGTAAAATTGACTCGAATTACCCTGCAGTCGTGCTTGTTATATAACTACTGAAAAGTATTGTGATTGTGACATTTGTTTGTCGGGAAAGCGTAAACAGAAGCCGGCGACAGCCACTAGAAATTTGCGTTACAAGAGGACGTTTTTTATTCTTCTCAGAAGCCTTAATGATAAAGTACATTGTCAAAGCCGAATCAAGATCACTTGTTAGAAAACGAGAGCTTTCTTTCGTAACGTCCAAACGTTGATTAGATCTTTAAGATTTCTTTACGGCCCGCCGCCGTGACAATGGAGTGGTGATGTCGGATTCTTGAAATTATTTAGACTTTTAAATTACAGAACCTTTATCACGCTTGACGCGACAGTAATGAGCACTTGTGTGAATACTATGGAAGCCAAAGTTTTTTGTTTATTTGAATTGCAAAATCAGTCTTATTGTTCATTTCGGTTATTGTTACTGTGGTCTGAAATGTGTAAAGGTACGAAAATGTTTCTACAAGTCGGCAAAAATTAACCACGGTATTTAAATTTGAAACTTTCTCTTTGGCCTGAAAACAACCACTTAAAACAAGACATAACTTGTAGATTATAATCTTAATTGGCCGGTAAAGCCTTCATGATGAAGTTTCGAGATAGATAAATATCTCATTACTCAGAGTGGGCCGCTTAATAAGCCTTATGAAAATCGTCAGCCCACATTTTTGGGTGGCCCATGCTCAGCGCCCGGTATGACATTCCAAATATGTTATCAGTTAACCCATCCCTTTTCGCTTATCTCCGTAATTATTTTAATTTATAACCTTAATGAATTGATGACCTTTTATCATCTCAACGTTTTAATTTCAAGACTTAATTGTGAACGTTATCTCGCGCAGCGGTAATTTACTTATTCAATTACGATTCGTTTATATGATCGCAACCGGTTTAAATAAATACGCGAATGGAAAGTTCATCCTTCTATTACCTTTAACGAAAATTATGAGCATTTGTAATGTAATAACTTTGTTAATATTTTCATGTGATCGAATAATAATTGAGTCCCAGCCGTTTTCATGCATTACTCGTAATTTGCCTGTTAACTATTTAACTAGTAGTTAGTGTGTAGCATATTTAGTAGTATGGTCGCTTAATACTAACAAAGTTGCAAAAACCGGTCAAGTGCGAGTCGGACTCGCACAGGAAGGGTTCCGTACCATTATCTATAAAAACGGCAAAATAAATGTATGTTGTATGAGAGCCCGTTTAAATATTTATTTTATTCTGTTCTGTACCTTAAAAGGAAAAAACGGAACCCTTATAGAATCACTTTGTTGTCCGTCTGTCTGTCTGTCTGTCTGTCTGTCTGTCAAGACCCTTTTTCTCTGGAACGCGTCTAGGTAGGATGCTGAAATTAATATCAAATACTCAAACCTGCGGTCCCTTAAAGCTGTGAAAAAATCAAACATCTAAGTCAACGCAATCAAGAGATACAGTCATTAAAAAAGTCGTTTCCATACAAAATGCCGTTTTTAGAAAACCTAAAGGGTACTTCCATTTGTCCTAGAAACTTGAAATTTGGTATGAAGGTAGCTCTTATAGCACAACCACTCAGACAAGTCTCATAATCTTATTTTTTATGTCTATCTCTAGATTTCGAAGACCAATATAAGTTGACCCCACACTGCGTACATTTTGCTAAGGAGCAGGGTTCTGCTTACACTGGACTTCTTAAAACACTGGGGAAAAGCGTTAAAATCTTTCTACGGAACCCTCGTGCGCGAGTCCGACTCGCACTTGACCGGTTTTTCTGTTATAGCGGCAATAGAAATACATCATCTGTGAAAATTTCAACTAACTGTCACGGTTCATAAGATACAGCCTGGTGACAGACGGACAGACAGACAGACAGACGGACGAACAGCGGAGTCTTAGTAATAGGGCCCCGTTTTTTACCATTTTGGTACGGAACACTAAAAATTACCTAGCAAACGAGCTGTCTTCAGAGACTGCCCTTTTGGAATATGAACTGGGCCTGTTGAAGTCTGTTGTTTCTCACATTTCAAGCTGTCTGTGTCATAGAACGCTTGTGTTAGGAACTTGGTACATACACACAGTACATTATACGATGTACAGTTGTGCAGGCAGCAGGCTCGGTTAAACTGTTCTGTCCGCAGTTGGGTCTGTGCGGTGCTTGTTCTAGAGTTTGTTTGAAAACTCGCTCCCTCAACTACAAACTTACAAGTCTGTGAATCGGGATCAAAGATATTTTCACATCTCTCGGCGTTGACGCAACCACGCCTATTTCGTGTCCATTTTTTTACGAGTAATAAAATTCGCCGGACGGTCATCACTTTCTCCAAACCTGTCGTGTAAAAGCTTTTTTATTTATAGCTTTACGCCAGCCTAATTTACGATGACACTGACGATCTTTGCAGTTTTTTTGCACAAAAGCCCGAGATTTTCAGCTCTGCAACACGTATTGTAGCTTAGCATTCTCAGATTATTTCAACGTTAAAGCTTATTAAAAGCCCAATCATTGGGTTTATAAGCCATAATATATCAAACAAAAACATATTAAGCAATTTCATTTTAACAATAAACGTGAATGCATCAATGTAATTTACGTTGCAAATTAATTGAATACAGTACACTACATACAGCTAATGACGTTTGCGTCATACCGCATTATGAATGTGCGTATCAGCTGATTGGTTTGGTGAACTGTAATTCCATTTGCGGACTAAATTAACGGCCTTATCTACGGGCTGATCGCGCGGACGGATTCTGCGTGATCGACACATTCTGCATTGTACGACGGATTATTTTGACAAGCTTGTATTTTCGGATCTTGAGCAATGTCGCAGTGACCGCGAAGTAAAAAGTTGGGGCTTGTTGCTAGTTATGCAATAAGTTAAAAGTAAAGAAGAAAGAAGAAAGACAAATTCATCATCATCATCATCGTCACCACCATATCAGCCGATAGACGTCCACTGCTGGACATAGGCCTCCCTCAAGGCTCTCCACTCAGACCGGTCTTGTGCTTTCCGCATCCACCGCGATGACGCGATCCTCACTAGAGAAATTGATCAAAATCAAATCGTTAATTGCAAGAATGTAAGTAGATTAGGTAAAAAGGGTCTGAATTAATTTAAGCTTAATTAAATCAATGGGTCCCTGCCACTATACACAATGTCAATTTATCGCGGAATTAACAGTATTTTTTCTGTAAAAGACAATCATGTTCCACAAAAAAAATCTGTGCACCTAATTATAGGTACCTACCTAGTTACTTTATTATCATCACAGACTAATTACGAGAGTTCAAGGCACCGAGGTAAACCAATATGCACATGGAACTTCCAAAGATATCAAGCATACTCACATATTTTCTCGAAAGGTTTAATCTTGTAAGTATCCTGTCGCAGGATACAAGATTATTGACGAAATTGAATTTGACTGATGGTATCAAATATTTACGAAAACAGGAACCGTAGCCGAATTAGGTTAGATAACAAAATATAAGCTCGTCGTCCGTGGCCATTATTACTTATTGTGAGGAATAGTAGGTATCTTTTGGAATATTCAAAAAACGTTACCACTTTATTCCATAGTTTTAGAAAACTACATAGTTTTGTCCACCTAATGGAGATCTGTTTTCATTGTTGACTTAATAACCGTTATCGCCCTGCCGAGCTCCAATTACCAATCTTTGTGAAGAAAATGTCACGTTTATTCTGTTATGCCATAAATATTTACGTCAAAGAACAAACGTTCACACTTTTGCATCTGAAATTTTATTTAGGGGAGGCTGCTTAGTCTTTGCGAGTAATTTCGAAATCTTGAGTGATATTGTAAAAGGATTTGATTTTGATCAGGCAACTACCGTTTTCTGTATCTAATCTAATGTATGATTGTTTGTTTCAGAATATATCAATATTGGTGGTGCTGTTATATAGTTGGCGGATCGGTGTAAATGCCAAGCGGTACAAGGAATTGGATGATGTTTATTATGGTAAGTTTAACTTTGTACCTAATTATAATTTACTTCACAGTTACTTCTCGTGGTTACACGTAGGTATATTTGTTTGTACGTTATGAGCGTAAAATAAATAGCAGTAGAAAAAACGATCAGAGATACATATGTATATTTTTTATGAACAACGATGTTAACTATGTTTATGCATATCCGTTGTGGCTACGCGCGACTCTAAATTTCAAGAAACAGAATTAAAACCAAGAAAAACATAGCCCTCCTTTCTGGAGCAATCAGGTAGATAGGTACAGAGACGACGAATTTTCGCAAGATGACACTCAGTCAATGTCAATTTAATGAGAAATCTTGTAATTAACTTATAAATGGAAAAGGAGGTACTCGAATTAATAATGCCATGAACAATGGCGTCCATTAATATCATGGGCCATTCGCGTCCGCTCCAGTTGGGTAATTGTATTGATTGGATGATAAAGTATTGCTAATAAGGCTGCGTATCCACCAAAGATGTTCGAGGTGGTTATAGCGGTGGGGGAGGAAAAAATCTACCAATAGCATTACTTCGTTTTAATAGCATCGCTCAGCGTAGCTCTCCTATTGGTGGGTTTTCCACGCACACCGCTTAGCTACCTCTCAAATCTATGGTGGATGTCAGCCTCACAGGTAGTGTATTTTGTTAGCATTCAGTAATTACACATGAATATGAGGAAATGTTATATTGTCCGCTTGACCTGAGCTATTTGTAAATAGTATGTCTACTCTAATTATGGCTACAAGCTCCCATTAGCAAATTGACTTATGAACAACTAAAAGAGTAAAAAGTAAAGGTTTTTATTTTAGGTGTTTAGACAAAATCTGACCACAAAAACATCAAGATGAATTCAGAACTAAAATAGCATACCTAACTTGATCATGTACGGAGTACCTTGCAGTGGTAGATTAAGTCTCTATACTTACTTAGTTATTTTTGAGCTTCTCGTTGACCTTTGGAGGATTTTACCAGCCTCTTGCTTTAAAAACATCTGAATAAAAACCACTGCCCACTAAATACATTCCGGTGAAAACGTGCTTTGACGTTTATGACGTGCGAATGACTAAGGGTCGGCAAGGCAATTTCCCGTTCGGCTATACGTTTATTATTATTACAAGAACCTCTTTCAGGAAAGCCATACAATATTAAAAAAGTCCATCTTTCAGAGGGAAAAACTGTCGCACAAAAAGCCTTTGCCTTTCGTCAACGTCTTGACGTCGCCTTAGATTTGTGGAAAGCCTTAAAAGTACACAGGCCGCCGACAAAAGGTAATTGCGACGGCACACGGCACAGCTTGTGTATTCCAGTGGCTCGTGCGAGTACAATCGTCAGACGGGCTTGATCAACGACCGACAAAGAACTCAATTGGCCGGCCCGCTGAAATATCCCCCAAACCTTTAATCAAGGGAAACATGATTAATTTGCCGGTTTGTTTACGCAGATCGATGGTCGATATAAATCTCGAATGTTCTGTGTGAGTAACGATTATTGTTTGCGCGGATTTGAATACATGAAGTGTCTGCCTGGTTTTTTAGGAGCTATGACCGATGGGTATTATCTGTGTGATGAATTTAACACCGATTGCTGGATATCCTGTTTCTGAATATTGCGCAACAAATCCAAAACGGCTTCATTGCTACAATGTTTTTCATTTTTGATCGAAACCAGATTCCTTTTAATGCTTTCCGTTGCGAACACAGCGGCAACGACGTCGCGACAACTTTTTGTACATGCTGTTGGCACACAAAGCTTCCAATTAATAACATTTTATACTCCCGTGCCTTAAAAGGGAATATTAAGCTCACACCGCACCGCCGAAACGCAAAGAGCCATTTCACTAGCAGGATCCAGTAAAATTTCAATTGAACAACACTTAAGTGAATTTATTTCGGCACAACCGCGAGTCGACACGTGCTTCGCTTCACCCGATGAGCACAAAGAGAAACAATTTTGCTCGTGTAAAAAATGAGCAGGTATTAAGCAAGGGAAAAGGCGATTACGCGGTAATGAATTTCGTATAAAAAGGTTGCTCCGCTGCGCTGTTTAGCTCATTATCGGGCTTATTTCTCTTTTATTTTCAAACAGTATCATCATTTCTTAGGTAATATTTATCGCGGTTTGCGCCCCATTGTTGAGGTGCGGCGGTTGAGGGTAAAAACAGACACTTTTTCTCAGAAAAGAAGCTTGTTATTGAAATGCCCTTAAATTTTCCCTAAAATATGACCTCTTCAATCTGGGCGGAAAATGAGAAATAAGCTGTGTCTTAAGTTTATGTAGGTATTAAGGTTTTGTCACTCAACTCATTTTTCCCTACCTAAATGGTTCTACTTGTTGTGTGTCTGCTTATACACACTATACTTAAATAATAGTGACGGGAATCGAATTCATGATCTCAATTGGAAAATCTTTTTGTATTTTTTATTATTTTTTCCAATTATTTTTTATTTTTACGGTCTTCCCGTGAGTATCAATTATATTTTTAAGAAACTCACCAAAACATGAATACACAGAAAAAAACCAGAAAAATACCAACCCCGGGAATCGACCCCGAAACCTCGACACTCCGGGTCGCGTGCCCACCCTTACACCACCACCTTATTTAAATACCAATTCTGGTGTAAGGGTGGGCACGCGACCCGGAGTGTCGAGGTTCCGGGTTCGATTCCCGGGGTTGGTATTTTTCTGGTTTTTTTCTGTGTATTCATGTTTCGGTGAGTTTATTAAAAATATAAGGGAATCCAATTACCAACAATTTGAAATGATTCGAATCAAATCACTACAAACCCTCATTCGAATGGAACTTGACATTAATTCGAATCAAGCTAAACTCCGAATCACAATTTCTGCTCTATGTTAACTTATTTCTAGTTCTTACTTTAATTAATAAAATCATCAATGAAATAACAAAGAATTTGTTGCCTTACACAGTGCTTCTATTTTGTTAATATTGTATTGAGAGCTGGTCGTTTTTGGAAAAATAAAAATCCAACTTTTAACGGTACAACTGCCGCCGAAAAAGTATCTACCGCTTGACAGATAGATATGTTGGTAAAATAGAAAAACTGTATGCATACACATTGTAATGATTCGAATTAAACGTGTTAATTCGAAACATTTGTTTGGATGCCTGATTCTAAATCAAGGTTTTGTTCGAATCCACAAATCGAATTGAGTTCAAACTATTCAAATCTTTCCTAATGTCCCTTGACGATAATAATACGAGTACCTACATTATCATCTTTTACAAGCAGAACGGTAAAAGAGTAAGCTCAGGATTTAAGCGTATGAAGTATGACATTTTCAAGTGAATCCTTATTCGTAAGCCTAGAATGGGTATTTTAGTAAGTAAGCTGGTGAACCTACTGTTGATTGATTTCACTACAATACATGTAAACGGAACTGAACAGGGTAGGGTTGTCAACGTTCCGCGTTTTTGTTGGCCGGCTTCGAAAGATCCGTCGTTCAAACATCGTAAATCTTCCAATTATCCGGATAATCTAAGCGCAACTAAAACGTTGGGTTAATAAAGAGAGGTGTTTTTAGGTCAAGGAGTGCCCACAATAAGATAAGCCCACGGGGCCGACGCCGTCCCAATAGTTGACACGTTCAATCTCAATAAGTAGCAATAAGGGTGACAAGCAGGGTGTCAATTATTGGAATTAACGTGTCGATCATTATGACGTTTACCTTATTTCAATAAGTAGAATTTTATTTTCAAGTTTAAGTAGCTTGTCTTCAAAGAACAGCATATTCCGTTATACATAAACGGGGTAAATTAGCGCAGAAATTTAAGATTTAAATAGCTTAATCGCTCTAATGTTAACTGGCACACTAAACTTAGATCCGTTTAAAATATAGTGCAATAAAGAATTATACGTACGTACATGTTACACCTTCTACTTCATCTTGGTCAGCTGATCCCACAGAACTACCACATCAAGATAGAAGGAAAGAGTTAATATTTTTGTATGGGAATCTAATGTGTAACATTTTGGTAGTTAGGTGTCTTATATAGCAGTTCTTTTTGGCACGCGAGGTTTTTGGCCACTCTCTCCTTTTATCTCGATATCGTAATGCTGTGGCTGATCCATTTGCTCCTTTGCCTTCCGTCTTGAAAAAAAAAGTGTCAGTTTTTTATGAGTGGCAACCCCATTAGCGTGTGGAATCACCGGCTGAACAACTGCGCTCAACGCGCTTGGGAATTTTATGATTAATCTTCATTCAGCTGCTAGCCTCCCTGCGGACACTACCTCGAATTGTTTAATATTAAATTAGACTTTCAGGGAAAGACAATAAGCCTAATTGATTGTTTGATTGACAATAACATATAGTATGGTTCCTGAGAGATGAACCATTTGTTATAAGTACTGAAGTTTGAAGAAAACTTAAATTAAAGTAAGATATATAGTTATCAAGTTTTTAATTCTTGGAATCTTGTCTGTCCCCCGTGACGAACAGAAGATAATGCTAAGGCTGACACTTCACTTGGTCGCATTTACCAAATATTTGTAATTTCATTGCTGTTATTCAGGTGAAAAACGAAAGATGCGACTCGAATATTTTTCAAATTTCAAACTAAATATAAAGAAAGACAACAAAAAATAATTCTCGAACTGGGATTCGAACCCAGACCTCCACCATACCGTGGCGACGCGCTACCAACTACGCCATCCGAGCAGTCATCAGTCGAATATTTGTCAAGTGCGGTCAAGTGAAGTGCCAGCCTAACGTTAGCTTTTCTCTACGAGGACAAACTATTCGGGTGAGGAAAACGAGCTTAATTTTTTAATTTGTGAGCCTGTGTAAGTTGTTGTTGTTGTAATTTCGGTCGCGTAATTCAACACAATACAACAACACAACTCATTTCGCGCTCGAAATTACGCGACTCGCAACTCAAAAAATTACGCTCGTTTCGCCTCACCCTTCTTGATGCAATTTTAATCTTCTTTTTATACCTATAAAACAGTACCGTGACTGACTGACAGACAGACAACGCACAGCCTAAGCCACTGGACCTAGAGACTTGGAATTTGAGGTGCACTAAGAAGGGATTTTTCGAAATTCTCACGGGATAGGGACTATTTTGAAATATTTCACGGGGGCAAAGCCGCGGGGCATAAGCTAGTAAAGGTATAAGTATTTAACTATACTTATTTTTCACATGCTGGTAGATGCGATCGCACCGTGAAATGACGTGACAAGGTACTATGTTACGTTGAGTTGAAGCACCGACAACCTGATAAATGTATTCTTACGAGGAGAAAAATGACGTGTGAAATTTTTAGGAAAGGTGATAAAAAAGAAATGCACCTATGTCCTTTTATTTGATGGTTAATAAACATTCAAAATGAAGTGACTTAGTCGAGAGTGTTGAGAAAGACAGAGTTAACAGCTTATTAGTTAAATGTACTCATAATAGTAGTTTATGCAACTGTTAGTGAGGGTCCTTAAAAGACTTTATGAAACGAGGCGAATGCCGAGTTTCATATTAGGATCACACGAATGTTATAAGGCCTAATTATGTAGAGTTGCATACATTACTAAACTTATTCTACACACATCGACGACCGGATGGCCTAGTGGTTAGCGACCCAGACTATGAAGCTTGAGGTCCCGGGTTCGAATCCCGGTCGGGGCAGTTGTTTGTATGATGAATACGAATGTTTGCTCTCGGGTCTTGGATGTTTAATATGTATATAAGTATGTATTTATCTATGTAAGTATGTTTATCCGTTGTCTAGTACCCATCGATATGGTAATGCTGTGGCTGATAGGCTTTGCCTAGTTTGGGACTAGGTCGATTGGTGTCAATTTGTCCCATGATATTTATTACGTACTCTAAGATGGCTTTGGAAGCCGAAGGCATAATAAACCTGTCACGATTTTGGCTGTTTTTCTGTTAAATTATATTATAATCGAGCTGACGTTTCGTATTGATTTTTTTAAATTGAAACCTATTTTTTTATTGTATTGGTTTTTGAAGACGAAAATTAACTGTCGTAGTGATGGTCATTACCGACGGTGTCTGATCGCATAATAGAGAACTTACGATACTTGTGTAGATAAATGCTTTTACTATAACAAGTTATAATCTTGAGCGAATCAAACTGGTAGTTATTTCACCCGTTGCAGGAGTACCAAACGTGGCTCGCAACGCCCACTCGGCGCAGCGGCTAGAATAAATAAAGTTCTTACTTATTCAAAACCTCTTACGGAAGCTGTTTTGAATTTCAAGACGTGGTTTGGATCGTAAAATACGCTTATCTTCATTCTTATCTCAATGTGTGCAGTAAACTATAGGCTCATACTAACTCTTGTACTTTATAGCACTTATTTGATATCAAAAACACGTGCGGCCGTATAGGTAGGTACTGCGGCTATAATAAAAAAAACCGGCCAAGAGCGTGTCGGACTCGACCGGGATAGGGTTCTAAAGAAATTACGAAAAAGTCCTGGCATAGGATACCTAATTTTAAAAGTAAAATAAAAAACAAATAAAATAAAAGATCATTTATTCACAAAAAAACAACAAAAATGTACATGAACAAGTAACAACAAATAAAAAGCCATTACAATTTTGTGAAAAGGCGAGGCCTCAGCAGAGTGCTGGTTTTCAGTCCTCACCTTGTATGTGAAAAATGGTAGTGTGGCTGCCAATTTATTAAAGAAACACTATTGAGTATATTCACTTACTTAAGCAAAACAATATCCCTTCCAAATTAAACAAAGCAATACAAGTTTTACTACAACAAAAATGAGCACTTCAAAGCTAAAATATTTCGCAAATGATCTTTCAACACCCCCAATATTCCAACGATACTCCACACTATGGGGTAGATGAGAAATAAAAAAAAATCACTCCCACTTTACGACGTGTAGGGGAGGTACCCCAAAAAAATATGGTTTTTTCAATATTTTATTCTACCACTTTGCCCGCCTAATAATTATGTACATTTTATGCAAAATTACAGCTTTCTAGTACCAATAGTCTCTGACCTAAGCCGCGGACAGAAAGACAGACAGACAGACGGACATGAAGAAACTATAAGGGTTCCATTTTTGCCATGTTGGCTGCGGAACCCTTAAAATACAGACATTTTAACATGAAACTACCGTGAGACTCGATCAGTGAAATAAACGGATCACTTAGCGTGAACGAACGAACCTAAAAAAAAAGAGTACATTTTATTTTCTGTTTTTGTATTAACGGCTGTTATTGTTGTATTATTGAAACAGCGGCAATAATTTAGGGAGACGTATTTTTCGTGAAGTTTTGTTAAAGACGTCATGCCTCACCCGAGGCGTCTCATATATCAAGGGCTTATGAAAATGAGAAGCGCTGGGTGATGTATTGGAATGAATTTAGGGCTTCAAAAAATTAATTTGAGGCCTCTGGCGCTGATGAGATCTTAAGCCTACATTTCGATATACTAAGTGGTATTGCGAAAAAATCGTACCTATTCTAAACTTGTCTCAACTAAAACGTTTCGGAAAGTGAAAATGTTGAATATTTTTCTTCGAATTGATTGTTAGTTCTGTCTTCAGAACTCTTTTGCACTTCAATGTACATACCTAATAAAATCACCCATTCAAATTAGATTTGGGTATCTATGACAAATGCAAGGCCTTTTTCAAAACGCCATGGAATTCTAAGATCCTGGACGTGTACGACACGCGCTCTTGGCTGGTTTTGATGTTTAAGTATTCTTCTAACGAAGGCTTTTTTGTAACTCTAGGCAGGTAAGTAATCCATTAAGCACTTCGTTTTGTCATAGTAAAATATACTTCTCGAAAGCACAAAGAGGGCTTTTCAGCAAACATTTTACACTTTTAATAATTTCAACTACCTTAGATACTGGGACACGTTGTTTATTGTGAACTGCAACAAAAGCCAGAGTTTACTTCGAGGTAAAAGTCGCAAGATTAAATCCGCTTTTGCTAATTAAAGTGTCCCCAATATCTTCAGGTCATTCAACACTGCTTCCGTACCAAAACTGGCCATCCATTCGTCCTCCCAAGTTGCTTCCTACAACACGGTCTGCTATTATCTGGGAAACTTGGCAATTTACTGCCAAAGCTGCGGGAAATGCAGCTTGAAATAATGCAATTTTGCAGCGCAAGTGGTGTTATAAATTGTAATGGTGCCTTATTCTCGTAAGCATCTGTATTAAGCATCACATATCTTATGCCACGAGTATATCAGCCTAGAGCTTATGAGTTTAATTTAATATGCTTGTTGAGAATTAATACAGTCGAGTGTGCAATAATACGTGTATCATGCACGGTATATGAAATATTACGTTATTCATGTTATGAAAGATTTTGAGGTTTATAACATGAAACTACTTAGAGGGATAAACAGATCAATCACGAGTAAGAATTAAGGTAAGTCGAGTTTGGCCCGACATGTTCCGATCTAATTGTAGTCCTTTCTCTAGGAGCGCACGACTCGGCGGCAGCGAGACGTGCTGCAGTTTTTAAACGTATTATATATTGTATATATATAGAGTACTTGTGTTATGTGTCCAGGTGAAGTATTCAAGATAGTAGACTCCAGGTTCCGTTAGTAAAGCGCGCGATTTTTTTGTGCGGAAATCGCAGCGTTATACGCAGCGATTAACTTTTGTCTTGTTTGTTCAATGCTGCGTTCACCGCGTAAAACAATGTTTGGTAATTAGATTATCTGAGCCTAGTGTAGTCAACGGCCTAAAATACGTCTCGATCGCGTTTGCGTTGCGGGTGTCAAATAGTAAGAGAAATGCTTGTTGTCGGATACGTGCCACTAGTGACGCTGCTAATGAAAATGAAATGAAATATTTTATTCCGGAAATGGCTTCCATAGTTAATTAATTACAAAATAAAATAAAACAACGAGTAGGTAGTGACTATTTCGGGCACCCAGGTCCTGTGATGTGCCCATAGTAATTCAGAAGTAAACGCGAACGCGATCGGGACGTTTTTTTGGCTATTGATTACACTAGACGCTGATGTTAAATGGCGTGCGTCAAACGCATCGCGCTTAACGTAGCGTTTATCGCATAAAACAACCGCGAGCTTAAAAGTCGAAACAATGCTCGTAATCTCGACAAAATTGTTCGCCAAGGAATATAAAATTGAATTGATCTCATTTGACCTGACATCTGCATAAATTAATAAGTGTTTGCACAATCTCATTCCCTGCTCCCGTTTATCCCATAGTGAAGAGGTGAGTCGGAAATACTTGCACTGGATAAGGACTGGCCCCGGGAGCCCGAGTAAGAATTTTCATTATCGGTCCGCAGTCCGCCCTGGAATGTAAAGCAATATAATCGCACTGTTTATTTTCAAAGACATTCATTTGGTTTAAAGGGAACAGCGCATCGATGGTAAATAGTAGGGTAAGAAAAAATTCGTTGCGTCTGTATCATCATCATCATCATCATCATCATGTCAGTCGAAAGACGTCCACTGCTGGACATAGGCCTTCCCCAAGGCTCTCCACTCTGACCGGTCTTGTGCTTTCAGCATCCACCGCGAACCCGCGATCTTTACCAGGTCGTCGCTCCATCTTGTTGGAGGCCTAGGCATCTTGTAGGCGTCCGTATAATGAAAACTATTTGAAACACAAAAAAAACTTTTATTACTTTTGTTGTGGATTTCCTTGAACCATGCAGTGTATTTGACTGTGTAAAATAATAGTTAAAATAGTCGCTATAAATCAAAAATATTTCAAATATTTTTTTGAGTAGCTCCCAACTCGGTTACTCACCAGCTGCATATAATTTCCAAGAAGACTTTTCAACGTCTTCCAAACAATGAGCATTATCTTGCCACTAATGCATCTAAAGACTTTTATTACGATTCGTAGAGTTTGAGATAATCTACGTCGAGAAGTTGTAAGCTGTAAGAAGTTTTGTCTTAGCGTGCTAGATGAAGGAAGTTAGTGAGTTAATATAGTGCTACCGTATTCATGGCAGTCGTGTTTAAACAATGCGACGCAGTGTCCTCTGAGCCTCTGACGCGGTTTCGCAGACATTTTTTAAATGAATGCGTCCCGGCAGGTACATAGCAGGTGAAAATAGTGTTTTAGTCGTAAATGTATACTTAGGGTCTGTATAATATACCTATTGTATCCTATTACAAACTTTGTGTTACGTTATAAATGTTAACTTGAAAACTAGCTCTCTAACTCTGTTTGTTCTGCTATTTAGCAGAAGACAGTGAATCTAAGTAGGTAGGCGTTACATTAATAACCGTACTAGTTTTTCAGTAAAATCTCGTTAGTAATTAGTTCAGAGCTTTCACGTAAAATTTTCTCTGTGATCTCGTGTATTAGGTAAAGCTTTGTTTACAGAATTTCGATATTTTGATTTTCTTTGATATATCGTTGCTTAAGTAAACAAGATATTATAATGAAGTTTTTCAAACGTTTAAGCGATGAAGAGTAAATATATCGGCTTAATCTCTCCATGACAACGAAATAAAGACGTAGAATCTATAAGTATTGTATTGCAGGACTGATAATGATTATAGACTCAAATATTAGCCAATAGTACCACTTTCGTTTTATTCGATTTAGTAATACAAAAGATACAGAGCCCTTTTCATAAAAAAGATTTAAACGCTTTCAGCGTAGCAATGTTGAACACGAATGCTAGAATTCCATAGCGCTTGTTCGCCAAGGTTCAACGTATCCTATTCTAGTCAGAAAATTTTATAGTCAAATTCACTTTCAACTGTAGAATTATGTACCTACGTCTCCTTACATAACTTAACTTAAAGTATATCGCGAATGTAGGCGAAGCAAATACTCTGGGGGCAATCGACGTGATCGACTTTGCCTAGATTTGTTCCTGCTCTTCAGAATCGATTTCGTCGAGAGCAGTCATTTGTTCTTTTTGCACAGTCGTGCAGAAAATAAGTCTCGATTGCCACGACTGTATATCTGGATGAGGTGAAGGATGGTTTTGGAGAAATGTGTTGGATGCAAAATTGAAGTGCTTTTTCCTGATTAAAATTATTTGGAAGCAAACGCGCCTTCATGAAAAAAGAATTCATTTGGATAAAGCAATGGATATCAAAAGAACCTTGGTTTCTTTCCATCCCAAAGGGATACAGTTGCGATATTTTAGATTATGTAGTGAATGGGAACCTGTGATATTACGGAAATATTACTATTCATACTACATTCTATATTAACTCGAAATAATAACAGCAATGAGTTGCGACAAAATGCAACCAAAGTACATATTCAAGTACATGTTCCCACAAGGGACGAATGGGTCAACGGACTAAAGCCACCCGATGGTAACGGTTCTTCATGGTACACGGATGGATCCAAAATGAAATCCGGTACGGGAGCAGGCATCCATGCCAAGGACTTTAAGAGTAGTGTAAGTATGGGACGTTATGCAACAGTCTTCCAAGCGGAGACATATGCAATAATAGCCTGTGCGCAAGAGAATATAGATAGGAAAATCAAAGAAACAACCATCCATATTCTCAGTGACAGTAAAGCAGCACTGAAGGCACTTACATCACCTAAGGTAGACTCGAGACTGGTATACAACGGCGTCCAAGCACTGAACTAGCTTGGCAGACACAACAAGGTGAGACTGGTATGGATTCCAGGACACAAGGGCTTCGCAGGTAACGAAAAAGCAGACGCGCTTGCGAGAGCAGGGTCCAACAATGATTATACTGGACCCGATCCATATGTGGGACTGTCACAAGGAACCATCAGAACCGCTATAAATGACCACACCAGAGCCAAACACAGACAAGAGTGGAAAGCTCTGACAGGAGTCAAACACTCGAAGCGTTTCATAGAAAATGTTAACCCGAACTGGACCAAGAAACTTTGGAACCTCAGCAGACGACAACTCCGATACGTAATTGGGGTGTTCACAGGTCACTTCGGGACCAAATACCAATTGGCGAAGATGGGACTCTATGACAATGAAGAATGTAGAATGTGTGGCGAAGAGGTCGAAACAATGGAACACGTGTTGTGTGAATGTGAGGACCTCGCCAGATCAAGAATGAATCTCTTCGGCAACGGCTATCCCGAACCAGAAGACTTTAAGGCACTACCGCCGCGCCAAATCATCCACTACATGGAAGTAGTGGGTAAAGCGATAGAATAGTGCAAAGGAGGGGTAAATGCACAAAAGATCCCGCTGGGTCGAAGTGTATCCGCAAGGACCCCTAGAATTAAGATAAGATAAGATAAGACATTCTATATTTTTGTATGCCTACTCTTTTTTCTGATGTCCTGTCAATCGCCCGAAGGTTAACTGCTAGAGATCCCTTTCAGGGATAAGTTAGCCTTTGTACATTTCATTTTGTTCTGTTATCTGTTATTTTTTTGTTTTATGTGCAATAAAGAGATATACATACATACATTCAGACGTACCTACATACAGCTTAAAGTGTCATTCTATGGAACTTGTTGACTATGTAAACAAACCGCCATAGTAAATTCATCATACAGAGACAAATTCAAAGTTCTATAGAAAGACACTTTATGCTTCCGCTGCATTCTTTTAGGATGGACAGACCTAGCCTGAATAGTGACTGTCTTGTTATTTGTGGTTATACGACTGGTCTTACAACATGACATGACAGAGACACCTAGAGACACTAACGCTATCTGGTAAAGGTTTAATTACTGCTCTTTCATACAAATATTGTAATAATTTCATTCACTCACTCTTAGGCATTTTTCATGAGCCCGTTGGTATATGCACTCTTTTATTCTTGTATTGTTAAAGGGTCATATTATAAGGTTAAATTTGAAAGGTCAGCTACGTTTAGAAATTAATTATTTGTAGGCTTACCTGTTGCGCACACAAGACACGGGGCGAGTATTGTCTTGACTAATTATGAATCGCAGTAGAATTAATCTGATACAAAAACTTTTTTTGTAAAAGAATGTCATTTTTCCTGACGGTATTAGCTGATGTATTGTTGTCAGCAGAGCTCTTCACATGTAAAAAAATTCAACAAGATTACAAACAACTAAATACGGGACGTGCCACAAGGGAAATTCATACAAAACTGCACTTGAGCTGCTGGCTAGTCTGGAATATTGATTGAAACTTTAATGCTATCATAAATCTGTCGGTATAAAAACTTGTTTATTTCCGCAACTGGGACAGGTTAAGTACCTACCTACTCGTAAAACAATACAGGATAACACTATTCGCTGATCTAACTCCATATTTGTGTAAGACAACTGAAAACATTGACAAAGGCGTGGCTGACCGTGAACATGGCTCGAAAAATATTACAAAATGTTTTGCGTAAACAAATAATAACACGAATATACGCCTTTCTGAAGGGTTTTTTAGCAAAAGAAAGTTCAAAATTCAAAATTCAAAATTTTATTCAGCAAATAGGCAGTTGAATGCTCTTTTACACGTAATTTTTTTGAGTCTACCAGCGCTTTCGGAAAGACCATGATTGCCAAGAAGAATGCGCCGCAAGAAACTTGGCACAAAGTAATTTTTTCTAAAAACAAGTTACATTAGCTCTTACAATACGTAACCACAGACAAATCACACAAAGAAACCTCACTCTGTAATTAAAAGATTAAGAGAGTTAGTGGTATAAGCGGTATTAAAAACTTTATCATCTCCAAAATTATCAGCAAAAATAATTCATCACAATAGTACCTATCTATATTCGTGTCATGCCTTTAACATGTAAATATCTAAGACTTCCTATATTTGCCACGCAAATTGCGTGAAAATACGGAACACGTGCATAATTCGGAGACGAATTTGTTTTAATGGCATAGGGTGCCGACGCGTGCCGACGGCGAATGGGAAGCGTCACGCACATAATTATATGCTCAATAAAAATATTTGCTATATGCACACAATTACGGTCTATTGAACTCCACGGAAATATAACTTTGTGTAAAGCTTTTTGTTCGGCCTACGTGGAACATTGGAATATCATATAGATAATTGATCTATATTTATATAATAGGGTATTAGTTCTACTTTACGTACAGTCCTTTCAATGCACAATATTATAGACCGACAAGCGGACATCATCATCTCTTTCTGTTCCCCGATAGTGGAATTAATTTAATTGTTGATGATTTCAGAAAAACTGCCATTTTAGAGACATTGCTTTATTTTTCTTGTAGGTAATCTTTACGTAACGTCTATAGAGGTAAATTCAGATTTTTCTCTCTGCAATCAAACTTCGGAGATAAGGAGGGGCACGGTACCTAATTCTTGACATTTTGTATTTTAATTCGAAAACTATGCAGCTAAAAAATGCTCATACATTTAAAGTCATAAGACATACAGTAATCAATAGATACGTCATTTAAGCATATATATATATATTTAAGCATATAATTATTCAATAAAAAAGCCGGCCAAATGCGAGTCGGACTCGCGCACGAGGGTTCCGCAGAAAGATTTTAACGCTTTTCCCCAGTGTTATAAGAAGTCCAGTGTTAGCAGAGCCCGGCTCTTAAGCAAAATGTACGCAGTGTGGGGTCAACTTATATTGGTCTGCGAAATCTACAGACAGACATAAAAATTTAAGATTATGAGACTTTTCGGCGTGGTTGTGCTATAAGAGCTACCTTCATACCAAATTTCAAGTTTCTAGGACATCTGGAAGTACCCTTTAAGTTTTTGGAAATCGGTAATTTGTATGGAAATAGATTTTTTAATGACTGTATCTTTTGATTGCGTTTACTTAGACGGTTGATTTTTTCACGGCTTCAAGGGACCGCAGGCTTGAGTATTTGATATTAATTTCAGCATGCTACCTCTACGCATTCGAGAGAAAAAGGGTCTTGACAGACAGACAGACAGACAGACGAACAACAAAGTGATCCTGTAAGGGTTTCGTTTTTTCCTTTTGAGGTACGGAACCCTAAAGACACAAATTACAACATTACTTATTAACAAGGATTATGGAAAGTAAACGGATTGACAAAGCCCATACTTTGAATCGTTCTTATTTACATTCAGCGCCATCTACCTTGCTTGAGTGACACATTCGTACCGCTGTTTTGTTATTATTTGACCCGCTGGCTACGACCTTGGCGCCATCTAGAAATTGCTTGAATTTTAACATGACTGGGGGGAACGATTCGAAGCATGGGCTTTGACACTCCGTATACTATCCTCCTTGCATATTAAAAAAGGTATTTCAAATAAAGACTTCATTCAACATTTTTCCTAGAGCTAGCCAACTTAACCTACTAGTAGGTAAGTAAAATGTCCCCCCCCAAGGTCACCGTCACTGCCCATTGTGCCCGTGCCCAGAAGACTGGCAGCGTTGCCGCGTTCGATTGGATCGCAAGGTTAATTCTTTGTCCAAAATAGCTCGACTGGTTACCGCAAGCATCTCTTGGCGATATCTCGCGCGCCTGGGCTCCGCGGTCCTAGGGTTTCAACGCCAAACGGCACATAAATGTAGCTGGATATTTGCGACGTTTGAGTTCAGTGCCGGCCTTAGGGGTGGAGGGGGGGGGGGGGGGTACAGAGCGCCGCGCGCGCCGGCATATCGTCATCACTGTCCTAATTTTATTTTGATATAAAAAAAAAAACATGTTTATAATTATAATTTATAAGTAAGATACCTACATACGGGCGCCAAATGCATTCATGACTCGCCCGGGGCGCTTACATGCTTAAGGCCGGCATTGTTTGAGTTGCTCCGCAGTTCTGTGGCTGCCGTCGCGCCGACCTTTCTGCACGTTGCTGGGACATGAGATGCAGCGGGGGTATCCAAGCACGTAGCGTCCTGCCTTGCTTGCTTTATTCAAAAGTTGGCTTTTTAAAACAAATTGTTTGAAACGGCTAAGACAAAAATAGGGTAAATGAAGAGCTCTTAGTTCTTTTGTTTTCCGAAGGTCACTTGACAACTGAGGGTCCTTCTAAAATTTGAAGTGTTCTCCATCAGAGGAAGTGATGCCAATGAGGTGCTCCAATAAACAAAAGAGTAAGAATAATGCGGTAAACAATTATATTAGGTTCAGTTCATATTTTATTTGCTTCCTGTGCGAGTTGTATAGTACGCACACAGCTACGTAATATGAACTTGAGCCCCGTGCTGCTAAGCACCTCTCTGCTTTCCTTCGACGCACAAGCAGTCAAAGTAAAAAAAAAAAAATAATTACGTAAGAAAACATAATATAAAAACATTAAAAAACTCATGATCCCAAATGGAGTATCTTTTTTTCCCCTTTTTTTTATTTTTACGTTTTTTCCCGTGAATATCAATTATACTTTTTAAATACTTACTCAAACATAAATACACAGAAAAATAAAACAGAAAATGCTTATCCCGGGAAACGTCTTTTTTTCTGTGTATTCATGTTTCAGTGAGTATTTAAAAAGCATAATTAAAAAATCACTCGAAATGTGGGAACCATGTTTGTGTTAATGAAGTCAGTTTTTCGGCATTCATTAAACCACACACCCCTTATGCCAGCGTTTACCTTTAACATTGCACACAATATTACAACCGCTAATTTGTGAAACGCAAACAACGTTATTTCTACATCCATCACCAGTGTCGAGCATCCTTTGACGGTGGTAATAGTAATCAAGACAGATGGGTACACGGTTCCACATGGGTACACGGAAAGAAATTATGTAAAGAAGTCGCTTTACATGTTCCGCAATTTACAATACGAAAAATAGATCGACGCGAATAAAATTAAATTTGCTCGCTTCGAAGGTTGAAACCAAGACGCCATTACTAAAGCGAACTGTTGCGTCGTCACTTTCATAAAATGGGGGAATGATTTTATTTCCATGTACCTACTGAGATGCTTCCTGTTCAGATTTTTGCTGTATGGAAGGTAGAGAATAATTGGGTTTTGTTTCCACTTTGGGCTTTATTTGTTCTTAATGAATTATTGAATTAATGTGCAATATGGGCCCGGCCCATATTGGTTTCGAGACAATCAAATGATAGCAGTCGCGAACTGTACAATGTGCAGAGTTTTTCGACATTAGGGTACTAAACTATAGACAGTAATCATACTACATATTTTCAATAATAAATTGACTAATTAATATTTTCTTTTGTTTCAGGTGTACAGATAGCGTATTTTGCAATAATAGGAACCCAAATGTTTATGATTATGCTCAGCATAATCTTGTTCTATGGGATTTATAAAGTAAGTATCATTTTTGATCCACATAATCTATGCCCAGTATTTAGATAAACGCTTGTAAGATAAAGTTGCATATGACTAAGACGGAAATCTTAAACAAAACCTGGTACCCGTTTATATTTTATCTCTTTTGTTTCAGAATTAACTTGGCTTTCTTTTTCAAATTTATGTTTCATAATTAATTTGGCTCTCTTTTTCACATTTATGTTTTTGATGGGATTTAACCTTTAAGTACAGTATTGACGTCGTATACCTATACTATTTTTGTTAGGCTCGCCAACTGCCATTTTCGTATTCACACAAAATCTAGTTTTTTTCCTAAATAGTAAATTTTTCTACTACGCTGTTACTTTGCTTTTTTTCTAACGAATATTCTAGTTTTGTGGGGAAATCCTTCACCAGACTCAAACTGAAAGTTTCAGAACCAAAAACGGTGAAAAAGCGGTCCTGTATTCTAGCACTGGATGCCCAAGCGACCAAACCCCGACTTAATATTAACTTAGGCTTAGAAAAGATTGATAAGGATCGCCCATTAGCCTAGTAAGTAACAATTGCGAGTAGAGAGCCACTTAAGCGTGATCCGTCTCAACCACTCGAAACGAGGACTATTCAATGTGTATCCATGTAAGACACGTTTCAAGTTATACTGGTGGTGTGTGAGTCTGTAAGTATCGTTAACATGGAAATGTAGATTTGGGAATAGCTCCTGACAGTTGCCCGCAACTTGATATTATATTCATGTATATGTTTGATTGCATCACTTCGAACATAGAAATTGTTTTAGATGCTTGCAGGTTGCTTAAAAAATAACGCATTGTGACTGCGTGCCAAAAGTTTTATAGTTAATAAATGGAATGTATTTTAAGTAAAATAACTACGCGAATAGTTCTGAAACGCCCTTAGTCAAAGTTCCCGAAGGACTAGAGACAATACCTAAGTTGATCACAAGTTGCTATTTACTTTACAAAGTATAAGTTGCATAGGCAATGCTCTCTATCTAGTCTTACGCAGAGAAACCGAGACCGCGCCATAAAATAATTTTACATTTCAAACGAAAACTCTTAAAAGATAAACGTCAAACAAATTCCCAGATAACTTGGCCTTGGCAAACCTTTGAATTTACAATACAATACAATACAATAACTCTTTATTGAACACCACATAACAGAATTTATCTTACAATCTTTCGCTTAAGATGACAAACTTAAATCTGTGACAGCTGATTATTCTGCTTGCTTAAACACGTATTACTAATACGCTCAAAGTGACAGTGTTGGTCATGTCAATTCCAGCTTAATAATCTTGCTCTTTGTCTCGCCCAGAACAAAAATACAATTTTTTTGAGTTAACGTGGAAATTTGGTTAAATTTCAATGGCACACCATATTTACCAAGTGACGAAAAGGATCAAAAGTTCGTCAGTTTCTGAGGACAAACCAGGAGCATTCCTGTTTGAGATTTTTTATTTTATTACACATTATTATATATTATCGTTACACATTTTTAACACACCTACAGGTAAACTGTAGGTACACCGGTGCGGCATTAAGGCCGTTCATTACCTACATCACCTACAGTAATATTGGTGCGACGTGACATTGACATCCATTAATTCGAGGTTCACGGTCGATCTGTCAGTCTGATGGACAAATTCGTAAGAACATGCTCGCTCTAATAACTGTTGGACTACTTATGAAGGTACCTACAATTAGATGGCGTACACCATAACCACAGTCCCATAAGCCCATAACTGAGAGGTGAAGTGAGTCGCGGGGAGGAACCCGCAGGTTGATCGTCTATTGTCACCTTTGCTCTCTCTCTCTCTCTCTCCGCCTCATCCGTACCCCGGGGTCTCAGTAAAGTTGTACAGCTACATGCACCTGATTTGCTAACATATAGAGTATTTTCAGGAAAACGTGGCGTTTCTGGTGCCCTGGGTAGTGGGCTGCATGACCTTCATGGCGCTGGAGGCAATGGCGATGGTCTACTCCAACATACTTAGAGACCATGTCAACAGAGTAAGTACTTTTAAAACTAAGAGAAATTATGACTTCTAAGATTACTTTTTGCTATCCTTCTCTGCTTTGCATTATAATCCCATTGTCGAAGGAGGGTTATTGTAAGCACCGTTGTTGCAAAGTCATGTACAGCAACGTAAGATTTTGGTATGTTACTAATTTTAACAGATTGTTTTGAGTTTTTCTCAAGAAGACTGTTGTCTCTTATTTGAGGTCCGGTGGTCTTCTGTTGAGGATGAAATGGACTCAAAACTTCGGAATTGGTAAATTCATTAAACGCGAATCACCTTTTCAAGTTAGTTTCATTCTAGAGTATAATATTAACGAAAACTGTTAAAATATTATAAACAAAACATACCACTTTTAGTTCTTTATCAACCGTAGTCACACTTTCTATCACAACAACGACCGTATAGGCAGAATAACTTTCTGCCTAGCACTGACCAAAATCCAAATATTTCAGTACAATCTTTTGACGGTTTATACTAAACAAACATCGCCCAATGTTTTCAGCCTCGAACAAAGTCGCCCGTGCCGCAACAAATCGCGGAACAATCTGTATATTGTTGGCAGCAAACAAGGTTACGTCTGTTGTGCGTTAGTTTCATTGTGTTAGGCTGCATTCAACTCACAAAAGCGAAATTGATTTTGGCGACAACTTAGTTGCAAAACTTTGTTTGGAGTTGCCGGAAGTAAAAATGCTCGTGTATGATAATACTTTTTAGCAATGGGTTATCGTCCGTAGAATTCACGTTACAGTTGATAACGCCTATAAAACCAAAGCTGCCTTAACTAGGTACTTATATTTAATAGTGTCACAACCTCTACCGACAAAGTAGGTACCTGATCTAGATCAAACGCGGTTTGAACGTTGAATTACTGGAATAGCATGAATTTTAAC
The DNA here is from genome assembly GCA_963691665.1 of Clepsis dumicolana. NCBI lineage: Eukaryota > Metazoa > Arthropoda > Insecta > Lepidoptera > Tortricidae > Clepsis > Clepsis dumicolana. The sequence goes on from OY829506.1 coordinate 4,870,967, forward strand.
AGTCAAATGATAACGTTTAAAGTATATTTTAGATTAATTAAAGTCGCTCACCAGACATGTGAGTTAATTGCAATGGAGGATAGCCTTTCCCTGGAATATTATTTCTGCAAACGTGGAATACATCTCTACAAAATGTATGCACCTGCGGTATATGAACGACTCGAGTGAAACAGCATTTGGCAATTAGCGTTCTCCAGAGTGCAATGAATATCAATTAATGTTTTTTCGGTTTGAAATTCACACCTCAATTCTAATACAGTGCTGCAATACCAACAATGAGATACCTACATTTTGTGTTTTTTGTAGCGGACGCTTTTTATTACTTATTAAGATTATAGATGCTATAAAATTTTATTTTTAATTGCTTTTTTATTTGCTTTTTTTATTGCTTTTTTTATGACCTGTCCGTCGGCTCTTTTGCCTTCAAAGCGTACACTTATGTAGTGGCTAACATGATGTATGTGTGTGTGTGTAGATGTGGGTACGTGTACCACCAGACAGTTTCAAAGTTACGGTGTATGCCACTAAAAGTAATAAAAATGCTGATAGTTAAAATCAAATGAAGGTCACCGTTGATATTGTTTTGAAGTTTCATACGAATGCCAAAGTGATTATGAAGTCACGGTCCGAGCCACTGAACGGAGGCTTAATCGGCTTTGTTATAAGGGTTGACGTGTACACTTCACCATAGAAATTTGCACACTTAAGCGTCTATTGTTTGACGCCAAAGAGCAGGTTTTAAGAAACATTTTAAGGTCGCGTAGTTTATCAGAATACGCTTGTACTGCCTTGTAAACTAGAAGCCTTCATGAAGTTGTAAAATTTATTGTTTTTGAACACGGTTCAAAGTTAAGTGTAAGACGGTAAAGCAAGTTGAAGTGATGTTTCTAAGACTACCTAAAACAAAAATAAACAACAATATTGGCTCGAATGTCAACCTTGACGCCTGTTGCCTCATTTATGTACCGTGAAATGTACCTAAACGTAGGTACACTTGTGTAAAGACAAATTTTGCATTTCTTCTCTCAAAATCCCATCAAATTGTGTCTCAATTAGGCACTTATTTGTCACTAATTAGTAGATAAACCTTGTTCATATATCTTTGATTTCTTGGCATTAGAATATCCTTGAAACATTCTATTCTATTCGTTACATTTGTAATTTATCATGAGCTTTTCGGTGAAAGAAAACATCGCGAGGAAACATGCACACTCCTGCGAAGCAATTCAATAGTGTGTGTGACGTTCCCAATCCGCACTGGGCCCGCGTGGGAACCGTAGCCCAAGCCCTCTCATTCTGAGGGGAGGCCTGTGCCCAGTGGGACGTAAAAAAGGCTGGTGATTATGATGATCCTATTCATTAATAGTAGTTTATGCAACTGCTACATAATGAGGGTCCTTAAAATATGAGCGTTTATGAAACTAGGCGAAGCTGTTTTAAGGCCTAATTATGTGGAGTTGCATACATTACTTTATCTACACACATAATTATTATAAGTACTAAGTAAGACGAATTTGACTGTTTTTTTTAATCATAGACAAACATGCCGAGCTGACGTTTCGTAGACTGTTTTTTTTTTTAATTGTAAATTATCACATTATTATTTATACATGTCGGACTGAACTCGACTTATATACGTGAGCGATCCGTTTTATTTCACTATTGTAGACGACGCGTGTTAATTTTGTATTCACATTAAGTAGTACCTACTTCTAATTAAGAAAATAATTTTAGTTTTGCATGTTAAAATAGTACCTAGTAACGCCATCTGTTACGAAATTAGTGTAACTTTATTGTTGCCAAATAAATCTGTCGGAGGGCGCTCGCATCGCTCGTGTTGACTTGAATTTACCTTAAATCTATTTTTTAATTCTCAAGTAGTTGCTTTCATTCCCATACACGTGCCACGCGAACTCTCTCGATTTTTGCCAAAAAGTGGAGTTTTATTTCATTTTCGGAACCAGTATGCTACAACTATGATTGTAAATTACGTTGGATTCCAAGTTTGAAACATCGAATTCGATATCGAAAAGTCATTACGACTGACTATTACTTTACTGCTTACGGCGGCTGGCTCCGGGCTGGCGGCGAGCAGTCGACGACATGCTGAAATGCTGGTAATTTTCTACGGTTTCTGAATGCATTATAGAGAACTTATGACATGTGTGTAGATAAAATATTCTTAAATTGAAAAACAATGCAGAAAAAATACCTATGTGCATTATTCTGTCTATTCGGCGCAATTGGCCCTTAGCTTCTCCGCGTCAATATTCTGTTATCTTACGGAAACATCGCATTAACCCCGAATAAATTTCTCCTACCTGTATCCGGGTATTAGCTACAGGGTTCCGTAGATAAGAATCCACTACATTGGAACAGCCATACTGAACATAGAAATGTACAAACTGAATTAAGTTACGCATTATTCCAAATTCTAATATTGTTGTTTATATGTGCAATGTAATTTACGTACCTGGTTCGCTCTGTTTTCCCGTGACGATGGCTATACGCACTGCAAAATACTGTTTAAGTAAAACGTCAGAATCCAGAAAAGGGGAAAAATAAGTTGTGTCCTTGGTTTTAAATTAAAAAAAGTACTTACTGTTTTGGATAATAAAGTTAGCAAAATACAAAATACCCTCTCTCTGACGCACATCATATTACGGACGGAGCCCAACAGGGGACGGTGATGTTATTATGATATGCTAAAAGAGCAGAGACAGAACGCCATGCGGGGTGCGGCTGGCACACCCACAACCCACAAAGGCTAAATTGGACCAATTATGGAAACGCTTTTAAAAGTGCCTTCCAGTCTTTCTTTGTACATTTTCTCATTATGTTTCGGTGAACGGGTAAAACAACGCGCGGTTCAACTGCAGGGTTCTAAAAATAGATTAACTTGTGTTGGTAACGGCTCCTCATTACAGTTTGTAAGTTCTTCAACATGCAAAGACTGTTTGAGAAAGGCGTGGTATCTTAAAATACTACGAGAATGGAAGTCCTAGCCAAAATACAGCGGAGAGTAAAATTAGTTCGTACTTATATGGAGCCGAAGATATGAATAACTAAGATATGGTAAAGGACAGGAAAATGAGATACCGTTTTCAGGGTTCTGTACCGAAATGGTAAAAAGGAACCTTTATGGTGTGACTCGGCCTGTCTGTCCATCACAGCTGGTTATCGCAGGAACTACTGATGCTATCGACTTGAAATTTTGAATGTTTTTAGACGACGCTTACCCAAGTATTTTTGAAACAAAAAATAATTAAAAATGCAATTATTTTTATTGCAACAGGGTGTCAATTTTTTTTTTAAATTTGATAGTGCAGTGGTTATTAGGCCAAATAGGGTATCGTTTGCAAATTTTAAAACTTTTTTGTTTAATTTTTAAGCCCTACGGTTTTCGAACTATAATGAAACAATGTCAGAAAATCCCCCCCCCCCCCCTTATCTCTGAAGTATGCAGAGAAAAAAAAACAGAAATTATTACATATAATAGATCTTTAAGACTGTAAAGATGGTAAAATAAAACTGTATCTCTAAATAGAGTATTCGAGAAATCATCATAAAGATACATTAGTTCCACTATTGGACAATAGGTGGTGCTGTCAGCCTCTTCGTTAGTCCTACTCCTACATTGCAGCAGCAGTAGTAGCACAAAAAAAAAATTGGATGATGGCTCGGAACCCTCTCGCTCATAACCAGTTTTCTCTTTTCTACGAATCTGACAGTTACATACCACATCATAATCGAGAACTAACACGATCGATAACTCCCTTTGGCAGAGTTCGCGAATAGCTACTAAATACCTAAAATAGCACAACGCGCGCTCCTTGATTACTCTGGGGCCCGGTTAGTCTCTCAGGATCTACATTATAAATCTAATCTATGTGTTACACACAGCCCGTAGGCGTATGCTCAGCGTTAAAATAGCCCCCGAAAGGGTATGCTTAAAACATAAGTTACTCTTGGTTTTTTTAGGTTAGGTCTAGATTTTGCACTTCATACGAACTTGAAGAAACACTTCGTGTTTGCACTTTTGAATTAGTTTAGCTCCTCCTTACACCAAATATCTTGTAAACGACCCTAAGTCTCAAGCTAAAAGAAACGATTGAAAAGTAAAGAACAATCAACGTGAAATTGTTCAGTTTTCAACTCCCGACCCCAGAAAACGAGGATGTTATTAAGTTGGACGTGTGTTTCTGTGTATCTGAGGCATTTTTGCACCTAAACGGCTGGACCGATTTGGACGCGAGTTTTTTAAAATCGAATGCTAGTTTATTCCAGATGGTTCTTAGCTAAGTTTCATTAAAATCGATTCAGCTGTTTTTAGACATTGAACTTTTAGATTACTTCTTTCATAATTGTACCCTTATGGAATTATAATAAAATTGCATTACATTGAAAATCAGCGAAGTCTAAACTGGTCATTCAAACCTATAAAGCAGGTAGGTAGTTGTATAAAAACATATTTCAGCAAGGTTTATCTTTAAGCTCATTATACTTGGACAGCTGTAAAATACAGTTAATATAAAACGTTTTTTATTAAGGCATTGCAATACAAATTAATTTCTTAGGTACCTTTAGATACAGCAAAAAGCTTTTAAGATTGAACACCGCTCAAAATAATATAAGTAACTGGCCTTCAACAATTTTTGAATTGCAAAAATCTGTTTCAGATTTAAATATCAGTCATACTTTCTTGGACTGTGTAACGTTGGTGTACGTGGAAGCTTCATGTTTATAAAGTAAACCTGTGACCGCGTTGGAATTGAACGGCTGTGCTAAAAACGATAGCGTGGACATGAATAAATGGAAATGACGCTAGAATCACTAAGCGGTCTCTAAACTCATTCGCTGCGCTGGCAATGTTAGTGACGTCCTTTCAACTGTTCCACTTAGCAGAAGACAAATTGTCTGTATTTACATGGACAAGACCGTTTGCATACCACGCCCGGGACTAGGGTTGCCATAAATCTCAAATGAAACAAGAATAATAAGGATTCAATTCGACGTCTCAAGGCAAAACGAATAGTTGCCACATCTTGTTCTGTCTATGTCGAGATAAAAAGACAAATGACGGTCCCATAATGAAATCGTCCTTCGATCTGTCATAGTTTGTTAATAATGGGCATGATATTTTTATTGAAAGGTGTGACTTTCTATTGAGTGACAAATGGATATGTTCTTCCAATTACAACACTGCCAGTTCAATCGTAACTTACATATCCAGCACAAAGCGGCACTTTTCTGCACTGTTTTAGATTTTTTTTAATCGCACTACCAAAGAGGTAACGCATTGTCAGGTTTTATACTAAAAAACTAGACTAGGTTTACAATGCGTTTTGTCGGCCTATCTGACGGAAAAAAGGCATAAAAGTACACATAGAATATTTTTCACTGAGAAATATGAGCGTGCACTTGCTTACCTAATAATTATAATTATGCTAAATATAAATAATTTTAAGGTAAGAGTATTAACCATTATTATGAACCTTACTTTTAGTAATTAATAATGTGTCTATTAATTTTTATAATTAAGGTGTTCTAATTTATTTTTAGTTTTATTTTTTCACATACTTTCCTTGCAGTAGTTGAAAGAAAAACAGATAACCCTTAATTTGGCAATGTACCTACATCATAGTGGACATAAACAGCACATAGCACAAACGTCATAAACGAATTTTTCTGCTGTTCAAAATTATGTCATAATCCAAAGTCACTGAATGTCAAATATCATTAGCAATAGAAGTTTACATTCAGTAACTTATATTGCCATCGTGCTTTTTAGAGCCATAATCTGCTATTGTTAATTAATTTTTCCTGTAAAACTCTAGAAGTGTGGCTACGTAATAGTGTACAGATTTTCCGATATGAAAGATATTTCTGTATTATGGCCTCACAAACCTTATTGTCATGAGCGGGGTGATTAGTTATTAACTAGCGGTTGAATTTATGCTTTTGAAACAATTACGATTCCAATTGAATATTTCAGTTCAATGCATATTCATTTAGGCCTACCGCATAGTTAATTAGCGTATAATTTCAGTTGGAACCTATATAAAAATCTCAAATGTATGTGGCATCGAAGGAAACCAGGAGCTTTTGAGATATTTAAAAGTAAAGTAAAACAATTAATTTGGTTACCCGAGACAGCGCATAATTATAGTGGTGGTGAGAGTTGGGTCTGTGTGCATTTGTGTTGATTCGTTAGACAGTTAAGGGAGAGGTGAAAACATACACAATATTTACGAATCAACACACACTCACAAAGACCCAACTCTCACCACCATCATTATCACCAGCCTTTTTTACGTCCCACTGTTGGGCAGAAGCCTCCTCTCAGAATGAGAGGACTTGGGCTATAGTTCCAATGCGGAAGCAGTGCAGATTGGGAACTTCACACACACCATTGAATTGCTTTGCAGGAGTGTGTACTTTCCTTCACGGAAAAGCTCATGATAAATTACAAATGTAATTCCGCACATAAATTCCGAAAAACTCAGAAGTGCGAGCCGGGGTTTGAACCCACGCCCCTTTGCTTGAAAGGCCATAGGTCAAACCACTGGGCTATCATGGCTTTTTTTTCTCACCACCATCGCTGTCGCGTTTCGGAACTCTTTACCAGTACATTTTCAAAGCACCAAAACTGCCGTTCAAGTTATGTACTGGTAATACTGGAAAAAACTGATAGCACGTTGAATGGTGGTTTGGTGCTTTGAAAATGGGCTATTGTTACCATGTAGGTACTTGGTGACGCGGTGGCCTAGTTTGGTTTTTGTGGCATCTGTATCGGCTAAAAATCAACTGAGACTAATGGATATTCGTTCGGCGTTTGAAACCGAGACTAATGTTTTTTTAGTGATCATTAAAAATTAAATGCAATAACTGTCATCTAGTAAATAAATGCAGTTTATTTTACCGCTAAGGGCGCTAAGTACAAGTTACATAATTTATTTCGTACAAAAGTGAAAAGCTTAACGTTGCTGTAATAAACCGATTGCAACAAAAGCCGTGACTCAATTTGTGACTGCTTTATTCATTGTTTTGCAATTTTTTGAAACTGGAAACAAAAAAACTTGGGTAAACTGGGCTACTTTTTTAATGGAATGATTTTTTGCTCACTTAAAAAGCGCAATGACGCCGAGACGAAACAAATATTGACAAATCTTTATTTACGTCACGACAAGCTTGAAATTCGTTAAAGGCACGCTTCTTACAACCTATTAAATTTTTACTAGTTAAACTAGACAAATGTAGGTGGTTTTTAACCTCCGACGAAAAAGAGGGATGAAACTTATAACACCTGTGTATCTGAGTGTCTGTATATTTGTGTATCTGTGTATCTGTCTACAGCATCATTTCTCCCAAACGGATTGACCGATTTCGATGTGGTTTGCTTTAACCGAAAGCTAGTTTAATCTAGATGGTTCTTAGCGAAGTTTCACTAAAATCAGGTCACTCGTTTTTTGAAATATGAAACTTTGAAATGACAATGTCGGGGTTTTTCAACTTTCCTAAGTTGGTTAGGTTATTAACTGATGCGTGTACCAACAACTTGGCGGCGTGTTATCAATATTAATCGCAGGTTCAAGAGCAAGGTATCGATTAACGATTACTTCCCCTTGAAACCGGTACAATAACACCACGACCGATGTACCGGTGATTTATCGCTATTCATGGCAATCACGATTTTAATTGGAATTTTTTTTGAGTTGATATTGATACGCATCTTGGTAGTTAAGCAAAATAAACAAATGAAGTGTGAGTTACAAGAATTGCGTTATTTTTAATTTGGTTTGGCAATACTCATCAATTCGTTTTAAAAACAAACAAAACGTTAAAACATTTTTACTCGTATTTTACGTCATTTAACTTTTTAACTGTAGATTTATTAAAACTGGTACAACAAACAGCATTGTAGGTACAAACGCTGTCAGAAGCATCTTAAATCAGTAACCAGTTTTGTACTTTGCCACTTAAATCATTCTTATGTTGGCTCATCAATGATGTCAATGCGACAAAGTATTAATTATGTTAGGTAATATGTTTTACCTACACACATATCATAAGTCCTCTATATAATGCGTTCAGAAACCGTAGAAAATGACCAGCATTGCAGTACATCGTCGCCTCCCCCGCCAACCACCACGACCAGCAGTCCACGGTCCTGCAGTAAAGTAATAGTCATTACGACATCGAATTCGTATCGAATAATTTACAATCATAGTGAAATAAAACGGATCACTCACGGATATAAGTCGAGTTCAGTCCGACATGTATAATTAATAATGTGATATTGTTTTTTTTTTTTACAAAAAAAAACAGTTTACGAAACGTCGGCTCGGTATGTTTGTCTATGATTTAAAAAAAACAGTCGAATTCGTGACAGGTATGGGTATGATATATGCCTTCGGCTTCTGAACCCATCTTAGAGTACTTATAATATGTGTGTAGATAAAGTAATGTATGCAACTCCACATAATTAGGCCTTAAAACACTCGTGTGAACTCAGCTTCGCCTCGTTTCATATGACCCTCATTATGTAGCAGTTGCATAAACTACTATTATGACGGTATCTGTATCTACATAATTTTCTAGACAGTTAAAAAACAAAAATAAAACACGATTTGGCTTTCACGTTTTTATGAGGGTTCGATTTGTGTTGACAGCTAGGTACACTGGATACAAACTGATTCTACACGTACCTGACGCCCAAGCACGAAAATTGAATCCTGCGTAACGTAATCGTGTTACTCGTTATCGAGAAATTTGTATGACTTTTGAAACAGTGCCTGCCCGTGAGCCTATTTGGCACTAAAATAGAACATGAAGTTTCTCGATTTCGATACGATAACGTTACGTTACGCATGATTCTAAATATTCTGTGCCCTAAGCACGACTTGTCGAATCCTGCGTCACGTAAACTCGAATAGTAAACTATAACGAGTTTGTATGACGTTTGGGACAGCGCCCGCCCGTGAGCGTATTTGGAACTAAAATTTAGTATGAGATTTCTCGATCTCGATACGATAACCGTAACGTAACGCAGGATTCGACAAGTCGTGCTTAGGGCACTGATACTCGTACTCGGGCGTCTGATATATCACGTATTGGTACACTTTGCGTGTAGGACGTGTCACACGCGTAGAGCGTCTACGCCGTAGAGCCTCTACGCCGTAGAGCCTCTACGCCGTAGAGCCTCTACGACGTAGAGACTCCGCAAATATCCTCCGGAATGTGACATTGTACTGTACCCTGGGCTCGAATATTCGAATCCTAAGTAACGTAATTGAGTAGCAGCGTTATCGTATCGCCATCGATAAAATTCATGTTAAATTTTAATTCCAAATACGGCGCTCCTTCCAAACGTCATACAAATTTCTCGATAATGTTACGCAGGATTCGAATATTCGTACTCGGGCCTCTGCTGTAGGATAATTATTAAATTGAGAGTGAATAAACGTTGTATGCAAATACTCTTGTTTGATTAAAATAAACGACTCTGAGCCATGCTACAAAGATTATTGTGATCGAGTGTTCTGTTTGAGTGTTGTGTGTGTGTGTGTGAGACAGGGACGAATAAGGACTTAATTATACTTGGTTTTAAGGCTCATCAAATATACGGCATTAATTAACAAAAAAAAAACTTATTTCGGATGTCCTTTATCTAGTGTTTGCGTTAATATTTTTTTTTGTTCCAGCAATTCGACGCAATGTGCAAAGCAGAGATATCGTTTTTAATACCAAGGATACTTTTAAACGTAAGTTTACATGTTATTTGTGTGAGGGATTTCAAACGTAAATAACAAACGTTTAAAAACCTTTTTCCATTTTTAGCCAGACTGAAATACTTAACGATTTGATGACCGTTTTTGCAGCTGCTGAAAAGATAAAAATTCAAAGCCGCCGAAAAAAAAACTTTGTTTTTCTTTGCGGGTTAAAGTACGGCCAGTTAATATGACCTAAGTTTTTCGAGGGAGGCTGAATAGAGATAATCTTGTCAGAAAGACTATGACACGCGCCTGTAATTGTGAAACATTTTTCTGAAGTAATTTTTAAATTATAAAATTTGGTTCAACAGAAGAAAATACTCGTCTTTCTTTTTCACTTTATTGTTTTTCTTGCAGATAGCAAACATTCACAATTTTAGAAACAAGCATTATGGCGAACATTTAAGTACTAGAGATTTTATTACAAGTTCCTTAACCTCTAAAATAATTATTGTGCGATGGAATACCTAATAAGCAATAATATTTTTGAATAAGTCTTACCCTACTATAATGCTGTTTTTTATTACAACGTAAAATTTACTGCTATTTAAACGATTTAAATTTAACAAAAACCGAAAAGGAAGATGTTTTGATCACTGGCATTTTTGGTCATGTTTCATAAAAAAATCCATACCAATCAATCGTTTAGATATTGCAAAAAATCTTGCTGGTTTGATGAAGATGTTAAATACCTACCCAATTGGCAGGAGCATGGCGCCGCGTCAGAAAAACGTTGAAAGAAGACGAGACCTTTACCCATTAAAAAAAAATGATGAAGTGCGGTCGGACTAGCATACTTGAGGCTTCCGTATTTAATGGTTTTCGGATATTTTCCTCGACTCCTATAGTGACATCTTACTTAGTGCCCAATTGCATGATTCTAGGCTAATGAGAAGTTCTCTATAGGCTTTCATTTACTTGTAATTGACAGACCGACAAACAGCATAGTTCCCGTTTTTCCTTATGAGGTACGAAACCCTTGAAATGTCAAATTTAATCTATTTTTTTGCAGTGTCTATGTATCGGCTGCGTGCTGCGGCTGTACCACCTCCTCCGCGCCGGAGTGACCTTTAAGGGCGCAGCCGCCATCGAGCTGTGACTATTGAAGGGCGAGCCTCCCCCCGGCACCGCCAGGACGCAGCCCTGCGAGTCCACACTCCTGCTCGGAGGCGCTGAAAGCGACACAGACGCGAGTCTGCACTCACTCTGAATACGTTTGATGACTACCGTGTAGTTTGAGAAGCGGCTGGTACTCGCGTTGTTGCTGTGTGTGTTTCTATACTAATTAATTTTAAGGACGGTTGCATTCAGCTATTTAAGGACCAACCTCGCTCCGTCACCCCTGTGACGCAGTCCTGTGAATCCACACTATTCCTCGGAGGCGCGAGCGTTGAATGCGCGTGTCTGTTGCCACGGTTATTTGCAAGCATGTGTGCAGTCACCTACACAGTGTTACAGAGAACTCTTTTACTATATATGGCAGCCAGTTACAATTATAGCTCCTTTGGGCACAGCTACAGTCTGCCTTTGCGCTGATTTCAACGTACATGGTTAACTAAATCTAGGTTCAACTAATGCTGTTTGATGTATACATATTTTATGTATAACGACAATCTGAAATACTAGTTGCGGCTCGGCTTCTGTATCAATTCTACTATTTCAAATAGAGCCTCTAATTTTGGCGAACGTGTTTGGTTACACTTCAATAAAATTGAGTTAAAATTCAATATTAAATCACGAGTTGAAAGGCCTCCCACAAGACGAACTGAGATCCTGATCATAAACGAATGGATGCCGAATGTCACTGGCGGATCGTCATACTACAATACTTAAACTTTAGCAAAAAGATTTTGTATGCAAGTCGCTTGTTTGTGTTGGTGTCAATAAAAATAAAAGACGATATAAATTTTATGCAAATACTAGGTATATCAAGTAGCCACTCGTTTAGTTATCCATGTATGAGGGTCACGAATAAATCGTTCTCCACAATACGGCGTTAGCAGAGATGAAGCTTTTAACGACGCGAAATTAACAAAGTGAAATAAATCGAAGTTAAACTGTCCTCAGCAGCGTTCGGAGAGAAACAAAACGAACGGAACGTTCTATAGATAGCCAAAGCCCTTGGTTTAAGTTTGTGTTGCAACAAACCTCACGAATGCGTTCGCGTTATATTGTCAAATACCATGAAATCATTTATTACCGATAAGCGCTGTTAGAGGTGTTGCCGATTTGCCTTTATCGAGAGTACAAGACGATAACGCCGTACGTTTTCTAGTTGTTTCGCTGTGTCAAAAACCTATACTAAGGGCTCAGATAAGCCCGCATAAACACTATTAAGAAAAAATGTGTAATTTATAAGACGCATTATGGCGCCCTATCGACTAGAAGTGCGCTTGACAGCCTCGGAATGTAATGTAACTTACACATTTTTCTTCGTGGTGTAGATACTGGGTAAGGCTCGTTGTTACATATACCTGTACATACTGTTCGTCTACCTGTAAATGTTCGCATTGTATATAGGTATGTATTAGTATTTGTTATTGTAAAACTATTCTTAAAAGGTAGCAGCTTGCCACTTGTACATACAGGAAGGTTGTTTAGCGTGACATTGTTATCACAGATTTTTGTTACAACGTAAATGTTAATTTACAGTGTTAACACGTAAAGAGGTTTCAAAGGAACATTTTATGTAAAATATAACGGATTCAAAGACATGTAATAAACGTCTATTAATGAAACGTGGTTTTATTTATAAGAATTAAAATGTTGTTAGTGCCAAGTTAAATAAGTGCCATGTTGGAGATGGCGGGGCCTTACGATCCTATTGAACAGGCCAGCTTCCAAGAAAGGCTGAACTGTAATATTTGGAGAAAATAAGAAAAACCTTAATGGTAAGTCGTAACCTAAAGTCGGATTTTTGGTTAGCCGGAGTGATTTGAGAGTTGTCGTAATAAATATTTCGTTAGTACTCAGAAACTTATTTCTTAAAATAATAAATGAGGATACGAGTAATCGCTGCAATAGATTGACTAAAAAGTGATAATAGTGTTGTCAAATTCTTAAACAGTAATCTCGTAGCTGTCACTCTTTACTCCGGCTAATTAAAAATATGACTATATTCTTCCCTAATATTTCTTTGTAATAAAAAGTACTGTCAAACATAAATCTGTCTTGAACATAATACTTAGGTACCTAAATAATTGGTCGGGCGTAATTTTGCGGATAACAAAAGGGTTTGTATCGATGAATATTCGAATAGTCGTACAATACTTAATTTCAATAGTCAAATTGCCTATTGATGTAAATCAGAGTTAAGGTTACTTTGTTAACAAGCAAGACTATTGAAACTGACATTCCTTGTCAGTTACACAAACCAATTTAAATTAGTAATCTCAGCTCAATAATGGTAAAGTTTGAGTAACTATCTACGTCCATCACTATACGGATACTTATAGATTGTAATAACGGATTGGCAGGTTAGTTAAATTTTAAACCCCCTACGCAGAAAGAAGGGTGTTATAAGTTTGACGTGTGAATTTAATACGTGACTGTCTGAGGCATCGTAGTTTCTAAGTAGATAAACCGATCTGGACGTGGTTTTTTAATTGAAAGCTAATTTATTCGAAATGGCCCCAAGTTATGAAAATACAATACAATACAAGAACTCTTTATTGAACACCACATAATAAACAAAACAGAAAAAAAAGGTACAAAGAAAATGGAATTTGGCAATGGGGAATATGCAAGGCAGCAATGGGCGGCTTTATCGCTACAGATCGATCTCTCCAGGCAACCATAGTGGAATAAAGGTAAGAACAGATTAAAACTGGTGGTGCTATTTAGGAAATACTAGGTACTACAAATACTGTACTAAGCGAAAACAACAAAAAACAAATAAGTGACAACGTCTATTTTTCTGCTAGTTTCCAACCAAACCAACATACAATGACAATGCAAAGAAAATTTCGTTAAGCAGCTGGACTTGAACCAGCAACCTCGGTAATCCGTACCACATGATGATGATGATGATGATGATGTGTGGGGACGCCTGGCTGGATCAGGCGGGCTGTCGATCGTCTTGTGCGTTCATTCAGCCCAGTTCCCCGTGGTTTGGAGCCGACGGTTACTGCCCCAGCGGCGCTCCCACGCAGCATCTCTCCTCGAGTCTCCTCGTTCTCCTGCTGAACATAAGGACATCTTTAAGGTTGACATCCTTAAGTTCGTCTTCTCTCAGCTCATCACTTCCGAATGCCTCGTGTCGCGCGGCCGCATACATGAAGCACTCGGCTAGGACATGCTTGCTCGTCTCCTCCTTCCCACAGTGTGGGCAGGAGGAGTCGCTTTTAATTCCCATGATACTTAGGTGTCTGTTTAATACATTATGTCCAGTGATTATACCTGTCATAAGTCTTAAGCTACTCTTACCTAGGTTTAGTAGATACCTGGTTCTTCTTTGGTTGATACTACCCATCATCATCTTTGACTGGCGGCAGCCCGCCTCCTGTCTCCATTCTGCGTTTGCTTCCTGCTCCTTGAGTTTGTCCATAACTCCTCTAGTGACGTCCGCTGAGATTGGAAGTACTGGTTCTGGGCCTATAAATTCCATTCCAGCTCCCTCCCTGGCGAGTTCGTCTGCTTTCTCGTTGCCCATTACTCCCTGATGTCCCGGTACCCAGGCCACCGTAACCTTTGTGCGGTCGCTCAGTTCATTAAGCGCCTCTCTACATTCCCTCACCAGTGAGGAGCTAATTGTTGGTTTCTTCAGCGCTTTTAATGCTGCCTGACTGTCCGAGTATATCACCACCGATCCCACATCCCGCCCCTCGCTTAGGCTTTTTTGTATCATATGGGTGCATTTTGTCACCGCATATATTTCTGCCTGGAAGACACTGGCGTATTTCCCTAGTGGTGATGACTCTCTTGCTCTTAGTTTGGGTATAATTACACCCGCTCCGGCTTGTTGGGTCGTTTTCCTTCTTGAACCATCCGTGAAACAGATGGTTGTCGGGTGTTCGACCTCTACCTTCCAGTTCTCTCTTTCTCCAATATGTACTCGATACTTCTTGTCGAAGGTCTTCTGTTTCTTAATGAGGTCATTGTGTCCAGTCATCATTCCTAACTTCGTTGCCACCTCCTTCTGTATGAGTACATGCCTCTTATCGGTGTGGTTTCCTTTCCACTCCCCGCATGCATTCATTCTATGCCACTGTTCCATGGCTCTCTTTTCTACTTCTAAGTGTAAGGCCTTGAGACCCAGCATAACCTCCATTGCTTTCGTGGGGGTAGTTCTCATCGCCCCAGTTATCATGAGGCATGCTAGTCTTTGCACCTTGTTCAGCTCTTTTTGATACTCTTTGATTCGGGCCCTGTGCCACCACACTATAGCTCCATAGAGCACTCTTGGCAGTATGACCGCTTTGTATATCCAATTTACCATTGGCGGTTTGAGGCCCCATCTCCTTCCCACTGCCCTTTTACATTGACATAGTGTCCTAATCGCTTTTGCAGCTTGTTCTTTTATGTGTGTCTTATATCTGAGGGTATTGTCCAGTGTCACCCCCAGATATTTTATCTCTTTCAGTACTTCAAGGTTCTCACCGTGAATGCTAATTGGTGTCATCTTCTCTATCTTCCTTTTGTTGGTAAATAACACCACCTTCGTTTTTGCCGGGTTGAGGTCTAGTCCTCTACCCCTGCACCATTCTAATGTCTGTGCGATTCCTCTACTCATGATCCCTCTGACAATGTTCAGGACCGTGCCCTGGACTAATATTACCCCATCGTCAGAGTAAGCTTGCATATAGATTCCTCCTTTATTTAATTTCCTTATCAGAGAATCCAGTAGTAGGCACCACATAAGAGGGGACAAACATCCCCCCTGCGGGAATCCCCTTCTGGGTCTGATGCTCTTCGTGATTCCGCCCAGTTGAGCTGTTATAACCCTTTCCCTGAGCATCTTCGTTATCCACCTTCCTATGGTCGGGTTGATCCCCTCTCTCACTAGACTTTCTTCAACCGCCGTGTGCGTCGCTTTGTCGAATGCTCCTTCTACATCGAAGAAGCATCCTAGTATGTATTGTTTAGCTTCTAGAGCTCTCTCCACTCTAATAGTTAGGTGGTGCAGAGCCGTCTCTGTTGATTTCCCCGCTATGTATGCGTGCTGATTGCTGTGTAGCGGTTTCTCACTGCATCCTATTTTATGTCTCAAGTGTGTGTCTATCATTTTTTCCAGTGTCTTTAACACGAACGATGATAGACTTATGCTTCTAAACGCTTTCGCATCCTGATATGTCTTCTTTCCCGGTTTCGGCAGGAAGACCGCTCTTACTTCCCTCCATGTCTTAGGGATATATCCCCACGCTATACTACCCTGGTATATTGCTATCAGGGTCTCTTTTATATATCTGTAACCTTTCTGGAGTAGCGCAGGTGTTACCCCGTCCGGGCCCGCTGCCTTGAAGGGGGCGAAGGATCCAATTGCCCAGTCCAGTATTTCCTCCCTCACCACCTCTTCGGCAGCCCCCCAATTCGGTGTTTGGTTTCCCACCTGTTCTTCCTCCTCTGTTGGTGCCTCTTCACTCTCTGGGAAGTGTGTTCTTAGCATGATTTGCAGAACCTCTTCCGGATCCGTGATCAAGTTCTCTCCCATCTTCAAGCTTCCTAATCGGCACGTACGTTCGCCAGCTAGTAGCTTAACTATACGCGCTCCTTCCGAGTACTTTTGTATTTCTTCTGTATATGTCCTCCAGCCTTTGCGGCTTGTCTGCTCTCTTAGCCTGGAGTACTTGTTCCTTACTTTCCTGTACGCGTCCCAGCTTTGAGTATCGCCTTTCTTGATGGCTATCCTCATTGCCCTGCGCGTACCTTTCCTCAACTTTTGCATCTCCTTGTTCCACCAAGGCTGCCCACTGCCGGAACGTATCTCTCTTTCCGGACATGCCTTATGGTATGCCTCTATTATATCACTTCTGAGTCTAGATGCGCGCTTTTCCAGGTCCCCTATGCTCTTGCATTTCCCTGTTTCAGACACATTTTTACTCAATTCTTCCTCGTACTTCGCCCAGTCAGTTTTCCTTGGGTTTCTTGTCTTAACTGATTCTACCGTGTCTTCTATGCTGAAAAGTAGTCTTCTGTGGTCAGACATACTGTCCTCGGTGTCCACCCTCCAGCTTCTGATCTTTTCGCTCACTCCCTTCGTTGCTAGCGTGATGTCTAGCACCTCTCTTCTTGCCCTAGTTACAAAAGTGGGTGTGTCCCCCTCATTAATTATATCTAGGTCATTGCTTATTATGAAATCTAAGAGTGATTCTCCCCTGCCGTTAGTGTCGCTGCTCCCCCACACCTCGTGGTGTGCGTTAGCGTCGCAACCAACGACTAGGGGGATTTCCTTACCTTTGTACCTAAGTACCATTTCTTCGAGTTCCCTTGTTGGTGCTGTATCCTCACTCGGTAGATAACATGATGCCAGTGCCACCTTGTGTTTTCTCCCTTCCGTGTCGATGAAGATAGTCTCCACTACCACTAGGTCTCTGCAACATATGGTCATAACACAGCCCATATTTCTCACATTATTGCTTACATATATACATGTCCTGGGGGGTCTCTCACCGTTCCTTTCGTAGTGAAGCTCCCCCCCCAGATGTCCCAGGCCTGCCACCTGCTTCTTCCATACATAAGGTTCTTGCATCAGTGCGATTTCTACTTTATTCCTCGCAACAAATTGCCCTAGTTCGGACATTGCATCTTTGCAGTGTTGGAGGTTTACTTGGCATATATCTGTTTGTGTTTTTGTGTGTTTGTGATTGTGTTTGTGTAGTGTGTTAAATGTTTGTGTCGTCATTGCTGTATCTGTGTAGTTTGTCCCTGCACCTTCACTCGGAGAGTTCACCCACATCCTCACGAGTGACGACGTGTGTTGACCCCTCCTGTTCCAGTACAGGTACTATGTTGGGCGGTTCCCCCCCTTCCGGCTCTGGCTTATTTGAAGGCTGGGGCCTTATGATTCGGGCCCGAACTTTGGTGGCCGAGAAGAAGAGGGTGATGGTATTCACCTCCCCCCACCCCTCCCCCACCGTCAGCGGTACCGCAAATACCAGCCTCACGCCGCTTCCCAGTCCCTCCTGGTTCACCAGTCTCCATCTATCCAGCTGCAGTTCGGCTCTGTCGCTGTTCTGAATCGCCAGCATTTCCAGAAACCGAGCTGTGTCTGGCTCTCCCGGTACCCATATATGTACCCTCATCCTTTCCAACTTCCGAACCACGATCCGGTGTCCGTCAATTACGCCGAAGTCCCGACTCAAGAGCCACTCCCCCGATTCCGCCGTTGCTGGTGTCACAAGGAAAAATCCCTCTGCCACCAGCCCCGACGCCACGAATTGGGGGCCTCTCTCGCCAGTCCTCCCATCCCATATGCGCAAGACTTCTACCTCAATCACGTACCACGCTCCACCAATTAAGCTATACTTAACGTTGGTGTACCTAACGAATTTTTCAATGCCTTGTGTCATATTTTATTTGGAAGATCTCTCCTCAGCGCCATCTATGAGTAGCTTAATCAAGCAGCTCACCCACTACGGAACTTCTACAGTTACGCATTAGTGGCAAGAGATGGAGCTATTTTCTGAATCAATGAAAACAATCGATTTATTGATTATTTTTGTTTGTTTGTTTGTTTGTGTTGTAAACAAAAATAATCAATAAATCGATTGTTTTCATTTTTTTTTTCCAACCAAACCGTTTTCATTAGGACATTTATAATAGTTTTTCACCTCACCAGCTCAGAAAAAGTTTTTGAAGGTCGTTTTCTAACAAAGCCGATCTATGATGTCATAGGTCAAAGTGCTTTGTAAGAACGGGAGAACAAAGTAACCTCATTAGTTGTTCATTTTCTTCGCTTGCTGCTGGTACGGAGCCACTAACAGATTGTTGAAACAACAGAACCTCAAAACAAAGCAAATGTAACATGGTATGAGAATTCTTTTAGACTTAATTTCAGTACAACAGGCGCAGCGAAATAAACAAAATCTTTTGTTTAAACATGAATTAGACTGTGTCTAGAATTCATTGTTTTTGCGGTTTTAAAAAACAGTACGTAACTTTTAACATGAAACTACCGTGAGACTCAATCATAATGAAATAAAAACGGATCACTCACGTATATAAGTCGAGTTTAGCCCGACATGTTTCGGACTAATTCGCAACATGTCGGGCTAAACTCGACTTATATAAGTGAGTGATCCGTTTTTATTTCATTATAACAGTATGTAACTTGTTCTCTCTCCATATTAATACACTTGCTAGGGACAAAACCACCTTTACTAAAATTTAGGGTTGTTATATTTTTTTCAAAGGACTCAGAAATTTGTTGAAATTTAAAAATGCAAGAGAAGGTAATATTTATTTACTCACAGGCCACCTCGGAATGGGATTACCTAAAGCAAAGTACGCAGAAAATATTTCCAACAAAGATATTTATAATTAACAGCTGCAGGATAAAATAACTCGAATTGAGAATTTGCGACTTCTAATGATTTATAAATTCTAAATTAAATTGTTAAGATGTATTTTGAGAGTGTCAAGCAATTCATCTGATAATTTTGTCTATAGAAATAAATAAAGTTACGGTTCTCTCCAAATAAATATATTATGCTTATTCTGAATTCTTAATTAGACACTTGCTATGCTAAACTTACAAGTATGTAAAAATGAGACCTGAAAATCGGGATTTAGGCTTGCCACAACACTCTAAATTTAAACAATTCAGGAGTAGAATTAATTTTATCTGTTTATTTTTATAATAAAAAATACACGTGACATTAATTATTTAATCGTATGGCATTATACAAGTATATTTAGGAAATCACATTAAATTACATTATTAAGTCACATGAGAGGGGTGGTTCAGACACAATAAAATACGAGTAAGTATCTTAGTTTTTTAAGAGTGAAAAAGTTTTTTGGTTTAGCTGGCCGGGACTTGAACCCGCATCTCTTGGTTCAATCTGCTTTGAAAATTACATCACAGCGCCAAACAATGAAAGGTATTCTTTCAAAAGCAGCTTAAAAAGCAAAGCAAATTCATAGAAACAATATTTTCCTGAGCTTATAAATTGCCAATCATCCGTCGATTTCAGAAACAAATAATAATCCAGGATTTGTTTCGTTAATCGCAATATCCAGCTTAAACAAAATTGCTAAGCGTCGCCCCTAAATCGAGCAGTACACCGCCATTTTGCCGGAACATTTATTTTCTGTACCGATTTCGAGGCTATTATCATTTTCGCTTTTCCGCACGTTATAACTTGCGAAATGTGAAAATGTTTTTACGCGACGCGGCGACTTGTCATTACAAGGGTTATTAAATTTCGTTGTTGACATCGAAACTGGTTTTAAATGTAATAAATAATACTCTTTTAGGGCTCTATTGACATAAGTTTCTGGGCTCCAGGGCCTCTGGTTGGAACGGTACTTTTCTTTTCGCAAATATTTTATAAAGTAATACTTTTAAATGATTCGCGATTAATTAACCAATTATGCAATTATGCAATTGCATTAGACATAATGAAAACGGGATAATTGGCCCGTGATCATGATGCATGTAACTGCATCGAAATATCGGGAGCTCATCAAACCTATAAGGTAATCGCGGTCAATATCCCATTTACATTATGTCTATTTTATAAAAACATTTTGAAGTTTTACTTAATTACTTATTAATAATGTCATTCAATCATTTTGTCTTGACCATATGTCGCTTCCAGCGAGGTTAGAAGTAGGTAACCTTTGGAGCGATGGGGGGCGATTTATCTCAGTTCTAATTTTTTTTTGTAAAATACCAATAGAAAAAAACTGCAACGTTTGGTCCCATTTCTTGTAAAAATAAAAATGACAAAACTGTGCTTATCACAAAGCCTCAGGTTAAAATACAAAAATAACATTCTATAGCAACGATATAAGAGAAGCACGTTCGCTTGTGATCGGAATAAAGCGTTGTAACTTGGCACTATTCGACATAACTCCGTTGTATATTCGATTTAGATTTGCGGAACTTACACCAAGTTTCCGACATTGACGTAGTCGATTTTAAGGGTGAGATCGAGTAGTTTGTTGAGTCTTGTGAACTTTCATAGCATTATGATAATGTATGCGATGATGGCAACATAGAGTTCCAGAGTTTTCCGTGGTATGGGAAGCGTTAGTTCCTGGATGTGTACGAATGCTTCAATAGATTGGATAAATTAAAAGACATCTAAAACATTCATCTTACACAAATTATTCATCGTCTAAGGATAAGTTAGTGTCCTACTTGTAATAAAAATAGGAAACACACAGAAAGCCAATTTAGGATTCAATTATGCTGCGCCAATAGAGTTTTTTTAGCTTAATTTGTAGTAACCTTCTTTGTTAAAAGCATCACAATTCTAAGCTTTAATGATCTTTTGAACTATTTACAGTCAGTTGCAGAGAACAGACAGATCTCTTAGTCAATATTAGCGAAAACGACGGAGAAACTCGTCTAATGGGGCAAAGCGAGCCTACCTTCTCATTAGAGGCACTCGGGCAAATCGCGCCTCTGTTCCGTTTCTGCCTTTTCACGGCTGCTTCCTATTCAATAGGCCCACTGCGTTCCAATACAATATTTGCGTCATTTGCTCATCTTTTATTATGCTCCCTTTGATATCTCCAACAAAGTGTTTTACGACAACAGATACTGTTTGTAAAGGAATTGGAAATAGTAAATGTCAGAGGTGAAGTAGGCTATCTTATTAAAAAGTGTTGCCTACTTAACAGTACTTTTCGTTTTTAGCGTGATTACTCACTCACATTGCTTTAAATTCAAGAGTACTAAACCACGACAATTTTTTTTATTACCTCGACGTTTCCACGGCACTACTGCCACCGTAGTCACGAGTACCTAGACTGAAGTTGGCTGGAATCATTGTTTAGCCGCGCGAGTTTATCGAACTACCCGCACTTGATCTTATTCAATTTGTACAGACACCGCATCACACGAACACACAACACTGACAACATTCGACTATTTAATCGAGATAAGTACATCTATCGAGATGGCTTGGTATCGACCTGCGTTTGTTTATTACTGGACTCCATGCAGATAAAAGTCGTCCGTCGTTGCGGTTAAAATTTTCGTGCTTCCTGATTTCAATCGCTTCACGTACCATTCTTGAATGCGATCGGTAGAGAGGATTTTGGGATTATGAAACTCAATCCAATGGTTTGATCCAGATTCCAGCAAATGCGCGGCAATGGCGGAATGGTTTAGCCGGTAATATTAAAATCATTTTATTGGGTGATTAAGTCCCGAAATGTTATTAGATTATGAGAAATAAAGTAAGATAATTATAATCCATTTTGAAATTAAACTATAAATAAAAAAGCTTTTCCAGATCACTGCCCGGCGGTAGCACAGAGGTTAAGTATTGCCATCCATCGTGGCAATGCTGCCAGCCTTCTGGGCACCTTACCGCCCGGCAATGATTTGGGACAGAGGGTCGAGCACGACTTGTCGAATCCTGCGTAACGTTACAGTTAACGTATCGAGATCGAGAAACCTCATACCAAATTTTAGTTCCAAATACGCTCACGGGCGGGCGCTGTTCCAAACGTCATACAAACTCGACAACGTTTACTATTCGATTTTACGTGACGTAGGATTCGAAAAGTCGTGCTCGACCCACAGCTTTTTTTTATTTATAGTGTTAGTTTAATTTTATTTGCAGTTTTAGTAATATTTTAATTACCTAGTTTATAAAATACTACTTGTTATGTTCATTTTATAAATAAGTATCCATTTTATAAGTAGGTATAAACCACGTACATATATGAGTAAGTACACGACTATCCCTAGGCGTTCCCTCACAACAAAACGACAGTTAAAGTTAATTCAACATTTGTGGCCCTTCACTTCCTGATTTTATTGCTTCTCTTATAACCGGACTTATGTTAACGTAAGTAAAATAAGTGTAATTTTCTGATAATTTTCGATGTTATCGTAACAGTTAAAACGTTAAACATAATTAATCCTGTTAATTAGTGGTTAACGGGCTTACGCTTTTCAGCTTAGTCACGAAATTAACTTCTCATGTTATTACGATTATTAAGATACGATCTAAACCAAACTTAAGCAAGCGATTTAAAAGTTTATGTAACGTGTTTTAAGCCCAAAAATCGTGCAAAATCATCTAATTTGTTTTAAATGTGGTATATGTAATGTTTTTTTTTAATATACGACCTTCACAATGAAAAGGGATCTCGGCGCCCTTGAGCCCGCTTGTTTAGCATACTAATGTTTCCTGCTCTTACTCCAACCTGTGATTACGGGAAAACAATATGTGGGTTTTTCAGTGTGTGAAATATGTAAGAAAATAATGGCTATGTGACCTTTACATGTCACCACGTAGCGGCCGGATCATCATCATCGCCCCCAGCAGTCCACTGCTGTACAGTGTAGGCCTCTGCCATGACGCGCCACAACCTCTGTCTTGGGCTACTCGCATCAGCAACCCTCTTAAGGCCGTCTGTTCATCGTGTCTCAGGACGCCCCACACTAAGCCACTCTAGCGGTTGGATACCTAGATAAAACAAAAACACACATGACTAGGTACTTATAAAATGCAGTGACAATATACAGTGATTTGATTTAAGCAAACAAATTTGCCATTATGTAGGTACGTAAGTATGGTCAAGTGCAAAAATATCATCATCATCATCGCCAGCCTTTTTACGTCCCACTGCTGCTGTGCACAGTCCTCCTCTCAGAATGAGAGGGCTTGAGCAACAGTTCCCAGTGCGGATTGTGAACTTCACACACACCATTAAATTGCTTCGCCGGAGTGAGAAAATATGTATCGAATTAATCCACCACATCAACCTTAACCTGCGCCGACATAAGAGACATGGGACATGTTTTTGAGTAAGTTGTTTGCACCCATATTTTTGCACTTGACTACATGTACTGTTTGTATATACATACAAACCTTGCATAGAAAACTTTGCATGGTTTGTAAAACTGGCGTCGACATAACCCTTGAAGTAGAAAGTGGCCGCCATCGTAAAACGGGAACCAGAGGGTCGAGCACGACTTACGAATGCTGCGTAATGTAAAATCGAATAGTAAACGTTGTCGAGTTTGTATGACGTTTGGAACAGCGCCCGCCCGTGAGCGTATTTGGAACTAAAATTTAGTATGAGTTTTCTCGATCTCGATACGATAACCGTAACGTTACGCAGCTTTCGTAAAGTCGTGCTCGACCCTCAGTGCCTTAGTCATTACGAGGCAGAAGGCTACAAGTGTCCTATAATTCAACTAAGTAACCGAAGTCCGATTGCACGGCCCGGGGCAAAGTTGCAGCGCTCAATGCCACTTTTAACGAACTTCCCGGCTGCAAGTCTTGTCCAAGATTAACTTTATGATTTATGCGATCACTGTGGAAATTTAAAACTAAAACTTCAGGATTAACATAATTTTAGTGATTTTTTATTAGTGTCAATTTCCCATAAGTATTTAACAATAACTAATCTTAACCTCCATGTTCCTGCGAAGCAATTCAGTGGTGTGTGTGAAGTTCCCAATAAGAACTGGGGCCGCGTGGGAACTAAAGACGAAGCCCTTTTTTACTGAGAGGAGACCTGTGTCCAGCATTGGGACGTAAACACGTAGGTAAATTTAATTAAGATTTTATAAAACGGTGGTAAGATTTTAACGTCCTAATTTCTATAAAAACACATCATATGTCGACGGTAGGTACTCTGACTCAACCTCGTATATAAACTTTGATGAAATTGGAATAACCACTTTAAGTTCGCGGTCTAGACTGGTTATTCCAATTTCGTCAAAGTTTATATACGAGGTTAAGTCAGAGTACTGTCCATATTATTAGTAAATTTTATAATAAAAAAAATGGTAATTTTGCGTTTTTTTTCGTTTTGGATAGTTTATTAAGTGACATGATGTGTATTTATTTCCCATGATTTCACAGTAAAAAGCTCTTATCTTAACCTTTCATCAACTATGATGAAAGGTTCTTATAATACTGTTTTACTTACGAGATTACAAATAAAACCGACCGCTAATTTTCCATGACTTTAAATCTGCAATGAAATTCAATTGACTGCGTGGTGAGTGAACTCTCACAACCCACTGGGCTTGGCCAAACTTATAAGTCTAAAACTGTTCAACATTTCGTGAGCCATACTGTACGCTACAAGTACCTACGTGGCAAGACCATATTATTAACTTGATTAATTACTGTAATTAATGCTGCGATTAATCTTCCTCCTTGTTTGCACTGACGGCAAAAAATCTATTTCGCAAGCGTATCTTCTTAATGACCTCATGCTTATATCCGACAGCTAAATCCACATACACAATTTTAACGGGTTTTTGGTGATGTATATCATTCGCTTTAGTCGGCATCTTAGAAATATTTATACATAAATTTAGGTTAAGTTTTTATTAAAATTTTCATTTTTAATACAAACTTTTTTACTGACTGTACTTTCATTATCACCCACTTACATATCTAGGTCAAATTTAACTTGCAAGATTCGACCTACACAAACAAGCAAGTAAACAATAAGCTTCTAATAATCACCTATAATGTTGCTCACAGATTAACAGGGGACAATTGTTACTCGCGTCCGCAGGATTTACCCTCCACAGCCCTGCACGTGTCCCCTGGGTGGTGCTAAATGAGTAACGCCTTCTAAAGGCAACAAGGCAATCAGAGAGAGATAGAAGATATATGTATATGTACAATTATGGCGATAACTATAGTCGGCGATCCTACCCCGAGTTCACACAAGAAGCGCTCCACCAGGAGTCTACCAACAAGGGATGTCGGACCCTCAGTGCGCATCCTGCAAGTTAACATAGAAGGAATAAGTTTAGCTAAGAGTGATTATTTGACAAAGGTATTAAAGGACTGCAGAGTTGATGTTGTTAAAATCCAGGAAACTCACACAAGAGATGAAGCGGATTTTGGGAGAAGGGCAAAGTTACCTGGTTACATTCTCGTAAAAGCCATCCACCATCCTAAGCATGGTATAGCCACTTTTGTCAGGTCAGGCATTGCCAATGTGCAACTCGTCACCGCCAGCAACAAGGATGGTGTTTACTACATCGCAGTGCAAGTGGATAACATGTTCGTAACAAATGTCTACAAGTCTCCGAGTGCCCCCTGGTCTGCGGAAGTGCTACCCGCCCAACCGCATCCCGGTGTGGTCGTTGGGGATTTCAACAGCCATCACACGAGCTGGAGATATGCGGTGTCGGATGCAAATGGAGTATTATTGACTCGGTGGGCGGAAATGCATAACTTGCACCTGGTCTTCGACGCAAAAGATAAAGGTACGTTCCACTCAGCCAGGTGGAAAAAAGATTACAACCCTGACCTTGTATTTGTGTCTAGGGACCACCTCGATCGCCCCCTCCAATGTACCCGCTCGGTGTTGTCTGACTTCCCCAACAGTCAGCACAGGCCAGTCCTTGTGGAAATCGGTTCTAAAATCCCGTTAAAATACTCCATGCCCCTACCGACATGGAATTTTACCAAAGCGGATTGGAGCGGTTATAGAGAACACCTGGACCTCATGCTGACCTCTGCCGATCTGGACCCGAAAGCCTCTAATTACGGCAAACTATGTGACCTAATATTCAAGGCTGCAAAAAAGAACATCCCAAGAGGTTTTAGGAAGGAATATATACCGGGCTGGAGCTCAACAAGTGAGGACCTTTACAAAGAGTACTTAAGTTCGGGACACCCTAAAACTGGTGCTGATCTCCTTGCATCCCTAGATGAAAGCCAAAAGGCAAGGTGGGAGGCCACCGTTGCGGGAATTGACTTCAAGCATTCCAGCAGAAAGGCTTGGAGGACGCTCAATAGCCTTACCGGGAAGCACGCTCCCGCAGGAAACTGTCATAATGTTAAACCTGATGCCATAGCCACACGATTGGTGGAACTTACATAGCTGGAAGGGACAAAATCTTCACTAAAAGAATTAAGAAAGATCTCCTAAAACTCAAGAAGAGCTCACCAAGGAACCATGAATTGGCTGGTGCTTTTTGCATAGATGAAGTAAACAAAGCCATAAAAAAGCTCAAAAATAATAAAGCCGCTGGCCCTGACAACATCTTCAACGAATTCTTCAAGCACATGGGCCTGATAGCGATCAGCTGGCTCACAGCCATGTTCTCAGATATTTTGGAAAAAAACATCCTGCCAAAGGAGTTCAAGCTGGCAAAGGTAGTCGCCGTACTCAAACCGGGTAAACCTGGGAACCTTCCTGAAAGTTACCGACCTATTGCACTCCTCAGCTGTACACATAAGCTGCTTGAGCGTCTCCTCCTAGGACGGATTGAACCACTTATAGAGGCTGTAATCCCTCCGGAGCAAGCTGGTTTCCGGAGGGGCAGGAGCTGCGTCAATCAGGTTTTGGCTTTCATGAATCATATCGAAGCTGGTTTTCAAAAACGCCTCAAATCAAACGCAGTTTTTATCGATCTTACAGCTGCCTATGACACAGTCTGGAGGAATGGCTTAATTTACAAGCTGCTCTTGGTAATACCGAGCAGAGAAGTCGTGGATCTTATCTCTAACATGCTGTCGGAAAGGTTCTTTGAAGTGTTCCTGGGCAGTAAGAAAAGCAGAAAGCGGAGGCTGAACAATGGTCTTCCGCAGGGCTCGGTCCTGGCACCATTACTATTTAATTTGTATATCTCGGACCTTCCGCGGACGGAGGCTGTCAAGTTCATATATGCTGACGATATAGCGCTAATAAACCAGAGCAGGGATTTTGAATCTGGTGCCCAGACATTGACGTCAGATTTGAGGGCGCTGTCTGCATATTTCAGCGCATGGAGGCTTATACCGAGTGTGAATAAGACTGAAATTTCATGCTTCCATCTCTCCAATCAGATGGCCGCCCACAAACCAGTTGTACACCTGAACGGGGAAATTCTAAGGTACAATCCTTGTCCAAAATATTTGGGGGTGTCGTTGGATAGGTCCCTGACGTTCAAGCAACATTTGTCAAAACTCTCGCAGAAGATCGCAACGAGGAATAATCTTGTCCACAAACTCTGCGGCACCAGTTGGGGGGCCTCAGCCGACTGCCTGCGTACTTCAGCCATCGCGCTTGTCTACTCGGCGGCAGAATACTGCGCACCAGTATGGCTCAAAAGTGCACACACCAACAAGGTAGACTCTAAGCTGAACGAGACCATGCGTTGCATATCTGGCACCATTAAATCTACACCCACCCACTGGCTGCCGGTATTAAGTCACATTGCCCCGGCCAATTTGCGCCGCGAGCAGGCGTTGAAGAGAGAAGCCGAGAAGATTTCGAAGAACCCCTCTTTGCCCGCCCATGCTGAATTTTGCTACCCCCCTCCACATCGACTGAAGTCCCGGAATCCGCCTTGTTCCACGGCTCAGACTTTGAATGACTTCAGCCTGACGGGCGGATGGAAGGCTGAATGGTCTGCTGCCACGGCAGGGAAGGCCGGCCAACACACTGATCCCACAATGAAACCAAAAGGGTTCGACCCGCCTCGTAAACTCTGATGCCGATTGAACAGGCTGAAGACTGGGCATGGGCGGTGTTATTCCCTTCAGCATAAATGGGGCTGGAGAGAGTCTCCTCTCTGCGATTGCGGGTTGGAGGAACAAACCACCGAGCACATCTTCCGGCGTTGTCCCCTTCACTCCTACCCCGGATCTGGTGAACACCTCTATAATCCGACACCTGATTTTGTTGCCTGGCTTAGCAACCTCAAAGCTGTTCTCTGATTGCCCACATATTTTATTGCCATACGATTAATAATAATACAGATTAACAGATCAGATCTTCATTTAGGTATTGATAGTGTGGTCAATGAGTGATTGTGGATGGAATGGTCGAAAGCAGAAAGTTTGACTTTGGGACTTTGTTCGGACTAGTTAAGAGACAAACATACTAAAAGTCCCCACCCCTCCGAGGTGAGCCCTAGGAGGGGGGATAAAGAAGGACCCGTTTTTTGGTATTTTGCTTAATATCTCGGAAACGATGGGTCATAGGAAATTTTGTCGTACTACATAAAGAAAGCTAATAAAATTTTCTACAACTTGGTTATACACACTTTTTACCTATTCTCAATCGTTGTCTAGATATGAGCTTCGAAAAACAGTATTTTTTCAATAATGTGGTTTTTACCTTACTCATTAACTTTAACCCTCCTTAATGTAAATGGGATGAAAAAAATCTAAAAATCAGCCCTCTACTCCATGTTTGATGCAACTAGCAAGCCATGTCACCTACAAAACCTTGACATTTTACTTGGTGGAGGATTCCTCATTCATAAAGTGATTTGGCCATGAGGAGGCATAGTGGCCACTGTATGTTATATTCGACTGTATTGTTATACACGTGTAATGTTATATTCGACGGATACACCAACTCTCCCAACAGTTCCAAACCTGATGAATAAGAGAATACGTATCGACTAAAAGCAGTCTGCCGATATAATATCTGATATATTTGCAGCTGAGAATACTTAAAATAATGAGCTGTGCACTAATTAACTGAATTTTATATAACTATTCAACGGTAGTTGATAATATTAGTATACTTAAAAGTATGGTAAAAAATGCATTTTTGAAAAACGACTGTTTATCGGAGCTCATATCTATAACAACGATTGAGAATAGGTAAAAGGTATGTATAACGAAGTTGTAGTAAATTTTATCAGCTTTCATTGTGTAGTACAACAAAATTTGGTATGACGCATCGTTTTCGAGAAATGAACAAAAGACCAAAAAACGGGACCTTCTTTGCGCCCCCCACCCTAGGGCTCACCTCCGAGGAGTGGGGACTTTTAGTATGTTAATCCTCTAACTAGTCCAAACAAAGTCCCGAAGTCAAACTTACTGCTTTCGACCATTCCCTCCACACCTCCCTTGCGAGCACTCATTTCCCAGGCTATGTGCTTTCCAATTAAATGTAAGTAGGTACGTACCTAGGTGTATTTCAGACTAATCAATTTCTTCAGCTTCTACGTACATAAAAGAGAGTCGTATAACTAAAACCTAATGCGATGCTAGAGCCGCAAATCTGTATCGTTTACATGGGCGCTTCAAACTACCAAGCGCATGACTGTGCTCTAACCTATTTAAATTATTACCTGGGTATTAGTGACCACCTAGTAATTTAATAAATTTGTCTGTAAAACGTTTCACCATTTTCTGTCGTTTGTCAGAATATTTTTTTTTCTGAAACTGAAAATATGACAGGATTTTTATAAAATAAACCAGAGGGTCGAGCACGACTCTTCGAATCCTGCGTAACGTTACGGTTATCGTATCGAGATCGAGAAACCTCATACAAAATTTTAGTTCCATATACGCTCACGGGCAGGCGCTATTCCAAACGTCATACGAACACGATAACGTTTACTATTCGATTTTACGTGACGCGGGATCCAAAAAGTCGTGCTCGACCCTCTGACCTAACCTGAACAGTTATACCCGTTGGTCCTGAAATATTCACAGTTTCAGAAAAAAATGCATTCGGACAAACGAAATATAAAATTATGGAGATGAAGACTATCTACACTATTTAGTACATAATAAATTTCAATAAATCCAAATCACACATCATAATCATAATACCGGAAACTAATCCGGAAGACAAAGGAGCAATC
Source organism: Clepsis dumicolana (assembly GCA_963691665.1). NCBI lineage: Eukaryota > Metazoa > Arthropoda > Insecta > Lepidoptera > Tortricidae > Clepsis > Clepsis dumicolana. The sequence goes on from OY829506.1 coordinate 4,901,438, forward strand.
TACCTAAGCGATGTAGGGGGTGGCAAATGGCGCGAAAGTTAGCAACGTTTCACACCCGACACATAACATAACGGTGACGTATGTGTTCTAAAAATAGTACTACGACACGTTAGACTGAAGCCGGACGAACAAGAATTGTATCCATTTAATTTTGTCATGGTCACGTTAAGTTATGAACGTTTTCGTGAAAAAAAAAAGCATCATTACGAAAGTTTTTATTGAAAAACAGAAATTGTGAAATGAGATTAATTTATGTTTACCTCGTAGACAATTTTATATAGGATGTTGTGGTAGGGTTCGAAGATTTTTATGACCTCGTCACTGATAGTTAAAGAGTCAAATTTTTTCGTTATAATTTTTTCCACTAAGCAAATTAGTTAAATTAAATTCATGCATTGCATTGACTTCTGATGCTTTCTATATATGTATAGTTTATCTGCAAAATTAATTCTAACAGATAAAGATACTGAACTGACTTTTTCTTTACGCTAATAAAATAAACGTGCTTCCAAAGGGCCGGCTGATATATTTTTAAACAGGACTACTGTGTATGAGAGGACTAAGCTTTCACCCTCTTATACATTATTAATGGCCGCTAATGAAGTTGCGTGAAAAAGTTCTTTGATCACGGAAATAAATATTTGGAAGTGTTTTTTATTCAGTCCCGTAAAACAACATTTTATCCTACTCTTGAACGGCTCCTAAACGTTCAAAATTACAAGTGTATGATTCATTATAAATAACAAATAACACACGCTCCTGTCATGAAAACACAATCCTCTTGCACATAACATGTGTATGTACAGTTGGCACTTGACTCGTGCTTTCATTACCGGTTCTGTTTTTACTACGCATCGGTCATTTGTTTTCACTAATTTATCAAATATTAAGAATCAAATGCACGTCCATTTTCTGCAAAAAAGATGAAATGTCTGCAGTAAAACCGATGTCCGCAGACGGCCGCAAGATATGCGTCTTTCTCGCACATTTCCGTTCCTCCTAAATTTTTTCTCAATTTGTGTCTTTTTGTGACATTTTGCGACTGCTGTTATATGATATTGCGTGGTTGATTAAATTAGATTGCCCCATCGATTTCCCGCATTGTCTTCAACTCTGCCTTTTTTACAGACCTATAAGGATATAAACTGAAAGTATGCAGCGAATGAGACATTAATCAGAGTCAAGCAGGTATAACTTAATGTTAGTTCCTTTCAGGGGCTACAATCGAGCTCATTTAAAATGCTTATGGATCGAGATTGAGCTTATATTCTTTGACATATATTTTCAGACTGTCAACATACTATTTTACATTGCTAGAGAGAGCTATAACTGAAACTTTATTTGTTTTAAGTCAATCGCTATCAAGAGATTGACCAGAGCATTCGAAGTTAATGTTTATTTATTTACATTTGCTACTTCACTCACGTCACTATATATTATTTAAATCAGCTCAACTCAATAAATCCAATGAAGTCGTTGGTTTGCCACCACTTAACAAATTACCACGTAAATAATCGCACGTTCCTTTTTACGTTTGATTACCGAAACTCGTACAAACAAACGTTCCGTGCCGAAATGCCCCATTAAGTCGTTAAACACAGAGTAACGAAGTTCTGAACGCCAATTAATCTACTCGCAAAATTGCAACAGAACGCCAACCCGATCAGAGCAATTAACTAAGCTCCCTCAAAACTGGTTCATGCATATTAAAGGTAAGGTGAGCTGCTTAAATTCTGCTTCTCTCAATTTATGCTATGTAAATTGAATGAGACTAATACCTTATTTGAACTTAGAGAGCACAGGCACTGTTTCCACGCTTCACATTCAGGATGTTATTTTCTAACCGATCCAGTAGAAAAGAGACGCACTGTGACAAGCGCGTAAACAGGTTTTTTTGTTAGAAGTCTTGATTGCGCGAAAGTAGCATTTATCGCGGTGTTACCTTTCATATTCATGGTTTCACAATGAGAAGACACGTTAGCTGAAGTTGGACGTCCATGAACTATGAATTATGTTGTATTGAGTTTTACCCCTTACAATCAAACAGATACTCGGTCAATATCATCAGACTTATGAATACTTGCCTTGTCGCTGGAGTATCTTCCAATCATATCTCCTGATGAGCCAACTCCTTGACCTCCTGATTCGTCACGATACCGCAGCATTATCTCGTCTATGTAGCTGCGCGTAGGTTTCTTCTTTCCTTCCTTCGATTTTTCTTTCTATAATGGTCTAAGTTGTCGCGTCGTATCAAATGTCCAATCATTTTCCCGCGTCTATTCTCTATAATATTCCGGAGCGTTCTCTTCTAGTTAATAATTTGTCAATACTTCCTCGTTGCTTTTCCGTTCTATCCAACTTACGCTTTTTTTTTATCCTCCAGCACTACCTCTCAAAAGCTTCTACTCTACTACACCTTACTTTACTTTTCCCAACTTTTTTTACTTAGTAGTCAGTAACATTTTTACATATTACAGCGTTTTGCAAGGTTTACATTCATCAAAAAATTATAATCTACCAAGTTCATATGGCGTAATATTATTAACATAAACAGATAATTATGATGAGAATAGGGTTGAAGTGAGATACTTTCCCTATTCTTACGAGATAGCTGCTTACAGGCTCACTATCAAGTTGATGATGTTACTTGTGATATCACAATATCGACCGCAATACGTCAGAGTGCGTATCAGATTACTCGGTTGATGGAGGCCGTTGTACCAGTGAGAGCCATTAACGTTCTTGCTACACTAAAGAGTAATTAAAAGGATTTAATGGATTTGAAGGTTTTGCTTTCGTATCCACAAAGCATTTGACGTACCCGTTTTTCACGGGTGAGCAAATTAATTGTTTTTAGTTCGACTTAATTGTTTTATTTGTCAATTATGTAGCCACGTAAGCAAGTGCCGTACTAATTTTTTGGACACTGCTTACTTCATCTTTTGAAAGATGGCAAAGGTTAACGTTAATTCAACGCAGTTATATTCATCATAATCAATCACACGTACGAAATAATAGCAATGCTATGATTATTCCGGTTCTGATTATTCCATTTCTCTACCATTTAGTCGAACGGCAGCCCCAGAGGTAAGACAAAGCGCATTCCAGTCGACTCTACGTCTCAGTAATGAGGTGGCTAGAGACAAATACTTCACGTCGGGAAATGATTGATTGCTCCTCGATTGTTCCTCTGCCAATGCGAGCGACGCATGTTTACCATTATTTACGCCGTAATTTGCGATGTGAAACAGGAAAAAGTAACATGCTTAAATAGTTATAGAATAATGTGTCTAAATGGGACTGTACTATATTTTCTCTGCTTACACTGTTGCAATTCTATTTGGCATTAGGTGTTTTTTGAAGGATCCAGATTCAACGAAATTATTTTTGGTATTAAACCTTTAAAATGTAGGTATCAAGTTAATAATTATTCTGTCCCTTTGGCAGTGAATGACCTTTACCTAAAATAATTAGATGTTTAAGTAAAATTATAGTCCTGGTTGGAGACTAAAAACCAGCGGGCTCGCTGAGTCTTATTCCCAGTTTGCCTCATACCTACGCATTTCTCTTTTTGTAATATTTTTTTCTGAATCTGTATATGTTCAAACACAGCGGGGTTGCGGGGGGCAGTAGTGATCATAGATAGATAGATAGATAGATTTCTTTATTTCTCATTGAAAATTACATTACATTTTAAATGTCAAAACATAATAAATTCACAAAAAGATCGCCAAAGAAAAATAAAATACAATAAGAATTAATGCGGAATACAATAGAATAAAGTAAAATGTCAAACCATGTACAATGTTTTATAAATCATCAAATGTCAATTTAAAACTATGTAATTTAAAGAAATCTGTAAAAACTCACAAAAAGTGAAAATGTACATAATGGTACAGAAAATAAAATATGATCTTAAGTCAATGCTTAAAATTAATATCATTATACTCTTTTACGGAGTATAATGATTTATGCATAAGAAGTTTCTTAAGGCGGCGTCCAAATGTTTCCTCCGAACATTCACTTTTTAAGTCAGCGGGTAGTCTTTCGTAAAACCTAGGGCCTACGACGCGCGGGTTCTTGTCGAGCAGCACCAACCGCCGTGGCACTGCTTGCAATCGCCGGGTCTGGCGGGTTATCCTACCCGGGATATTTACGTGTTTGAACGAATTTATGTTTCGACGTGTTACCATTATTATGTCATAGACGTACTGTGAGTATTGCGTCAATATCCCAAATTTTTTAAATAACTCCCTACAAGAGTCCCTAGGTTTGACGCCGGCCAATATGCGCAGAGTTCGTTTCTGGACTTTAAACACTCTGTCGGAATCAGTTGAATCTCCCCAAAGAATTATGCCGTATGATAGGAGTGAGTGAAAATAAGCGTGATAGATTTCAACCAAGGCTTTCCCGGTAATGAGTGGTTTAAGCTTCCGCAGTGCGAAAACAGCACTGTCTAGTTTTTCGCAAAGCTTATCCACATGTTGTTTCCAGGTCATCCCAGCATCCATCACAAATCCCAGAAAGTTACTCGTACTACATAATGGAAGTGGACTCTGTACATGTGGGGTGTCACTGAGGTACTTGAATGAGCATAACATTACGTTGGACTTGGTGGCGTTCATAACTAGTCCATTTGCCACGAACCACTCATGCAGCTGATTGCACACGCTACCTATCCTGTTCTCGAGCTGCTCCTAAGTAGACGCGCTTACCACTACTGTCGTATCATCCGCAAACAACACTACCACACCATCAGCAACAGAGGCCGCTAAATCATTGACGAAGAGTAAAAATAGCGTATTTCCCAAGGCTGATCCCTGTGGGCTGCCGATGCTGATATTACCAGCCCTAGATTTAACCCTTCTTCCATCCATATTAACTACAACCGTCTGTTGTCTGTTTTCCAGGAATGATCTAAATAGTTGTAAGACGTTATTCTCAATTCCATAGTGTTCAATCTTTTTTAGCAGCAACTGATGATTTATAACATCAAAAGCCTTGGAAAGGTTGCAAAATATGCCTGCCACTTTATCTTTATTTTCCAAGGCCGTTGTAATACAATCATATACCTTAAATGCAGCTAGTGTGGTGGATTTACTTTGTCTATAGGCAAATTGTTTGTCAGTCAGTAGGTCATTTGTTTCCAGGTGACGCATTAAGCTGTCAGATGAAATCGATTCAGTAATTTTTGAGATATTTGGCACGATAGTTATTGGTCTGTAGCTGTCCACCAAACACCTGTCTTCTTTGCCTTTGTAAACTGGACATACTCGTGTTCTTTTCAGTACATCTGGGTAAACTCCGCTCGATAACATACTGTTAATGAGTTCAACCAGTAACCCCGAGATGACCGGCCAGATACACATGAGTATGTTAATGGAGAGATCAAGAGAGCCGCGCGTTTTCATCATCGACCGCAACACGCGGTTGATGTCGGCGAGAGTTACTGTAGGTAATATGTAGTCTGGAATCTTAACATCGTGTAGGAAATTCTCTAAATATTCTACAGAAGTACATGTATTCGTTTGCCTAGTGTGTTTGGAAGCAACCGTGAGAAAGTGTTGGTTGAGATGTTCAGGTACTCTGTTTGTTGGGATTTCATTGGCTTGTTCATCTTTTAGAAGAAAAGCGTTTGCCTCCGATTTTGATGATATTTCCTCATTAACAACGCGCCACATCTCTTTTGACGGGTTTTTACTATTTTGTATACGACTCTCAAGGTATTGTTGTCGTGCAGTTAAGGTTTCAGATTTAATTAATTCTGAATAGCGACTGATGCCTTCTATCAAAACCGTACTGTCTGGATATTGCCGTCTCATTTCCGTCATGTCATTATGGTTTTGGATCAGTTTCGAGAGGGTTTCAGTCATCCATGGAACATTACTAGTTTTACGTTTTAAATGCACCTTTTTTATAGGAAAGTAAATGTCAATATAGTGCATCAGAATATTAAATAATTTGTGAAATTTATCATTTATAGAAAGAGTAGTCAAAAAAATAAAATTCCAATTATAATTTTCAATATCAGTAAAGAATGCAGTATATGAATCATTTCCAAATAATCTCTTTTCGATAGTGTTGTTTGGTCGTCTACGCTGCAGTGAATCGACGGATAGGGAAAACGACTGCGCGTTGTGGTCACTTATAAAAGTGTCCAGTGGCGCCGCCGCCACGGCGCGGACGCAGTTGTGCGGAATCACTCCACAGTCGATAGAAGTTGAGCTGTGCGTGGACACACGGGTTGGAAACGTGATACAATTTTTGCACGAATAACTTTGTAGGATTTCATGTACTCGTTGTTTAAGGGTATTTTCGGACATACGTAAAATCAACATTTTGGTCGCCGACCAAAATAAACTTCTTGTTTTCGTCAGTAAGTCTGCATTGCAATAATTCCAAATTATTTAAATAAATGTCAAAGTCACCTTTTCCGTTGCGATACAATACAATAATAATCAAATTTACATTAATAATTTCAATTGCAGTGAACTCGAAATGAAACTGAACAGCCAGGCTTTGCAAGTCGTTTCGCTGGCGATAAACAATATCCGCCCGTGTGAACAGCGCGGTGCCGCCATGAGCTATGTTTGTACGGCAGTAGCTATTCGCCAGTAGCTATTCGCCAGTTCATACCCACATAACCTAACTCGCTCAATCTTTTTTACACCAAGTTTCGCTACAAGCCAGTATATCGGGATTTTCGACACTCAACAGCAAGTCTAATAACGCGGTTTTGCCACAAATAGATCGGACATTTTGGTGTATTATTTTAAAGTTCGTGCGCAACGCTAGTGTGGTCTTGTCTTGGCTGCCAAGCCTTCTGAGTTTTTTGGCGTAACAATGTTGAAACGCCTTATCGATACACCAGTAGGCCAGTTCTTCTCGTCTCTTACCAGCCGCCTTTTGTCAGCGGGTACGTCGAGCTTGAAAGAGGTGTAGTGGCCCCGGGTGACCACCAGCTGCTCGCAGCGCGCGTCTGTGATGTTCATCTCTGTCTGAAGGTGTTGAAGAACGTCCTGCACTGTGGTGTCTTCGCCTAGGTTGAAGACATGCAGGCTGACGGAACGCGGCGCGGCGGCTCGGAGGCTCGATTTTCCCCGGGGTGCTCCGGTCGTGGCCATCGGGCTTCGAACGGGCGGCGGCTGCGTGGGAGGCAGTTCAGGTGGCACAAGTGGCGAAGGGCCCCTTTTGTTGGCCCGGCAAGGCTCACCGGTGCTATTCTTGACTTTGGCCGTCGCAGACGCGGAGGCAGCCCGGCGGGGCCGGCCGCGGCGCGGCTTCGGTTCAAGATCAGCTGGCCCCGTGTTTTCGGTCTGCTCTGTTGATGCTGATTTTGGGGTACTGTTTCCAGCATCGTGTACACCAACGTCTGCTAGTGGGATAGCTGCGTTCCTCGCGTGCGGGTCACTAGTGCCGTCAAAATACTCTAGACCTTGGGGACCAGACTCGTTTAGTGAGATGTTAGTGACGTTAAATTTTTGGGGAATATGTGATATGTGAGTGAGTGGTCGTGAAAGTTTTGGTGATCGGCGTTCCTGGACTCGTAAGTTTTCAACATGTTTACTCAGTTCTCCAATATGTTTTCTCTGTGTCGTGATTTCATGTTGTTGCGTTAGAATTAAATCATAGCAGCCACTCAGTTTATCCCTTATTTCTTTGATTATTCCCTCCAAATTCAAAATAACGTCAACTAACCTTTTGTCCGGATCCTCTTTACCACTTGATTTTGGTTTTGTAGGTGCCATGTCGAAATTTTTATGTGGTCACAGTGTCACAAATATAGTAATTGGTTATTAAAAAGTAGTTATAATTGTAAATAATGTCAAAAATTAATAAATTCTAAATAAAAATACAGAGCAATTCAAATTTTGCTGTTGACAGGTCAGTGTTGCCAACACTTATACCATCAGGTGACCTACTTGTTCGTTTGCCTTCCTTATCGTACACACACACACCCACACACACACACACAGATGCAGATGTTCGAACGAAATCCGCGAATGGTTTGTGCCACTGTTGTCGCACGCTTACAACAGTTAGGTACAGCGCAATAAAGTATAATCCGCATTAATGGTTACTGGTTGATCAACTATTTTAACACGATGAAAATTTTAGATAGAGCCGTACACGGAATTAATTATGAACGTGAGATTATTTTATCTTTGATCAGCTGTACCGTTGGATTATGTTTCCGTATTAAATTCATTTACATACCTAATTCTTGGAGATAATAATATCCTCTAATCCTTTATAATGTACGTAACAAAATGTGGGATTACTCGCGATATATCAAGAACGAAAATTGTTTACTTCCAGCAGCGATTTTAAGCTTACATTTCTTACATCGTGTTATCGTTTGAGCAGACATGGTAAGTCACTTAGAAGGTAAGACGTTTCGGTATCAATTATGCAGGAAATACGTGAATTTAATACTTAACACATGAAATTAAAATTAAAACTTTTCCAAGTAAGCAAACAGGCTGTAGAGTTATGGTTGGTCAAATAAAATCTGTTTCTTTTATTGTCTCCTTCATTTGAACAAATCGTAAACGACGTTCATTTGTATGTATGACGTAGAAATTGCAATGCAAATTCTACAGCAAGTTCGTTTTATTTCAATACTTTATTCATACAACGAGTCCTTGGCTAACCGCACCCCTTTTGCAGAAACAGATGAAGGTCGTTCGTTCAAAATTCAAACAATGGGCATAGACAGTGTTTTTTTGTACAAATAATTGTACTTTGATCGTAACCTTTATCCGCTAGCGTTCTAAAAAACTAGGTATTTCGCTCTAAATCAAGAGTCCTACTTCAAAGGCCTTATGGGGTAAGTAAGTGCCTTAAGACCTTTGTAGGTGTTATCAATTTGACCGTGCAAATCCTTGCTTTGAGTTGCCTTTTACAAGATAAAATAGATAGTTAGTTGGCCGTTCGTTCGAATCAGACATTTTCAAACACGACGCCACGGCACGGACGTGTATGAATTCAAACCCGTAATTGGACACATCCTGGCCGTACGAAAAACGTTCGTTTGGAGTAGGTGAAAAAGATAATTTATCAGGGCAATCCATATCCCACTCGCTACTTTTTAGGGTCGCTACCAAAGGGTACCAACGGAACGGGATACAGCCTCCGCTGCCTGTCTGTCAGTCAGTCCGTCTGTCCGCCGTTCAGACGGCTCTATCTTTGGAACCGTACTAGACATGTGAATTTCCTTCCTTGATTGAGCCATAAATAAAGAAGACTTTACTTCAGAAATTTAAAAAGTAAGTATTACGTCACAAATTAAGAACCTTTTACACTTGGTTTACCTTGCATTAATGATTAAATTTAATCTTTGATTATCTTTTAATTAGAACGCGTTAGGATACTAGTGTCTTCGAGAAATTAACTTTATTTGACCTGAAGAATCTCCCCTTAAAATTAACGGAAAAAAACAAGGTGCATAATTACTAGAACAATAGATAAAAATAAGTAAATATGGGGATCGTCGTACAGTGTTGCTTGATCCTAATAATGATAATACTTAGGAGACACTTGAAATTGTCATAGTGGTATAGAACCATTTGCATGCGAGTTCAATTTGCTCTTGGCCCGTTTTTTTAAATTAATAAGTTGTATGTGTATGTCTCCGCTTTGATCCGCCTCAGTCGAAGCGCAACCCTAATATAGTCGCGGATTGAAAACGTCCGTCACTTTTCGATCTTAACTCGTTGACGTAGAGTCGAAAAGTGACGAACCTTTACATTCCGCGACTATACAAGGCTAGAGAAAACGGTGCCTTGTTGAAATATGACTAAACGGCGGCTCAAGCTGCTTTATTTGCTGCGGGCGGGATACGTTCACATAAGAAGTATCTGTGTAGCGCTCGTTTACGCAAATGCGGTTATTTGCGTGGGTACAAAAGTGGGCTCTGGAATTGAGTTTCTTCCTTATAAAACAATATTTAGACGCCCATGTTCCAAGTTATAAAGACAAATGAAGTATAACGGTTTCTCATTCATTGCTTTAACAATGTCACTAATTAATCGCATTGTTCATATTACACACACATTCAAAACCCCCACAAAGTCACAAGAATCATAACACAATAACCGAACAGTTCATCAGAAATAATTCAACGCGGGGAAAAAGTAATTTACGAGGAACAGTTAATCAAGCTAATCTTACAGCGATCGGAACTGGCAAACGCCGGATAAGAATAAAAATACTCTAATTGCGACATTACGGGAGAAATAAATGGCTGAGCTGGCAATTTGTCTCCGAGGCGATAACCGTCGTAATATCCGTTTGCGTAGCAAAACAGACGTGCATTCGTAAATTATTGCCGGTCGGTCCAGGTGGCTGCTGAATTGCAGAGGATGTTTCATCATCATCATCACGTCAGTCGGAAGACGTCCACAGCTTGAGATAGGCCTTCCCCAAGGGTCTCCACGACGATCGGTTTTGTGCTATCCGCAGCCAATGGCATGGTGGCTGATTCCGGCTATCATGATCATGCTTAACTCAACTTTCGTTTCGATTGCTACTAACTCGCTAATCCTGCCGCTAATAAACTACAGTGTTTTGTTTACTCTGTTGCGTGGAGTGTAAGATAGCCGAGAAAATTACTGGATGACATTCAATCATAGTTCTTTAGGTTAGGAATGCATCGCTCTTTGATATTGTAAGTATTTTCGGACGGCGGTGATCTCTTACCTTTACTTACAGCCGCCGTTCCCATATTCAATCTAAATCTAATTCAAGCAAACTTTACCGTCCTTGTCTCATAAAAAGAAACTCCTAGCATACTATAGCACGCTATAACGCTTAGCGTGGACGTGAAACATTCATCCCTTTCGCCCACGTAAGAAAGGAATATATATTATATATAAAATAAATACAAATGTTTTTATTTTCGCTCTGATATTGAACATTTACGCAGATAATTTGTTTATCCTTTTTCTATAATACCTTACAATTTCTTCTTCAAATTATTTCGGCTGAAGCTTCAAATCATTGCTTACACTGAAGACTGATGCAAATGTTTTGGCATACCTATCTTAATATGAATGATGCCTATGAGTGCAGGCTTTGTATTACAATGGGGGTAATGTATGGCTCGTGTCAGAAGAATTCCTCTGGTGGCAATAATTCTCGCATTACTTGCAGACGGGAATTTTAATAATAAATATCAGTTTATGAAGTAGAGAGAAACAGTACGAAAATTTCGTGACGCGTAACTTTTGAGAGATACTTGTAATGGAATTTCTAAATGTCTAAATGTCTGTTGTACTGTCTTGAATGGGGGCGCTATTTTGAGTGCATTTGCTTTTTAGTGTAAAATCTATAATTAAGAAAATGTTTAGCATTTACTGTTCAACAGTGTTGTTTTTGTGCAATTAAAAGTATAATATAATTTTATTGAGCGACGATCTGGTAAAGATCACGGGATTGCGGTGGATGCGGAAAGCACAAGACCGGTCTGAGTGGAGAGCCTTGGGGGAGGCGTATGTCCAGCAGTGGACGTCTTTCGGCTGATGATGAATTTTATAGTTGTAGTTATAGTTGTATAGCCAACGCAAAACGCGAGCAAATCGTCTCCGTTTCAGCTTGGGCAAAAATTCTTTCGGATGTCCGTCTGGAATTTCGGTTATTTTACTCTACTATAGGTCACATTTCTCAACCGATTCTCATCAAAATATTGTGAGTAGGTTCAAAAACTATGAAAGCTATTCAAAAGTAGAACACACCTACGCATGAGTGTATTTCAGTTTATACACGTAATTTTACTTTAAAAATATGTAGATTTATACAAACATAAATGTAAAATACAAAAATGTTTTATTATTAAAAATTCACAGCAAATCTGACACAATACTCTTAATTGCACATAATTTCCAGCCTATATGCCACTAAGCGATTGCGCTTACACGTAATGTTTTAGATTTGGAAGATAACGAGGAACGGTTAAGTGTGCAACACATGTGCCTGATTGCTGGTGGCGTACGCCAATTTTGTGAAAGATAAAAAATCTAATCCGATACGAAAATTTCTCCTTTGAATTATTTTTTCTGCTCTTTTTGGTCATTCCGAGCTAGGACTAGCAAAGGTATGAAAGTGTAAAAGGACGCGCAAAGCCAGCATTGGTTGTTACAGTCAAATGCACAAATATCCTAGGCGCATACAACTTAGGTACTCAAAAATATGTCCCATCAATGTTACGGCTCTTCTTAAATTTAAGAGCTATGCTCTTGTCGGTGGAGTAACCGCCACTCCGCGCGGTCTTCGGCCAGCCGTTTGACTTCCTGATACGACACGACACCCACTTTCTCCTTCACCTGGTTTACTAGGTCATAGGTCAATCTTGGCCTTCCTCTGCCTCGTCTTCCTTCTATTTTTCCTTCCAGCAGGTTTAAAAAGAAATCGTCGTGTCGTATCAAGTGTCCCATCATATGCCCCTTCTATAATTTATGGTCTGCAGTAATATTCTTTTTTCCTTGACCATGGTAAGAACCTCTTCGTTGGTTTTCTTTTCTTTCCAGCTAATTCTTTCCATCCTCCTCCAGCACCACATCTCAAAGGCCTCTAGCCTTTCTCTGTCCCTTTGGGTCATGGTCCATGTCTCACTTCCATACAATGCAAAGCTCCAGATGTACACTTTTATAAGGCGTTTTTTAGCTTTTGTGGATATTTTGGCTTTGAGTAGGTGCTTTTTGTTATTGAAAGCTCTTTTAGCCATAGCTATTCATTGTATTATGTCTAGGGTACATCTGGAGTCATTTGTAATTAAACAGCCTAAATATTTCAATTTTGTGATCGGCTCTATTGTGTTGTTGTTTAGCGTGATTGGGGCGTGTTCTGATTTGTGTTTAGAAACGAGAAGCGTCTTAGTTTTCGCACTATTTATTTTGAATCCGTAAAGATTGAACATTTTCTTCATTTCTAGGATCATTTCTTATAGTTGGGCACTATTTTCAGCAACGGCTGCAATGTCATCCGCAAACCGCACGAACTGAATTTTCTTACCATTAACTTTTACTCCTCCAATGTTAGAATCAACAGTCGTTCGTATCGCGCTTTCTATATACGGCTCTTAAGTCGGCGAATTAAGAATGTGGTATTGTTGTCGTGGTGGATTAATTCGATATTTATTTTTGCACTCGACCGTACTTCAGAGGTAGTTTAAGAATTAAGCAGGCCGGTTAGATCGCGCTTGACATATTTTTTTATTCCAAAACCTATTCTGGAGTGTTTCTAAAACAATAGGATGTTTTCTCAGTGTCAGCACAGTCTAACTGGGTCCGGAACGATATTTGTCGTTTTAAATTTAAGTAATTTTTTTCTAATACAGACCCAGCTGATTAGGAACTGTTTTATTCAATCAAAATTTGAGGATTGAACCGCCCCGCCGCGGATTGGATTGGATCGAGGCCGTGAACTGTACCAATTACTTCATCTGAGTTACAACTACTTGTAGCTTAGTCAAAGCCATTTCAGAAAAAAGTGGAATTAATTAGGCAGTCTAGTGAGCTTAACTTTAATAAGACATTCATTTCTTTCTTAACTGTAACGACTTTAATAGATGCAGCCGTTTTCAATTTACCCCAATGCTTTTTGTTTTGTGCTCTGTAGACACTTCTCATGATTATCATTCAACCACATTTAACTAGCCTCTTGTCAAATTAGACCTTAAACATTGTTCATATTATAATTCACAATTGAATAAGTACTCAAATTTGATATGAGAACCCCCAATAAAAAATATGAAAGTGGGGAAAACTCAATATTGAAGTTATATCATGTAAATGGGCAGAACCAACAGCAGCCGAAGTTTAAACTAGTTCTGTCTAGTAATGATATTGGATCAGAACTTAGTGATAATAAAGATTTTTCTGCCAATAAAGCTTGCCGTATTTCCTACACTTCGTTTGAAGAAAACCGTCGAGAAATCTGAAGTTTTTCGATGATCACCTTTATTCTTTAATAATTTTCATCGAGTTGATGCCTCTGGCATCTCGGAATGTTTGAGACGACAGGATTCAAAATATGATAAAATGGATTTAGTAAGTACTCTTTTATTTTTATGTGTATTTTTAATTTAATCACGTCTGTAAGATCCGATGTCAAAAGAGTGCCGATGCTTTACAATTCACATAGCATGTACCTACAGTATTTATATCAAAGATATCTTGAGATCAATTTGTATAATATACCTAAGTATTACTTTCTGAAACGCGTTTGATCCCTAGCTTTTTTTAACGATATGCTTCGATGTTCTTTGATTTGATGTAATCATTTCGGGTTTCTTCGGCAAATGAAGAGGATCACGCGAACTTGGAATTATCATTAGACAAACGAACAGAGGCTATTTTCATAAATGTAACGACCCGGAACAACGGTCGCGTGCCGAACCTTTCGATGCTGGTTCTGGAATCAGTATACTAATGTTTATGGTTATGAGATTAATTAGTAGAATTATATAATAGATAATTCTTAAAATATTTATTAAACTGTGAAATAAAAATCTTTTAACAAAAAAGTAATTGTGTTGTTTAATTTTAATAAACATTTAATTCATTACAGAAAGTAACTTCCGAGGTGACGGAATTTAATAAACGTTACTGAATAATACCGTTACAAACGATTTTTTGTTACCCATGTTTAAATAAATTAGATGGGGTACCTCATATCATAATACAGTCTTTTTATTATTATTTAACATGATTTATATAAACTCGTCTTGTTTGGTTGATTAGCATGAGATTAGGTTAGTGTTTAACCTCTAGATATAAACAATGAAAAACAAACAAAAGCATAACAAATATTTCAAAGATCACCATTATCAAATTCTTGTAGAAGTTTCAGTTGTAAAAATAAGTAACAGCGCCCGAACTATTCCTTTTACTAAATCATTACCACCGCAAAAAGATAGGTACGCTAGTTTAACGGATTTTGTAAAATGTTTGGCAATTAATGTTGCCAATAAAATAGTTTGAGCATAAATAAGATACTAAATTTACTTGAAACTTATATATTGTCCAGCATACAGTAATAGCGAACTTTATATGACAAGTCAGTAATTTAAAGTTCACAGGTAATTACTATACATAATAATATTATACGATACGACCAGGCGGGGGACGCGGGAGTCTATTTATGAAAGGACTCTACACAGTACAGTGGATGAATTGCGACTAAGGCAACGCTTCCCGTTCCTGGCCTCGTGACTTAGAAATGCTGATGCGGCTTGTTACAATGTCGCCACAAATGTAAGAAAGTTGATACTAATGAAATATTGAAAATGAATTGTCATGATATCTGAATACGGCGGTTTCTCTCATACTATTTTGTTTTATTTTGTGCGAAATATGCACAAACAAAACAGTAAAATTAAATGGTTGATAATTTTAGTAATTACAAGTAACTTAAGTATTTTTTATGCTTACTGTCCTATAACGATTGTACCCAGAGAAGTAATTTAATATATGATATAACTAGCTGTTAACCGCGGCGTCACTCGCCTAAATCATAACGACGTTTAAGATGAAGCAAGTAACCAAACATGCAAAGCAAGCATTCAAACATGCAAGCAAGCATGCAAGAAAAAATGCAAGCATACAAACATGGAAGTAAATATTCATGCAAACAAGCAAAAAAAAGCTTGCATACAAACATGCAAGCAAGATGCAAGCATACAAGCGTGCAACAAAACATGCAAGCAAGATGCAAGCAAGATGCAAGCAGGCATGCAAGCAAGCATGCAAGTAAGCAAGCAAGGATACAACCAAGCATGCAAGCAAGATGCAAGTAAGCAAGTAAGTAAGCATGCAACGAAGCTAGCATGCAACCAAGCAATCATTAAAGCAAGTATTCAAGCAATTATTAAAGTTTGCAAGCAAGTATTAAAGCTTGCAAGATAACATGCAAGTATGTAAGCATGACTGCACGCATGCTAGCAAGCGTAAAATCTAGCTAGTCTACAGTAGTCTTTATCATTTACTTGTCTATCTCTCAGGAACCACTTGTGGACTTGGAATTCTACCTCTCAAAACATCTATATTAATTTGAAAATGCATCTGTCCTGTAGTTAGTTTTTTGGTACCTAATCCCACTGCAACATAATATGTTTCCGGGATAAAAAGTAGAAAGTCTGCACAGACTCTTTTATTGAGTACTTCAGTAAGACTTGATTTGGGTTTGTTTTGGTCAAAACCGGCCGGCAATAATAACAAACTTATCCGTTTGAGCGCACCGCACGCGCCTCGTTGAGCCTCCGGCGTCAGTGGGACTACTACGAAATTCAAAAATCGAAGTTCGTATCGTGTTGTCCCGCTCACTGTCCTTTTAAATAATATTAGATTGAACGGGACGGCACTATACGAAGATCGAATTTTGCACTTCGTAGTAGGGGGGCAGGTAGCTTCAACGATGATGTTGTCTTTTTCTTACTTAAGAAAGCTGGTGGCGTTAGAAAAAGAACATGCAAGGCACGCCAAGTTATGATAGTGTGCGTTGACGACTCACATAAAGTAGATCGTATAAAAAGGTTGTTTGAAATTTATAAAATATTAGTGGGTACGTTGGTTTTGTCATTAACTAACTTGAGTACATGGTTTACATATGTCAGTAGTGGAAGTGGTGGCATGTTGAGCGGTTGTTGTTGTGCTTCGTAAATGGCCTCGTGGAGAGTGCCGAAACGCGTCAGCGTTTAGTTTAGTGGTGGTGGTGATAGTTGGGTCTGTGTGGCATGTGTTGATTCGTGTAGCAGTGGAGGCGGAGGTGTTGCATGGAAACATACATTTGCCGCACAGATATTTGTCATTAGTGGTCCCGGGTGAGCAAAGTAATTGTTTTTAGTTCATAGATCGTATGACACAAATTGTTCAACTTCGTTCTAATTGTAAGGTTCTTAAAGTACATTTACGTTTAAAATAAAACGAGATTTTCAGCTTATAGCAAAAATTGTACTACTTTCTAAAATATTTTAGGTGGTATACACCACATTGATTTTGCGTTTGCCTTCAAATTAAACCCTACCATAGGTCATGCAATAAACTTTATTCCGTTTCGGGTAACAGTTAAGGTCGTATTCACCAAATTTAATTTTCGGTGGCTTATACAGTCTTAAGATTAAACATTACTTTAGGTCGTATATCAAACTCAATTCTATCCTGAGAAAAAGTAAAGGTTGTATACGCCAAGTTTGATAAACAGATTAAAAAAAAAGGTTAACAGCGCCTTTGTATTTGTCATAGTCTGATTAGCTTGCGTTTATGGCCGATTTTTTTAATATTATATGTTTAGAGCACTAGAAAATTGTGGTCGTATTTGTGATTTTTTTGCGGTTTGGAGTACTTTAACAACACAGTTCGATAGAGAAAAAAAAGGAGTAAAACTGCATTTAAATCTCATTTTCGTCAAAATGGTCTTTACGACATTTGAGCCCAAAGGTAGCGAGCGATATGTAACCATAGAAATAAAAGCTTACCAAATGCTCTCGCCATAAAAAAAGCAATCATCAAACTTTGCCCAATTGCTGCGTTAGTGTGGACAATAGGCTAAATAATAGTGTCCATTTTCGGACAAAGCCCCCGGGACGTGGTATAAATGAGACGTTTCTCCAGAGATTAATAGGGACGCTAAGAACCCCCGTGCTTTGTAACAACTCGGATGGTTTAAACAGACTGATATATGGTTGCCCCCGGTGACTATTCAACTCGAGCTTTGAAGAAAGCATGAAAGTTGTCTTTGGCATGTTTCATAGATTTATAGCTTCGTCGTGCCCGTCCGTCCGTAAAACCGTAGATATACCTAGAGACACGGCATTTTGCTCAAAAACTACAAGATGGAATTTGGAGTAGGTATCTTGAGTTAGGTCAGGTGTTTTGTAGAAACCGATACATAGTTTGGTAGTTAAATAACAAAAATCAATATTTCTAGGGTGGCACTCCATACATGTAAGAAAACGCTCTTTTGCTGGTGCAGTTTCACACATCGTATATTTATATTTTGACACTTTAGTCAGTTATTAAACTGTGTTTTATTGCATTTTTTTAGTACTCGTACCTACCTAACGGTTACGGCACAGTCACGGAGCATGGTCCGACATACTTTTGGCCGGTTTTTTATACAAACTTAGGTTACAATTACACCTTTGACCACAATCACTCCTGATGGAAAGCGAAGATGTGGTTTCAGGTTGATCCGCTTGCCTAGTAAATGCCCATTCACCTCAGACATGAAAACGACCAGATTATAGTATTCAAGGAACAATTCCAGGGAAGAATCCCATTCCTTAGCTGTCCGGATAACAAAGGAATTGCGAAAACGCTTTGAGCACATTTTGGGAATGCTGACAACATAATGCTGATAAACATTGAACTGAATATACGTCAATAGGGATAACTCAGAAGCTGCGACTCGACAGAAGTGAGCTACAACTATAGCTACCAGATGGAAAATTTTAAAGTCCGTAGAAAAAGCCTGATTTCCATTAAAAAGTCTGAGATTTTGCAAATTCCTCGCAAACGTAATTTTGCGGACGTTTCTAAAAGCCGGCCGCAATCCTGAGAAAAGCATAAAATAACTGAGATATCCGCTGAAAACCTGAGATATGGTAACCCTAGCTACAACGCAATAGGATTGGATGTTGTCTTTTGATTTCCTTTCCTTAGATATCGTGACAGTGGAGTGTAGACTATTGCCTGGCCATTGAATTGTAAATTGGAAGTTGTTGGAACTACCTATCTAATACGAACTTTTGGCGCTCATTCAACAATAATGACTTCTGTAGGAAAGTCGGGGCTGTAAATGAAAGGCCCCTAAGAAAGAACCGTGATTATAACATAAATACAAAATACCAGACTTAAAAGAAACAACTCAAGCGTGAAGCGCACTCGAGTATTTAACGCTTTTCGTAATTTTTTCGTTGGATTGTGTTGTGAGGGCATGCTTCACAGTGGAGTATAAGGGTTCCGTTTTTAATTTTGAAGGACTGCATTAATCTGAAAAATTTCTTCAGTCACTGTGTGTCATCTACAAGTTTATTTGTGTACCGAAAAACCTTATAAGAAATAATCTGGAACAAATACAATTTTCGGATAAGTACAAAGTTTGTGACCAGATTCAGATGACGATAATCCATAAGCGAAACTTATGAACCGCCCACGTTAACACAAATTTGATTTAAAGTTCTATAAAATTAGATTAAGAGTTTAAAAGTAGGTAAACCGAAGACGTTAAAAGAAGTTAGATATTTTCCTTTTCAAGATCTCATAGAGCAAGCAGGGCTGGGACCTACAGTGGGCGGCGGGGCGACGAGCGGAGCAGCGAGTGATTTTCTAATGCATTGCGTGTGTTGTTAACTTGTTAGTTAAATGCTGTGCTTTGAGCGTCGCGACCGTTAATAAACAGTGAAATCGCTCCCCGCCCCTCTCGACGCCCCACCGGCCACTGGCGTCAGTCTGCGGCCTAATATGTGACTAGCTCCACAGGTCATGATTACTTCACTGAGTTGTAATAATTTTGTCATCAAAGCAGCTTTTGAAACGCTTACTGCCAAGCGTAGCCTTAGCCAGCTGGCCAAGAAAAATATAATAAATCTAAGTACAAACCCGGATTAATCTACAGGCTCAGGAATTATTAACGCATAGCAGAACTTTTATTTTCCCTCACCCTTGATGAAACTCGTTAAAACGATGTTTGCCGTTTAATTAGAAAAGGAAGCAACCGTGTAATTATGATCAAAGAGAATGAAAGTCTAAAATAAATTGCGTGCTATTTGAGGAAACTAAAGTTAACTCGTTTCGTGGCTTCCGAACTTTCTCGAATTAACTTTACTATTATAAACTTAAATGTTTAATTGGTCCGTTTTGTTGGTGAACATTTTATTACCTGGAACAAACTGTTAAAAGCGTTTCATATCATAACGCGTAAAAAATAGGCACGTTAAAAGTTATTGCAACTTAACGCGTTTACGGAAGTTATTTACAAACTAAAGAATACTGGCATTATTTTTTGCCGGTTATTAATTCACGTTCATGAAATAATTTTATATTGTATAGACAAACTGACACCTACTGACTGAACTGACTTTTAACATGAAACTACCGTGAGACTCAATCATAGTGAAATAAAAACGGATCACTCACGTATATAAGTCGAGTTTAGTCGGTTAACGAGGGTAGTTGTGTGCCGCTGTCAGCTGCGTCTGGTAGTCGCGCGAGCAGAGCCGCGGCGCGTAGTGTGCGTCTCACCGCCGCTGGGTCGTGCGCTCCCAGAGGAAGGACTACGAATTAGTCCGAAACATGTTGGGCTAAACTCGACTTATATACGTGAGTGATCCGTTTTTATTTCCCTAAGTTTGTTGACCTTTCATTCAACGCCGAATCTAAATGAACGGTTTTTCTTTTCAAAATTTTCTAAATGAATGTTTTATGTTCAAACTCTTAGCGTGCTTCGCTTTGGTCTGTTACATCACTTGTAGGAAAATTCGGTTGCCAATTACTTACTTAATAACGGCATTGAAAGTACTAGCCCATCCAATGGAGGGCTATTTATTGTTTTCAACTTATGCAATTTTACTAATATTTACTAAACATTGGATTTAATCATGTACAGCAATTTTGATTTTAATTACCCCGACGTTTCAAGTCTACTCACGACAACGGTGGCTGCAACGCCGCAGAAACGTCGAGGTATTGAAGATCAAAATTTGTTGGCGACTGGCTGGAGTAATTGTCTTTGGCTCAGGAGTTCCATATTAGAACCTAGCTCCTGACAGAGCACTATCTTAGCCTTATTGCAGAGGCCATGACTCATAATACTGCAATTCGTTTGTGCTAAGAGCTAAACTGTCCTCGGATTGTTGTTCGGCGAACCGAAACGAAATGCAGAATGCCGGTTAAAATACCTAAGTGTGGCAGCTTTGTGGTTAGGACCACGTCTTATTTGACTAAACGATTCGTACTTAGAGCGTTTACCAAAGCTTGTGGTCACCAGTTACACTTACACAAGTCATCAATAAGTAATCAAAATTTATGAAAAAGTAGCTGGAATTTGGCATATAAAAAATCTTCTACAAGTTTACGTCCGTAGTATGTGAGGGCTTGGCGTGGACTATAGTTTCCACGCAGGGCCTGTACAGATTGGAAACTCAACACATACACACATCATTGAGTTGTGTACAGATTTTCACGCAATGTTTGCCTTCACCGAAAAGCTCATGATACAAATGTGATTTCACACATAAATTCGGAAAAAATTACAGGGCCAGGCTAGTGCTCGAACTTACAACCGTCTGCTTGACAATACAAAATTCCTTAAGGTGCCGCAAACGCACATAAAAGTTTAAATGTCTGTCAAATTGTGGCACTAGCAGAGTACAAGCTGAAAGTACTATGCATTGCGTCACGTGCAACGCCAAAAATTCCTTTTCTGTTCCAGGTTGAATACAAAGGTTTTTTTATACATACAAGAGTTAAACATCTTTGGAATCATGTCCACATTATTGCGAGTAGGTACCTAATGGCGCCAAGAATCCAATCGCAGCTCATATGATAATCTCTATTATGCGAGACACTACATTAAATATTACGAATTTGCCCGTCGATCGTCACTTGTTATTGATCAATGCGGTGACCATCGAGGCCAGTCAGTGCACCGACCGTGAAACAACTGCAAGCTGTGAACACCAACTAACAAAAACAAACCTTCATATCATCTCTCTTAGGTTTAATTTCCGCTGTTCATCCACACACACGCTGCACCAGGCGAAGCGAGAATGGCTAAGGTCACCATCTTTATGGAAAATGAATGGATGAGTGGGCAAACTGATAAACGAGGAGCTCGGAGCTTATGCAGGGTGATAAATGACGCGTCGAATGCTAGGGAGTTTTAATTAAAAAGTGAAGCGCAAGTTTTGTTAAGCACATTCTTGACACATTTTGTTACGCTCTACACACAAGAGGTTGCGCTGAAAAAATTGAAAGAAGAAGAGAAAAGTCTTTTGGCTTGTCGTGCTAAAATGTGCTTCGACGGGAACAAGTGCGTCTTGCTATCTTCATCGAAAAACGTTTCTGTAAAAATAAGAATTCGTTGAGCAAACGTTCTTCTGCTAAAAACATTAAAAATATTAATTGAATAAGAAACGTGATTTGCAAGCTAGTTATGTCAACATTCATAGGAATGGTTGTAAAGTTGTAGCGCAGCTGACGGTAGCCATTATGTAGCCGTAGCACGTTTGTAATATTGAAATACAGCCGCGTTCGCGTAGCAATATCTACGTATTCGTAGCACTCTACAGTAACACTTGGAATGTATGCTTTCGTTCGTCACTAAATAATGAACGATGTTATTTGATACGGTAATGAAACCGTGATAGCCTAGTGGTATGACCTATGGCCTCTCAAGCAGAGAGTCGTATGTTCAACCCCCGGCTGGCACCACTGTGCTTTTCGGTGAAGGAAAACTACATGACGAAACCTGCACACCTGCACTGGGCCCGCGTCAGAACTATAGCTCATGTGCCCAAAAGTGGGACGTAAAAAAGACTGGTGATGATTTGATACTTTACAGTTAAAAATTAAATTAAACGGAGCTTCTTAAAACAATGAAATTAATAATGAGCCTTAATAAAACTACTTAACATTATTTCAAATAATTGTGTTGAAAAAGAAGTCCCCTCGGGCATGGTACCAAAAATGCTTTCCCTCGTCGCATGGTTAGGCTCAACCTTTGTCCGAGAAAGCAGCCAGCTCTTCGGTCTCCCGTGTCATCGACTAGGCTCTTATACATATTGTAAGTCGCGCGAAAATATATTTGCGAAATAGTATTTAAAGCGGAAACCAGAAAGTTAGTGACTAGTTGCTTTAGGGTGTCTGTGTAGTGTTTTATCAAAAAAAAAGGCAGAACATTGATAATAACAAAACCAAACCAATGAAGTAAATTAAAGTGCATGGTTTTAAGCTTTTGCTTTTCCCTTTTGCAAGACCTAGCGGAAAGAAGTTCAAAATTAAAATCATATTCTATGCCTATTGGGCTCAAAATTTGAAATCACTTTATTTCACGCCACACTTAAAATTACTCTCCTGAGCATCTCTACGGGCTTACGTTACAGTTCTAACGGCAACATTTCAAGAAAATATTTTCTGAGCGTTTTAACAATAACGCATGTGAAAGAACCCCTTCGCTTGATATTCCCTGCGTGGGTAGTGAAGTTACTGGAGTATAAGTCAAGTTCCCGTCTTTATCTGCGTTTGTGCGAAGGTAGCATGAATTATTACCCCGTTCCGGTAGACGGCCATTAAGGCGTTTTACACAGGGTAACATAACATTTTCCACGGTATATGAAAACGCCGCCTTATTAAACGGGCGTTCTGTTGAAATAATTACTGTTATGAAAACGATCTGGATCGCGATAAAGCTACGCTAATGAAGTGGGTGGAAACCGTTTTTTTTACAAAAACAAACAAGCTACGTTGTTAAACGTTTGTTCAGGACTCTGTATTGTTTATTACTTAAATGTCGCTTATTTAATTTTATTGTATTCTATTAAGAGTTCTTTTGATAAACGGCTTAACATTTTTTACCTAATGTTTTCTTTAATGTACTCACCAATATTGCCTATATTTAGCATTTAAATTTAGTCCGGCATCAATAATCGCAGGTGTTTACTACAAACCTTTGACGACCGGATAGCCAAGTGGTTAGAGACCCTGACTATGAAGCTTGAGGTCCCGAGTTCGATTCCCGGTCGGGGCAGATGTTTGCATGTTGATATGAATGTTTGTTCTCGGGTCTTGGATGTTTAATATGTATTTAAGTAAGTATGTT
This sequence comes from Clepsis dumicolana, assembly GCA_963691665.1. Classification (NCBI taxonomy): domain Eukaryota; kingdom Metazoa; phylum Arthropoda; class Insecta; order Lepidoptera; family Tortricidae; genus Clepsis; species Clepsis dumicolana. The sequence continues at coordinate 4,925,255 of OY829506.1, forward strand.
TATCCGTTGTCTAGTACCCAGGCTTTGCCTAGTTTGGGACTAGGTCAATTTGTGTCAATTGTCGCAAAAAAAAAGGTTGTGACAATAACTGTTGCCTTTTGAGTTGACTTATTAAGTGCAAGCAGCACAGAGAACTGTTTTTAAATCACCAACCTCACAGTCATAAAGTTTGTATAAAACACGCTCAGTGTATACCGACCTAACTGCCGCGGGCATTACATCAAGGGACGCTTTTCGTTGATATCAACGCAATTCTTCTCTAAGATAGATAATTGTTTATTTATGTCAACAACCCAGCTATGAAATAATACTGTCATAGATTTATATAATACTAAACTAACTAGTATGGACAGGCCCATCGGTAAATCGTCTATGACATTGGTGTCATGTTCATATCATGTTGGAGTGGTCCAATGCGTCAAAAAATAATTATAGCCAACGCGCGTCAGTCATTATTTGTCTATTAATGCAGTAGAATTAATGATACATTTTGTATTAAAACCGCGCAAGAAATATATAATGCAATATACCTATTTAATTCATCCGTTTCAATTTAATTTAATTTCACTGCCAAATAAAACGTCGATACGTATTACGTACCTATAGTTACGATCATCTCTTATAGTTAGTGATATATAGATACAACGAACAAACTTTCAATTAGTACCCCAGTTATGTCATAACTTAAGATTGTGGAATGAGCTTCTTGTCGAGGTTTTCGCAGCGAGTTACAGTAGCCGATCTCCAAAAGGGTTAAAAAAAGGGTTATGCAGGGTACTGCAACCGATTACATTTTATTATGATACTTACTGAACTAACGGCAAGATTGATGAAGAGGAACGGAACGTACGCGAGTTGAAACCAAGCTCTTGAAGTTTTGGTTCACTTTGAAGTCCGTAATAATGCTCGTGACAGAAAGTTTAGAAACAACTGAACGGACTCTGTTAAAAAAAAATTAATACGTAAAGCTATTTAACTCTTTCGCTGCTTTCAGCTCGGCATTTAATACAAGTACTTAATATAAACCCAGTTGAATTAAAATTACCTATTGTAGACACACAATGAAAGTTGAGCTAGCAGCATGACGGTATATTTTTACTATTTTTCATTCCCCTATCGTCTAAAATTTGCATATAACGATTTACCAGCGATATGATAAACACATTTGAATATGAATAAGCTGGCGCAGTAAACAATGCTGTAGCGTTTTGGATTTTATTTATATTTAATTCAATTTATATTTTACGCATGGCGCTGTAAAGATTAATACAAAAAGAAAATGTCATGCCGCCTTGGGTTTTGAACTCCTACTGCAAAGTCAGAGAAAGTTTTCTAATAACCTCATAAAGTGCACGAGCGGTATATTTGTTGAAACGCCATTATGTCAAGATATGTAGATTTTAGTCATAAAAATTCGGACCGAAAACTTATCCGTTTGAAGAACCTGAATTTGACAATCATAATCTAACTTTAAAATATCCTCGAATAAATTACAAAGACTATTGAGATTTTTCAATAAAACGATATTACAGTAAGCCATGGGCAACAATTGAGGCGACTAATAATCCGTCCGCGGAAGAGTACCCATCGAAATCTGCCTAATAACATCAGTGTCGCTAAAACGTCGCCTTTTTATTTAATTTCGATCAATGGCGAGTGAATTATGTGGATCGTGATCAAATTAAACTTGGTATAAATGCGAGAACAAGGAGAACCCGAATCTCGGAAGATTTGGGTGCGTCGTAAATCGTGGACATTTCAATGGAAATGGGACGTTACGCGCTGAGTGCATGCGATCATAAAAACGACCGTAACGCTATGTTTGTGAAGAGCACGCTAGTAGCATTTCAGAATGAAGACTTACTGTTATGTTTAGGTTAACGAAAAACTAGTACTATCAGCGACTTGCTTATGCCCCGCGGCTTTGCCCTCGTGAAATATTTCAAAATGGGCTAGTTCCCTATCCTGTGGGAATTTCGAAAAATCCCTTCTTAATGCATCTTTAGGATACTCAAGGTATAATTATGTTTGCCAAATTTGAAGTTTCTAGGTCCAGTGGTTTAGGCTGTGCATTGTCTGTCAGTCAGTCAGTCAGCCACGCTACTGTTTTATAGGTATAGATATAAATTACGAATGATCTACTAACTTCGATATTTAGAACTTATGTATTTTGTAGAGAAAGTAAGTAGGTACGTGAAAACACTACGAATTCCTTGAGTAACAATCATTTTTATTCATCTTTAGAACCTGGGGACGTTCACTCCTGAATATTCTTATTTTCATAAAGACGTCCACGACAAACCGGTATCCCGTGATCTTCACCAAGTCGTCGGTTGCAGGTTTTTTATTATTAGAGATTCTTACTTAAATGTGCATACACTACGATCTTAGTTTCATCATATTAATTAGTCTGTTTCATACCTTACATGTCTAGATATTTCAAAGAAATCTCGTGACGAAATCCAATTAAAGTACATAATATTATAATTATTGTAAACTAGTTTAACACACAAAGTTTAGGACACGTATATAATTAGGTATAATAAGTATTTAAAGATCTGTCTCATAACTTAGAGTGCCGTGAAACGAGAGGCGATTCTCGGAACTCGTGTTCGGTTCACATGAGAATTGAGTTTGAGTTCAATTTTCAAGTTCTGACCTATCCCCGTGTCCCGGCAAGATATTGCCGGCAAGTTAGATCGCCCCCGGATATTGGCCGGTGCACAGAACCCTTACACGGGAGTCGCTTTTGTCTTATCTTTGCAATAAATTTTCTGGTACTTTTCAGTAGGGGTGAGGTGCACGCGTATAGAGGGTCGAGCACGACTTTTCGAATCCTGCGTCACGTAAAATCGAATAGTAAACGTTGTCGAGTTTGTATGACGTTTGGAACAGCGCCGGCCCGTGAGCGTATTTGGAACTAAAATTTAGTATGAGGTTTCTCGATCTCTATACGATAACCGTAACATTAGGCAGGATTAGACAAGTCGTGCTTGACCCACAGCGCGCGTCTACACTAGTGTCAGTTTTTTTTTCGTTCACACGAACTCATACCAAAACTAAACTGCCAGTGAGATAATTTTAAGCGGTGCCAATCCAAATAGTCACACAAATAATAGTGAAATAAACGGATCACTCACGTAAATATGTCAGGCGATTATAGCCCGACATGTTTCGGACTAATCCGTAGTCCTGCCTCTGGGAGCACATGTCGGGCTATATTCGACTGACATACGTGAGTGATCCGTTTATTTCACTATGATTGAATCTCACGGTAGTTTCATGTTTAAAATGTCACACAAATCCCAAAACACGCACACAATTAACATTTCGTAGTATTAAATTAATGTGGTCATGGTCCGTCATATTTTTTCGCAGAGGGGAAAGCAAACGTTTCCATCTCCCGTATAAGTGCTTCGTGGATCAGTAGGATTGCTCTGAACGAATTGCAAGGTAGTTTCCAATTAACTGGTCGCACTGCACGTTTGTTCTAGTTGTATGACTTGCTTGATTGGGAATCTTTGGTTCACCGAATAGTTAAGAAAGTCATTATTTAGTGGGAGGTATTGGGGAAAGTCACAGGTGTGCTCAATTTGTGTCAGTTGTGTTAGTAACCCTTCTTGTTTATTTTTTATAACATCCTTTGAAAATGATATAAGTGAAGAATCAAATAAGATAACTTGGCCAATTAACCAAATAAGAGTCAGTATTATTTAAAAGATTGTTCTTACCATGTAAGAAAATAAGATTTTTTTTCACATTTCATGGATGTTGACTTTAGTAGTAATTTGATGTTTTATTTACCTTCTATAATAGCAAGAGAGAGAGAGCAAAAATATTGTGTAGGTAAATTGTTTTCAAACTTTCCCATATTGGTCAAAGCCAGAAGTTAAAGTTGGTAAAGGTTTAAACGTGCATTTCAATGGCTTTAAACGACGTGGAAACCTTCGGTAATAAATTGCAAGCTCTCTGACTCGGGCTAGAATTATCTGCAGCGGAACTGTATGAGGCATTTAGCTATCGAGTTTTGTAGTCACTCATCAAGATAAAACTTGTGTTTTACCGAGACACTACACTTAAGTTTTTGGCATTTCGAGTTGTGAAAGATTTCGTCATATTTCCAAGTCATGGGCCTTCGCTTGGCTATTTTGATATGTAGAGTTATTTTGTTGTTATTTCAAATGGCCACTAATGGCATGATTTCAACTTATTTTTTACGGTGACACTATTTTTAAGTTTATGGCATTTCGAGCTGTGAAAGATTTTGTCATATTTTAAAATCATGGGCCATCGGTTGGCTTGGTTCGGTTGGTTGGGTTGGTCGGTGTAGAGTTATTTTGTTGTTAATCAAATGGCCACTAATGGCATGATTTCTTAATTTTTCAGCTCAAACACAATTCACACAATTTGACAAAATGTTTTAAGTTACTAGGTAGCACTTATTGACAAAATATGTACACCATCTGCTTTATCGGCGTATAACCCAGGAAACATTAAGATTTATCGAAGCACCCAGGCATTTAACACGGCGTTGTCATGCCGCATCACAACTGGGCCCGAAGTTCCCGCACAAACGGACCGAAAGCGAATGCAAATTCGCAAAGCAGATTAAGGGTTAAATTCACCAAGCGCCGGTGTCTACATTAAAATTATTTTCCGCGGCGACCACTCATGCATTATTCACTGTTCCTGAGCGCTGGTAATCTTCACCACTGTTTTGCCTGACGGTTGAGCCAGACTAGCACACTGGCGTTAGAGACCGACAAACATCATCTATCTCGGTCATACTGCAAGAAAAAGGAATTTAGTGTAAAGGGGTCGGGTGTTTTTTTTCTCCGCGTTGAAACCAAGTTGCTAGGAGCTTTAAACGTATGGTAAAAGCGCACAACTCACTTTATTCCGCAAATTTGTAGGCACTTTGTTTGAGTTACAATATATTAATTTTGAATAGGCTATTTTCGGCGAGCACGCAGCGGAAAAGAACGAGTTCATTAATAATAATGGAGTGCTTGTCTTGTTTGTTGTATAAAAGTCACTCTGCGTATTTTTGACAGGGTCGCTAATGTAGGTACTTCGTTAATATTAACCATTGCGAGACCGTATTTGGATTCGTTTAAAGATGGTTTGGTTGATTTGGCTAGTGTTTAATTCATTCGTCTAACAATAATAAATTGCCGAACAACGTAATGTTCTCCTGGCCCTCATTGAAACTATACCGCAAGTTTTGTAACACTTCTAAGAGGCCTGAGCCAAGTGGAAAGTACAAGTATAGGCTCGATTATGGTCGACGGTGGAACTGTTGGAATAATGTAAAGTGCTTAAACTCGATCCGAGCAACATTTAAACAACAACCAATGCAAATGGCACGCGGCCAGAATATTGTATCACTTTTAGGCACGAATTAAACTATCTGAATTTCAATAGGGAAAAGTTAAGCGGTGGCCGCAACTATTAGCATCCGAGTGAGTTCTGACGCTGCTTGGCTTTCTCATACAAAGTTGTTAGTCGAAAAAATAAAAATACTAATGATTGGAAACTGAATAGAATATTCAGCAGCTTCGATAAACAATATTCAGTCTGTATAATAGTCATACTTAGACACCGAAGGCCGGTGAACGCTTGCTTCCAGCAATTTTTTTTGATAGACATCGAGTTGTCACGACGCCGCACATAGGGAAAAATGACGATTTAGCTGGCAGAAAACCGATTTGATAAAACTCGGCCCAGGTACATAAAAATGACTTCCTGACGATTACGAGTAGACAGAGAACAAAATACAAATAATCCCCTCCCCCTAATGACCACATTATAACAACTGTATTGTCAGTCGGAACTTGGTCCTCGCTCTCAGTGCTTTAAACAGTTCGCGGCGTTCGTAAAAAAAACAGATTAGTTTGGAAGTGATTATTACTTGTTTGCGTGGGATTTTTGTTAAAAACGTCATGGATTCTAGTAGCCCAGGTAAGAATTTATACGTTTTTATTATTATTTTGTCTCTTTGTATGTGCTTACTTTAACTTTAACGCCTCGAATGTCATAAGTAATATTTTGCATGTAACAGACATTTTTTATTTTTCAAAAAGGTTTTAGTTACATTTCTCGACATTTCTCGAAGCTGATTTTTCATTATAATATAGACCCAGTTCTTTACTATACAAAAACCTTAAAATTGGCTGCGATTTTTTGCGAAAATTTATTTTAACCGTATTTTAATGACTCAAGGTGATTTGTTAAAAAAATATAATTTTATTTAAATTCAATTCTGAGAGAAGGTTCGGGATACAGAGTACTGACTCGAAAATATCTTTTTCATAAAATGCTGGAGCAGGATCTGCTTGATTTTGGCTCGAGTTTGAAGTATTTGGACAATTTTATATTGATTTCTGAAAATTACCCCGATCATAAAATTAAAAGCATTAAACATAAATTATCGATTTTGAGGTGACTTTTTTAAAAGAAACAGTCAGAAATTCACGGAAAAACTGGATTGTTCCTTAAAACCGGACTCCTAGTTGATGTGCCAAAAGCTGGATTTGGCAACACAAATGACGGAAATACGAGTAGGTAGAAGGTTTTTCGCAAATCCAGACCAAGCAGCTGAAATCACAGGTGTTGATCGTAATGGTCGTGAGCTAATTTATCGTCTCAAAGTATCTATAAGTATATAAGTAGTACGTTATTTTAGAGGCAATATCCAGATTATCCAGTTGTCAGAAGCTAAACTTAAGAAAATTCGCCGCGTATGGATTTGAAACTGCCAAGTTATATGGTAAGCTATATTCGTGGCATCCTATGACACCTGCAACTGTGATCCAAGAGGCAATCCTGTCGCCTGTCGAGTTGGTCTACCTGTCTTTTATCTGAAGAAGCGGCAGAAGCCCGGAAGAAACATTTTCGTCTGTACTGGCAAAGTTTCTCTTGAAATTTTTTGAAAGAGCCATGCGATATGGACGTTATAAATAGACTTTTATTAAGTTCTGATCCTTTACTTAACAAGTATTAGGCCAAAACTTAAAAAAATATCGCCTGCTTTTAACAAAAAAAGTGGTAAAGATGATGGTTGCTGCAGAGCCTAACCCTGCTACCTCTGACCCTTACGTATCAGAGCATTCAGCGGAAGACTCTGGGGATGAGTTTTCTTCTGACGACGAGCCTTGGATGTCATCGTCATCTTAGTTTACAAGTTTTTATTTTTATATTAAATTTATGTTCTTTAAGCCGTTGTTTTCTTGTTGAGTTTAAGCTCAAATGTTATTATTAGGTATAAATTAACAGAAAATCAATACACAAACACAAAACAACACAATAATAATTTATGCCAGCTAAATCGTAATTTTTCCCCTATGTGCGCCGTATGTGGTGTCAGTAGTTCTTCAGCCCAGACTTGTACGCGCTATCTGAATACGCCACATTTTAGCCGAATATTGAGTAGCTAGCGCCCGCCCGTTAAGCTTGTCCCCTGCTAAATGAATTGCGAACCACAGAGCAACGTGGCACCCACATTAATTATTCATCGTATGTTTTGTAGCCTTCGCCAAGCTGTGAATGACGCCTACTTAAATAACTTGTTAAAAATGCCCTTTCGACTCAGCCAGACTAACAGATGTATTATTTATGTTTCGACTGAAAATTAGTTTATCGGAATGTGACTGCAATAGGTACAAATAGACTAGAGTTTGTGATGTCTGAATTGATGCAGATATTTCCCAAGGCATCATACTTAATTGTGATATGGTTTTCGAACCATACAGAAGATCTATACACTTTAAAGGACGATTCTCGTAAGAATTCTAATGCACATTAAAATTTTAACTCTTGAAATTTTCGAGCAGCTTGAGAGCGGTTTGAAAGTAAGCTTTGTTTGTGTTGTGGGTGGTAGGACCTTATGCGAGGTCCGTCGAGATCGCTACCACCATCTTACTCGCGAATCCTGCCGCTAAGCAGCAGAGGGTCGAGCACGACTTTACGAGTGCTGCGTATCGTTACGGTTATCGTATCGAGATCGAGAAACCTCATACTAAATTTTAGTTCCAAATACGCTCACGGGTGGGCGCTGTTCCAAACGTCATACAAACTCGACAACGTTTACTATTTGATTTTACGTGACGCAGGTTTCGAATAAGTCGTGCTCGACCCAGTGCTTGCATAATTGTGTTCAGGTGTGGAGAGTAAGACAGCCGGTGACAGACACAAAAGGCATTTCATCTTAGCTCTCTAGGATGGCACCGTATCTGTAAACCCCCCGGGGTTGCGGGTGTCTATGTGATGATCACTTACCACTTGCTCGTTTGCCTTCCTTGTCGTATGAAAAAAAAAGCTTCGACGTGTAACACTGCGAAGGGAGCGTAGTTCTAATAGATATGACATTTTATAAGTGAAAACTGTTGATATGACATTAGGTATACATTACAATAAGTTATTGATATCTGTGTCACTTGATCTCTTGAGATACTGTAGACCACGAATGGGATTTATACGACGCTCGCCAGACCCACACGTGACGCGGCATAACTGAACTGCCAGCGATGGAATATGAAGCGTCAGGTCAAAGGGTATAAAACTTACTTATTATGCATACTTAAGTGAATGTTGAACTCGTAATTCCTAATATTTGTTCTAGCTCTAAGTACTGTTTGTGCAATCACGCAATATGTAGGATTACGCCACATTAAACGGGATTAAATGAAAAGTAAATACGTACGTAATCCGCTCAACTTAGCCTACCTCTTGCAGGGTTGCTAACCTTCCATAACTTTTGATAATCATCATTCCGCTCTCTTCACTGAAAGTATTCAAGAAATCTTAGCAGTACCGAGGGGCGTGTTATTGTCAATTGCTTATTTCAGTTGTTTACCTATGTTCATTCATAATTATGTATTCATCTATTGATTTTTGATAGAATTATATACCTGGAACACGTTCCACTCAATCATCCCATGAAGATATCTCGCTAAAACTGCTGACTGCAAAGTGCTACAAAGTTCAAAGAGTCCTTTTTAGGGTTCCGTACCTCAAAAGGAAAAAACGGAACCCTTATAGGATCACTTTGTTGTACGTCTATCTGTCTGTCTGTCTATCTGTCAGGACCCTTTTTCTCTGGAACGAGTAGAGATAGAAGGCTGAAATTAATATCAAATATTCAAGCCTGCAGTCCCTTGAAGCTGTAAAAAAAAACTTCTAAGTCAACGCAATCAAAAGATAGTCATTAAAAAGGCTATTTCCATACAAATTGCCGAAATCCAAAAACCTAAAGAGTACTTCCAGTTGTAGTAGAAACTTGAAATTTGGTATGAAGGTAGCTTATAGCACAACCACTCAGAAAATTCTCAAAATCTTAAATACGGTGCAGCGCATGAGGACCGCCACCGCCAGAAAGGCGATCTACTCTTCCTCCAATGCTTTGTTGTCGGCGGTGAGGGAGTGGGATGCCAGCCCACTTCATGAGCGCTGGAGGAGCTATCACAAGCCTGTCTTCGCGCGATCGGGGTAACCCGCGATATTGAGCCAATTTCATACTTTGTCCTAGATCAATTTGTTTGTTTTTTGTTGTAATTTAATTTAATTTAATTTCATTTGATTTGATTTAATTTAATTTAATTTGATTTGAATTGACTTAGTTTAATTTAATATGAATTAACTTTCGAATGATTTAACTGTAACAATATGGAATTTATTCTGGAATAAATTAATTTCATTTAATTTCATTCATTTAATTTCATTACATTTTTATGTCTGTTTATATGTAACAGACCAATATAAAATGAATCCACACTGCATACATTTTGCTTAGAAACAGGGCTCTGCTAATACTGGACATCTTAAAACACTGGGGTAAAGCACGGGAATATTTGTACGGAACCCTCGTGCTCGAACTTAGCCGGGTTTTTTTTCTTAGTAGGTACACCGCTCAGCGGCTTCTCCAGTAGGCTCTTGAGAAAAGGCACCTACAAGTTTAGCATGCTTATTTAAAATTAAGGAAGAAACGTATTGATGGTTAGCATACTCTGCATGGCAAATAACTAATATTTACTAGTGGCAGTTTTGGGTGGATGAAAAGTTAACATTTTTAAAAGTTGACAACCCTAGTGCTAGAGTATGTACTCATGATTATGGCCGAACATGTTTGCGCGACAGATTGGATATGTGACACGATCTGATGGTGATACGACAATGTTATCTTCGACAGCAAGGACATTGCTGTATCTAACTGTTATAAGTCTCAAGTTATATCCATTGGGTTTCAGAATCCAAGTCTCTATTTAATTGAAACTGTTTTAACAATCAGCTTCTTTGTTACGCTGTTGTGTTAGTTCAGTGGCTGAAAGTCACACCATAAACGGTGTTTGCACTTGACCATCATTTTCTTTGACCATGTCGATTAAGACAGATTCATATTTTTTTGGGCCTACACAAAAAGTCACTTTAATCTAGCCTCTTTTATTTTGACAAATAAAATATTTAAACGATGCAGAGTGAAATGAAAATACATAAGCATACCTAACAATTTTGAATGGCAAAACAAAGCATACAAAATTAGGTAGGTACACTGTGCGGCACACAGAACTTTATCGAAATAGAGGGAAAGAGTTTCCATACAGATTGATGAACTGTTTCGGCATAAAGAGCTCGCTCAAAAGGTGACCGCAATGAATGATTTGCACTGCCCGCATCCAGGGGCTATGGTTAGCGGCTGCCTGCTTGACAAACAATTGACTATCCTACTAAAACTCCTACTTATATGTTTAGAGGAGCCAGGCGGGATCAGCTCTCGCACAAATGCCTAAATTGACAGAGTACCGATAACTTTCTTTTTCAATTGGTACATTTGCACGAAAAATTCTCTTTCAAAGGATGTATATGACTCTTAAGTTAAATTTACTCAACTAGTTCATAGTAAAAAACAGACGAGAAATTCCACGTTAATATCGTTTTTTTTTGTCTACTCTGTGAATGTATTGCATTGTATGCAATGTACCAAATTGCAAGCGAACATTAAGACAAAAGTAGGTACTGACTAAACAACTAAATGTTTCTTTTGTTTTTCATCGATAACATGTTGTTTATTGGTTGGAAAACCCTAATAGATTATCTCATGTGAATATCTTGCAGTTCCGACAATATCAGGTACAAACATACGTGTCGAATTGATATTTAACCTCCATTTTTGAAGTCGGTTAAAAATAGGGTACCTAATAAAGGAATTATTGCAATTTTTTATGACTATGGATCCCACAAACATACCAGAGATCGCATTACCTTTTAATCTTACATTTGTTAATTAATCTGCATGACCAGTTTAATATTTTACTTCTATTCGACAAGCAGCTCTCTATACATTTTTGCAAAAAAAAAAAACGCGCCATGAAACTGGAACTCAGATAATTACATAAAGTCTGTCCGGAAGGACGGAAATATCTCTCTGGAACTAAAAAACCGACTACTAATGACAAAGCTATCTGCATGACGCTAACTAATCAAATAGGCAAGAATCGGAGTTTTATGTCAGTTTTATGCCAGTTTTATACCAGACTACATAGGATGTTTTAGAATTAATACGCTAGAAACGCTAGAGAAGTCAAACACGACGAAGCCTTATAATTACGTACAGGCACCTTTAATGTTTATTCTACTAATATTATACTCGTAATTGTGGAAGTTTGCAAACGTGTGTATGTTTGGGACCTACTTCTTCACGTTGAAACGGCTGGATGGAATTTGAAATGGAGATAGATTAAAACATAGGCTATCTTTATCCCGAAATAATAGATAGTTCTCGCGGGATAGCGACAGCCAGGTCACGAGCAACAGCTAGTAAAATTATTAATTTACAACTACTGTTGTAAATAAAACATAGGTATAAGTTCTAAAGACTCCTGTGGACTTAAGTATGTATTAAGTATACATATAACAGATCGGACAGAGACAAATATATAAACAAGAAAAACTACGCATGATAGAATATACCAAGTTCCTTTTAGTAGGGTTCAAACAAGACCACCTAGCTTTACTATAATCAATCATAAAGCACTGGGTAAATGTTTTTGTTGATTGCCTATTTGGGGAATTAAGTAATAATTGATTTCATAAAATCCAAGGTCACATCATAGTACACCTATAGTAATAATCATCTTTGACCGTATGTACGTACTAGGCAAGTGTCATGACTAAATCATTACGTTGTAAGGGGCATCTGACATCTTACATTTATGAGTATTTTACATACCGAAATGAATATTAAATAAAACTAGCTCGGAAAAATAAACCTAACGAAAACACTAAACTGTTTTTATATAGGTAATAAAAAAAATAAACAAAAAAACAGGATGATTGTCTATGAGATTAATTGGTCGACACTTTTGCTGTATTGATAATCGATAGAAAGGGCTCTTACAAAGCCTCTTTGTTTTGGTGTTTTGTTAAATATAGCACATCCCTTGTCCAAGGTCCTACGCTTTTCCCATAAAGCGCTTACCACGGGAGATGGTAACGCGCTTTCCCCTCCGCCAAAAAGTATGTCAGGCAAGGGTGCAAAGTTATTGTTTAACTCGTGCGTTTGTTTTGAAACTTGAGGAAAGGATTCTAGGATTGAACCACGAGCGAAGCGACTGGTTCAAAACTAGGGTCCTGAGCGTTGCAAAGGTTTCAAGACACGAGACGCAAAACTTTGCCGAGCGAAACTAAAACTTTTCATGTCACTACACCGAAGAAAATGGGGAAAAAAAGCAGTTAAACATATATATTATATAGTAATTTAAAATTAATTGATTTTAAATTATTTACTTAATTTTATTATTATTATTATTTTATTATTATTATTTTATTTTATTATTTACTTTAATATTATTTATTTATTTTATTTAATTTTGAATTTAAAATTAATTGATTTTAAATTATTTATAAGAATATTTATAATGCTCAAAGCTACAGCATAAGCTCACGCTAGTGGATAAAAAGCGTCACAAAAAAGAAAGCCTTACTGAGCTCATGAAATGAAAATATAGTGTAAAAGTAAAAAATCAATCACAGCGTTTGTTCAGCGTTCCTAGGAACGTAACAAATTTAGTCACGAGTGACGTGTGACGTACATGATACTTATCCCACAACGAAAAGTAGCAGAAATAATGGCAAAAATAACTACATAAAGGCATCTCCCGCCGAAAGTTCTCTGTGTTTACCCTTGCCGAGTGACGCGGACTGTGAATAAAGATGGGGAGTGCTGGGTCATGTCGACCTCCTGATGTGTAAGTATAGCAATAAAAATAACTCCATGTAACCTTGCGTGTCACAAAGATATGAATAACCCGACGGCTGCTTCAGAAATGTTACCTATTTAGTGGAGTTAACTCCGACCTTGTGAGAAATTGCTTGTGTGTTGCAATACCCTCTTGAAGTAGGTACCTACATGGGTACTATTGAATGCCATGTCCAGGGATCGTTAAATCGGGAAATGGACGTATGACAACTGCTTCATCCTAGCACTTCAATGAATTTTGCTCGATTTTACGATACCTATCGCATTGTTACCATTTTTGTCCGACTGTAGGTAACGAAAAGAATATAAATGACAAAAGATAAACGCAGACATTAAGCATAGTAATTGACGCGTGGGTAATATTCTACGAGTTATAAAAGCAATCATAGCCTTAGCAAAATGGCTAAAAGGCGGGACCTCATCTCGGCAGCGGAAGCGAGTTTTTAATATCTTGGCACGAGCCACAGCGGAACCTCAAACGATACTGCAATAAAAACGAAGAAACACAAAATGACGATTTTAATCTGCGTTTTTTCAGGGGTTACTAACAATGGTAATAATAAAAATCTCCCATTAAAGTGAAGAAAAACACAGACACAAAAGCGTCAAGCTTATTTATAACTTAAATATATTTAGGAACAAGTTGAATGGTTAAATTTATGAAAGGTAGAACAGTTTCTTTGTTACAGGACGTAATTTTTTTTCTAGGCAGTTTTTTTTTTTACTTGAAAGAGTTATATAAACGAGCAAGCGGGTCACTTGATGGTAAGCGATCACCGCCACCCACGAGAAAACCAGCAACCCCAAGAGTCACTAGTCCGTTGCCGTCCTTTAAGGATGAAAAGGGATAGAGGGAAGGGGGGAGAAGGGGGGATCGGGCCTCCGACATTCTCATTGACCGAACGAAACGCAACAGGGGTGCTGTTGCTGCGAAATTTTCTGCAAGAGGGTGGTACTTCCCCGGACGAGCCGACCCATTCGTACGGCAGCAAATAGCTACAGTATAGCTTTCCCACTACTAAATATTAATAAGTTACAATGAACTGAACAAAAAAATTGGAGAAAACTTTGCCTAACCGAAGCAGGACGAGGCGACGCTTTGACAGGTGTCAGACTGACTGACATTTGCGTTTTGTTGCGAAAAAAGGCTTCGCTTCGAACGAAAGCCTGTAACTCATGAATTTCTAGGCACCAAGAGAGGGCCTTTTAAAATCCGTGACGGATTACGATTGAGCAATCACAAATTCAAGGAAGGGTTTTTGATATGAAGTATTACTTATATAGGACAAGCCTGATACGCAGGGTTTTTGATCATCAATTATTGTGCTCGAATGAAGGATGCTCTCGTATTATTAGTATGGTAGGCTTTTATTCGAAGGTTCCTATACGTACATTTATTATTTGTTGTTCGAGTTAGTTTCATTCCAATCTATAGACAGATGATTTAAACAATTTCCTTAGCGTGGCGTTTATAAATAACTAGCTGTTGCCCGCGACTTCGTCCGCGTAGATTTCGGTTATCGCTATCCCACGTGAACTATATAGTTTTCCCGAATAAAAAGTAGCCTATGTTATTCCTTAATATTCAAACTATCTTCTTAGCAAACTTCATCTAGATTGGTGTGGATTGGTGCAGCGGTTTTCCCGTGAAGAGGTAACAAACAGACAGACAGAGAGACAGAGTTACTTTCGCGTTTATAATATTAGTTAGGATTTTAGTTCCCGCACAACAACACAGATACTGAAAAACGACTGCTAGAACATCATTACCGAAAGTGGGATACAATCGATCTTCGTTGAATGATATTTACTGAGTGAATTATTCTCGACTGATTCAAGGTTGCTTCGATGCGATACCTCCACTCCACTCGAGCAAAAGGAATCACTGAGTTTTTATCAATCAGTTTCAAGGGCGTTCTTGTGGAATTAGATTTACTTGGAGCACATCCCTTGATTTCCAAAATGTAGGCACAATATCCAATTTAGATGTTGCGTCATCCATTAGGTAATCTTACCATTTTTGAAAAAAATTAAAAAAATACTAAGGTATGTTTACTACCTCTACCTCATTATTTTATTACAATAGATTCGTCCACACAACTCTTGTTGCTGACTCCTTGAAGAACTAGGATGACATAGTTTACTTATAATTGGTAATGCTTCATATTTTTGCTGTATGGTTTTTATAATTTATTTGACAAATATAGACTATTTTAAGAAACCGGTTTCGGTATTTTTATATTTAATGAATCCTATCTACATTAAAAATAAATATTAATTTATTCCTGACGTGACGTCATCAAACGCATAATGGATAATGTAGTCTTCGCCTGCACAAAAAAAAATACAGTAAAGTCTATGGTAAAGTCAACGCCAAGGTGTTAACGTCACTGCGGAGTTGCAATGAAATGAAATAAATGAAATATTTTGACTGCGAGAATACAGGTCATAAGTTACATAGGTACATAACCAACACTGCGTTCTGCCTCATCGGCATGCAAATTTTTTAACAAATACTATTATTAAGATACAGGTAAACTCAGCTTAGTAACTACATGAGATCAATTACCTAAGTATAGTATCTAAGTTTATTGCGAGCATAACAGAAATTGACTATTTTAATAGTCATTAAACTATACTATCACAGCCCTAGAAAATTATAATGAGAATAAACCTAAATCTATTGACTTAAAATTTATAATACCTTATGTAAATGTTTTTATTCCGTCAAGTATTCCTTGACGGAATAAAAACATTTACTTAGTAACCAATCAGTAAAGACCCTTTTGAATTGGCTCAAATGACAGTTTTCTATGTGTTTCGGCAATTTATTGTTTTTTGATGGCCATACATAAAGCGTTTTTTCCATAAGCTTCTAATCGTATAAGTGGTAACTGTAGCCTATCTTTATGCCGAGTAGGAAAGCAGTGATCATTTTTATTCATATTGAAATATTCCGGGTGTTCTTTTACTAAAATGCACATCTGCCTTATGTACTTACACGGTAGAGGGAGAACCTTCGTTGCTTTAAATATAGGCCTGCATGGCTCTAGGTAGTGAGTGTTACACGCTGCTCGTATACATTTTTTCTGAGCTAAGAACGCTTTTTGGATATCCACAGAGTTGCCCTAAATAAGCAGACCGTAGCTTAAAACAGAAGAAACATATCCGTGGTATGCAGTCAGTGCAACCTCTCTGGAGGAAGTACTACTTAGCCTCCTTAAAGCAAATACAAATTTGTCTAGTCTGCTACATACATCAGAAATATGACTTTTCCAGTTGCAAAGTTTATCAATTTAGATGCCTAGAAAGGTCTCTGTTTCTGCCTCTACCACTTTTTCATTATTATATACTATGTCTAATTTAGCGTCTTGGTTTCTATGTGTTCTGAATTGCATTATGTTTGTTTTCTTAATATTAATTTTTAAGTTATTTTTGTTTAACCAGATTATTACATTTATCAGAGATTCATTAATTTCTTTATTTAAACTTTTCTTATCCTCAGATTTCACGATGATAGTAGTGTCATATGATATGGCAAGTCGTTTATGTATAACAAGAACAGTAACGGGCCTAAAATGCTTCCCTGTGGTACTCCACAGCGGTTGTATTTATATTTAGATCTTGTGGAAATTAATTCATTATTATTTATTTGCTGTATTTCTGTGCATTTTTGTCTATTAGTAAGGTAACTCTATATCAAATTTAGTGCATTTCCTCTAATACCATATCTGTCTAATTTATGGAGTAGTAAAGAGTGTTTTACGAAATCGAAGGCTTTGCTTAAGTCGAGGAAGACTGCTGCTATGGGTATTTTACTATTTATCGATTCAGTTACTGTTTTAATAAGATTGAAACAAGCAAGAGTAGTAGAGCTTTTCTTACGGAATCCATATTGCTGACTATTCAAAACAGATCAAGAGTCGAGGAACGATAATAATCGTATGTGTATAGCTTTCTCTATAATTTTAGAGATGACTGGTATAAGAGTGATGGGACGGTAGTTGTCCATAGATGTTTTATCCTGTTTTTTAAACAAAGGTTTGACTATGGAAAGTTTAAGACTCTCCAGAAAACGGCCCTCAAGGAAACATAAGTTAATAATGTGCGTCAGAGAAATGGCATTTTGTTCCGCGCAAAGTTTTAATATTTTAGTAGTTGCGGACCTCAAAAAAATTGAAATCACTAACACTAACTGAACTTGTTTGAAATGTAAGGCTTCTTTATGTCCGAAGGTTCTTTTATGTCCGAATAACAACAGGGATAACCCGGGTTTGTTATTCGTACCAATCCCAGAACGACGGCGAGAGGAATGGTGCCGTGAAGTCAAGCAAAAATACTTCAAGAACTATTTGCAGTTTTGTTGTGAAGATCATTTAAATGTATGTACCTATTTAAAACAAACACGTTACTTTTACACAATGGTTTAACAATAAAGTATTGACCATTGAGTACACGAATAAATTAATAAATTAGATTGTATTTATTATTATAATACTGTTTTATTTTGCTTTAGTTCCTCTTATTTCAGCGATGTTGTGGTTGCTAGAATTCGTCATGAACTCCAGTATCATGACATTGTCCACTTGTGGCAAATTGCGAGAGGAGGCATTTTCGAAATTAGCCGTCCTTTTTGCCATTTTCAGTGCCGTTAGAGGATAAAATGCTGCTGGTTTTACTCTTTGTGCTTAAATAACAAATAAATAAACTACAAAACGAAACGACACGTCAATGTCAAGTTTGAGTTTGTGTTTGATATAGACTAGACAGACGTCAGTCGGTTTTTTTTAAATAAGCCAAAGGAATAATTATCCATTAAGCGTTTGATGACTCACAGAAAGGTCATTTGAAGGTCAAAACATTTCAACGAATATCTTAGTAATGTAAGACTTTTTTTTAAATCTGATATACAGAAACTGTACTGAAAGCTTGTTTCTCGAAATGGTTTTGAGATTTCCATACATATATAAAAAGTTAGCATGGCTAATTATCTTAATTCATAGTAACGTCGTAGATAAAAATAAACTAAAATTTCGAACCTACCCAAAAATACCGATAATTTAAAATAAAAATTAAACGGACTAATTGGATCAACTACAGTAACCGGTAAGTAGGATGTTGAGCGGTTGTTTTATTGTTTAGAGAATGGACTTGTAGAGAGTTCCGACACGCGTCCGCGTAATAGTGTAGTAGTAGTGGTGATAGTTGGGTCGGTGTGACATGTGTTGTTTCGTGTAGCAGTGGAGCTGTTGCGTGGAAACATAAATTTATCGCTACGTAACTATTATTTTTAAAGTATGGTCGTTGGTGAGCAAATTAATTATAAATTAATACCTTACCTTCAAAGTATCCGACAATTTTTAGGGTTCCGTAGACAAAATGGCAAAAACGGAACCTTGTAGTTTCATCATGTCCGTCTGTCTCTCTGTACTATTGGTACTATAGTATGTTTGCATTAAGAATGCCTTGAAGGAACTGGACGTGCAGGCCTATAGCCACGTCCCGTATCCAATCAGCTCGTTCAAAATACACTTTTGGATACAAAACATCAATAATAACACATTAACCTTGCAGTTACGCTGACAACTCACTGAATTCTTAAAGCGAACGCACTATAGAAAGCTTTAATTTTTAATGGAAACACCAAGCGGTACGAATAGCAACAAATAAAATCGGCTAACTTTTTACTCAATTCACCCGCACTCAATTCACTTGTCTGCTAAGTCGGTGTAAAAGAAATATCTTACGGCACCGACCACAGGAGACTAATAAATTCCGTGCGAGCTCCACTTGTAGGTATAATAAGTCGAGGGCAATAAACGGAACTTAAGAATTAATGCAACTTCCTTGTCCTACATTTCGCGCGGAAAAGATGTTAATAAATATTAGATTATATTTCAATTTGCATTTATTTTTTTGTACGCGTGAAATTCTGCTCTGAATGCTTAATGTAGTTCAAAGGTTTAGCTAATAATACGTTTTTTAATAAAACAAGAGCTTACAGCTCGGCTGAATTTGGAGATTTGATAACAACTCCCTTGAAGTACTTTCTTGAAGTTGCTGGTTCTCATGGATTCCGGTGATAGCATACCAACAGATGACCCGCTTGCTCGTTTTCATCCCTCTTCCATTAAAAAAAAAACACAACGGTCCATGGCCGATCAATGAAGCCACTTTTAAAGAGTAAAAGACTAAAATTGTGATCTGTATGTGATACCACAAATGCCTACCATGACCTACGTAAGCAAAATGGATTTCAAACGCAATCAAAGTAAATGTCCATCGAATCGCACTCGTGGCCACGCTCGTGTTGACACCGCCACGGAAATGCTATCAACGCCGGCCTCGGTTTGCGCTTTATCTTTCTCGAATTTTCTGGAAACTCCGATCGCGGCTGTTCGGAGAATTGCTTTGTTTGTTAAAGCGGTTACTTTAATTTTCGCTCCGGACGCTTCCTTTGCTTTAAGGATTACGGGCTTAGTTGTTTTTAACAAGAGTAGCGTCCCTTTTGTGCTAATAAGGCCCGCTGCACAATAATACGAGGACTTGATCTCTAGGTACCTATGGGTCTTTGTTTTTTTATGTAATTTAACCTAATTTATTCAAACTTCAAGTATTTTGGGAACTACATGAATTATTCACATTTCAACAGCCCGTGAAAGAATTCGTCGAGCGAGTTTGAGAATTAATAATGTTTTCCCTACAAAAGTTAACTTAGCGAATGCGTAATATCCTTCACCCATCAAAGGTCTCAAAGGATATTAAACGTTTTATGGGCACTTATGAGTGTGTCGTTGAAACTCAAAAGAGAACGCGCTGTTTTGTACAATATACATTTAATTTAACATTACTTAACTAAAACGTGCTTTTATTGCTGGATTAAAAGGTTGTTTGCGTATTCAAGATTCCGCTTATTTATTACGCACTTACTAAGAAGACTTTTAAAATAATATAATGATTTCGAAATTGTTTTGAAATGAAGTGATTTATTGTTTCAATTTATAGATGAAACATTCTGGCTGCGTAATACAGGTAGTGGAGTCGATGCCGGGGTTTCTATTTCCTGCGCATGTGATAGAAATACCTATTGGTTTTTCAATATTTATGGGCCAAAAGTAATATTTACTTCATCATCGTCATTATGTTATTGTTTTTAGGACTAGCGTTTCCTTTGAACATTTTTTAGATTGTACAAGAATTTTCAGCAACCTCTACGTTGATATTGAGATTCATTCCCAGCGAATAGTATAATAAGTAAGAAGTCATTTTACTTAACTTTCAACAATCAAAATTTATAATTAATTTAATTTACTGCAAAGCACAACTATAACTTAATTTAATGGTTCATTAGGTAGGTACAGAAACTAGTTAAAAGTTGGCTATTATTTTTAAGAGTTTTAATGAATATCAAAGTTTTAATTAAATTCTCTAAGCAGAGTCGCAGACTAACAATTTATTCTGAAGAGCAAAATAACGGGTCACTTTTCATACAACTTCGTATTTTCAGTGACCCGTAATTTTTGCTCGTCAGTGTATTGGCAAATTAGCGAAAATTTGTATATAAAGACCGAATGGTTTATTGCAGCAGTAGTTTGTTAAAGTCGTAATCACTACGCTATCGCTATGGTCGGTAGAAGATTATTTTTATTTGTCGTGTGAAAAAACAATAACCAGGATCATCTCCATTATTATTTATTTCTCCCTCATTGAGCCATAATCTTCGCCCTTCGCCGGGGAGATTACAAAGCAACAACCAGCGGACTATACCCGTTATAAAAGTTCATCACGCAACTCAACGAAACTCAAGTTGTTTGTTGTAAAAATGAATAATTTTGAAACAATTAACCGGTAGCCACGCGTGTAACAATTAACCTGTAGCCACGCGTGTAACAATTAACCTGTAGCCACGCGTGTAACAATTAACCTGTAGCCACGCGTGTAACAATTAATCTGTAGCTACGCGTGTAACAATTAACCTGTAGCCACGCGTGTAACAATTAACCTGTAGCTACGCGTGTAGCAATTAACTTGTAGCCACGCGTGTAACAATTAACCTGTAGCCACGCGTGTAACAATTAAGCTGTAGCCACGCGTGTAACAATTAACCTGTAGCCACGCGTGTAACAATTAACCTGTAGCCACGCGTGTAACAATTAACCTGTAGCCACGCGTGTAACAATTAACCAGTAGCCACGCGTGTAACAAGACCAATCTCCGCTACACAGGGACCTAAAACTTTACCAAAACTTAGCGTTCCACAGAATCTTTCCTACATTTTTAAATTTTGACTTTATAACAATTTATCTTGTAAGTAATAGGCGGAGTTGTAATTTATCGCGGCACGGCGTATCTGTAGGTAGGTCGTGACCATAGAGAATTCATGACAGGAGATACTAAGGTAGGTTTTGCCGTTTTCTTTTTGCCTACTGACCACGTAGGTCACGGGCAATGTTCAGTTAAGCTCTTACCAAGAGGCCATGTTCCGCATTTGTGTTACACCGGTTTCGTTTTGGCATGCACGAAAGTTTAAAATTTTGCGGTAGACGTATATAGCATACTGTACGTGTGTACATACCGCGCTTCCCACGAAAAGTGGCAGCAAAACTGTAGTGCAAATATTTAGAATTATATCCGAAGAGTGTATTTACCTCGCGTGCCGAAAAGAAGGGCTGACAACCTCTTTACGCGTCCCAGTTCCCGACCTCTTTCCTGTAATTTTTTTAAACAAAATACCTGGTTGTTTAACAACTAATAATTCAAACACGACTCAAAAAGTTGGAACTGTTATTCGAGATATTTCCTCACTAAATTACACTCGTGACGGAAAAATACTATTACACGCTCGGTTTCCATACAAATCGACGAACTCTTTCTTTCTATCCTGATATATAGTTCTTTGTACAAATCTTTAAGATTAGCTTAAGGCAACTCCCGTCATAAGTGCTTTTGGTTGTGACCGGAGATCGCGGGTTTACTCGTTAAATACGGCGAAATCGAATTTAATAACGTCCTCGAGTGAAATTTTAATGAAAATACTACCGACGGAATATTATGGTGAAGCTGAGCGTTGGATAGGAGATTGAATTGATATTGGTTTAAATATGAAAATAATCAATAAATACTACTTGTGGGCTGTAGACCTCGTGACTTTTTTTTTAATTTAGAAAAAAAAAATAACAATAAAAAAAACCTGTAAAATTATGGAACTTCTAGTTTTCTTTTCCTTTAAAAAAAATCCAAAAAACGAATCTACATAAAACTTTTATATAATTATTGAACCTGCTCACAAAATTTCAGGAGAATCGGTTGAGAAATGCAACCTATAGAGAAGAACAGCCGGACAGCGGGACAGCGGGACAGAGGGTCAAGCACGACTTTACGAATCCTGCGTAACGTTACGGTTATCGTAACGAGATCGAGAAACCTCATACTAAATTTTTATTTCCAAATACGCTTACGGGCGGGCGCTGTTCCAAACGTCATACAAACTCGACAACATTTACTATCCGATTTTACGTGACGCAGGATTCGAAAAGTCGTGCTCGACCCACAGCTGCACATACGAAAGAAATTTTGCCCAATCTGAAACTGCGACGCATCACTCACTTCGTTCGCTCGGTCATTAACTATTATGTATTGTATTAATTTAATAAACTTACTTTCAGTAAAAAAATCCTTAAATACGAGCTAAGTGGCTAGAGTGCAAGCAGAGTGGCAACCTACTGTCAATACTGCAATACGCCTGCCCGAGAGGAGCGTCAGCGGAACATACCTAAACAGTGCCCTAAGCACGACTTGTCGAATCCTGCGTCACGTAAAATCGAATAGTAAACTATAACGAGTTTGTATGACGTTTGGAGCAGCGCCCGCCCGTGAGCGTATTTGGAACTAAAATTTAGTATGAGATTTCTCGATCTCGATACGATAACCGTAAAGTAACGCAGGATTCGACAAGTCGTGCTTAGGGCACTGCAGAGTGACACCCCCTGCTGAGGGTCGAGCACGACTTTACGAATGCTGCGTAACGTAAAATCGAATAGTAAACGTTGTTGAGTTTGTATGACGTCTGGAACAGCGTCCGCCCATGAGCGTATTTAGAAATAAAATTTAGTATGAGGTTTCTCGATCTCGATACGATAACCGTAACGTTACGCAGCATTCGTAAAGTCGTGCTCGACCCTCTGGTAAGTTCCGTAACTATAGAAGTCAGTATCTCTGTGTTATTCTCATTGTTTGTTATTTGTGTGTACATAAATATTTGATTCTTATTGTTATGTAATTGTTACTTGCGGTGACTTATTTTTAAAAAGCGTTTTACAATAATAGTGGTCAGTTAATCATTGTTTCAACGTGTGCTAGTAGTCCTTTAAAAAAAGTGTCAGGTACCTACTTTTTATTTGACATTTTAATATAGAGACTCTACCTGCTGAGAAAAAGATGAAGAAAATGATGATAGCCTTTAAAATGTCAAAAAATAAACTTGTGCTCCGCAACGTAAACGATTTACCTAGCTACTGCTGAAGAGAAAAAAAATTACAACCAAGACATTGTAGGTTATGGCAGTAAGCGACTGTTATACAACAGGAAAACCGAAACGGCGGGAATAATGCAAAGGATTGTGGAAGCCGTCCTCCTTCGCGGAATGTCCTCAAATAATAAGAAGTGCCATTATCGTTACCCTTCTGAATGTACGGGGTGTGGCGACAAGTCAAACCGTCATTGGACTGAAAGAAAAAACTTATTTTTGGTGATATTTTTGAGCTGGCAATGTGGGAGTAAATTATGTAGTCAAATTTTAATTCGTTAATATACTTACTGTGCAGCACTTGTGCAAAACATCTGCGTGTCAGCAAGAAAAAAGTGAAGAATTAAAAACTTTTGTGAAGAATTAACTATAATGTAGATGACTGGGTAACTGTTGAATGGGAATAAGTGCTTTGATGTAATAAACTTATTCAGTTAAGAATTTCACTCTACATTTAGTTAAGTACCTAACTATGCCATCGATTGTCCTTCCAATGCAACATTATAAACTACCTACCTGCAATACACATGGGAATTGCAGTCTCTCAGTCACAAGTCATTTCATTTTTCCTACGACCGTGAGATTTGAAGATAGCGCGCCGAGATTTGTAAAGCCATTAAACGCAATTTAATCTGTTCAAGTTAGTTTGATTCCAATGTGTTAAATTCCTAGGAACACGAGTTTCGTGAGTAGAGAAGTGGGTCATGTCTCGTGTCCTACTTGTCAAATACCTACAGAACCAACATAATAAGAATGAACATGCTAGTTTGTGGTTTCGTCAAGTTTGCAACACCTACCAAATATTGTATGATATTTTCATGATATAACTTACCTTACCTTCGAAACCTTGGGTCCATGGGGTCCCGGCGCTTACAAGCTTATTTCAGAGTTGAAAAAGCGCTTAGTCGATGCAACTTGTGACCAAAGGGCTGGCAGTTTTCTCTCTCAAAGAATCAGCATCGCTATTCAGCGTGGCAACGCTGCCAGCCTTTTGGGCACCATACCACGGGGGCCTTATACATATTTAATTTAGTTTTAAGTTTTAGTTTATTTAGTTTTAGCTTAGATTTAATGTCATTGTAAATTGCTTTTACTATGTAAATAAAGTACTTTCACTTACCTTTAAGTACATAACGTCTACGAGTTTTGTGATACCTAAACAAAATAAGCACCTATATGCTTTATATTGTATTGATTTAAACTATCGCGATTTTCACACATTATCATGATACTCGGGACTTAATCGCGTAATCAGTATGTGTAAGCGTCATCAAATATCGTCTCATAAATCGCTGGATGTTGTGAGTGTTGTGTGTCGGACTGGTGGCAACCCTGGTGAAAAAACTAATAAAAAAGACCAAGTGCGGGTAGTTCGAGGAACCCGTGCAGCTAGGAGATGTTGATACCCGCCTTTTCAGTCCCTTCGAGACCATGGACGCAACGTCGCGTCCGAAACGTCGAGGTATTTAAATTCAAATTTAAATATAAAAGTTTTTTACGCGATTAAGTCCCGAGTATCATGATAATATGCTTTATATTTATAGCGTTTATTTCTTTGTGCAATGCTACAGTGAAGACAAGTTCATTCCCACTGGGCACGAAATTGTGGTAGAGAACACAAATAGTTAAACTCGACTTAAACTTTATTTCTCCTTGTCTGTGTATGATCGTGCACTTCCCTATCATCGGTTACCACGTCGACCATTTTCATAAATATTTATTTAACTTGCTGTATGTATGAGACTAATTTTGCAAGTGAAACTTAACCTAACTTTCAGTGGTCGGATTCGGATTGACTTCGATGGCAAAGCAATTATGCGTCCATGTGACTTCAATCAATCACGAGCACGTCGCACGACTTTATGAAAGCTGCGTAACGTTACGGTTATCGTATCGAGATCGAGAAACCTCATACTAAATTTTAGTTCCAAATACGCTCACGGGCGGGCGCTGTTCCAAACGTCATACAAACTCGATAACGTTTACTATACGACTTTACGTTACGCAGCATTCTTAAAGTCGTGCTCGACCCTCTGGTCTGAAGATAGAAGGAGCAAGTTAGAGGAACGTGTAGCGATGGCATTTAGTAAATCCGCCATGCTTGGGCTCATTAGAAGCGTCTTTGAGAACATTTCGTAAATTAATGTTATTGAATTGATCTAAAGATAAAGCTGGTGAGAGGAACATAGTGATGACATTGAGAAAATCCACTGAATTTGGGCCCGTTATTAGCAGCGTCTTTATGAGCACCTTGTGTGTATATAATTGAGCTGGTCCGACTATGCAAACACAGCAAACAAATGTACAGTCAGCAAAAAACATTTGTTTAAAAAAAAT
Organism: Clepsis dumicolana; assembly: GCA_963691665.1. Classification (NCBI taxonomy): domain Eukaryota; kingdom Metazoa; phylum Arthropoda; class Insecta; order Lepidoptera; family Tortricidae; genus Clepsis; species Clepsis dumicolana. The sequence goes on from OY829506.1 coordinate 4,951,369, forward strand.
TGTTTTTTTTTATGGTCAGGTTATTAAAGTCAATAAAGCATAAACTGAGTAGGTTTCTGCGGTAGTGGAGCGGTGCGGGAGGAAACTAACTCCAATAGATGGGTGTGTGAGAAGATTTTTGCGACAGTTTCCCTATAGACTGGAAAATGTACGATGTAGAAAGGCGAACAATTCAACTGTTCATTCGATACCGTGTAACAGTAGCCGATCACATTAACTCCGGTCAAGACGTGGGCCGCCTGTGGATACTGTTAAATGTTTCCCGATAACTATGTGCTTCGATTCAAGCCCTATCCATACATAGGAAATTCCACTTCGTCATGCAATAAAAAACTTCTAGAAAGCTTCGAAAATCGTCTTCAAAATACAGATCTGCTGAAGGTCACGTGTTGATGACGCTATTTTAAGTTTTACAAATACCTAAATAAGTTTTCTGGTAATCATCATCATCATCATCATCACCAGCCTATTTACGTCCCAGGTGCTGGGCACAGGCCTCCTCTCAGAATGAGAGGGCTGGGGCTATAGTTCCCACGCGGGCCCAGCGCGGATTGGGAACTTCACACATACCATTGAATTGCTTCGCAGGAGTGTGCAGGTTTCCTCACGATATTTTCCATCACCGAAAAGCTCAAGATAAATTACAAATGTTTCTGGTAATAAAAAAACATTTTTAATACAACGTCTTTTTGTTGATTGTACTTGTAGTGTCATTCAACTTACATATCCGTATCAAACTTGAAGTCAATGGGATCACTGCAAGCGGGTCAATATTACCTTGCAAGATTTGACCCGAACTTTACATAGAAATTATGACGGAAGGTGAAGAGTGTTAGCAGGCCTCCCGCAAGGTAGATCTAGTTTCTAGTAATGATCACGGGAAGCCAATTAGCTGCGGTAAACCGATCAATGTGGAGATCCTTGGTTAAAACTTATGTCCTATGTCCAGCAGCGAATGTCTTCCGGTTGATATGATGATGATTAGGTACATACGTACATACATTGCAAGTTGATAAAAAGGTTGTAAAAATAGACTATAGGTACCTTAGACATTAAATTTAATACATTATTTTAACAGAACAGGAACATTACTTAGGTATAATGCGTAAGCTTATTATAACTTCGTAGTTAGTCTAGCAACCACCAGGTAATAAGACTTAAGGTAAGTTTACATTATGCATGAAAGCGGAAGCAATTTGCGAGTAGGTCGTAACTTAGGCTGTACATCACGGTTATATAACTTGCTCAGTTTAATTTAGGTTGTATAGCCGACGTGCACGTGCGCTGTGGTTGCATGGAGTGTAAACACAGCTTTATGTAATTAGGTAAGCGACTCAACTAAGTACCTTTAGGGAATCTTATCCAGGTCAAATACGCTTCCTCACTAAAAGTAAAATTTAGTTTCAGTTAAGTTAAAGCAATTAGCGTCGAAGTTCACAGGTGGATTGTTTTACTTGAAATGTGACTGTTTGTGCCTCATTGATGCGAAATCAAAATTTAGTGAACATGGTGAAAATAGCATGTGCATCTAAAGGTAAACATTTTGGTATTTCAAAAGATCGTTGTATCTGACACTCCGCCAAGAACAAACTTTGATCAAAGTTTGAAAATTCTTTAATAGAACGGTTGTTGTCGACAACATTATAAGTCAAAAATTTTAATATAAAGTAACTTTGCTCAAAGAATTTTTTGACTGTAGCAAATAAGCGAAGTTTTTTTGCAATATCGCCACACGATCAAAGCAAACATTAGGGCCAAAAGGCCTTTTAATAAGTATGCTAATCCAATTTGCGTCACCCTTTCACCGGGCGTTACTTTGAATGAATTTAAAGTACCTTAATTGACCAAATTTATAAACAAAACCTTTGTTATATTGCGTTTAACTTTGACAATTTTTAAAGCTTATTAAGTGGCCAATTGAGGACTAAGTTTTGATTGTCCATTCGACTTTTTCCATCAAATCAAATCATTTTCTCAATGTTTCATCCTAATTAATCTTTATTTCAAGATTTTGGCGTAGTTAATTTTATACAAAAAGTTACCCCGAATAATTTAGCCCTACCATGATGATTAATCGATCACTAAATACAGTCAAACAATATTTGCAAAGCAAAACATTGCAATTAAAATAAAGAGAAAATATAACACGAGACTACCAATTCCTGACGTTTAACTCGAAACGAAATAAAAACAAAATTGAAGAAATATCGTCATCGTTACAATATAAGCCTGATTGAAATAGCCAATGGGGCATGCTGAATATCAAGCAGTCACCGCAGCCGTTTCTCCTATAAAACTGAGGTATAAAATGTAAGTGTGACCTAAAGGAGCGCTGCGCCGTTTGCATGGCTCGGTCGTAATAAGAGATAAAAGACGAAATCCTTCAATTGCCCGCCAGTGACACGTCTTATACCATCTTAATAACTCAATTGCAGCGTTCAGTCAGTCAGTCAGTTTAGCTTCTTGATTCATGTCATGTTTATTTTGTTGGCTGTTGTCTGAAAGTGGGATCCCGATTTCGTAAGTCCGAAAACCCTGAAATATCGCGATCGGAAGCCTTTTATAATTGGGTGAATATCAAATTTCATATTTTGCACTTGTCCACCAGTGCTGATTTCGCATCTGTTACACATTAAGGGCTTAGTTTTTTTTTGGAATTAGATTGTTATATGAATCATCTTTTTCAGTAGGAGTAATGACACTTTTTCAAGGATCATGTTTTAAAAAAATTACAAAACCCAAAAATCTAAGCTCTTTGGCGCGTCCACAACCGACTTTTTATTTTGAATGGACTAAAATTTTACAATTCTCTACAAAATTTACATCTAATATAATCTTTCCACTATTTATGGATACTGAGTTATCTGATAGTGCAATGCAATTTGTTTTAGTTCGTTTCATGAAAAGTTACAACGTGAAAAAATTTGTCCAACCAAAAAATATATAATTTCTTTGGCACTTTTGTTCAGTCTCGCATTGCGCCAGTTTTATTATCCTGTAAATGCCCCCTCAGCCCCGCTCCCTCTCGTCACCGTCTAGCAGGCGGCGAGTGTGGACGGGCAAAGGCAACCGTGTTTCGCCAGATTAATTTTTATATCGCTGTTTTCGGTTTTCCTGCCTTCATGTGTCTAATTTCTTAAACAGTCGAATTTGTTGTTAAGCGTGTATTGAAAATTTTCATAATTTTTAAGTGAATGTATACTATGATTTCCTACATCTGTAGTAGTAAACTGAAATTGAGCATTATACAGTAACCGGGAAAAAAAAAATAGTGTCCATTTCTAATTTCATTGGCGCTAATTTCTTCGGATTTCTTTGGCATCTGCTACCATAGAAATTAGAATTTCACAAAGAAATTAGATAATTATTTAAGTTTTTGGGCTAAAATTTATCCCGAGTTACATTTTATTCTGAGTTTGAGGTGGTTCTATATTTGGTTACAGTTACATGAATCTGTAATTCATAAGCTAAATGGCACTTCGAAAAAAAATCTGCTATTAAAAAACAATAATTATTATTTGTAGATTTGTTAATAAAAGTTGTTTTTCCAACAGTAATCGTTTCATTTCATTCAAAATAAATTAAATTTTAAACAAAGTAAACTTTGGCCTATTCTCAGCTGTCCCCACTTCTTAGCTTCAAGTGTAGTATTTATTCTTAGCTAAAAAAAAAACGATCCTTGAACTTTGGGAGAGGAAATAATCTGACTATACCAAAAAGGCTTAGGTAATTAACTAAATTTAAGCAGACTTTTTGGGTATAATGAAAAAATTGGCACTAGTTTCAATCAAAACAAAATTGTAACATATAATAAAAAATATGGAAGTCTAAATAGGTCCAAAAAGTAAAAGGTTGTTCCATCTTGCACACAAACTAAGCCACGTGGCTCAGCGAAACAGTCAACCAAGACAGACGAAAGGTACAAAATACCAGTGTACTGGTATACAGAATCACGTAGCTTAGTTGGTTTAAATTTAGTTAAACAAACTAAGCCTTTTTGGTATAAAAAATGAGATTTTTTTGCTCTCCCAAAGTTCATGGATGGTTTTTTTTTTAACTGAGAATAGATACTGGACACTTGAAACTACGGGATGGGGAAGCTGATAATAGGTCAAAGTTATTTTGTTTCAAATTTAGTTTATTTTGAACTAAGTAAATTAAACAATCATTGTGGGAAAAACAACTTATATTTAAAAAATAATCAATTTGATTGTTGGTCTATTTTGATACCTCACTGAAAAGGCTTAAAGAGATTAAATTAAACCACATGACTCAATGAAGGTGCCAATCAAGTTGGAACAAAGATACTTAATACCAGTATACCGGTACTGAGTGACTTTTTACCTACTTATTTCAGTAGAAGCAAACGGGAAGCATTTAGTACAGGGTTTGCAGAGTAGGGACACCTGGGAATAGCTCCGAAACCTGGTATAAGTTCTAAATTTATATAATTATCTAATTTACATAGCGCATTATTCTAACTTCTGTGACGCAAGAATTGAATATTTCTAATTTCTCTGTCATATTTCCTAATTTCTTTGGAGCTATCCTAATTTCTTTGGCCATGTACTATTTAAACTGCTAAAACTTCAAAAATCCTTGAGTGATTTCAAGCAGAATAACATATTTTTAAATGAATTTGAGTCCTTTACAAGGTATGTTGTTTCATACAACGAAAATATGAAAACTTAAATTCGGCATAGAAATTAGAAAATTTTAGCCGAAATTTGATATTCACCCAATTACTTGTTTTTAGAACTCATTTATTGACTGTTTATTCACCCTAAACCCAGAAAACTTATTCCAATATGATACGGTACAAAATAATCACATAATTCTACCCAAAATAGCCAGTGGCGGTCAGCTGACCCACTGTTCACGCAACGTTGTTATTTCTGCCCCGGGTAAAGGTTGAACCAACAAGAACACGTTTCATTAAGTTTGTAATCAGTGTTTAACTGTTTATTCGAACGGTCTGATATTTTTAAGCAACCGGAAAGACAGCGGCTCATTAAAATGCAACTTTCCCCGCAATCTCACTGGTAGCGATCCATTAAAGGCCAACCTACGGAAAATTACTTTCAGGACTCGCAAAAATCGCATCTGCTCTTAGATCAGGGGATCAATTTTTGAATCTCACTTGGTGACTAAATTCTCACCCATGACATTGATATCACAATGTCAAACAAATCCGTATTTTTTAATGTCATACCTGTCTACTAACATGCAGATAATTTGTGTTTCTGTCATAAACAAGCATGTCAACATAGTGGATTGAAGTTAGCTGTCACTGCCAGTGGTCAAGAAGTCACTCAGTGATCTGGTTTACGACTGGGCGAGGGCATTCGTATTTGATATCATGGGCATGAGAATTTTAGTCACTGGTGAGATCCAAAAATACGAGCTTTTTGAAATCACTGAATTTAGTAACCGGATGAGATTCAAAAATCGACCCCCTGGCCCCAATAGCACGGTAGCATCTGACAGGGGTCCTCCTATTTACATTGTGCGCTCCGGCCGTCCATACGACGCTGTACATGTATTCACATAAATTCTTTCATATTGACACTTAACCGAACCCTTACGGAGGAAATCCTCGTATCTTTTGTTGAATGTTCCCCAAATATTACCAAATTCCCTAAAATGCCCCGCCAAGATTCAATATATCGGGGGCAGAGGGTCACTTTGAGATCACATTGTATCTTCACAAGAATAATGGTGTATTGACGCCACCGTGCTTCCACGCTTAAGGTTTCCGTTACTTATCTTTATTTATTGATGCTTTTGTTTTTGTAAGTTATAGGGAGTTGAGATATATCAGTGAAGGTGAACCTTGTCTATGAACTCCATTTACTCGTATATGGCCGGTTACCTTTTTTATTTGAGCAAGGAAAGCCAACTTCAATACTTATAATTACAAAAGCTTATAACCTGAGAAGTCCTATCTGAGATTGAGATTGAAATGATGGTTATTAACAACAAGAGACCTTTCGATTATCTAAAAGCACAAAGCGTTTGTCTACATTCGGTTAGCTTAGTCAGTTGTGCAACATTTTGTAAATTGGATTAACTCATACTCGTATACGTACTATTATGTATACAAACACAGATTGTTCTTGTCTTGTCCAACACAATATTACGCGTAGTCAAATAAACGGATCACTCACGCATAACATACGTCGAGTTTAATTAGCCCGACATGTTTCCGACTAATTCGTAGTCCCTCCTCCGGGAGCGCACGCGCCTAGTAGTAGCGCGGACAGAGATTTGGCGTATCGCTGCCGCAGAGAAGTGACTACGAATTAGTCCGAAACATGTTAGGCTATCCTCGATTGAGTCTCACGGTAGTTTCATGTAACAATATTACACACTTTGTACCTACACAATGTCATATGGTAATATTCATATCTCAAAGACAACCTCGTATCTGTCCGCGAGAAGCGAACGTTATTCATAAATATTTATTTGAAGATTTATGTGATGTAAATCTAAAATTGTGATACAAGAACAAACAATAAATATACGAAGGGTTTGACAAGGTTGGGTAATAGAAACTATATTTATTTTTCTTGCCAGCCCTTTGTAGTTCGTATATTATTCATGAATGCGTGCTCACACCATATATTTTAGGCACCAAATATTATTTGTTTCAATATCCATTTAATCAGAAGTTTTTTTCTTGTTGCTACAAAAAAACCTGTTTATCTGCACTTAAGCATTTATTAAACCCCTTATTTACTACATTGCCAGATAACAGAAAATAAATGAAGGGTTCTGAACCAAAACGGTAAAAAAAGTACCCTAAGCTCTCTAACAGCTAAGCAGGATTTACAGGTTTTTAGTGATCATTTGACAAACTTATAAAAATACTTAAATACGTTATTAAAAAAACACGTATTGGACTTTTTGAACCGGCTACGGAAAACCATACCCTGGGCGTGTCCGACACGCTCTTGGCCGGTTTTTCTTTTGATTGATCCTCAACCGCTGATTAAGCCAACAGGTTTCGGAAAAACGCACGAAGCGGAAGGTGAGCCCATTAAATTAATATCCAATTTTGTTATTTACACAAGAGCACGCATTCGAAAAGTTTATCGTGAGGAAAGTATCGCTTGAACAAATTCCCAAAGTATTTTGTACATACCCGTCTCACGTTTAATTGAGGACCGAAAAACTACGTACCAACAAACTTCCCCGGAGCAAACTCCAGTACGAGTAGGTAATTTACTCATAATTACTTTCCACGGCGTTGGCAATCAAGTGAATACGTTACACGGGTCTTTTAAAAGTATCTTTAAGTCGAGTACGAAGTTACCTAATATTTAACACTTAAAGTTTGCGATGTGGCGTGGGTATATAGACAGGTACAGAGCAATCGTAGGAGTTGAAGCTTATTAGCTCCAGAGCAAATACAACTTCGAAGTGAAAGTTATTTATTAAATTTGCACCGACGATATTGTGGCTTTTGTCCGCGTATTGTTTTGACGTTTACAGGAAAACAAATAGGCTGTAGTAGAGAACACAAAGGAATGAGCATTCTCGGCAAGCGATCCTGTTCGCAGAAGGAACTCTTAGCATCAAATAAAAAGCCGTGTGCATTATTAGTACTATATCTTACGAATTCGTAACCGGCAAAAAAAATACGCACATCAATGAGCAAAAAACTGGCAGTCCGCAAAGATTTTGATGACATCTTTTTAATCTGTGTACGGTTAACAGTCTTGTGATACTTTAGTGCGTACGTACACAGAAACGATTACCCCGACAAAAGGATCTGGGTCGTGAGGACTCTTCAGTTTCCAGTCTGTGACCGAAATGCTGACGGTGGGTGTTTACCTACTTTTATGAACTCGGGACTCACTATTTAGTAAAATGCCTACATGAGATTTGGAATCGATCTCATACTGGGTTTGAAATTAAAAACAAAATGAATAAAAAAGCTAATAAAAACGAATGGTAAAACTCGACTTACCTACTTATTGCTTTAAAATCGTAATAACTGCAACCCTGCATGTGAAGTTATCGTTTTGTATGTATCACAGGTAAAGAAGTCACTGGAAATAAGACTGCACTCGGGCATGAATGAAATAAGTCTTGCAAAAATACTACTTCGACTTCATTCCTCATTGACCAAATGTCTATCTCTTTCACGTTAGACTAGTTAGAAAGAAACGAATATAGCGTAACGAGATGCATTGACTTGTAACTTGTAATAGCCGGGCAGTACCTAGTATGAAGTGACTCGTTAAAATACGAACGGAGCTTAAATTAAGAACTGGCTGAATATAGAAGTAGTCACAAGTCGTGCACAAGGCGCATTCATAGAAGATAACGAGCTAACTCGTTTCATCAATGAAATACAATAAAAACCGGCCAAGTACGAGTCCGGAACCGGACTACCGCCCCGAGGGTTCCGTGCAAAGATATTTCCCGCTTTTCCCCAGTTGGTATGGAGTTCGTTTATACTAATTGAAACTCATCGTACCTAGTTCCAATATAACGTAAAGTTCGTGAGAACCACAAGAAAATACTAAGCAACGACATCTCGAAATAAAATTTGACGTCGATTTTTGATGGAAATACGGTACTTATACTTGATATTTAAGTAACAATTAAATTTTAACAATGACATTAGCGCTTTTCAGCTAAAATTATGTACTCAAAATAATTACGCAAAGCAAGATTGGATCATTACTTTTACGATATATTACTTTATACGTTAGAGATAATCCTTGTTAGCAGCGTAAACACAGCGTGAGGACAAAGTGCGCAGAGACGCGACGTGCCTACAATAAATCAAGTTAATAAACACAATATTATTTTAACAGATAGAAGGCAACCACGCGGAATAATTTTTTCCCGATGTATTTTATTCAATGCTTCAATATAGGTATTGATTATTGCCAAGTCCAGTTTTAAATTGCTTGCAAATTATTTACCCACTTGTATTCAGACATGAATTTAAAACAAATAAATATGTTAGTTAAAACTGCATACCGTAGCGTCAGCGAAAATATTGTGTGCACTTTTCTAAATGCTCTTAAAATGGAAAATTTTAATTAAGTAATCAAAGGCTTCGAGAGAGAAGTGCCAGTCCTGGGGTTACCCGAGAGCAAAACTAATCTTTCGGATAAATCTTTCAAAACTGTTTTTGTTTCCGTTGACCACAGTCTTATTTCTTTGCTGTCCAATGTTTCGAAAGGAAGCGCAACAAACTCACGGTATTTTGTCAACCAGAATATTTGTGATGCTTGCTTATATGTATGAGACTGCTCAGCAGCCGCTCTGACTGGGTGTGGTGCTTTGGACGTGGGACACAGCAAGAACGTCGATATAAGTCACGTCCCTCACCTCCTCATCATTATCCTCTCATAAGGGTGAGATCCAAGGGGATCATCCCAAGGTGTGGGTTTCCGTCGTCCATCAACAGTAAATCCGCGTTATTTTATTTTATTTCTTTATTGAAAGAGGAAGGAAAACGAGCAAGCGGGTCACCTGTTGGTAAGCGATCACCGCCACCCATGAGAACCAGCAACCCCAAGAGATTCACTAGTCCGTTGCCGGCCTTTAAGGAGGCAAACGGATAGAGGAAAGGGGGGGAGGGGGATTAATCCTTCGGCATTCTCACTGACCGAACAAAAGCCAACAGCGAGCGGCAAACAAACGGCTATGCATAGAATCTAAAATAAACATGTTACTAGATTGAAACAGTTTTTAATTTTTGATTTATCTAACTTACTGATCAATATACGTAATATTACATGCCCATCAACGCGACGAAGCTGTTTCAGCGGATCTGATAAAAAAACTTTCCGCGACGGAGCATTCGCGTTAGAACTATTTTAATTATTCAAGAAGCAAAGCAGACCTTGACTTAGAAACGGGTATATACACAATTGCTCGCATTTTGGGATAAGTGTACAAAGGTCGGCAAGTGCCCTGGGGCAGCATGGATAAAGGGTGTGTCGGTAAACACGAGGTGGGGCGGGGGAGGGTATTTTTTACTCTAGTCGCTTCCAGCCTTATCATGTGTCTGTCTGCAGGCAGTATCTCTGGTAACAGCTTGTATAAGATTGAATAAAGATAGGGTTTCCGTTCTAGATATTGTTGTTTTATCAGGGATACAATTACTAATTAACTTATTATCAGATTCTGTTGAGTAAGTTATTATTGTTATTTACTTCAAGGTTTTTAGATAAGTAATAAATATTTTGAATGTCACTCAAGTTGTTCAGTTCAGACTTTAGCGAAAGAAAGCTTTAATCAAGTTTGGCTGTTTTGTAAACTGACATAATAGGGTAAATTGCGACTCACTGGCCACTTTAGAAGATGTCTTCCAGATACTGGTCACCAGTTTCGATTTACCCTATACTATACTGAACTATCTTTTAATAAAGATTAATTTTCTTTTAGCTAAGCTAAGAAGAAGCTAACAAAAAAAAGTAGCGTTACGTACCAAATAAACTTTCGGCAGTGCCGAGCAATAACTCTTTTACTGCACACGAAGTTTGAGTTACTTCATAAAAGCCCATATTAAAATCTTTTTTGTGCCATAAAGAGCAATTTATTGGGAAAGTTAACATTTTATTACCTCTAAGCTGTTCGAGTTCGACTTGGCTCCACTTTACATCAATGTCGACAAAACTAACTTGCCCATTCGTCTAAACTTTACCTGCCAGTGACTTATGTATGCCGTGATTTCGCGTGATCAAGGTGCTCATGTAAAAATTAAGTTTAAAAAAAAACCACAACATTTAAATGTAGAACAAGGATTGGGCGGAGTTTAATGAAAATAGAATCGCAATAGGGAGGGCCGTTAGTTACAACGGAACATTGCTCGATTATGCGTACTGAGAAAAGGGACGTAACATTGCGTACACTTCTACCTAACATTCTGAGTACTGTTTAACATACTGGAGTAAACTGAACTATTTCATTAACAACAATATCGTGTTTTTGTTTTTCTAAAACTGACGTTGGTCCGTCACATTTGGGTCTAAAGTTTTAACTCAGGCATGCCACGTCATTTAATCATTTGTAACGTTTATGAAAAACAAAACAATAAGCGTATGGATTCACTTCACCAGATACTTTCTCCTACGCCGGTACAGACTGTAAGAACGCTGTCAAGACTACTGTAGTCTTCAGTAGGTATATTTCAATAGTAACTGGAATTGCTATAAACATCCGCGATGTTGGACAAAGTTTTCAGTGATCTTAAAAATTCAATTATGCCGCCGAACATGCGGAAAGCAACAGACGCGAGAAACACTGACGCAGCAAAACAGCGAAAGTTCGTAATCAGCATTCAGGGATTTCTGTGCGGTAAAACTTTACTTTATAGTTAGGGCTCACAATACGTGCTTTACTGTTTTGTAAAACAAAGTGGAGTACTACGTAGCGTTTGCCAGGTCATTTTCTAGTTTTAAATAAGCCAACGGCTGTGATTATTTAATTAATTGGAACAATATTGTTCTATTTTTGTTAGATTTGTTTGTTTGAACAACAACAACTTTTGGTTGCTTTGGTCTCGTTACTGTTTACCATTAAAGTTAATATAACTTACATTTTATCCATGTTATTAACATTTTTAGTACACTTATTGCTGATTAATTAAGGTAACTGATTCACCTGATTAAAGAATGCACTTGAAATGTATTATAATTAATATGAATGGGCGTAATTCCGTCTCATTTTTCGAGTCGAGCTTTTCAAGTAGCTAAACTTTTTTTTTTTTTCAAGTAATGATACTAGAACAGTGTCAATGCCAACCCTACATCCTACCTAATGAGTGTTGTAAGTTGTATCACCGAACTGTAGGATTAGTAGCAGTTATTCGTCTTAACTCGAGTTTGTTCCAACTTCTCTCGTACATTTTTCACGCGGCCTGCTAACGTGGTAACTTCCAACTCAACTTTTTACACGATTATGTATTGCGCACATCGCCGAAAACCTGGGATGAGTTAGTTGGGGGAAGAGTTTTCTTGAGAGTTGTTTTGAGTCAATACCCAATGTTTATCTTCGGTGGGTGCTTAAATTCAATAAAACCAGCCAGAGGTAAAACTTCGTCAAGGTATATTCGCTCAAATTATAAAAGGGGGCTTTTTTGGCCTTACACAAAAAATATAAGGTTAACATTATTATAGTGCGACACAAAAGAGTAGAAATTAAAAAAAGTGGAACTAAAGAGACAACGGTACCTGGCAACAATATGATAACTGTCAAAAGTGTAAAATCTCATCAACATCTAACATTTTTGTGAAAACATATCATATTATTTAATTATTTTTATTATATTTTGTTAAGCTTCTCGTCACCAAACAAAGTTCGAGCGCATAAAAATTTATAGGACAATTTAGGGTTTTCAAGCTATATTTTTTGGCAGAATTATAGGCGAACGAACTCATTACAAATTTGGAGTTTACACACGAACAACTGAAATGCGTAATAATAAGGGAGTTAGTGTTTTCCTGACAGCATGTGTATTAGGTACCTATCTATCTATCATCTGTAGCCATCGATATACTCGTAAATCTAAAGAGTGCGTTGAATGACACACACTGAACTGAGATTAAATACAGCCTTCGGCCTCTAATAACCTCTCTACATTAATTCATAACCACCCAAGCGTCCCAGGGAACGCTGTAAGCAATATAATCACTCGAGCTAAACAGACATTGTTATTTTACGCATCTCTGGGCACTCCACACTCTCATATTTAGTTTTAATAACGACCCTCCCGAGGTTGCGTGGTGTTCGTACATTATTTTGGTCGCATAATGGCGACACGCCATGACAGTGTATCATAATAAAATTAAATAGTTCCGTATTCAATTTCGCGACGCGCTCAGGCGTTTTATTAAATGCGGTGAGATGAAGTGGTGGAATGTTTGTTCGGAAAATTAAAGCTGAGGTTGCCCGTTAGTGGGTGCTTTTTTGGCCGCCATTTCCACAGGGTTCTTATTTATAGCCTGCATGTAGAACTAGAGGACAAGTTTCAGTGTTGTGCTTTTATTGCTCCGCTAGTGGAATATTTAACAGGGCAGACTTTTTTTGGTGATTAGTTACTTGTGCGATAAGAATATAATTTAAAATTGTGTTATGGTTTTAACTCGAGTGTTTTATTCGTGAGTTCGATTTACCTCCCCATTATGCAAGAAAATGTATTCATGCAAGTTGTTATTAGCACCAGCAGCCACAACCGCAGTAAATTGAGTGGTTAGGTTAGGTTAGGTTTTTCAAGCCTGCGTATTATTAAATGTATATAACAGTTATAACACAGCTACGCAGAGCCACAACGAATAAGGGTACGATACTGTCCCAAAAGTCGGTGCCTTCAATCTTAATTCAAGCGATAAAGGTCCCAAGCAGGGTGTCAATGACTGGAATGAAAGTGTCAAACATTTCCATTCGTCTATCTTAGTACTTAACTTAAATACTGGAAGTTTCCGAATAAGTTTCAGAAAATTTCAAGAATCTTTTCTAGAACATATTCTTCTCGGCATCCATAGGTGCGACTGGATTCACACGAAATATGTCTTGAGCATTCGCTCGCGGGTAGTTCCGCTCGTTTTGTTTTTCCCGCATGCCTGAGGTTCCGGCAGTTCATCAGTGTGAACAAAGGTTTACGTCGTGTTCCATATATTCATGAAGGGCGCGTGACGCACCTGGTCGCAATTCTGGCCGTGTGAAAAAGGGGTTAAGCTGAAGCAGTGTGATTTTTGTGTTGTATTGAAAGTAAGGTTGAATTAATGCGAACAAGCGAGGCTGAAGTAGAGGTTGCGATCGAATTTGTAGTTGGGTCGGAGTTTTTAGATGTCAATGTTTATTTGGATGACGTCACTTGGTACCTACACTTATGCCATGTAGTTCCGTTAGTTTACACGTAGGAATCAATATAATATTTACCTAAGTGGAATTATCCAAAAAAACTTAACTTTTTCTCTACATGATTGCGAGCACGAACGAGTTTAGTAATGCGTATTTTAAACCCCTTTGGCAAACAGCGAGGTGTTAAAGGTTTCTCGGTAACCTCAAGATTGTAAGTAAGTAAGTAAGTAAGTAAACACTTTATTGTACAAAAAATAGGATAAAACACAAGTTACTAAGTTAAGTTAAGATTGTGACAGGCTTATTATTTGTTTTTAAAGTTATTCTGTACATGTGACGTTTAATGTGTAATGTCTTACATATAATTTGTTACGCCCCCTTATTCAGTAGCGTTCCCGAATTCACTTTTACTGTTAAATTATTTTTTATTGTTAAAAACCCTGACATTTTTCTAATATCTCAAAAACGGCTGAATCGATTTTATTGCAACCTGCAATCAGCTAAGCGTCCAAATCAGCTTATATGCTTAGGAGCCCTGCTATGCCACAGCCAGACACACTGTTTGTCTGTCTGTAACACACTAGATACACACGTCAAACTTATCTTATCCCTCTTTTTTGTCAAAGATTAAAAACAGTTCACCTCATGCTTTCGTTATACTAGCTACGTGTACAAAAATATATATGTGTTACAGGATAGCGGTTTTAGCAAGTAAGTAAGCATTTTTATTCCAAGCCAAACTAATTTGCCTTAAGTTTTTAAAGTAGCGCTGGTTACCGCTTACCTGGTTGCTCGCAAATTGGAAGAATAGCAACAGTTTGTTATTTTTAAAAGACCTCTAGTCAGTTCTTATAAAGCGAATTTAATATCGGGACATTTTCCACCGTGCTTTATTAAGCTTGGTTTTTGTTTGTGTTGTGGAGGTAGTGTTATTTTGTGTGCTTTGGTTTTTACATTGTTAATTAATGTTTTGCAGTAGTGGAACTGCGTACCTATTAAACAAATTTCAAGTATAACTAGGTATATTATAATTAAAAAAAAGTTTTTCCACAGTTCAGGCAAAAATCAATTTTGTTTTCAGGTCATAAAAACTTCGGCATGTAAAAACATACACCTACTGGCAATAGCCACTATTCGTACCAAACTACTTGAATTCCTTAATTTCATTCATAGAATTTCAAGAAAGGATTTTTTCTTAGCATAATTTTAAACAAAACACAACATTTTAATATTAGTCGCTTATAAGGTAAAATGACGTAGACGAAGGTGTAAAGAGGTAGGTGTACTCGTTTGGTATAGAGTGGTTAGTATCCTCATTCTTTGTAGTTATGTCCAAAATTATTCCGCTAACTGCCGCTGACAACTTCTCTAAGACATTATTTAGAGCCTAACCGCTTATACGGGCAAGATTAATCTGCCCAAGCTTAGAAGGTAAACTAGTAGCAGGTTCTGGGGCTTAGTAGCAGCGGATTTCAAATGGAAACTTAGTGACAAATCTGTTAACGTTGAGAGGTAAGCCTGAAAGGCATCTGCGGTAATTTCGAGGTAATGTGTTACCGCGGGGTAAAAACTTTTTGGCACCTTGATTTGATGAAAGCGGCTGAAAGAGTTTTGAATACCTAAACATATTGCTGTCAAAAATCGTAAATTACTAGTATTTAAAATAGTACATTACTGCAGAGGCTGGGACGAAAGGAGTTGCCGGATGAGTGGGTTAGACCGCTAATTATCTCGAGGCCGGCTATAATTTTATTGAAATCAGGCAATCCCTGTTCGGGCGGAGCTTAACTATAATATAGTACTTTTCTTAACAAAACGAGGAAATTAAATGACTTTTTCAATAGATCTTTACGAAATTTCTAATTCTGCCATCGAGCCACCTGCCCTGCTCTACCGACTGAGTGCTGTCAAGAGCAGTACAAAGTTAACAGTTTGAATGACAGACTTATCTGAACGGATATCTCGCATCAAAAAAATACATATTTGATATAACTTTATACACTGTTGAGTGAATGCTGTTCCTTCCCATTTTCTTCAGTACGAAGTCATCTCGCTTGTTCTGTTTAGGATTATTGTCAAAATCGAAATGTCTTAAAAAAAGTTCAGTTAGGACTGTTCCCGCTGTTTCCCAGCCGCTGCCGCTGTTATTATTTTTGCGCCAGTAACGAAGTATTTCCGGGAATCCTTTTTCCACAGTAAGATGCACATTTCCGAGTAAGTTGGAGAAAATGAAATCTCCGAATCGACACTGATTAATATTTTCCAGTCAAAGAATCTTTTGCTTACCACATTTCTAATCGAAGGTCATAAAATAAGGCAGGAGCGACAGTCATCAACTGAATTTTTTGTCCCATTAAGGCAGGTCACCTCGTTGCGATTAAAGTGCATACAATTTGGTTCGTCTGAATTGCATTCACAGAGTACATTCACTTCAACAACATTTTGCCACAAATGCCGCAATCCAATTTGAACTCGGGTATGTGTTCAGACTAACTGAACTGCATTAGGGTATTCAATATCCCCTGTACCTGGCGGGAAAGCAAACCATAGCAAATTCACAAAGACGTGGCTAGCACTGCACTCTAAGTCCAATAATTCGTTTTTAGTTCTGTGTTGTTCTACACAACTCGACTCAACTCATTCTACACAACTCAACTCTTATTGCATAAAATGCGGATAGTGAAGATCTAATAATAAGATAAGATCGCCTATACCTGTTTTTTTGTAATCTCCTTGTACTGTTTTGTGATTTTCAATAAAGAATATTTTTGTATTGTATTGATTGTATCTAAAGTGAAATTACTTCAACGTTTTATGAATCGCAGTCTCGACAGTTTGGTCCTTTTAGACGTTTTAGTAGTTTAATTTCAATTTAGTATCTAAAGAGTTCTTATTTTTGAATGCATAAATTAGAATGACGTCGGCACTTGTTAATCTGTGATTCGTATTTCAAGTGATTTTTATTCGAAGATGAAAGCAGTATACGTGAGCGATACGTACAGCGTGATTGTTTTCGCCAGCAATTTTCATGAATGCAAGTATCCCGTCGCGCCAATAGGAATCTATTTGAAGCTGTAAGTAGATAGTAAAAATCTGAACCGCACTCCTCCCTCGGGACAAATTGAATTCCCTGTGACGTCACAAAGTGAGTACAAATTGCGATCGCTACAGCCGCGGAGACGCGCTTTATTCTTCTACAAATGTGTAAACAAAACCGAATTATATTATATACGTGACTCCATAAAATAATGTTATTTATTCTTCTTTTACGAAAAAGTGAATTTTCTTGAGAACAACGTTCCGTATGAATATTTTCATGTCTAATAATAGAAAATGCTTAAAGGCATGGAGTGCAAAGTGGAGGGCAATTTGGTCTTACTATTTCCCTGTTGGCTTGGATTTGATGCACATAAATGTTGTCAATAAATCATAATTAGTATTTGCTTTACAACGTTTATGACTCCTGATATGATTTTGTTCATTGAATCTTTATTTATAAGTAGGTATTAATAATGGTCTATTCTGAAGTCTGCTTTGTATCTTATGCCGTTAGTCGAGACATCTCTCTTAGGAGATTCTTCTTTTGTAAGTTGAAGATCTTTCACAGTCAGTCCACACAGACAAGAGGAAAATTTGAGGAAAATTCATGACGCTGTGAAGCTTAAATAATTCATCGCTTCAATTCTGTTCATCACCCATTTTATTTATATCCGATCATGAAGTATGAATTTTATGATAGGATATAAAATAAATATACCGAGTTTTATGTCACTCGGCTTTAGAAGATAAATATTTGGCGAAGTCCTTCTAATAGCCGATTTACGATGAGTGCCGTGATTATGCATAATTTAACCGTGGGATCTGGACTATAAATCGGCAATAATATTGTAAAGGGGTTCGGTAATAAAATTTCCAATATGACATAATTTTTTAACAATATTGTCCTTATTTCTCCTTGTTTAACCTCCGGGGCTCAAAGCTTCCTTTCTGCATTAATAGAAACCAAAGTAATCTTAGAATCACGAAGCATGTCCTCTAAATGTGAAGCTGTTTGTATGTAACAATCGTGTTAAGAGCGCGCCGCTTTGCCCAAATGGAACAAGAATATAGCAAATCTAATTTGTGTAGCTCCGCTAAGAATTTTCTACCACCAAACGTATGTGGTTGGCAGCAAGTACGAAGTACTTAAGGAGCGCAAAACTCATTACCTACTACAATGTATCGTGTGTAGCTACTGTGGCTGAAGTGCACCGGTAAATGATGTGGAACTAATGCACTCCCCGCCGCCGGCATCGTTCAGCCCAAGTGTGGTTGAAAGACTCCTTCTAACGCGGCATCCATACGAGCAGAATTCTATTTTAGTTCTAAAAATAGCAGAACTGGAATTGCTTGGGTAAATGTTTCATTTTAACACTCTTTGCTACGAGTGAAATTGTACCTAGCGGCACCAACATTTGGCCAGGACTAAATTATACAAAATTACGTAAAGCTACACACATTTTTCGCTGCTACTTAACTAAGTAAGTATATTTCCTCGTGGGAATTGGCTTTGCAAATCTGACTTGTGTGATGGTTAGTACAAATAAATAAAATCGTTTAAATACGTTACGATAAAATGACGCGTGCAATTATTTTAATTGCATTACCAAGGTCTAAATTTAGGTACCACTCTTGTTCGATATTATGTATCTACTAAGCCACAATTATCTAAATATCTAATCGAGAATTTAATCGGTGTCTTTAAGGGAGCAACTGATTTTCCTAGTCTAATACGCCGAAGAACTCAATTAAAGAGAACTCTAACCAAAGATGGGCAGCAAGCCCAAACTACTGTAATTATAAATACTTACATCTGAACTGAGCGAAACACAAAAACAAGTAGGAGTATGTAAAACACATTATCGTCTAAAAATTCTTTCAAGCCTTCGTCCGAATGCCCTCTACATCTAAAAGCCTTCCACTACACGCGACCCTTCTATCCACACCAGTGGTGTGATTATAATTACAAGAGATATTCATTTTGCGGTCTAGACTCTCATCGTACAGCGGTTAACTCGTATTACACGCAATGTATTAGAAAATCCTTCAAATCTACGATAAAAGACAGTTTGTCACAGCCTCTGAGCCTTAAGGATGCATGGCAGTGGCGTGACGGGTGAAGTGATTACAGTTCATTGGGCGGACTGGTTCGCTCGCTGAACATTCTCTTTGCCTGGACCAGAAAAATGGCAGCCACTTTATTAGATTGTTAGTTGTAGTGCTTTTGTCTGAGGATAAACTAATGGTTTAAGTTAATTGTTTGGCTTTGTAATTGCAACTTTATGTTTGAAATGCAAGTTGTTAAAAGCTTTTTTTTAAACGTATCTTATTTAGGTCTCCTTTTTTCATGTCTTTGGCAACCCACACAGACAGAAATAATAAAAAACCTAACTAATAATTACAAAGAGCTTGGAGTTAAAAATATTATAATGCATTAGCTCGTAGATATGAGAACTTTCACACTGTGAATATTGTATTGGCCCAATTTATTTTAGCTGGTCTCTTTTTAAATAGTATTACTTCAGCTATTAGCCTGCGATGAATATTTGAGTAGTGGACTTCCTAATGACTTTTGATTTAGTCAGGGATTTCAGATTGTTTGAAATAACTTCGAACTAAGTCAAGTATTTCCAAGGTAACAAGTAATTAGAACAATTTACAATGCGGAAGTTCTTAGCTGATCTTAAGAATTACTTAGTTTGAGGTAAAGTTATTTCCTAACGTTTCAATATCTGCCACTCTTCATTATATTAATTGACATTTGATTTGATTGAGATGGCAGCATTTGAATAATATTTGGATTTATGATTCTGTTATTTAACTTATTAAGTTAACTTACTAAGATTTATTCATATAAACCTTTCCATTAACCATAATGTGACGTATCCCATGGAATCCGGGGCATTTGCCAGGCGGTCTCAGGCACGGAACAGGGTCGAGCTGACACTTTGCGGTATTTAAAAAGATTTTATAAGGTCAATGTGTTATGTATTGGGTATTTACTACCACTACTAATGCCTGATGATGCTGCAGTTCTGGGTAGGTACAGTCGGTGCCCTGACTTAGGTAACCAGGCATATTCGCGGTGTTGAACGCGCACTATTTACTACTACTATTACTACCCTACTATTGTTTCGCAAAAAATGGTTACGCTACTATTACTACCACCTTCATTCATACTATTTTGTGAAACACCTTGCGTTCGAGACCAACAACGGATTATTATTATTTTTTTTTTTTTCTGCAAAGATTAAATAAAGTATTTTTATAGCTAAATAGATTGTTGTCGGATTTAATTAGCTTAATACAATTATGTATTTCGATAAAATTTAATCTTCGTTCCTATTTTTTATTGCTTTTTTATTTAATAACAATACATATAATTTTTTTAATTTTTACGTGTCATCCAAAATATTATAAAATAAATGAATTTTCTATTTGTATTATTTAGACTTTGAGGATATAAGAAGAAAAAAAGGAAAATACAATAAAACGTCTTTTAAATTTTACTGTCACAAGCACCCAAAACTGCATAAAATTATCTCAACCTACGTATAAGTTCTTCTGTTAAATAAAAGATGCGGCGCGACGGTGGTCCTATTGTCATCAACATCATTGGCCTTTTTACATTCCACTGCTGGACACTGGGAACTTAGGGGGCCCTGGTGTGTGGAAGTTCCCAATCCGCACTGGGCCCTCGTGAAAACTATAACCCAAGCAATCTCATTGTGGGTGGAGGCCTGTTGCCCTGGTCAATTTAATATAATTCTGACCGTTCGTATTTTTTAATTATGTCCACTTTCATTGATTAGCACTAGATGGCAGCATTGTCGCTGCTTATGCCTCAGAATTATTTCACTTTATTATTATTTCTTTTGTTACTTATTCATGTCATGTTATAAGTGGTTTCATTTGTCTTGCCTTTCCTAACTTCTTATTTTTCTTAAGTGGACAAAATCAAGAAACTTCCATGATTAATCTGGGGTTCGAACCAGCAACCACATGCGTCATAGTCGGCACACCAGACCACTGGACCAAGGGAGGGATCTACTGACGCTACGAAATTAATAACTGGTTGTTACAAAAACTGACGTCATCCCACCATCCGTTATACCGCATAAGCATAATGACGATTTACCCGCAAATAAATTTATTAGTTAATTTTCTACCGCATTTTTCCATTGTTCAGGTCTACAGCAAAATAGATTCGACAGCAGCTGGCTCATTACACTGAGCCGCATAATTTTGTTAATTTAACCACACGTCGAATCAAACTCTCATGTCACAAAACCGTCTCATTATTGTGTAAATTATGGTACTTTCTTCTGGCATGGAACAGGCGGCACTTGTTGCCTGTGCCGCTGACATTTTGCAGGATTTACTACAGCATCTTTGTTCGGTGATGCTGCAGTTCTATAGGTAGGTAAATATTCATTTCTCAGCATTGTGCCGCGGCCTCAATGCTGAGAGGGAT
This sequence comes from Clepsis dumicolana, assembly GCA_963691665.1. Lineage (NCBI taxonomy): Eukaryota > Metazoa > Arthropoda > Insecta > Lepidoptera > Tortricidae > Clepsis > Clepsis dumicolana. The sequence continues at coordinate 4,972,712 of OY829506.1, forward strand.
CCTGTTCAACGTCTATTGTTCACTTCTTTTAATTGTTTTATTATACTTATTAATTGTGTACATTGAATAAAGATCTGTTGCCCCGACTGAAAAAGTGAGGTTACCTACTACATCTGGTGTGGGTATCTGTGGATACGTAGTGTGTCTCTAAAATGGCGACCCTAGTATTATAATAATATGGTTTTCCTTGTTATGTTTTTCATTTTATTTATATTCCATTACAATGTATTCTGTCGTGTTACCGAACTCAAATTTTATCTCCAATGCTTCGAATCTTAAAGTAAGATTCTGATATTCGTTTGGTCCTAACTCTGTAATGCATACTTCAAGTTTTCGAAGGAAATCCGATCACAGGACAAACCTGTTAGGTGATTTATGAGGGAATCTAATCCTGTTTGGCTTCTCACTCCAATCCTGTTGAAAGCACGTTGAAGACAGCAAAATATGAGCGAAGTATAAGAAAAAATATAAGCTTGTCATCGTGGTACACTTAGATACATTTTTTTAACCTTAACAGAGTTATGTTCGTCGTGTATATCTGTTCGTCTGTCTTTGGCATCATAACTCCCAAATAAGTAGATAGATTGGAATGCAAACTTTTATCTACTGAACTATAAGATCATCATGATGATTTCTGTTTTTCATATAATTGTTTTACTTGGATATAAAAATTACTTGGGTTTTCAAGTTTTCTTAGTTGTATGTTATAGTAGGTACTCGTACCTAATTTATTTATATATACAATATCTATTTATTTCGTCAAACATGAACTTTTTACACGGACGGTCTCAAAAGTGACTCAATACTTTTACAATAGCAGTAGGTATCATGGATTACTGCGAAGAGCCTTTGAAAAAAAAAATTACACTCAAGAATAATAAAAGCTGTTCAGAATACGAGCAGTTTTCATTGATGTTTGACTGTACATAAACAACTATTACGTCCCGCGAAAAACCCGTCTATTCTCAGTTCGTTAAACACTTCACTTTGATTTTTTTCGTATACCCACTCGTCTCTTACGAACTCAAAGGTACATAATGCTTGAGGGAGTGCAAATGTTTGTGAATCCGTCTTGGCAATTTAGTTGTGCTGAATTTTTGAGGTGTTTGCAGAAAATATGCTTCACTTGTCGCGAAAAATTTTGCGTTGACGTCTTTCGTTCGAGAAATTTAATACTCATACTCATACTCATACTCATTTATTCGTAATAAGGTATTATCACATGTCATTTAAATAAGTGCGTTAACATAGAAGTACTTGGGATTTAGCATAACGGAGCAAAATTCTAATCATTCGCGACTTTAGTTAAGTATGTACTGTAAAATCCATGATCAAAATACTTAACTTTGTCATTGTCGAGGTTTACGGTATCAAAACTTCAGACCGTTTTTGTTCCATTCCTAGTAAATTGCGTTTGAAAATAGTCGTGCTTGGATAACTTTAAATCTTCAGCTCGGGCGCGGCACGGTAGTAAAGTAACATAACTTACTACCTGTTTATAACACGTAATATCATTGGTAAGAAAACAGTCATTAAATTAATCTAAAATTGTGTAAAAACGCAGAGCAGTAACCTAAGCTAACAAGAACTGATAGCAGGTCATCATCATCACAGTACCTCAGAAGTACTAAGTTCGACTTTACTTTAGAGTGCAGAGGGACTGAATTGGTACATATAACACGTTTGCACTTCCCTCCCGGTTCATATCTCATTTCCTCTTAACCCATACGTGGCCAACACTTTATGGTTCCTCTTCCCAATTTCGGTCACGTTTCAAAAACTCGCCTTCACAAGAGAAGTTAATTTCAACTTTTATCTACACCAAAACTTTAATTTTGTATTCCTAGATTTCACTTCGGAATATCCAGTGCAATCGTGTTTGGTTGGAGTTTGGATATTTTTAAATTTAATCCACTTTTATCAGGTGAAGTCGGGGCCACACTTTGTAAATTGTACGATTTGACTCCACGGAGTATTGGAATAAAAAGTACCTGGTACTGAACGCTGGTAGAGAGAATTCTTTATTTAGTACGGGAGATGCTTTGCGTTTTGAGTAAAGTACCTATCGTCGGGGATAGTGCAATACCGCGTAACTGGCACTGGTAAATACTGCGTATCTGCACAACATCCACAGGGAAAATCCTCGTAACTGGCATTGGTTAATACCGCGTATTTTTTTTAATTTTCACATTGCTTAATCTGTAAAATCCGGCCCCTAATATTACGAGTATAATTTCCGTATTATATCCTCAGCAACTAAATTTTGCGAACACGCATACGAGGGCTGTTTGATAAGTACCCGTTTCCTAAATATATTAATATCACTGGCCGCAAATAAGTATACCACCTTTTTTAGCCATTTTTCAGAGGCGGGAAAATTAAAAAAAAAATGGCATTCTTTTGTTTTTTTTCTCATTTGACAACGATTCAGTGAAGGCGTGAACTTAAAATTGTTAAAATGGAGAAAGAACAGTATCGGTCTGTAATTAGATTCTTATTTTTGGAAGGAATAAGAATGCAAGCGGTTTACCATGAATGTGCTCCTTCTATGACAACCGTCAGATATTGGTATAACGAGTTTAAGCGGGGGAGAACAACCGTCTTTGATGAGGATCGCCCAGGCCGGCCAGTTGAGGTGACTACAGACGATATGGTTAAGAAAATTGAAAATATCGTTTTAGCCGACCGCGAACGTTTCAATCGAGAGGGTACAACACATATTCGAAGAAAAATTGGGTATGAAGAAAGTATCGGCGAGGTGGGTGCCGCGTTTACTCACGGAGGAGCAAAAACGGAACCGACTGACTACTTCGGAGCAGTGTTTGGCCGTGTTCAAACGTAACCCTAAGGAGTTTCTGCGTCGTTTCGTGACCGTGGACGAAACGTGGGTCCACCACTACACCCCGGAAATGAAAGAGCAGTCGAAGCAGTGGATTTTACCGGGTGAACCTGCTCCAAAGAAAGCAAAAACCGTCACATCGGCTGGAAAGGTCATGGCGACCGTTTTTTGGGATTCGCAGGGTATTATACATATTGACTATTTAGAAAAGGGAAAAACAATAACAGGGCAGTACTATGCCAATTTATTGGATGAGTTTGACGCCGTGTTGAAAGACAAACGACCCCATTTAAAAAAGAAAAAAGTACTGTTTCATCACGACAACGCCCCGGCTCATTCGTCCAGAGTTGTGACGGCTAAATTAGCACAGTTACGCTACGAACTGGCCAAATCTGGAGAATACGGGGGGTGAGACAATTCTCACCCCCCGTATTCTCCAGATTTGGCCCCATGCGATTTCTTTTTGTTTCCCAACCTAAAAGAATGGTTCGGTGGCAAGCGATTTGGATCAAATGACGAAGTCATTGCCGCCACAGAGGCCTATTTTAATGACTTTCCAAAATCATACTTTTTGGATGGTTTATTGAAGCTTGAGTATAGGTGGAACAAATGCATAGAGTTAAAAGGTGACTACGTAGAAAAATAAATGCATATATACAAAAAAAATATGTTTTTTTTTCCATAAACGGGTACTTATCAAACAGCCCTCGTATGTACTATTAAACGTGCAACCTGTTTTTCATCTTCTACCTCCTAGACTACTTTTCAAGGATTGAGATGTGCGCAAAAAAAACTTGGATTCGGCAAGTAACGACAGATGTTCGCAGTGACTCTTAAATCTTGCTTGTAGATGCGAGCTTTACACCTATATATTTTTGTGAAGAAGACATTGCGTATTTATCTGTCAATGTTAAGGAAAAGTTTCTATTTGTTCAAGAACCTAAATCAATAGAACGACCAAAAAAGTCATTGGATGAAGAACCATTTGAACACGGGATCTGTTTTCGCAGTTTTGGTGCTTCTTCTATAGTTAAGTGTCCTTTTGCGGTACTTACGTTCGTCCCTCATAGGATTATTTTCAACTTTGAACTAAAAACAATATTTGCTCACCCCCGACCACGCGTGTAAGATAGCTACATCTATGCGACAAATGAATGTTTCACGCAACACCTCTCCCTTCACTGTAGCACGAATCAACACATGTCACACAAACAGACTATCACCACTACCACTACACCACACTAAATGCTGACCCATTTCGGCTCTCTACGAGCCCATGAAAGCACTAAAAATATCTTTTAACGTGCTACCAGTTATTCTACTGACACGTAACCCATAATCTTAATTTTAGTTAATTATAAGCAAATTAATATACTTAGATTTCCGCAAAGTCCAGTAGCGTCAAAACTTGAAAGTGTATTTAAAAACAGATACTAAATCTAATAATAATGTACACATATTTCAATTGGGTATCAAACAAGTTTACTTTCCACGTCGTACTTACTCGCTATAAATATTATGATATACGCATTTTTCACATAAACAGGTATGCCTGTTTATGTGAAATATGTGTGTACTTTACAGTCAACTAGGTCATGCTTCATCGTTTTCATTTTTATCGCGATTACTCGTAAATATTTAGCAACCTAAAAGCATATTAAGTTACCCACTTACCCCACTAAGTACAAGACATCGTTTGTTTTATGGTAGAATATTAAATTTTCCTTTCATAAAATGTTTTCTCTCAAAGTCAGAATAACACAAAGAAGATTTTTTGCCTATTATGAGCTAAGTGCTTCTTAAATGCCAGATAAGTCTTAGGAAAACTATAAACGATAAGGCATAATGCAAATAGAGGCCGAACTACACCAGATGCGTGTGCGTGCACAAGTACAATTGCACGTGGACGTGCGCGCTTCACTGCGTGCACTGCACATGCATGTAATGCGTGTCGCAAGCTATGTGATATTCATACTTTATAACGAAGTGGAACGCGCAAGTACCCGGTGCACGCTTAAGGTGTTTCTCGGCTTCAAGCATGAGCATAAGAACCGTTACTTTGATACTCATTCCTTAATGTTATATGAACAATAGTTGTGGAAAATGGTCACGCATAGCAAACAAATCCAAAGGACTCTATTCAGCAGGTGCGTTTAATTTGCTCAGCTACAAATCATGAATAACGGACGTCCATTTGTCATTATTTTAGTTAAATGAGCGGTAAACGCCGCGTCGTGATAAATTTCAACTCAATTTTGGCGAAGTCGGCCACGACCGATATTCATCTTCGCCTAAGATGAATATTAATCTCAATATTTAATAGACGCATATTAAAGCTTTTTTTTAACGGACATTTTAAGGGTACTGCTCGCGCACTAAAACCTTGTTTTTGACCCACGTAATGCAAGGATGCTCTATGGCCATCACAGAAGAACAATACACTTCACTTCTGTGTGTCACCTTGTCTATATACAACACTGCTTTAAATAAAAAGATTAGAGATGCAATCGCCGCGCCGCTCCTTTCCGCATCACACCACAAGCCGGAGCTGCAGTCCAAAGGTGAGTGTCTCTGCATTGTGACAAATTCCCTTTAGAACTTTAGCGAGTGCCCGGCCAAGATATCTCCCCATCCTGGGAATTGGCTATTTACACGCCATATCAGGTACACGGGAAGAACATGTCTAGACATGTTGACTAGTCACTTTTCTTAAAACGAGATTTTAATCTCAAAATGTAAAGCACTCAATACTTAGACTATAAGTTACCACTCAGTTACAGGTTTCGGTTCATTCCAACCAAATATCATAATGGCCTTTTCCATATTTTATTAAATCTCAAATTGTCTTAGTTCCAAAATGGCTAAATTCGCAAATTTACTTATTTTCAATACAATAAAATGTCGTAATAACATTTACACATTACATCCGATATCCAAAATGTATAGTTGGTAAAATGAACAATCACTTCAAATACCGAATTAATATTAAGACTGAAAGTGATAATGCATTAGTTTCATAATGACCAAAATTCAAAAATGCCTTTTGTTGACAGGCCCAAAGATCAAAATGACACTGTCTCATAATACCTAAAATATCAGTACTCGTACTTCCAAGCAGTCTTACCGAATGAATTCTCGATTGTACAGAATAAATTTAATTACTCATTGCTTATAAACTGTAAACATCAACATAATTTTAGATATTTTGACAATGTGACGTTTTTGTATTTAGTTAATTTGAGTTTTAGACATTTTGGGAAATGGTATAAGTGAAAATTCATCAAAACATGATCAAGTCAAGTTTTAGACATTTTGGGAAATGGTAGAATTGAAAATTTATCCAAACGCGATGGAGTCTAAATGAATTATAGTCATATTAAGAATACGGTAATTTAAGAAATAGACGTGAGTCATTTCGAGCTTTAGGCATTATGAGAATAATCTGTTTTGACATTTTAATATTCTAGGAACACGTTATTATGATATTTGGTTCGAATTAACCGGAATCAAATATTTATGTATCTTGTTTTTTTATCACTTTAAAATAAGGTTGTAAACATCAGACGGCCTTTACTATAATTATACTAGAGAGAGAGCGAGCAGCCAGACGGGCTGTTCAGCAAGGGGCATATAAAGCCAGAGACTTGGTATAAAAAGACAATGTATATTACGACGTGAAGTTTTGATCGAGTTATACCAAAGTTGTAACAATGTGCTAGGGGGTAAAGAGGACGGAATTATTTACGAAACTTTGGATAATATGGTTAGGTTGCTAAATTATATTAGTAGTTTGAAAGATAAAAACTGCAATGCTTTTAAAGGCTTCTTTCGCCTTAAAATTATGTACTTAGGTAGTTAGGTACCTAAATATTTATAATGTGAACGTAAAGTTCCGTGAAACCACTTTGTTTTCTGTGTCTCTGATTATTTAGATTTAGATGCTACGTATTTAATTATGTTTATTGTTTGTCTTGTTCTGATAAATATACACATTAGGTACATATTCTAATGTGAATAGGAATTCTATGGTATGCAGTTCTGTTGAGTGGTTCTGAACCTGGGGGTAATTACCCATAAAAGGGGTACAACTGTCTTTCTTGCGTGGCAATAAATGTAATAATGAACTAGATACCATCCAAAAATAGGAACGAACTACTGTTACTCATACTGAGGGAGTCTGTTCTCGTCTTGTTCTTGGTTGTCGGCGAAATTCTTGCAGTGTCTAAGGAAAAAAATAGTATACACTGTGTTAACTAATTAGCTATTTTAGTCACAACGGAACATGCGAACATTAGCGAATTATAATTAAGTAGATATCTACACTACTATTATCACCTCTGATTTGCTATATTATATTCTTTACGATTTGTTAAAGAAATAATTTCTTCCATCTTTACCAAGAGTAAAGTTTGCGGAGTATTAAAAGATAAGAAAAGTTTGGAACAACCGAATACGTATCTTATTGTTTTTACTAGGTACACAGCCTTAAGTTTTTTCTTCTAAAATCTCTTACGCCTGAAAATAATTTAAGTAGGTACCTATATTACTTTGTATTGTAAGTATTAAGAGTTCTTTGTCTCATAAAATCGAATGCGCATAAAAAGGTATACTTAGTACCGGAAAAACGTAAGGATAAGGAATATGTTGGGGGAATTAATAAAAGATTTTATCTTTTACGGAGAATTCCCGACTTCCTTCACCTATCGGCATATTTCCGGTTCAATCGGTTTTCTTGTAATTTATTATTCACACCGCTGGCACAGTCCACAGAGCATTGGAACTGCACCCTTTTGCTGCGGTAAAGAGATTTTTTGATACCTATTCTATTAATTAGGTACCTATTTATTTTCATTCCTATCTATGGGAATACGTATGAAAAAAGAGCTTCCTAAATGGTAGTGAAATAAACGGATCACTCACATATGTCAATCGAGTATAGTCCGACAAGTTTCGGACTAATCCGTAGTCCTTCCTCTGGGAGCACACGCTACGCCGGTGGCGAGATGTGAACCACCGGCCACCGGCCACCGGCGTAGCGTGTGCTCCCAGAGGAAGGACTACGAATTAGTCCGAAACATGGCCTTATCTGTGACTTTGACGTACATACCATATAGTTTTTCTAATACTCGAAACAGGCTTGTAACTTTTTAAGAACAGGGGTAAGACTTTTTATCCGACTTAAAAAAGGTGGAGGTTTTTAATTCGACTGTATGTTTTAATGTGTTTTTTTTTTTGTTAGAAAGGATGTATCATCACCATCAGTTATATCAAAATCGGTTCAGTAGGTTCTTTTTTTATACAAAATTGTGAAATAATTTAATAGGTAGGTACCTGTTACCTCAGAACTTCGTCATTTACAAACCGGTTTGTTTCTTTTTATTCGTTGTTTACATTTTGGAGTCAGTTAAGTAAAAAAGGGAAAAAAAATCTTATTTCAAACTTCAAATTTAAACAGAAAGGCAAAAAAATTAAAAGGTGTTGGTTCCTAACTTTATTGGCTCATTCACGACTGGTACATTTTTACTAATTAAAAATATAAAGTAAAATAACACGACAACGATACGAAGTTTATAAAAAAATCAGACGTACGTAATGTTCAGCGTTGTCATTGGATAAGATGCAAAGACCGCGCTCTGTCCAGCCAATCAGAGCGCGCCACGTAGCTGCCACACAGCACCCGCTTGCCAGTGAATCCAGCTCTTCCGTGCAACACCCGGAAGTTGTCCATAGCCATTACTATTCCTGAAAAAAAAGCGACGGTCCTGGTGAAGAGAGATTTTTGATAATCTGAAAACAACCGTAACAGTTTAGCCGTGAGCCATCAGATTTTCACAGATCACCATCAACATCATGTCCCTAATCAGGGACATGGGGCTCTCAGCATTTTACTCCATTTGGAACGATCCTGCGCTGCGACCTCCAGCTCTTGCCAGCTCATGCCCAGGGATTGGATCTCCCTTTCAACGGAACGCTGCCAACACACACATACATACCTAAAAAATAATTATTATCGTCATAATCATCACATTAGCCGGAAGACGTCCACTGCTGGACACAGGCCGGTTTTCCGGCTGCAGGTTTTCTTATCGTATTTTATTAAGATCATGTTAACAAGCAATTTTCCGTGTACCTTTTTTCTGTTTTGTTTGTCATGTTGTGTTCGGTAGAGAATTTTGAATTGTATTGTATTTTATAATGTTCCTAAAACTTTTGTAATAGATAATCTTCCAAATATGAATGCCGACCTACTTAAAATTAATCACAGCCTTGATTTATATTAGTCTTGCCGCGAATTTAAATTCAAGCATTTAATTATACAATCTTGATTCAGCTGCTTGGGGTTATAATTATTTCTTACTAGCTGTTGCCTGCGACTTTATCTGCGTAAAATTCGGTTATCGCTATTCCACGGGAATTATGCAATTTTCCGGAATTGATATAAGTAAGGTTTTTTTTATCTATGTTAAATTTTAAACTATCTCTATTTCAAAGGAGAATGGACAAAATGTCCTATCGGCGGCTACTGATGAAATTAGAGTCATATGAAATCCCTGACGATAAGGAATACTTTTTTTAAGTCACAGTAATAAAACTGCCACCATGTACCTGAAGTAGGACTATAATTACAACGTCGTTAGTTAGGTATTAAAATTATCCCTGACCGCTTATGAGCCAGCTTATGACCAAGTTTCATACAAACTTGCACATTCTCATTTCATCAGCATGAAGAGGTAACAAACACACAGACAGAGAGACAGAGTTACTTTCGCTTTTAAAATATTATTATGGATTTATAATCAACTCTGTGTGCTTAAATCTTGCAGATTTATAGCATGCCAGTAGAGGCAAGCTAGGGACCATTCATATTAATTAACTTCCAAACTTATAATGTAGAAGTGAGTTGTTATTGTTACTGAACATTTCTAATAGAACACGTCGCTTAGCTAAACTTACAAATTAGGTATTTTAACTTACGTACTTATGAAAACTGATAATAATGGATACAAATATTACAAATCATACAAATCTCCACATTACGCTTATAATTACTTTCCTTACGGCTAAAACGACTCACATTAGCTTACAGTTATTTAATATCCTAGTTATTTATACATATTATCCACATTGCATCTACGTCGGAAGCTGAGCCTTATGTCTTATCCTGATCGAAGGCCTGTACTCGCGTATAGGATGGTTAGGAATTGTACCTACAGTAAGAAAATAAGTCTTGTTGTTTAACGCACTCGGCTTCACTTTGACATTCGCCATCTTTTTCTGTCAAATGGTACAAGATCGTGCGAGAAATTCCAAATGACAATAAGGTCTTAGTTAGGCTAAAGACAGACTGAAGATAACTACGAGTATGCTAACAGCACATGTAGCACGTCATTTTGTCGCTTGTCGCGCAGTGCGTCCCTTTCATAGTGACGAAATCAATGAAGGACGCACTGAGCGACAAGTGACAACATGGCACGCGTGCTAACCTCCCTGATTGAACATTTTCAGTTAACAAGAAGGCCATTTAAAAGTCCCTTATCGCTCCTTACTACAGTGTAATATAACTGTAGGTACATAAACCTACCCGGCTTTAATTTAAACTGCCACTGATTTCCAGGATGCTGGTAGTATCGGGCCAACTGTCTCAGGGCCTGGTAGTAACTTCTGCATTCGGCGCCGCTAGAAAAAGGCATCGGCGCGCGGTCGTAAACATTGAATCTGCAAAAAATGCAAATTTTATACTTGGGTAAGTAATACGAACATTCAAATTCAGGCTGCGAGACGGGAAACAAAATATTATGAAACGTAATCCTTGTGTATCGAAAATGTTTAAACGGGAAGAAGCTTAAGTTATACGCAGCGTATTACAAAGAAATGCCTATTGTAATCTAAAATATCGAGGAAATGGTAACAATTGTGAAATATATTATGTGATTTGCTTTATTTAGGTTCAATGAAAGGCGGTTGTGGTTTCTAATCCCAAACTCCTTAGAGATATTTAAATTTACGAGAACAACGCAAACGTTTAGGATCGTTTATGGGCAGGTTCTACTTATCTTTGTAAAGCCTTACCTTATTTGCTTCAAGTCCTTAGTTTTGCTATCAATCTGTATAATCGGTGCAGAATATTTATGGTGATGACCTTCTTCTATGTATTCGGCTTCTTGATCGAAGTTTGTCAAGAAATCATAGTTTTCTGGAAATTCAGCTTTCAATCGGCTTGCCCCGTAGAATCCGTCTACTAAAAGTGTTTCACCGCCCGTCCCACCGGAGTGCTCGATGCAATGTAAGATTTGCAGCCTGGAATTAAGGAAAAAGAAGATAAAAGATGAAGAATACAGATACACATTATGTCGTATCAGGAGGTGAAAGAATTCGCATTAGAAAGAACGGACTGGAAGGGAACTGCATTGACTAAGGGAACTCATAATTATGATGATGAAATATAACAATAAGAATGTGGAATGGTACCAAAAGATAACTGTAATGGTAAAACATCGCCTTACAGTAAAAATAAGGCTCACTTCTTGATCAGTTAAAAACATTAAAGAAAAGTGTCACTATCAGAAACTGTTATTTTATTTGAAATAGTGACATTATTAAATTAATGACATTAAAAAAAATTACAGTCAGAGAATCACCAGCCTTTTTTACGTCCCACTGCTGGGCACAGGCCTTCTCTCAGAATGAGAGGGCTTGGGCTATAAGTTCCCACGCGGGCCCAGTGCGGATTGGGAACTTCACACACATCATTGTATTGCTTCGCAGATGTGTGCAGGTTTCCTCACGATGTTTTCCTTCACCGAAAAGCTCATGATAAATTACAAATGTAATTCCGCACATAAATTCCGAAAAACTCAGAGGTGCGAGCCGGGATTTGAACCCACGACACTCTGCTTGAGAGGCCATAGGTCAAACCACTAGGCTATCACGGCTAAGTCAGAGAATGCCGAAACATAATTAAGGATAACAGTTTTAAAGAGTCAGTTATTAAGCATTGGAATGACATCAAAATAAATGTCCTACTACGTACCGCCAACGAGATTCAAATGACCCATAAAACTCATTCAAATAATGCAAAACTCAGTACACGGAACAGTTCCCTGGAATCCCATAAAGTGTCTTTCTTTGACCGGCACATTGTAATAATTATGCAGCAACGGAAACGATATAATTATACATTAAGAGGCTTCGACGCAACCAAATCGCTGCTAAGTCGGAAGTAAGATAACCTAACCAAAACTTAAAACTTCATTTTTAGAACCAGCCTTTTAGCCGACTGTACTTTGTGTAGTTTGTACTTGTATTGTCATCCAACTTACTCATCCATATACAATTTCAAGTCGGCCCTTGAAGAGTTTTCTTGTGGAGACGATCCTGGCCACACCACCAGAATTTTACTACCAGATTATTGTATTGCCACCAGATTTACATAAGTATGCCAAATTTCATCTTAATCGGTTGAGGATATTTGCTAAATTCAGTTGCAAGATTTGACGGACAACTTACATACATACTTACATACAAACCGTGCAAATTAGGTAAAAGCTTGTAATAAATAAATGAGTGTAGCCGACCCTCGCTGCCGGACATTAGTGGGAGCACTTACTTATAGCACTTATATACACTCTTTGACGCACTCCGAGTTAGCCGTCAAATCGGAGTTACCTCACCGTTCAATTGAATTTCCGCAACGTTGCCGTAAAATTTGCGGGTGGTAGGACCTTGTGCGAGGTCCGTCCGGATCGCTACCACCATCTTACTCGTTAATCCCGCCGCTAAGCAGCAGTGCTTGCACTGTTGTGTTCCGGTGTGGAGAGTAAGACAGCCGGTGTAATTACGGGCACAAGAGGCATTTCATCTTAGCCCTCTAGGTTGGCAACGCATCTGCAAACCCTCCGGAGTTGCGGGTGTCTATGGGCAGTGGTGATCACTTACTATCAGTTGACCCACTTGCTCGCTTGCCTTCCTCGTTGTATAAAAAAAATAATAATAATAAAAGTTTGCGTCTTGTGTCAAAAATAAGCCTATTTACTTGCTACCCAAGGGCATCCTGTTGTGTTATAAGGTTGCCATGTTCTTATATTTGTTGTTTTTTCAAGAGTCCTTCTCAAGATTGTCTTTACGTGTCAGTATATAACTATACAAGTACCTTTGAACAGTCAGAAATGTTATAATTTTTCTCAAGTAGGTATGAGAAAGAACAAACTTGTTTTACAATAATCATTATATTACACATTTTACTTGAATTTCATTTAATGTTACTGCTCCTGGATATTGGCAAAATTTTATCACCTTAATGTGACGTTAAAGTACCAAGTATCAACATTATGTCACTATTATTACAGCCATTAATAATTTAAGTCCGACCATTATTTTGGCGTTATTAAAAGCCTTTAGGCAGCTATAAAATCAATATTTAAACCTAAAAGCGATTCCCGATAGGCACGCATTGTTAAAATGCCATTATAATCCGTCATGACATTTTTTTTTAAATTGATCTATCCCACACTGCATGAGCCTCCCCACAACACTTCCACTGTTCCAGGTCTTCCGCAATTACCAGTCAGTCCTTCAAGAAGGAGTCCAGTCCATCCCACCTGTAAAGTTGTACCTTCGTTACATAATTTATTTCTTATTTTAATAAAATTATAATATACAAATCAATTAATTATTTACAAATATTTAAATTTTAATCACATATTAACTTATTAACTAATTTAACTTATTAACTAATCTACAGTAATGTTTAAAATTATACTAACCTAATCAATGATTTAATAATCTATAATAATATTTACAATAATGAAATAAAAATGAACATATTTAAACATCAATACGTTAACACTTCTGTGCCCTAAGCACGACTTGTCGAATCCTGCATCACGTAAACTCGAATAGTAAACTATAACGAGTTTGTATGACGTTTGAAACAGCGCCCGCCCGTGAGCGTATTTGGAACTAAAATTTTGTATGACATTTCTCGATCTCGATACGATAACCGTAACGTAACGCAGGATTCGACAAGTCGTGCTTAGGGCACTGTACGCGATTCATCTGGCGCTGCGCTTAACGACACTAGTTTTATTATTGAATGGAAGATTCGAGGCGCTCGCGCCGCCGTCCCGGCTCAGTCCACGGCGAGCAGCAACCAGCGACGAGCACGTACCAGCAGCGCACACGTACAATATTACGTGTCGTCTCGCGCGCTGGCAGACGTATTTTTATATTTCATAATTGAAAAAATAATTAATAGTTTTGGTGTTCGTGGACGCACCACCCTGAAAGCCCCGACGTTCTTCGGAGGATTAATATCGCGTACTATTTTGCACCTAATATTGGTAAGTGTAAAGTGTTGAACGTTTTATAATTAGCTATTAGAATCATGTTAGTGTAAACCTGACGTCTTGAAATAATTAATCTTTAATTGTTAATCAGCATCGCTTATTCATCTTAACTATTCATTCTCATTTTTGCTAGTCATGCATTAGTAAATTGAAAGTCATTCACTTAATTTATTTTTATTTTCAAAATGTGGGTAGATGTATGATCTAGTATTTCTTTCTAGTGTTTCCTAGGGCTTTATCGCTAATGCTTTCTGTAACTCCGCTCTGCCTGTGAACACAAAAACGCTATTGCTTAGCCGGCTTCCTGCTGAGGTCCCGTCTTCAGGGTGTTCACAAGACGAGCGGAGGAAACAGGAGCGGTACCTTAGACTGTGCATTATTCACAGGGTACGACGGTTACGCTTACGTTTCGCGAAGTGGAAGCACCCAACCCAACACCTCGGCGAAGAGCAGGGCAAGTGCCCCGTCACCCGCTCCGAGCCGCCTCACCCTCATCACCGCTGGTGTAGCTGGACCCGTCGCCAGTCAAACCAGGCAGGGGAGTACCGGTTCGCGAAGCGAAACCAGATAGGCCCTACCCCCACGACCCTTTTCTCAATTTTAGTTTTTTTTTTCAATAAATTTATAATTTATGTTGACGACTTGGTTTTCATTTAACACCACTTAAGCGTCACACACCATCACCTTCTTGTTGTGCCTAGTCGCCTCTTCGAGTTTGCGGGACTCTCGGTGGTTACCTTGGTCTATAACTCGTCCGACATGCGGCAAATACGTCCAGCTCGTCCCACTTTAGCGTTAATGCCCTTTGACCTACGTCTGCTACTTGAGTCATGGCGCGCAGGGAATCAGTGTTCCGGATCCGGTCCACTATTTTACGCCAAGCATACTACGCATAATATGATCCGCTGGCAAACCCCGATTTTGAACTTTAGAGCATCCGTCAAAGACCAAGTTTTGAGCACCGTATTTCACTTTACGTCCTTAGATTTCAAAGATACTGTGAGATCATAATCAGATATAGAACTTTACTGTTCTTAACCGTGAATTCGTTACTGTCTATACCCTCAATACACCACGCAATCTCATCTCTTGTAAATAACGAAATACTTTAACGCTCCGAGTGTCGGTCTATTTCCTAGAAATGGTGACCCTCGTTGTTCGGACGCCAAACGCTGAATAGCAGAGCCGTGAACGAATTGCTAAATAGGATTTGAAAGCAACCAACAAGCGAAAGCTTTTTCGTACAGGCCCTGAAATAATGACGGCTGACACTTGAAACAGCCCCCGGCAATAGAACGTTGCTTGGGTTCGTTTTTTTTTCACTTATTTGCTCTTTGAAACTAAGACAGAAATTACAGTTATTTATAACCCAAGTCGAACGACGGCAATTAAAATCGTCATTTTAATATGTATGCAGAATCGTTTAATTAATTTGGTAGTTTAAACTGTGTGACTTTCTAAGATTTGCTTTTACTAAATAGCTTTTGTGATTGCTAAACCAGCTCTAAACCAAACGATTACGGTTGAATCTTGACAGAAACCTATGCTCTCCACTGGCGTATAAATCAAGATATTTTGTGTTCGTAACTTAAAACTTAATGAACCTTGAAATAAAACAAGATGGGGTACTTATTGAAGATTGCTATTAAAGTTAATGTTGCGTTTATTTCGACACGAGAGCGTCGTTAATTTAACGAGTTTAAGGAAACTTAAAATAGAACTGATGACAAAACTTGGTATTTATTAACGTTTAGCGCGTTTAATGAATACGAAAAGTTTTTTGTAATAAGGAGTTATGACTTCGGGAGTTCGCGACGACAGTGTTGATCAACTTTCGGGATCATTCCGTTTACATTCAAAACAGAATATTTAATTCTAATTATAACTAACTTCACTTCGTTTAAAAATTTCTTTGAAAAATTGAAATGATAGCAAAAATTTGGAGCTGCCCTAATTGAATTTTTTTAACTCGAGATAAAATTTTAACGCTGAAAATTCGCCCCAACTAAGCTACGCTTTGCAGGAAAGCACTTGGCTATAATGAACACTGTCAGCTACTTAGATAAAATATTAACACGGAATAAACACTGCGTAGTTTATGCTATTACAGATGTATGTTATTACATGCTATTTTTTGACAAGGGTCCATACACCTATTATTAGTAAATAATTAAAGTATTGAGCTAGAGGTACTCAATTGAATGGTCATTCAAAGTGTAAATTATACAACTACTAGCTTTTACCCTCGGCTTCGCTCGCGTGAACTATAAGCATTTCAAAGAAGCAAGTAAGCAAGCAAGCGAGCAAGCGAACCTGCAAGCTTGCAAGCAATATTGCAAGCAAGCATGCAAGAAAGCAAGCGTGCAAGCAGGCAAGCGAGCGAGCAAGCATGTAAGCAAGCATACAAGCAGTCATTAAAGCAAGCATTCAAGCAATTATTAAAGTCGTATTTTTTTTTTTCTGAAACCCTAAAAACTTCAAAAATTTTGTAATGATCATCCTGTAGAACTTTACAGGTTAGGTTAGCTTTATTTTATAATAATCGTGAGCACTTAATAGTTTCTGCCGTGATAGCCTAGTGGTTTGACCTATGGCCTCTCAAGCAGAGTGTCGTAGGTTCAAATCCCGACTCGCACCTCTGAGTTTTTCGGAGTTTATGTGCGGAATTACATTTGTAATTTATCATGAGCTTTTCGGTGAAGGAAAACATCGTGAGGAAGCCTGCACACATCTGCGAAGCAATTCAATGATGTGTGTGAAGTTCCCAATCTGCACTGGGCCCGCATGGGAACTTATAGCCCAAGCCCTCTCATTCTGAGAGAAGGCCTGTGCCCAGCAGTGGGACGTAAAAAAGGCTGGTGATGAACTTAATAGTTTCAGAGACACGTGTTATGACTAGCGACAGATTATGACAAAAAATTATATCAATGAAATTAATCGATTTATTGAAAAAATTATATTATGACTTTTTATTGTACGGGAAAAAATATAAACCCTATTGAGATACTAACATTATCAGTTGTCTTACCCGGCTGCTTCAGTAAAATAAGTGTTGTCATTATGGGTAGCCAGCGGTAGGTTGGTATAGGCTGTGTCAGCGTGATCTGCTATCGTGGTGAACTGCCACATCCCACCAAAAATGGTGTGTTGCACGCCACCTAAGGCTTTGCAGACTTGCTCGGTCGCTTCGAGTGTTGGAGCTACCTGGAAGGGAAATTTGTTTTTAAATGCACTTTTACTTCATACCTGCGAAGCAGTAATATTCCCTAAGCAAGCTGGCTAGCTTCGTTTGTTGAATCAATCAATAAAGAAATAAACGGATCACTCCCGTATTTCAGTCGAGTATAGCATGAGGACTAATCCGAAGTCCTTCCTCTGAGAGCACACGCTTCGTCGCCGTCAGCTGCGCCGAGCAGCCACGCGAGCAGAGCCGCGGCGCTGCGTGCAGTTTGCGTTCGCTACCGGCGAAGCGTGTGCTTCCAGAGGGATACGGATTAGTCGGAAACATGTCGGGCTATACTCGCCTGACATACGCGAGTGGTTTGTTTATGTCATATGGGTCCTGCTGAAAAACAACGTTGCGGCTCGCCACAACATTAGGTATGCTGAGTGGGGCCCATTTCACACTATTCGGCATTTCTCTTAATTTTAAATAGTTATTAAATTTCTGCTTTTTGCTTCAAATGTTTTTGCACAGCAGGCTTTCGATCGGTTGCATGTTTGGGAATGACGATTTCTAGGTAAACCAGTAATTTTCCAATTAGTTCTGATTGTAATAAGATACAATAGCTGGCATCGTAAACAATTACGTAAATCGGAATACGATCTGCAGCGCTAATTAAATCAATTTCAGCAGAATCACTGAATAGCCCGTGGTTATTAGTTGCATTCGATAGCTGACAGTGGCAGTTCATTTACTTACTCAACGAGTGGGAGATTATGACTCATAATATTAGACATAATGAAAACGGGATATTAACCGCAATTACCTTATTATATCGCGAAATATCGGGAGCTCATCAAACCTTGTACTTAATCGCGGTCAATATCCCGTTTTCATTATGTCTAAAAGCAATTAACCGCGAATTATTTAAAACCGTTATCCCTCATATTATTACTATGAATATTTTAACGCCAGTTGGAGGGAAAATACTCTAAATGCTGCACAGTGTTGAGAGGGACCCTGTTTAACGTGTAATGTTTTTTTTCCATTAATTGTTTCATTTTGACTTGGGAAATTGTGAAATTGTGTGTCGCTGAATAAATATTTTTCTTTCTTTCTTTAAATCCTGAAGACAGGAAAATTTACTCATAGGAATCCCTCATACCTATCCTCATGTTTAAAAAGTAACAAAACCCCATTCAATGACTTTTGAAAGTACGCTTGCCACACCCGGGAATCAAACTGGCTAAAATACAAAACAACACCTCATACTTTTATTGCATCAATCAATAGGTTGAATCAAATCGAACCCCTTTATCAAACATGGTAAATTAAATGAAGGGAAAACCGCAACAGCTTGAGAAGTTTGAAGCATATTGTTACTTCATGCATCAGCAAACATGCGACGTACAGTTTTCAAAACAATACTAACCCCTTCTATTAGAACAACACCGTAATCAAGTAGAGACTGAAATGCTTTTACTGCGCCTTCTACAGAGTTAAGAAACTCTTCAACTGGGATCCGTGCAATTTTTTCTGCCACTGCTTTTCCATGCCATAGAACTGGTTCCAGTCTCTGCCCGTCTTTGAACGAACCGTAATCAAATTGATATAAAAACTCTGCATCGTATTTTGATTGATGCTTGTCATCCCCTGTAACAGAAAAATTAAATAAAGTAATTTCTGTTTCTTATCTAACAAAATCTAAAAGCAACTACGACACTGATTCTTGTTTCAAACTTACACTGGTCGCAATGTTTGACATCGTAATTCTAATAATAGACACCGTTAATGCTACGAATTAAGATTGAAGTTATTTTAAATTGACAAAAGTTAGTGTTGAGTCTAGAACTAAAAGGGGGAAAATATTTTAAATTTTACTGAATGAATTTAGGCACAACTAAATCCTTTTTTATTTTCCGTAGGTACATTTGGGTTAAAAGTAATTCTACCATAACACGGTGTGCCAATCTAAAAACCCGTAAAACCCGGCTTTGTTCTAATCCCACTTAATCTGAGCTTTTTTTATTAAATTACTTTGTTGAATGCGACGAGGAATTCAGAATCACTTTTTAATTATTTTTGATTATATTAGCAAACCGGATTATATTATCATACTCCGACATAGGAAACACAAAATAGGAAGCACATAGAATATGTCAGTCAAAACTATTGTACTTTTAATCACTTGGACCAGTGACAAACTTTCGGAAACCTACAGGCCCCTATTTGAAAAACGTTACAAGTGTCAGTTTTCAATGACAATTCGGTGTCAGCTGCTGACTTGAAGAGCTTTTGTTTAAGCGCGCTTTATATTGGCAAAGAAGTGTGTTCGAATAGTCATTGTAAACTGACAATTGTAGTTGGTGAAACAGGGTCCAGCCCCCATACTGCGAAATTTGAAAATCGAAGTTCGTATCGCATCGTCCCGCTCACTCTCGTGTTAAATAACATTAGCTTGAGAGGGACGCACATAGGGGAAAAATTACGATTTAGCTGGCAGAAAACCGATTTGACAAAACTCGGCCCGGGTACATAAAAATTACTTCCTGACGATTACGAGTAGACAGAGAACAAAATACGAATAATCCCCTCCCCCTAATGACCATATTATAACAACTGTATTGTCAGTCGGAACTTGGTCCTCGCTCTCAGTGCTTTAAACAGTTCGCGGCGTTCGTAAAAAAACAGTTTAGTTTGGAAGTGATTATTAAAAACGTCATGGGTTCTAGTAGCCCAGGTAAGAATTTATACGTTTTTATTGTTATTTTGTCTCTTTGTAAGTGCTTACTTTTACTTTAACGCCTCGAATGTCATAAGTCATAAGTAATATTTTGCATGTAACAGACATTTTTAATTTTTTAAAAAGGTTTTAGTTACATTTCTCGACAGTTCTCGAAGCTGATTTTTCATTATAATATAGAAGTTATTTACTATACAAAAACTTTAAAATTGGCTGCGATTTTTTGCGAAAATTTATTTTAACCGTATTTTAATGACTCAAGGTGATTTGTTAAAAAATATAATTTTATTTAAATTCAATGTTTCTTTGGTTTAGGTCTGAGAGAAGGCTCGGGATACAGAGTACTGACTCGAAAATATCTTTTCCATAAAATGCTGGAGCAGGATCTGCCTGATTTTGGTTCGAGTTTGAAGTATTTGGACAATTTTATATTGATTTCTGAAAATTACCAAATCGTCATCAAATTAAAAGCATTAAACATAAATTATCGATTTTGAGGTGATTTTTTTTAAAAGAAACAGTCAGAAATTCACGGAAAAACCGGATTGTTCCTTAAAACCGGACTCCTAGTTGATGTGCCAAAAGTTGGATTTGGCAACACAAATGACGGAAATACGAGTATGTAGGAGGTTTTTCGCAAATTCAGACCAAGCAGCTGAAATCACAGGTGTTGATCGTAATGGTCGTGAGCTAATTTATCGTCTCAAAGTTATTTTAGAGGAAATATCCAGATTATCCAGTTGTCAGAAGCTAGACTTAAGAAAGTTCGCCGCGTATGGATTTGAAACTGCCAAGTTATATGGTAAGCTATATTCGTGGCATCCTATGACACCTGCAACTGTGATCCAAGAGGAAATCCTATCGCCTGTCGAGTTGGCCTACCTGTCTTTTATCTGAAGAAGCGACAGAAGCCCGGAAGAAACATTTTCGTCTGTACCGGCAAAGTTTCTCTTGAAATTTTTTGAAAGAGCCATGCGATATGGACGTTATAAATAGACTTTTATTAAGTTCTGATCCTTTACTAACAAGTATTAGGCCAATACTTAAAAAAATATCTCCTGCTTTTAACAAAAAAAGTGGTAGAGATGATGGTTGCTGCAGAGCCCAACCCTGCTACCTCTGACCCTAACGTATCAGAGCATTCAGCGGAAGACTCTGGGGATGAGTTTTCTTCTGACGACGAGTCTTAGTTTACAAGTTTTTATTTTTATATTAAATTTATGTTCCTTAAGCCGTTGTTTTCTTGTTGAGTTTAAGCTCAAATGTTATTATTAGATATAAATTAACAGAAATTCAACACACAAACACAAAACAACAAGAAGAATTTATGTCAGCTAAATCGTCATTTTTCCCCTATGTGGGACGGCACGATACGAAGTTCGAATTTTGCACTTCGTAGTCGGGGGCAGGCAAACGTAGAATATCATTTGCTCCGCTACTCTCTGCCGTGCTCGACATGCTCTCAACATATTCGGCTCCAAACGATTTGATTGCGATGTGTTTGCGGATGTATGGATGGTGATTGAGAAGAAATGTGTCTATGTGAGAGACTGTGTACATATAATAATACTTTATGCAACTGTTACATAATAAAGGTTTTAAAAAACACGAGTGTTTTTATAAAACGAGGCGAAACTGAGTTTCATAATAGGATCACACGCGTACTTTAAGGCCTAATTATGTAGAGTTGCATACATTACTTTATCTACACACATATAATAAGTACTCTAAGATGAGTTCGGAAGCCGAAAACATAATAAATCTGTCACGAATTTGGCGGCTTTTATTTTGAATCATAGACAAACATATCGAGCTAATGTTTCGTATCGACCATTTTTTTTAATTGAGGCTTATTTTCAAATTGTATTGGTTTGTGAAGATAAAAACTGACTGTCGTAATGATGGTCATTACCTACGGATTCTGCATGCATAATAGAGAACTTATAATATGTGTGTAGTTAAGTTAATTTAGTTCATTTTGTTAATTTTGCTTCTGTTTCCGATATTTTGATCTGTTTTACCGTATAGTTACGCCTTAGGTTAGTAACCTGTTATGTAAACTTTATGTGACTTTTTATTTAATAAACTTTATTATTCTATCGACGATATCTTCACCTTATAGACCTCTAACTGCTCAAACAAGATTTCATTCATTAATACGGTCATTTGAGAAACTAGGCCGAACTCAGAAGTTCAGATAGTTTAGATAGCTTCGAGGCGACTCTATTAGTGGTTCAAATATTTACACTGCAGGCATCCAAGAGGCATTCCTGGTCAAGATCTGTTATATCGATTTATGAGGAAAGTTTAATTCGTTAAGAACACACATCTTAACAGACAACTCTGTATTTTTATGCGTACGATTAAATTGTAATAAAATCTTTTATAGCCTACATTGCTCTACTTTTCGCACAAACCATTGCAGTTTAAATTAACAGAAACTAGGGTTTATTGGTTGTCATTTGTCTTACTAAGTCAGTTGGACCGAATCACGCCATAGGTACGAGCTTCTTTTGATTTCACCATTTTGGTTCAGTGTCCGAATCTCACGTAACGTAATCGAGTAGAGTAACGTTATCGTTACACCGTCGGGAAAAATCGTATTAAATTTAATTACCAAATACGACACAGGGGCGCTGTTCCAAATGACGTACGAATTTTCTCGATAACTTCACTACTCGATTATGTTACGTATATTCGTATATTCATGCTCGGGCCACGGAAATCTAAAAATTAAAAAGAAAATAAAAACTACGTAGACCCTGCGTGTAAGTCCTTTCTATCCATTACATTAACGACGTATTGCTCGCATCCGACGAAAGTTGTGCGTAAACTTATTTAGCAAGTTCATGAAAGTCAATTTGTTGGTACTTACACGTCACAACAACCTGAGACTCGGTGGAGTTAACATCGACTATTTGCGACTCCGGTATGTCCAGTATATGCTGGGCCCTTTGGAATGTATCTGCATGGTAGCATGTTGAACATCTGCAATTTAAATTCAACTTTGATTGACAACAGTATGCTTATAAAAAAGTAGTAACGTAACCAACTTAGAAAAGTTAAAAGCCCTCGACATTGTCAATTGAACGTTCAATATCTCAAAAACGCCTAAACTAACCAAAACATACTAAAGTCCCACTTGCGCCACATTCGATGCGTTTGATGCCAACATGCGGACTTCGTTAACGCTTAAGTAAATACCTATGTACTCCAGAAAAGCGAATTGCCTACTTAAGTAAAGTAAGTTCGAAACCTTGGGTCCATGGGGTCCCGGCGCCTACAAGCTGATTTCAGAGTTGCAAAAGCGCTTGGTCGATGCAACTTGTGACCAAAGAGCTGGCAGTATTCTCTCAAAGAATCAGCATCGCTATTCAACGAGGCAACGCTGCCAGCCTTTTGGGCACCATGCCACAGGGGCCTTATTTAGATTTAATTTAGTTTTAAGTTTTAGTTTAATTCGTTTTAGCTTGGATTTAATGTCGTAAAGTAAGATCAATCTGGGATAATATTTTGGATTTGGATTAAAATACGGATGGCCCATACACGTGCTAGCTCTTATAACTTATTTACTCGTACACGTGTAACGCAATTTTGAAAACGAACGAGCAAATTGTATGGACAAGCGGCAGTGAGCAGTGAAATTCAGTTTGGGATTTCGATTCGTTTTTTTTTCGAATACTTTGAAAAGATGAACAATAACACTACTACTGTTCGCGAAGCGTGGACGCGTGTGCTCCCAGAGTAAGGACTACGGACTAGTCCGAAACATCAGCACATGAGTGATCCGTTTATTTCACTATGATTGATTCTCACGTTAGTTTCAATGTTAAGAATAACACTACCCGCTATTATCATGATACTCGGGACTTAATCGTGTAAAAAACTTAAATTTGAATTTAAATACCTCGACGTTTCATACGTGACGTTGCGTCCATGATCTCGAGAGGACTGAAGAGGCGGGTATCAACATCTCCTAGTTGCACGGGTTCCTCGAACTACCCGCACTTGGTCTTTTTTATTAGTTTTTTCACCAGGGTTGCCACCAGTCCGACACACAACACTCACAACATCCGGCGATTTATGAGACGATATTTGATGACGCTTACACATACTGATTACCGGATTCCACGAAGATGAAAGCTTGAAACCATCCTCCCGGTTGAAATTACGATGTTTCCTGATTTCAACTGCTTCACGCAAAGTTTTTTACGCGATTAAGTCCCGAGTATCATGATAATGTGTGAAAATCGCGAAAGTTTAAATCAATACAACACTACCCCCTGTATTGAAGTTGGTTGAAATCAAAGTAATTTAAATGGATTCGTAAATGGAGATCCAGTCACAGTGAAATAAACGGATTACTCTCGTATGTCAGTCGAGTATAATAAATAAATAAATAAATATGTGTTTATTTCAGGCCAGGAGCCCACAAAATTTGTTAGTTACATTGTCTTAGTCTATGTTAGTATTACATTACTTACATTTATAGTACAGCCCCACCCACATGTTTCAGACCCTTCACCTCTCCAACTTCTTCTCTTTTCTTTTTTTCGGTTTTTTTCCCGACTTATAGGTGTATAATTACAGTACTGGATAATTATTAAGAAAACAAATAATGTACTTACATACCTGCAATGGTCTCGAAGCCAACAGTCTTCAAATGTGATTGATATCCCATTTTTATACTGGACCTCTAATCCAGTATCGGTAACTTTTACTTCTCTAATACCTGGCAAAATATAATTGGGTAGTTTTATTTTCTAATGAATCTCGTTTCATAAAAAAAATCACATTGCTCTCATTGTTAATATAACACTGACATTCCTAGGATCTCAGTTTTTTTAATGAAATCGTTGGCTTTTCGATATACGTACCGGCTGTCATCTGACAGTATCTACAGTATCTAACAAATAAACGTCATCATATTAGTTCTAACAAAATAAACAGAGACAGTATTTTACATGCCGCCATTATATTATACACATATCTATGTGTATAATATAATGGCGATACTGTAGATAAAGATACTGATGCGATGAAGATACTGTAGATACTGTCAGATGACAGCCGGTACGTATATCGAAAAGCCAACGATTTCATTAAAAAAACTGAGATCCTAGGAATGTCAGTGTTATATTAACAATGAGAGCAATGTGATTTTTTTTATGAAACGAGATTCATTAGAAAATAAAACTACCCAATTATATTTTGCCAGGTATTAGAGAAGTAAAAGTTAATAAATAATATGTAACTTATCCGATGGTGGTAAAACAGGGCCCTTAAACTCGTAGAGTTTCTTTGGTTAAATAAAAAGCTGTGGACTGTGTGATGACTAATGACACATTTTACAAAACATCGTTCAACGAAATGATTTTATTGCTGCCATATTCATAAACTTACCGTTCATTATTTTTGAGCTATCAAATCCGACCTGTTTACATCTGAATCACACAGAATACTGGACCAGTCAAGTTTGTCTTACTCCAAGACAAGCAATGATACGTACTTATCAAAGGTCAAAGTACTCACTTATCTTTGACAATTACTAAACGGTTTAATTGTCTTACAGGAAGATAAAATTTAATAATTTCGATAACAGGTTACAAATTAAACCGGTATGCTTAATAAATATGACGCTGCCTATGGATAAGGTAAACAATTTTTTTTAAACAGTATTAGATTTTGTTTAAACATTTATAATATACTTCGCTTATACCTAAGTTACACATGTTATAATCTTTAATTTATTGAATCAGGCGTTACTTTGCGGAGGTCCATATTTATGAACTAAAAAACAATTACTTTGCTCACCCGCGACCACTAATGACAAATAGTTATATCTGTGCGGCAAATGTATGTTTCCATGCAACACCTCCGCCGCGTACTAGTAGGAAGTAGTAGTAGTAGTGGGTAGTGGAAGTGGTGGCATGTTGAGCGGTTGTTGTTGTGCTTCGTAAATGGCTTCGTGGAGAGTGCCGAAACGCGTCAGCGTTTAGTATAGTGGTGGTGGTGATAGTTGGGTCTGTGTGGCATGTGTTGATTCGTGTAGCAGTGGAGGCGGAGGTGTTGCATGGAAACATACATTTGCCGCACAGATATAACTATTTGTCATTAGTGGTCGCGGGTGAGCAAAGTAATTGTTTTTTAGTTCATGTTATAATCTTATAATCTAGTGCCATTCCTCTTTGACTCCTCTTTGAGTTTTATTCCAGAGACCATCCATAGCTGATCTTGTTTATCAGTTACTGATAATATTATTGGAATGGCACTATATTATAAGATTGTAACATTTATAACTTAGGTATAAGCGAAATATAAATGTATTTTTATGTCATCTCATCTTTGGTCCAATGCCATTGTCTCTAATTAGCCAATTTTTTAACACAAATGCAAACTTTTAAATGTCGATTCCTCAGGATGCTTTATAATTTCAAATACCCTGGGCATCTAAAGTAACTTAATATTGTGTATACCACTTGTACCTTTGACAGTTAAAATGTATGATCACCATCCACCCCTGAATTTTTGACCAAACAATTTTGGCATCGCTTCAGTAATGTCAAAGGTAGAGTCCGAGTAAATCCGGGATCATGTTGATCACGTCACGCTTACTATAAAAAACAAGTAATGCCAATTTCATAACAATAAAACATGTCCTCGTAACGTAAACGGATAGTTTGCTGGGAAATATTTCGTGCAAATATTTCTTGCGAGCTACACATTGTTAGGTATCCGGCCGCACATTTAAATAAACACTATTCAAACATATTTTGTCGAGTAAGTTTAGAGAGCGTAAAATTCTAAATCATGCTTACGAAGTAAAGCAAGTGCTACTTAAAAGAAAACAAATGACTATCTACTTAGGTGTTTTCATAAACCGCATGAATTAAAGCATAATCTTAATCATAATCTAACTGTTTCAAAACTGTTTCAAAATTTCAAAATTCTGCAGACCGGCTGCTGGAAATCAGTGCTCACACTGCTATCACTATTCTAAAATTTTGCCTTTTTGTGCCAAAATTTACTTATTTGCTTCGTTGTTGTCCCTTTTGGAAACATCAAAATTCTCTGACCTTAATTGATTCCCTTATGAAAACTTCTTTGGAATCTATACTTAACTTACAATTCAATGGGCAATCTTGGACCCAGGCTTCCCTTCCTATCAGATATGGTGGGCTAGGTATCCGCAAAATTTCTAGTGTTGCTTTACCAGCGTTCCTATCATCTGTCCACAGCACGTCCACCCTCGTAGGTAAAATCCTAAAGGATTGTCCTTCAAACTACGAGACGACGGGTTTGGTCGATGCTAGGAATGCTTGGCTAATGGCTTGTCCGGGTGAAAATCCTCCCGCTTATCCAAATTTCCAACGGAGCTGGGATGACACACTATCCAAATTAACTTATTCTAATATTCTCAGTTCCAGTTCAGGCCCAGACCGCGCAAGGCTTTTGGCTGTGGCAAGAAAGGAATCCGGTGACTGGCTTCATGCTTATCCTTCCGTTAACACCGGAACCTTTCTTGAGCCTGAAACACTGAGAATTGCAGTCGGGCTAAGACTGGGTGTTGCGCTGTGTTCACCACACCGTTGCCTCTGTGGCACCAATGTGGACGAAACGGGACACCATGGTCTTTCCTGTCAAAAGAGCGCCGGCCGTTTCTCCCGTCATGCCGCGCTCAATGACATAATCCGCCGGGCTCTTGCCTCTGCGAACGTGCCGGCCATTTTGGAGCCAAGCGGCATTGCCCGCGACGATGGCAAAAGGCCGGACGGTATGTCTCTGATTCCCTGGAGAATGGGTAGGGTTCTGGTTTGGGATGCGACCTGTGTCGATACAGTAGCACCCTCACATCTCCAGGGAACCACACAAAAAGCTGGTGCGGCGGCAGAAACGGCTGAAAATAGAAAAAATTCTAAGTATCAATCTCTCGGTCCGAATTATAATTTTGTTCCTGTCGGGTTTGAAACTTTGGGTCCATGGGGTCCCAGCGCTTACAAGCTTATTTCTGAGTTACAAAAGCGCTTAGTTGATGCAACTTGTGACCAAAGGGCTGGCAGTTTTCTCTCTCAAAGAATCAGCATCGCTATTCAGCGAGGCAACGCTGCCAGCCTTTTGGGCACTATGCCACGGGGGCCTTATTTAGATTTAATTTAGTTTTAAGTTGTAGTTTATTTAGTTTAAGCTTAGATTTAATGTCATTGTAAATTGCTTTTATTATCTTAATGGCCAGTTAACTTATGGCGACAGTAACGAAGTTTGCAGTAGTACAATACAGTACAGACACACACCACGAACAAAATATAAAAAAGGTACAAAGATGTTACTTCAGAAATGGGCGTCAAAGACAAGAACAGATTAAAAGGTGGTGCTATTCAGAACTTTTTAAGTATTTACCTAATTTATTTACCTACTTAATTCTTTCAGTAGTAAAACATTTTTTTAGTAAAGCGAGGCGACGTAAGATAGCTAAAACGAGTAAAAACAAACTCCGCCTATCTCGATAAATGCTAAGTGGCTATAAAAACAGCTGGTAATAAAATACCGCATATTCTATACACCCTGGCGTCTTCAGCGGAATATAGAGTAAACGTCCTAATATTGTACACCAACATGATTATCAATAATTGTGATATTTTGCCAGTCACCTTTAATGCTATATATTAAGATTGAAGCTTATATTTTTTAAATATTCACTGAAACATGCATACACAGAAAACAATAAACCCGGATTCTCGACATTCTTACACTACGGCCATGAACCGTAAAAATAAAAATAAAATGGGGAAAAAATACAAAAAGATATTCCATTTGAGATCATGAAAGATTGAAGGTGCCAATTCTTGGGAAACCGGCGGACATTTTACCTTAGTCGTGGAAAAAAGCTAAGAACAATAAACTCGGCATCCCGATTTTCTTCATCTTCCACGGAGGGTATCCATTAATTGGCCAAAAAACGTTTGCCAAACTGATTCATTTCCCAAAATGCTTTTTATTCAGAAACTGTACATATTTCAGGATTTATTTCAGGGCCATCTCGCAGAAACCTATAAGGTAGGTTATGTTTGTTTTATAAAAATCCTGAAATGTTTACAGTTTGGGAAAAACAAAAAAAAATGGGAAATGAAACATTTCGGGAAATGGATCAGTTTTGCAATTTTTTTTTGCAAACATTAGTAAACTTTCAGTGTGTACCAGTGTGTTATTACAAGTGTGTTCTAATTTACGCACTGAAGTAGTGCGACAAACCGCACGTCGCTGTTTCACAAACCCCGATACTCCGCACTCGTGTGCCAGATATCCCCCTCGTTATGTGAAGGGCGGAAATATGATAGAGGGGATAGTACTTTCGACTCTACATATTATTTACTCGGTCCATTTCTCGTACCACTTTCTTCGTATCATCCTGACTAGCGCTTCGGTGTATTGAGTTACTTCTACGGAACGTTTCTGCGTTTCTTACAAGTAATATCATTTTCTTTTTTCCGCGGAGATCTTTTCCGTTTTATCGTGTTTAAATGGAATAATCCCCTTTTTTGGGCTTAATTTTGTATGTCGACGATGTTTGTTGGCAATCGACTACTGTTATTTATACAATACAAAACACAACTTACTTAAACTGATAAAATTTAGATATTTTCTGCTTAATGACAACGAAAATACTAAGCAATAAAAATACTCTATTTCTTTTTCTGCATTTGGTGTTAAAGTACAATCCACGTACTCGTATAATAATTTATCGCACAAACATACTTTTCCGTAAGATTTACCAACAGTCTCACCTTAAAGCCGAGTTTAGATCGGCAAGAAAAATCGTGCATTTTACAATACATTGCGGCGTTCGATCGCCCACTCCAAACTCGTTCGCTTTACGGCCTCGCCTTGTTCTTATGCCAATTTACATGATTTTTCTTGCAGGTCTAAACTCGGCTTAAGAACGCCCATTGCAAAAAAACCTCAAACCGCATTCCAAACATTACTACAGTTTATGAGGATTTCGAATAGGACGCGGAATTCAGAAATACTTCGCTGACAATTGGGATTCTTACGCCAAAGAAAGAAATGTCAATACGAATTGGCCCGAACCAAAATCCAATTCTAAATGCTCACGCAGTGTACATACATGTATCTAAAACCATACCAGCGATAAGTCGCAGCGGTTACCAACCCATTGTCCGGCGCAGAACAACTAAGATAGCACTTATACCTAATAAAATGGTGACCGGCATCTAAATTGTAAATGTTATTATGACCGTACCCTTCCCTGGAATCGGCTTTGCGATCCCGTGATCCAACTGAATAATTGCTCAGATTAAGTCTAATTCCATTTAGTATGTGAACCGGGTTTTTAGGGTTCCACGTGACCAAGTCAATGGTTGGGTCATTATTTAATTATTTCGCTTGGGAATTTTTATAAAGAGGTTAAAATTAGGTTTTTTATAAGCGCTCATGATTGGGTAGCGAATTAGGATGGTAGGGTAAACTATCCTAACGTTAAATCCCATTTATAGTTCTTCACTCTTACTTTAATATATCATGGTAAGTAAATGGGTCTTAATGATTAAAACAAAAGTGACGACGATTGGATAGTGTACCATATTGAATACAGCGAATAAATTTGGTCAATGTCATTCTTCAACACAACAAGTAAAACACTGCGGTTAGTCAAAAGATTGCCTTAATAAACTGATTTATTGATCGAGACAAAAGCTTAAAAATTTGGTACCTCTCTGTAGATGTGCTGTAAGTTGAGGCCTTGCAACCTACAAACTTTATTAAGAATCAGTTTTTACGCGCGACGTTTTTTTGTGGGAATTTGGACCTTCCCGGTATAAAATATAGATTATGTCCAACGGGAATAGTGTCACTTTCTGTTAGTGAAAGAATTTTTAAAATCTGTTCAGGCTTTTCAGAAATTACTCCTTACAAACAAGAAAGTTTACTTCTTTATAATATTAGTATAGGCTACACTAATATTTAGAATTGTTATTAAGTATGTCGTTTGTTTTTAATGCATTATGGAGAAATATCTACTGGAATCTACCACCACTGGCACTCGACAAAAATCGAGCACGCTTTGACAAAAGCTCGCATGCGACTGTTCTAAACACTACAGAAGTGAAGCCGATTCACAACTAAAATAAAAGCAAAACTCCTTGAGGAAACAGTCATTTATTAAGAGGACCAACTAAGCGCAGCATTCTAATTTTAAAAACAAAAGTTATGTTTTAATTTAAACAACAAATCTGGTTGGAATTCAACTTTGTAGCCGCTCCGATTTGAGAGTTTTAATTGGTAGAAATAATAGCATAATTGAAAATTTGGGTGCATTTTTCAAACTTTGCAAGGTACCAATAGTCTAAATGTAAGTGTGGGGGCTTCAGGGTCTTCTTCAAAAGAATTATTTATTTAATTTTTACAAAATGATTTATTAAAAAACTTAATTAAAATGTTCACGTGAGTACAAATTTGAGCTGTTATTTGAATTTAGAAAAAGGCCGAAAGAGAAATGCTCTGGTGGGTGTAGCTACTTTTATACAAAAAAACAGCGCTGCTCGCGGGCGGCAGCGAAACTAAAGTAGTGCCACAAACCACCGCGGGGTGGCTCTGGCTGATGCGTCGACAGTAAGCATTATTAATATTAGGTGCCGGTACAGTCTCGTCATGTTCACCCATCAATCTGAATAAGTATGTTACAGGCCACTTTCTAGCTGGTTTGGTTTCTTCATCGAAATTTATTAAGTAGGTAGGCGTTTAATAGTCTCATTTTACAGCATCGTTAGGTAAGGTAGCAACACAATATTGTTTTCCCGTTCATAACTATCTATTTTATAGTTTCTCATAAACTTTTGTTACCCTCACCGTTCTTAATTAATACAGAAAGCTCTTCCTTGGCTTGCTATTAATTGGAAAGCTCTTTGGCCATGCTCCTATGCTTTCAAAGTTCCGTCTAATGATGGTATACAATAACGTTCAACTAAAATGTGTCCTACATAATATTCAGTGTCCTAAACAATGAAAAACTATCAGAGCTTGTAGCGATAGTAACGACGATCACAAGCAAATTATCCTGTGAGAATTTGGTATACTGAATAACATAATATTTTTTATAAATCATTCATAAATTCAATCATGAAAATATCCATAACTAGCTTTTTGTGTTGAAGTTCCTACTTTACCTCAAACGATTAAAATAAGAAAAGAAAGATCCGTTTTAAATCCCGCGAGTTTCTAAATTGAAATTTTCAGCCTTCTAAAACTAAAAACTGAGAAAATCTTTGCTTACAATTTCTTCCCTTATTTTAGCCCCTTAAGAGCCCTTTCGATTTCAAATCACCTCGCAAACATTCTCATTTTTTTTTATGTACTTTTTCTTTACTATTTAGAACACTCATGACTAAAAAACTGTAAATAACACAAAATTATTTCAGACCCAAAATCCGACTGCAAAAACAATTTTAAGGAGTGCAGGCAGGGGCAAACAAAAATTACACTGAAGAGCTGTAAAATGCTTTGGATATTGCTTTTTCTCCAGCTGCACTTCTTATTTTTAACATTCAAAGTATAAAGTACTTATAATGAACCAGTTTTTTTTCTTTTAGTTAGGTACTTAATTGTTTTTGCAGTTGGGTTTTTCCAAAGATGTGATTTCTAAAGCCGCTGACTGGCTTACACTAGCAGTATCATGCCAACATTATACATTAGTTTGTAAAATCAAATAATGACTATTGCAAGCTTTAAAATAATAAAAAAAAAACAATTATTAATTAGCAAATTGGATCAAACTATACGTAACAGTCGTAAGGGTCATGGCAACTACACTAATTAGAAGCCAAGTTTTTTCATTAATGGAATGAATTTTACAGCAACACGCAACGATTAGTTTTGGCCTGCAACATGCCACATTTTCCATTGTACATTGACGAGGTTTTTTTCTTTTAAGTGTGGACGCAACAATAAAGGGCGTTCATTAGAACATAAATTATAGACATTATAGGCATTGGACGTTAATAGCATATTAAAGGTAAGATGATCATCTACTCTAAATCATCCAAGTGCAAGTCAACCAACCAGTTTTATTCGTAGATGTTTCAAGCTTGTACTTCTCTATTACCATTTTTATTGTAAAACAAAAATATTTAAAAATACGCAAGTGGTATCGGAGCCCCGTTTATTTTACAGTGTTTTTGTTCTTATTGTTCGTAAGCAGACTAATTATACTGTTACATTCTGTGACAATTCAATTATTACAGTTTCAAAAATGGAACCTTCTGAAAGTTCAATTCTTGACAGCCAACATTTCAGACATCATTCAAGCTCTGCTAATACAATCCAATATCGTGCTACGAATATGCAAATTGCTTTACTTGAAAACTTTTTGTGATAAAAAAACTGTTATATATCTACTGTTTATATATGTAATTATAGTATCCTTGGTTCAACTCAATGATCTTATAATTAAAGCCATAAAACCTTAAATAACCATGTAGCATACCACATTTTTCTGTCGCACGGTGTGCAACCGACTAAAATGGGCGTTTAATTAAACCTACCTAAGCCTTCCGTCCACGGCGCCTGATGAAGATGGATGCTCTCATTCGCCACGAAGAGTGTAAATTAAGTAACTTTTTCGGTCCGCAGTTGTTACCTGGGTTTATATTCTACAATGCTTGTATGATACAGAAATACGATGTGTAACAAATGTTGGTCCTCGTTCTAGTAATAATAACTTTAGAAGGTTCGTAATATTACGTATCTTGTTGCCGATTTGCCTTTTTATTGTCACATTTTATTTTATACGACAAGGAAAGCAAACGAGCGAGGGGGTCTCCTGACGGTAAGTGATCACCACTGCCGTAGCCACCCGCAATTAGGGTTTGCAGATGCGTTGCCAACCTAGAGTGCTAAGAAAAAATGCCTCTTGTGCCCGTAATTACATCACCTGTCTTACTCTCCATACCAGAACACAACAATGCAATAATATGGCGGTGGTGATCCGGACGGCCCTCGCACAAGATTCTACCACCCGCAAATGTGAATTTCAATGTTTTTAATAAGTTATTTTTCTCTACGGCTTATCAATGTCACCGTAGCTCATCAGACGCTTATTTCCTACAGTGGTTATTGTATACAACCTATCAAAGCCGCTAAGTGTTCCCATTGTAATTGGCTCTTAGAGTTACTTGTTACATCTACTTTACAGTTACAACGACAAACGGTCAAGTTGCTCGTTATTTCTGACGATACTTCGCATTTCGCAAGTGTCAAGAGTAAAGAAGCAAGGACATGATTTTACAGCTCATACTTGTGAAAATACCACTAGAAAAAGCTGAAAATCCCTTAATTGCTACAAGATTACAGCTTGAATACAATTTTGGATTTGTTATGGATATGTATTCATTAATCCATAGGTTTCTAATCCTCTACGGGTATTTCAAATTCAACACATGATTAGGGTTCCGCACCTCAAAAGGAAAAATGGAGCCCTTAAAGGATCACTTTGTTGTCCGTCTGTCTGTCAAGACCCTTTTTCTCTGGCACGCGTGGAAATAGCATGCTGAAATTAACATCAAATACTCAAGCCTGCAGTCCCTTGAAGCTGTGAAAAAGCAAACTTCTGAGTCGATTTTCAAATTTTCGTACTGTGAAAACCTAAACCTTATCCTGAACCACACAGAAAAATCTCAAAATCCATAAAAATTATGTCTGTCTGTATTTTTGCTTAGGAGCAGGGCTCTGCTAACACTAGACGACACTGGGGAAAAGCGGGAAAATCTTTGTACGGAACTCTCAGTGCGCAGTTTTCCTGTGATATTTTTATAGCCACCGAAACTGGCACAACATGGTGGCATAAAAATCCAGGCTTAGCATAAGCTAGAAGCACGGAGCTTGCAGCTTGATTTTCAGCCAGCACATATTCCACAGGGCAAAACGTCAACAAAGAGTTAGTAGAAAAGAGTTTTTCTTTTTTTTCTCTTTGGCTTATCTATCACACTAGCGATTTGCGAACTAGTACTTCATACCTACTAATATCGGTCGCGGCGATCACGCAACGTGTGCTCAATACAAAACTCGCTAGCAAATCGCTAGGTGATAAGGCTGGTGTTGAATAGAGGGTTCTAGGACGGGGAAAAGTTTTAGGTGTTGTTAGCGGGTATACTAAGTCACGGTCCAACGTACTCGAAAGTCTACTTGATTGTTGGTGAACTAATTACGACCGCAAACATTTATTAAGCGAATTTGTC
Source organism: Clepsis dumicolana (assembly GCA_963691665.1). Taxonomy (NCBI): domain Eukaryota; kingdom Metazoa; phylum Arthropoda; class Insecta; order Lepidoptera; family Tortricidae; genus Clepsis; species Clepsis dumicolana. Next base: position 5,008,047 of record OY829506.1, read on the forward strand.
TATTTGCTGTTAGCTTTGTGGGTAATGTACACGTCTCGATGATGATGAGAGAGAGGTCTTTGACCTAAATGTGAACATTAGTAAGGTAATTGAAACTTTGAACGTAGAGAGTTATACCAGTATATAGTACCTATACTTTTTATAGCAGGAGGATGCATATTACCTAACGTGGGACTAAAGTTAGCGAATTTTACACAGACAAAGTCGTGGATGAAAACTTTTTTTTTTAATCTTATATATTATTGAGGCTTTGGTACACCTGTTGTGACCATTTCAGCCTTCCATGATGAAAACTTGTTACGTAAAGCATGATGCACGAAATGTGCACAGATTAGCTTGAGTTGAAGATAACCCACCCGTTTACCCTATTACTAATTACCATTTATTAGGTATATACCTACTCTTATTAAATGCGAAACAATGGCACTACGTTTCTTCAATTAAACTTCTTCAAATCGTTATAGAATTACATGACAGAGAAACGTGACTTAATTATCAGTCAAAGATATGTAAACAAGAGGAGTCCACCGCAGCAAACAATAATAGAATACGTGACGAATACTCCCTTGGAGATACGATTTTACTCCGTCTTCAATTACTAACACTCTTAAGTCGTAGTTATAAGATATCGGTACTCTAGGTACATACTTTAAGTTGATTGTTTTAATTATTATTATACTCTAGGGGTGCGTTGGGATGATTTGCAATCCGGATGCCTAATTGAATTTGAAATGCAGTTTCGCTAAGGGTGTGATCGTCGGGCGAGCTTTACCGAGTTTTATGAGCGAGCCGGTAAAGTCCGCCTGTGAATCATGGTAAAACCGCGGTCTCGCGAGAGGGCGGCCAGGCTTATGTTTACTGCAGTAAAGCTACAAGCTTTAAGATATGTACTACATCATTTAAGTTGATTGTTTTAATCATTTACTTTAGGATGCATCTGGATGCTTTGCAATCCGGATGCCTAATTGAATTTGAAATGCAGCTTCGTCGGGCGAGCTTTACCGAGTTTTATGAGCGACCCGGTAAAGTCCGCCCTTGAGTCATGGCGGTCTCGTGTGAAGGCGGCCTGGCTCGCGGTAATCTTTACCGCGCGCGGTAAAGCTCGCCCGTGAACCATTCTCCGTCTGCAGTCTCGCGGCCACGATAATCACACCATTTAGATCATTCGTGTCTTATATTTTACTATTTCTATTGCCATCGCCATGATGATAATGATAATCGAAACTTTAAAAATAACGTTGTACTACTGTAGTTTCTCCATCCCATGCACCCTTTCTTTTCACCCCCTTAGGGATAGAATTTCGCAAAATCCTTCCTTACCCCTGGTCTACATCATATAGTAAATCTCTATGTCCAAGAGTTTTGGCTCAACGTTAGCCAGTGAGTCAGCACTTTTCTAAGATGAATCGTTGTATACCGCCACTTGTATGAGCAGCAATCAGCTGAAATTGCAGAGATATGACAATAATAGCAGAAAGTTTTAGTTTAGTAGTATCAACATACCGAGCTATTGTCCGTTCAGCGTTATTGTTTTTGTTTAATTCAGATTTAATCTGTGTGGTGCTGAATAAATATTTCAATATCGCTACTTCAAAAATTCCGTTGCCAATCAAATGTAAACTAACAACGCACTGTTACGACACGTGACTCACTTGTGGTCTGTGCCTATACTGTGTCTAACTTTTCGGTTGCATATTGCTTCGAAATAACAGTAAAAATATACCTACTAAGTCACTAGTAGGTAGAATGGCCGTTGTTTACAAAAATAATAAAACAACTCTCGGACTTACACATTGGGTATTTTCATCGAATCACTTATTCATGAAACCGTGACAAAAGTTTAGAGACAGGTGTCCATAACGCAGTAACTTTAAGAAATACGATACTAACGACCCAATAGCCATTCTGGGATGCTAATGAGGCGAAGTTGGAGAAATGTGGGCAATTGTGGGCATACCAAGGATTGACCGGTACTGATTGTAACGCAACTCTGTTGCCGACACAATGTAAGTGGGTTCATTTGTTTTGCGATACTGTAACGTCTTGGAAAATGCTTATTATCCTAAATTGGGTCTTGGAAAACTCTTATTATCCTCATTGGTTCCTTCTTCGCCGGATTCCAAGTTTGTCGGATTCCAAACTCGTCGGATTCTAAGCTGGTCGGATTCCAAACTCGTCGGACTCCAAGCTGATCGGATTCTGAGTTCGTGGGATTCTGAGCTGATCGGATTCTAAGTTCGTCGGATTCCAAGTTCGTCCGACTGCAAACTTGTCGGTTTATGCAAGGTCAAAGACATAAATATTATTATGGATACAGATGACAAGCTAAGAACATCGGGTTAGTAGCAGCTCGTCTAAACAGCGGCTAGGTAAGGTTAGCTTAGTGAGTAAATAGACTAGGTTAGGTTAGAGTTGCGACAGCGCAAAGCGTCTAAACTACACGGAATAGGAGCTTCGCTATTATAAAATTACTAGTTACCTAACCTAATTTAACTGCTTAGGAATCGAATTAAAAACAAATCGACAAACTTGTAATCCGACGAATTTGGAATCCGACAAACTTGGAATGCGGCGAGTTTGGAATCCGACAAACTTGGAATCCGGCGAAGAAGGAACCAATCACTATCCTAAATCGGGCCCTTACATTAAATGGAATTAGAAGAGTTTAGACGCGTTAACCTTTTTTATTTCACTCTACTCCTATGACCTCAAAAAATTCTACAGTTAATAAATTTAAAGTGATCTTTTCTGATATAAATGGACAGAGCAAACTTGACGATGGCAATAAAATAAATTTCGTAGAAGGACTTTTAACCCCCGTTTATCTAAATTGTTACTTATACGGCGACGTTACGGCCGTCGGGGGTTTTGTTGGCAGCTTTGTGTCAGCCTGATGTTTGATAAGAAATAAAAGTTTTGTTAGAAAATGTTTTGTAAACAAATCACAGGGCTGTTGGCGTTACGGAGATGTTTTCCGCGTATTTCACGCGATGTGCTTATTGGGGTAAAATTGTCCTCAACCATGAGGCACGATCTATAGATAAGGCTTACAATGGTACCTATGCAAGAAACAATTTGTCTTTTAAGTTTATACCTAATTCCCTAAACAATGGTAATAAAGCTTAGATAGCTTAATGTTACGTCTATAGAGTACGACAAGTAGCGTAGGCAGCTAATATGTGTGGGCTCTACATTAAAAAAAATTTGGCGCCATAGAGGCTAACACAATTTGTACCACCCCCCTCCATATCCCCCCCCCCCCCCAAGCCGAGGGCATCTCATGCTATTAGCCCAGGGTGTCACCCATGCACTGAGTACCTAAGAACACTAGAATGTAGCAAAAGGATGGAAAAGGAACGAAATGTTTTCGTGCAAAATTATTGCCATTATCAAACATTTTACACCAAAGACACAGACGTTCAAAGTCGTATTTTGTTTTGAAAAAAAAATCACAGCCCCCTGCAAGGTTTACGGGCGAATGCGAAAGATGAGCGACTAACGAATTTTATTTATACCGTAAGTAACCGTAGGAGTGATTTATGACGCGTGGTGATATAATAATGTGACAGTGAAACCATGAATGAAGAGGATCAATGGTTGATGACTAGAGTATAGCCTAAAGATCCAATAACGGCGAAAACTTCTTCATCCTCTAACAAAATTACCATAAATACACCAACTTTAAAACGCAGGGCTATCTAATCCGCCGCGTATCAAACAAAGGCCACTAATCATGTTTGGCCAAGGGTCGGCACCTGCCAACCGTCCAATTTGTCAACGTCACGCCCTGTCTGTGCGCTCGCCTCCAATTTCATGTTCTGTAAACGTGGGGTACAGCTGGCTAGTTTTTGCTGCGGGATAAAGCATACGTCCCTTTTAACCAAGTGGTTAAATAGAGTGTGCGTAAGAGACGGATGATTATTCTCTGTGATAATAGCTAGTGTACCAGGGCCACCGACCAGACTCTAGACATGTACTCACTTTACTTTACCAATGCACACTTAGTCCACGTAGGAACTACAACCCCAGCTCACTCGTTCTGAGAACACTATTAGGGTAGAGATGATGATGATGGTAATAATTGTGATGATGATGATCATCTTTATCTGCTTCTGCTTCTGCTTCCTATAGTGTCTCGCCTCTATGAAAGCAATCTTGATACATTGCACAGCTATCAAGTTTCTGATTATTGACAATGTTAACTAAGGGAGAAAAATGCTAGACTTTCTTGTTTGCCACACGCAATAGGCAAGTCTAGTACCTATTTATCTACTATGGTTAACATTGTATTGATTTAAACTTTCGCGATTTTCACACATTGTCATGATACTCGGGACTTAATCGCGTAAAAAACTTTTATATTTAAATTTGAATTTAAATACCTCGACGCTTCGGACACGACGTTGCGTCCATAGTCTCGAAGGGACTGAAGAGGCGGATATCAACATCTCCTAGCTGCACGGGTTCCTCGAACTACCCGCACTTGGTCTTTAAATATAAGAATAAGAGTAAAAGTAAAATAAAAGAAAAGTTTAAATATAAAAGTTTTTTACGCGATTAAGTCCCGAGTATCATGACAATGGTTAACATTGTCAATAATCAGAAACTTCATAGCTGTGCAATGTGTCAGGATGGACTTCATAGCTGCGGGGCACTATAAATTATTGGTAGAGCCTCGATGACATGCTATAATGTGACTAATGTAGCCAATTTAGGCTATGAAAGTACGGGCACATTGCTAACACGTGTAACACGCTAACATCGTTGTAGAAGATGTTAGAGGGTGGTCTGTTAATAATGTCTGATAATTGTATAGATACAATTCAGGGGTCTGTTTGCGCTAGCCTCTATTTCATATTGGTGTAAATGTGGAGTCTAGCATACTAGGTAGATTTTGTTGCAGATGTACAGTATATAGGTAACTTTCTTTTTTCTTACCAGTTAGCGTCATAAGGGACGAATACTAAATGCCTGGTTGCTGGTTAGACGTACGGCCATTTCTGATAATATGTCGACAATTCAGACGATTTTTTTTGGTTTGGCGTGAGTTTTCCAATACTTACAACTAAAATGCCCAAGAAATTACACTTGTAGCGCTTCCTTAAATATAACCAGTAAGAAATAAAAATCCCTCTTCGGTGTTAATTACTACCTACCTAATATTATTATATTACAATTTTGTCTGGTTTTGGCAGCATGATTGAATGCGCTTAAACCCTGGCTTACCCTAACAGCATATTAAGTACTTACCCCGGCCTAATAATGTCCTTATGGACGACCAGACCTTTCAAGATTCTAAAAACCTAACTGGATACTATTTAAAAACTTTACTAACATCTAACTTTTCTGTAGTCAATTTTCTACAAATGAACTCCGATCTCAATCTATTTGACCGTATATCTTACTCAGGTAGAACCGTGTTAGAACCCATGTCGCTCTAACAGATTATCTACTAACCTGTAGAATGCCGACGTTCCATTTCACGCCAATTGAACACTATATCGCAGATTTCTAAGCCCCAACCACCTTCTGTGGCCTTACACTGTTTAATTACGTTTTGCAATCTATGTATCATTCTACCTTGGTAATCCGCTTACGAATGAATAAGGCTTTCTGTAGCCGACGGCTTGGGGAGTATTTATTGTTCTTTCTGTTTTTAAAACTGGCCGCAATATTTTTTTTATTTGAAAATCGAATCGACGAAAAACTATCTAATTAGCGAAACGGCTAACAAATTTTCACGGGAATTGGTTGAGAAATGCGACCTGTAGAGGATAATAGCCAGGTAGACGTACCAAATTTTTTTTGTCTAAGCTAAAACGGAGAAAATTCGCTCGCTTCGTTTGCTCGGTCAATAAAAGTTAAATGAGCAAAATATAGCTTAATTTCGAGGCACGAAATCAACAACTATTCACGGGCCATGGGGATGGGGGATTTAGCCGACTAAATCCACGTAATCCATTTAGAAACACCTCTAAAGGTTTAATTCATAGGCTACAAATAGCCAGAATAACTTAGATTGCTATATTGTAGCTGTGTGTTTTCTCTGCGTGTAAAGTTTTAAAGTGTACTGGAGTGTTATCCTCTAAGGTTTTCACGGTTGTTTCAGGGTCGAAGTGTCAAATTAGCTGTTACATTTTAATGAAAATTTGACACTTATATTTGACATTTGGCTGAAATATTCGTGAACGAAACGCTGAAATGGTAAGAAGGTAAGGTTCAGTGACTGGGCCACGGTCGGGATTCACAGGAGTAGGACTAAACTTTATGAACTATATGAAATGAAAAGCTACAATAACGACCCCACATTTAGAGACTATGTTAAAAGATATTCGAAACTATTTAAAAAAGTTTGTGTGGCCGCCAAAGCGGAATACCTTAGTAATAAAGTTAAATCCGCTGATAATAAAGTAAAAGCAGTATGGAACGTAATAAATTCAGAGACAGGTAAATCAAAGCCCCATAATAGCCAATATAAGTTAAAGATAGATGAAAGAATAGTAACTTCAGATTTAGAAGTGGCGAGTGCTTTTGAGGATTTTTTCTCTAATATAGCTATAGATACAACTCGTGACTTAAAGTCATCCACTGCGCTGGCTGGCTCATACTTAAATGTGGTTCAAAAGGATAGTAACTTGAAATTTGATTTTAAACACACAAACTCGGAAGAGATTATAAAAACATTTAAATCTTTGAAAATTAAGAACACAGAGGATCTTTGGGGTATTTCAGTTAAAGTAATGCAATCTTTCATCCATATTGTGGCACCATATCTGGCCGTCGTGTTTAACAACTGCGTCGATGAGTGTGTGTTCCCTGACTTAATGAAGTACAGTAAAGTTATTCCTTTATTCAAAGCTGGCAGCTCATCTGAGCCTGGTAACTTTCGACCGGTTTCCGTGCTTCCTGTACTAAGTAAAGTGTTTGAGAAAATTATGCTAAATCAATTGCTTTATCACTTCAATATTAATGAACTATTTCACAGTCAGCAATTTGGGTTTACGAAGGGCCGCTCGACAACGGATGCGGCTGCAAATCTCATGAAGCACATTTATGACGCATGGGAACAATCGCAAGATGCAATAGGAATATTTTGCGACCTCTCCAAGGCATTTGATTGCGTGGAACACGAGACACTTATCCGCAAACTTGAACACTACGGACTCACAACTAATGCACTGAACCTTGTTATGTCCTATCTCAGTCAGAGAATCCAGAAAGTAGACATACATAGAGTGCAGTCATGTGGATCACCGGTGAAGCTTGGAGTACCACAGGGCTCTATTTTGGGTCCGTTTCTCTTCTTGGTGTACATAAATGACTTGCCCCAGCTGCTAGAACACAAATGTGACATAGTACTGTTCGCTGATGATACCTCTCTCATTTTTAAAGTCAACAGGCAACAGGAAGATCAAAGTCACATCAATGAGACTCTAAGAGATGTGCTGAAATGGTTTACTGCAAACAATTTACTATTGAATGCAGCTAAAACGAAATGTATAAAATTTTCGTTGCCTAATGTAAGACAGGTTGACACTACTATCAGATTAAATGGAGAGAAGCTGAACCTCGTGGATGAGACTGTTTTTCTCGGGCTTACCTTAGATCGCAATTTGCAATGGAGCCCACACCTATCTGGTCTTGCTGGTAGATTGAGCTCTGCCGCTTATGCTGTACGAAGAATCCGGCAATTCACCAATGTAGAAACGGCGCGGTTAGTTTACTTCAGTTATTTTCACAGCATTATGTCTTATGGCATCCTAATTTGGGGCAAGGCGGCCGACATAGAGACAATCTTTATCCTGCAGAAGAGGGCGGTCCGGTCTATTTACAATCTTGGCTCCCGAGATTCACTTAGAGAACGCTTTAAAGAAATCGACATCCTTATAGTAGCTTCTCAGTATATATATGATGTAATATTGTATACACACAAGAACATCAAATCTTTCAAGAAAGTGTCGGATGTGCATGGTTTCAACACTCGGAATAAGCATAAACTTGCCGTCCCTAAATTTCGTCTACGAAAAGTCAGTAAGTCTTTTTTGGGAAATTGCGTGAGGTTCTACAATAAAGTGCCTGTGGATGCATGGGAATTGCCTCACAATTCATTTAAAAGATACATAAAGACCGCTCTCTTGAAAAAAGCATACTACAAAGTGGATGAATACTTATGTGATGGCACCACCTGGCCAAGGTTGAAAACAGAAGATAATTAGGACATCAATGTGACTTGGCTGCGTCCCGAAGATATTCGTGTATGGTGTCCGGCTCTGTTGCCGTTGTCCGCTGCGTACTAATTGTAATACAATTGACAAAAATAATGTTTTATTTATTTGACATGATGACATGAAATGTATATTTCATCAATTTTTGTTATTTGACATTTGGAGACCATATACATCTCCAGTTTATGTATATGTATTATTATACTTATTATTTGACCGTGGAGGCGTTTTACACCTCTGCTGATTTTAATTTAGTTTAAATTGACCCTAGAGACTATACATCTCTAAGCCATTTAGATTAAGTATTATATTATAGTATTAATTCTGGGACCCTATACATCCCTTTGTAATTTAAATTTTCACAGATATTTGACCTGGAGACCCTATACATCTCCTGCTCAAATAAAACGTGCCAGTAAAGTAAAGTGTTCTGGTTTTGCTGTTTTAATAATTACTTTTTACACTTGTTTCTAAAATGCGGTATTTTTTTTTTCTCTCTTAATCTTTTAATGACAGAGTGAGGTTTCTTTGTGTAGTTTGTCTGTGGTTGCGTATTGTAAGAGCTAATGTAACTTGTTTTTAGAAAAAAGGACTTTGTGCCAAGTTTCTTGCGGCGCATTCTTCTTGGCAATCATGGTCTTTCCGAAAGCGCTGGTAGACTCAAAAAAATGACGTGTAAAAGAGCATTCAACTGCCTATTTGCTGAATAAAATTTTGAATTTTGAATTTTTGAATTCTGTCACCTTAGGGAATAAGTGACACACCCAACTATCGCAAAGGAAGAAACCAAATCACTATGATCGTTTGTTGACGATTTAATTAAAAGCTGTGCTGCTATATTGCTGTGCTGGTATATTGTTGTGCTAGTATATTGTGTGAGGTAGGGTCATCTAGGATTATCTACCATCTTTCTCGGCGTGTTGGGCTTAGGTACTTATTCGACTCACGAAAGGTAAATGCTTGAATATAATAATGAATTTAGTTTGTGTAATTATTATCTGTTGCAACACTTAAATATATATTCGGTTTCCTTATCTGTAATTGGCCATGACGATTATCTGTGGTCACCGTTACCGCCTAAAATAAGCTCTGTCAAAAGTTTTCTCACAAGTGCTAATGTGTAGTTGTTTCAAGTTATAATTAGTGAATCACTGGCTGCAATCTCCGGAGAGCTAAGTATCCTACCTAAGTATCTTATCTCAGGGGCTAAGTATTTTGTGTCTTGTTGAGTATAATAGATGTTAATCATTCTTGTCTATTCTTGTAAATAGTATTCAGTAAATCAACTAAAGTAAATTTCCGTATCAATTCGTATGTTCAGCTTACTCAAGCCAAGCATATCCATGAAGAACCCTAAAATAAAAGTATCAGGTTGTTTCCTGACCGCTGGGTCAGGAGTCAGCGCTAGAATTCTAGTTGACCCCGTCCCGTGTCAGCAGCACTGGAGCTGGCCAGTAACGCATCTCTGGTATCGAGCTCCTAGTGAAGCAGGGTGGCAAACATCGGCACTGCTGACACTCCACACTCCAGTCAAGATCAGGGCAACAAAGTAACTGCCTAACCAAAGTGGGACCAAGGCCATTAATTGGCCACCGGGGCAAAAGACAACTTAACAAAACCAGCCGTGCCTCGGCACGAGGGTATAGCCTAAACATTATGTAGTGGCTCAACGTTAGTGCTTGGGAGTAGAACCTAACATAATCAGGATATGCCTAAGTGTGAACCAATTGATTTGAAAGTAGATAAAATAAAGTTCATATTAAAGCTTGAATGTTCAGTATAGGTCAACTTATGACCACTAAAAATAAGGCACAAAGTACACATGAGTGTTGTGGACCCATGGATGTGTGGCTCTCTGGTCAGAGTCATATCATATCTATTCTACAGGAGGTGACGGGAGTTTGGTACCCTGGGGATTGCCTATTAGCGAAGCATACTAATATCCTGTTAATGGGGCGATGACTACGCCGCTTTGATGAGCTTCAGGTATTTATTTGCTCTTGACTCTTATCGTCCTAGTTAATCTTAATACCGTTTATGATTACACCTTTGACACACAAAGACAGACATTCAGTTCGCCGATACAAAGATCTTTTATGTTGTTACACGTAAGTAGCGACAACAGCATCACCACGAAAAGTAAAAAATAATGTTTAGGTAATATTGCCGAAAAAACTACCTGACCAGAACGTAAAAAGTTAAACGTTAAAACCCATGGCGTTTAGCACTGCGTAGAAAAAGTGTTGGACTGATTGGCAAGTCCAATTAAACCCAATTTAGAGGCGGATTGCGCTAATTCGCGGGCCGTGCGAAATACGGGTTCAATTTAGACTTAGGGCTCTTGCCACTGGCAGTGAGCTATATGAGCGAACCGGTAACAGTAACCTATTCCGACTATAGGTGTAAATCTTAATTAAGAATCGCGGCAAGTATGAGGTACTGTGAGAGCTTTATCTGTCAATTTCCATAAATCATATTCCAGTAGCTAGTCTCTCATTGGTGGACCTCACTCGACACTAACGATCCTAGCGGATTTTTGACTCCCGATAGTCATTCCGTAAGTTAGCACTCAATAATTAACTTTTTTTTATTGCGATGGAATAGAACACTTCGATCAGAATATTGTTTGTCATTGCGTTTGAACAGTGTTCTATTTATCCTTGCATTTTGTTTTAATGTTTCCGTAACATATTTGAAAGCGTGCTATCTTTTTGTGTAGCACGGCCCGGAGTAAAGCGGAACTTCAATTTTCTAACACTAGAGTACAGGTAAGAATTTGGATAGTTGTCGCTTGGATTAAACGTTTGTTGGGTCACTGCTTTCACTGCCGGGTACAGACCTCCTCTCACTATGAAAGGGGCTTAAGTTCCCCACTCGGGCCTAGTGTGGATTAAGAACTTGTCAAGAGTCTGCAAGTATCCTAACGGAGTCCATGATATATTGCAAATGTAATTTCTCAAATAAATTTCTAAAAACTGAAAATTGCTAACCTGAGTGTTCTGGATCCGTCACTAATTAGGTTCAAAAGTTGAGATTGTAAACATAATTAGGTATTTTGTTTTCAATTGATAACGGCCAACCATTTTTTTATATTGAACTAGCATTTGTTTGAAGAATAAGCTACGTTCTTGGATTATCTTAAAAGCCTATGCAATGTGTAAAACTTCGTTTTAAAGTGATTATAAAGTATTACTTACTTCCCCTACCAGACAAAATTTTGTTCTGATTTAATTGTTTCGTGTAACAAATCCTATCAACAATTAAATACGACTAAGCAAAGTTCTAGTTTATTTGTAACAAAAGCTCCCTGGACTAAATCACGTTACGCTAGGTGAAATAAAAAACGCCGGCTAAGTGATTTTCAGTTGGCCCTAATGGACTGCCGAGGGAAATAGGCTTTTAACTAACTTTTATACAATAAAGGACGGTGTCGTGTTAGAATAATTATCTTTGATTAGAGTGAACCACGGCTTTTATTATTTTAAACCCCCGACGCGAAAAGACAAGTGTTGTAAGTTTGACCTGTGTATCTGTGCATGTGTCTGTGACATCGTAGCTCCTAAACGGATGAACAGATTTGGACGTGGCTTTTTTAATCTGGAGCTAGTTTATTCGAGGTGGTTCTTAGCTAAGTTTTATAAAAATCGGTTAAGTAAGCTGTTTTTGTGATATTGAACTTTGAAACGAAAATGTCTGGGGTTTTTCTACTTTTGTAAGTTGGTCAGGTTAGTTGATATAGTGTTTGTTTTTACTGGATCGTATTAAAGTATCAAAACTATAAAACCTTAGTATGTACTTAAAGAGTTACTAAGTCAAGATATTTCAAAATTGCCGCCTTTTTGCTGTCTGGCCACCTACTGGCTACTCTATTAAATCATGCGCTAGGTCTGTATGACTATACCAATACCTTTATACATACATATACTTACTCTTTTAAGACACGAAAGTTTTTTTTTACTTACCAGGAATAGGTAGGCCAAAAAGTAAAAGACAGCGATGTATAAAATATCATTTATTTAAAAAGACATTTCGTACTTAGCAGTACATTTATATATTTACAGACATGGTATTGCTTATTTTAAAATTCCACTGAATCTATACAACACTTATAAAGATTAATCTATTAGATACACTCTTGGAATATTTTTTTTTTATACTCTCTGGGAACATTATCTTATTTGGCATCATTCATGACAATAAATAGGTCTGATTTATCGATAAATGTAATTATAAATACAATGTTTTTAATTTTGTGTAATAGGTACTTAAACAGCAATATTTTATAGCGTGTCGGCATAAATTACTAGTCTGTCATTAATTAAATTATCAAACTGGTAACCATAAACCCTCCTTGATTTACAGATAAATATATTTTCTGTATTTAGCTTACGTGATCTTGCCGCTCTTATTTTAATAATACAAGTAATAGTAGAAATCTTTCGACCATTTTTAAAGCAGGTTGTTATTTTGGAAGTAAGTACCCTGTTTAGTCAAAATTTCCCTTAAAATAACATCAACGATAAAATCAACGATTAACTGCAAGCTGCCGAAGCAAGAAAAATTGCTTCTTTAATTGTCTGGCGATTTGGCGGGCAATCAAATACCATTCATGAAATCAAATTGGCAGGAAGTGTTTATTTTTTGTTTTATTTACGTAGTTTATTTTGAATTCTAGACGCAATTATGCAGATTTATTTTCATTGCATACGGTTGATAGGTAAGGTATCAAATGTAATAAAACAAAAACTAGTCCAAGCTTTCCAACATTACAGACGAAATTGGCTAAATGCAAACATGCAGTTAGCATATTTATGGACTAGAGGTTGCCAAAATGGCTATTATGGTTTAACCAAATTATTTATGTAGCTGGTATTTTCCTCATCTCTGAGCAATATTCTTTAATGCGACTTTTTAAATTCTATTTACAACATGTTCTCTTCTAGGAACTTCTCTAACGCATGGTACAAGTGAGGCCTTACACCCACTAAGCCGTGGTCCTCATCTGTGTAACTCTGTAAAATTAAAAAAAAAACACGTTATTAGTTTCGTCTATTTAGACAGTAGCCATTTCTTTGGGGGCACTTATTTTGAAGGCTTTGCCACATAATGCGGGTGCGCGTGGTATTAACTGACCTACACTCATCCAGTTACAAACAATGACATTTCATTGTTTGTAACTAGATAAGTGTAGGTCAGTTAATACCGCTTCAGATGCCAGATTTCGTCGCATCGGTATAATGTTCCTTTTCCTCTCTTTTCTAACCGCTTCAGGCATACTGGGAAGCTAATTCTTACAGATGATGATTTCTTTGCTATGATAATATGGCCCGCCCCTTTAAATTACTATTTCAATGTGTTTAGTCACATCCTTACGAAAAAGTGTGTATGTAGTTGTAAGCATTCATCGTCAATAGCAGCCCGGCATGCAACATGTCTGAGTTGGGAGTCTTGGTGGTGAATTTGTACTGTCACAAATGCATTGAAGCGTTTTGAATTTTAGAGTGGCGGCCTGGTGGCGGCCCATGTCATCGTGGTTTATGTATCTCTAACTAGCTGTTGCCCGCGACTTCGTCTGCGCTCAGAATTCGGTTATCGCTATCCCGCGGGAACTATACAGATTTCCGGGATGAAAGATAGCCTTTGTTTTAATCTAGTGTATAAGCTATCCATATTCCAAATTTCACCCAATTCCGTCTAGCTGTTTCAGCGCGAAGAAGTGACAAATATGCTCCCTCACTTATATTAGTAGGATACTTGTGCCTTGTGCGAGGTCCGTCCGGATCGCTACCACCATCTTACTCGCTAATCCTGCCGCTAAGCAGCAGTGCTTGCACTGTTGTGTTCCGGTGTGGAGAGTAATACAGCGGGTGTAATTACGGGCACAAGAGGCATTTCATCTTAGCTCTCTAGGTTGGCAACGCGTCTGCGAACCCTCCGGGGTTGTGGATGTCTATGGGCAGTGGTGATCACTTACCATCAGGTGACCCACTTGCACGTTTGCCTTCCTCGTCGTATAAAATAAAAAAATACTTACTTACTAGCTGAGCGCAGTGACCCCAAGTGGATCTTGGCCTCCGACACCAGATTACGCCATGCCTTGCGGTTCTGGGCCAGCTCTTGCCAGCCATCGACCCCGAGGTCCGAAAGATAGTAGGATAGGATAATAATATTATAAACATACCATCTGCGTGAAGTAGACATCTAGGCGCTGCAGCAAGCGCGAGATTAACATGGCGTGTTGGTAGTGGACGTTGTCGTCCGCAGTTCCGTGGACCAGGAAGTACCGCTTATTCCTGTACGCTTCCACCTGATAATCGTAATTACAATTGAGAATTATCAGGTGTGCACAGTTCAGTATGAGATAATCGAGCACAGGTGGCTTCATATTTTTAAAAATAACAATATGATCTGAGCTAAGCCGCGGAAGCGAGGACTTAACGAAACTAGGTGTAAGTGTTCCTTATATTGAATAAAAAAATGAAAACTAAGTAAACCTATCTAAAACTAAAGAATCTGTAATTTAAAACCTCTTTTAACATGAAACTACGTACGTTATATACGTGAGCGATCCGTTTTTATTTCATTATAATTTAAAACCTATCTAAAGACTATGATTATTCTAAAACAACCACTCCGACGAACTGAGAATCTCCACCTTTTTTGAAGTCGGTTAAAAATAAACCGCTACCAGTGGGCAACGTTCCTAAAATTCTGGCATCGTTCGTTAATTACGGAATACTAAAAACTTTAAGTAAGTCTCAGAAACTACTATCTTAATCATGGTTCCCGCGAACGCGACTATTGACACTGAAAAAATGATTGACTAGCATTACTACCTAGGTATAAGCGCCATGGAGATATCCCCTGGGTAACTCGTCCAAAATTTAACCATGGTTCCCGCGAACGCGACTATTGACACTGAAAAAATGATTGACTGGCATTACTACCTAGGTATAAGCGCCATGGAGATATCCCCTGGGTAACTCGTCCAAAATTTAACCATGGTTCCCGCGAACGCGACTATTGACACTGAAAAAATGATTGACTGGCATTACTACCTAGGTATAAGCGCCATGGAGATATCCCCTGGGTAACTCGTCCAAAATTTAACCATGGTTCCCGCGAACGCGACTATTGACACTGAAAAAATGATTGACTGGCATTACTACCTAGGTATAAGCGCCATGGAGATATCCCCTGGGTAACTCGTCCAAAATTTAACCATAGTTCCCGCGAACGCGACTATTGACACTGAAAAAATGATTGACTGGCATTACTACCTAGGTATAAGCGCCATGGAGATATCCCCTGGGTAACTCGTCCAAAATTTAACCATGGTTCCCGCGAACGCGACTATTGACACTGAAAAAATGATTGACTGGCATTACTACCTAGGTATAAGCGCCATGGAGATATCCCCTGGGTAACTCGTCCAAAATTTAACCATGGTTCCCGCGAACGCGACTATTGACACTGAAAAAATGATTGACTGGCATTACTACCTAGGTATAAGCGCCATGGAGATATCCCCTGGGTAACTCGTCCAAAATAAAATTACCTAAGACACCACTCCATCAAACGTTAGGAGTTTCGACAGTTATATGCCAATGCTTCATGCTTCATCTCCTAAGCATGCAAATCCTGACTTTCGGGGGAGTGGGGTTTTATAAAATCTTATTTTAGACGAGTTACCTAGGGGATATATCCATGGCAACAAGTGGCAATAAAAAGTTGATTGAAGTACTCACTACATCATCAGTTAGGAGGGATGATTGCGCATAGGCTGTTGGATTCTGCTGAGGCGTGTCCATGTAACGTTCGGTGTAAATGGTATCTGAAATCGAAATTACAATCATTTATTTCCACTGTGTGCCTTTAGAATTGAGCGGCTTTTGCTAATTATTTATGAATTTTTGCTTTCCAGTTCATATCACTACAAAAACATGCAACGGTTAACGGTTCTAAGGAACCGTGGACTTCCTTGCTTACCCTTAACTTCAGCGACCTAATACTTTCAGTTAGGTCAGTGACTTGTATGCTCTTTTCTACCAAATAGACGAACCCCAAGCTCAATTCCTTAACGTCTCTCAGATTTTTCATTAAACTAACAGTATACGATAACGTTACTACTTGATTCTTGGATAAAACTCGTCACCAAGAAAATTTCGCCATCGAGAAAACGTTTGGAACAGCGCCCCCTGTGAGCGCATTTGGTACCTAATTAATGGTATGAAATTTTAGTATTTATTTCTCGATGGCGATATACTCTATTCGTATTCGATGTTAAAACTCGTGTTCGAACCAGTGAGCAGACAAAATGTAAATTTTAAAAGTATCAGTATTTCATAAAAAGCCGTGATAGCCTAGCGTTTTGATCTATGGCCTCTCAAGCAGAAGGTAGTGGGTTCGAGCCCCAAATTGCGAAATTACGTTTGTAAATGTATCATGAGCTTTTCGGTGAAGGAAAACATCGCGAGGCAACCTGCACACTCCTGGGAAGCAATTCAACGGCGTGTGTGAAGTTCCCAATCCGTACTGTGCCTGCGCGGGACTATAGCCCAAGCCCTCTCATTGTAAGAGGAGGCCTGTGACCAGCAGTGGGATATAAATAGGCTGATGATGATGATAAAGTTTGTACCATAGAACCTCCAGTCGACAACCGGCGCAACGGCAGCGGCGCATCTGAACACGTCGCCGCCGCGAGCCAACGCCAGCGACGCTGCATACCCGCCATACGACCAGCCCCAAATGCAAGTGCGGTTGGCGTCCAAGAAGGGGAGGTTCTCCTGGAGATATCTGCAAAATAAGCGCGTAAGTAAATGTTTGGATAAAGTGTTCCCGTTTGAAAAAGTAGACTAGAAATATAAATACTTATCTATTTATTTTCTAGAATACCCTACGTTACAAACAGGTTACATAAATATCAGAAACAATATTCAGTCGACGCAAAATGTGTTCAGTTAATACGTGACTTGCAGCAATGATTAGTCAATACTTTGTTATTACCCATTATAATTTTAAAATTCCTTGACACTGTAAAAACAATGGTCATGTAACCAGTTAGTCAGTTTAGTCTGTCTAGCGTTATTATTGCCCAATTTGAAGAAAAATACATGCAAACTTCTGTTTGTTTAAGAGTCATGGTAAATGTTAGGCGCAAGGAGAGAACAACAGTGACTACGATCAACATTTTGTTGCCACCCCGCTCTCACACTTATCCCTGCTTTCAATTAAGTTGTACTATTGAACCAACTGAACCGTGACTCACTGCGGAACCTTTTCGTAGAAAATGTCATGGTGACATCCCATTGCCTGACAAGGAAAATCATTATGACACGTACTGTGAGAACATTCTACGGAGAGTCAGGATTCAAATGGTTCGACTGTACAACTATAATTACCCCTTATCATAAAACGTCAATCATTTAGGTAACAAAAAAAAAACAAGAACTTGTTTTAATTCTTAACCGTACCTAGTAACAGCGATCTGGTCATCGATCTCCACGCTTCCCAGCCTGCGGTTGAGAGCGAACATGTTGGAGACTCCTCGGAGGCCAGACCCTCGTCCATCGATGTGGGCCACGGAGATGTTCCACCGACTCACCAGGGAGTATCCCCAGTCGATGCTCCACTGTTTGGTGACCAGTGCGGTGTCTGGCCCACCGTAGCTGTAATGAAGAGGTTGTATTAAGGTTTTGTTGTGGCCGGTAATCTCAGATATTACTTTAGGTTCGCGGAAATACACAAAATTAACTAAAAACCTTGGCTATTTCGTAGATAAATATTCTTATGATGTAATAAAACATTATAATAGTGGATCCTAAAGTTGGCTACTCAGATCAAATTACAAGCAGCACCCAACCGAAACTCATTTCCATATAGATTTCTCAGCACTGATGAATAAAATTGTTTTACGACGTGAATACGCAATTTCTCGGTAAGTACAGGCAAAAGTATAACCACGCCAAGTTGGCGTGTCGTGTGTAGAAGCAGAACATATATACATTCTTACAACACCACTGTCTCTTTACACGCCAGCTAAGTCCAGTCTTACTATTTATAAGCTATCACAATACCTGCGTGTATCGCTTACAATAATATTTACTTACACATAGACCAGCATCGGCACATTGGTTCTCTGCTCGTAATCAGGAGGCAGTAACAACTGCACGTCAGCGTCGGGGTAGCCGGCAGCAACAGAGACATTGAGTCTCAGCGTCACTGGCAACTGACGATTGGTCAGCAAATCAGCAGTCGCTGAGTTGTCGTCCCATGTGTGATCAAGTGTCCCGTTCTAGAATGAAAAGAATTTGAGGGTGAGAAGTAGGTAGCTAATTTACCAAGTTCATTACTTTCATCATCATCATGTCAGCCGAAAGACGTCCACTGCTGGACATAGGCCTTTCCCAAGGCTCTCCACTCAGACCGGTCTTGTGCTTTCCGCATCCACCGATTCCATCTTGTTGGATTACTTTGTTATTTTAATAATGTAAAGACGTATTTGACACCATCCAACGTCGAACTGCCCGATTTCTCGACGACCAGGCACTCCGTCGCTGAACCAATGGCTAAGTGGAGAGATGTGACAACTCTCTGCATATTGTGCCGTATTTATCATGGGGAGTGTTCTGATCATCTGTTCAGTCAGGTTACGGTCTGCAGCTAAGTTACACTACCATGCTTCGAGGAACCATTTACCTATTCTTTCATCAGGTGACCGGCCTGCTCGTTTGCTCCCTCGTGTATAAGTATTTCAAAATCGCTAAGACATAGCTGTTAGCTTATTTTCGAGAATGTAACACGGTGTACTTTTAAGAAAGCCTGTTGGTATTTAATTTTTCTTTTACTGTTCATAATGGCCATAATCAATAACTTGACCTGAAAACATAAAAGGTCTGATATGATAATATTGATAATCCAAGGCCAACCGATAATGCTTCCAAGCAAGATAAGTTGTTATTCTTTATGCTTTTATCACGCTATCGTATTATCGTTTTGTTATTTACGTACTCACTGGCACTTGAGACTTTTATCAAAGATAAATGTCAACACGCGGGCTAAAAAAATCTTCTGTATGATAATAATCTTTCTGAAACATCTCGACATGTCTCCAATATATAGGCGGCTAATTTTGTATTGTCTAACTTTAGGCGTTTTAATATTTCTGTGAAACTACGATTTAACCGTCCTTCACGGGTCAATAGAAGTTATATAATATTATAGGTAAGTACGTTGACGAGTATGAGGAGGTATGAAACTGCTTTTATAACACCCACCCAATTTTGTATGATTTAGTAATAAACATCTATTCTTACATACAAACTTTCCCATTTATGATATTAAAGTAGGATGAGTGTGCATTTTCAAAGCTGCATTTTGCAAGTCCGAAGTTCCGCCGCCGAGGATCACGGTCATGCCTTGCAATTTTTTTTAATATCAAAAGAAATGTAAACGAGCAAACGACATAGATTACCAATAGAGCAAATTGATTTACTATTACCAATAGAGTATTTATTTCCCCTACGGTAGCGCGTCACCATGGTATGGTTTAGGGCTGGGTTCGAATCCAAGTTCGAGAATTTATTTTTCTGATCTTTCTGTATATTTACATTTCAGTTTGAAATTTGAAAGAAAAAAAAACTATTCCCAGCAATAGGTTACTTACGGTGTCATAGATGAAGACTTGCGGCACATCGGGGCCTGCGCAGTTGACGGTGATGCGGTTGGCATCGTCGCTGATGATGGCGTCGTTGTACAGACACTGGCCGCCATCTTCTCTTTCAATGTCACAGGTGAAACAGTTGACGACGCCGCTTGCGTCGATTGAGTATACGTGCTGTTCGGACGAGTCGGCCACAGCTGTAGCTTTGTACCAGCTGGAATTTAATGATAAATACCATTGTCAAATACATACATAGGCTGAAAAGGAGACACGCTTAACCTAAAATGCACAGACTACAGTTGTGGCTGTACTATAAATGTGCGCGCTCCATCTTTGGCCTGGTCAAGAACCTAATCAGAACTCTGTTTCTTCGGACTTCGGTCCCCAGGCATAACATCTGCCTAGAAAGAGAATTGGAGTCTTTCCCAAATAGCTATAGTGAAAAAATATTTGCATAAGCCAGGCTAAAATCAATTGTAATTACAATGTCATCTCTTCTTCGTCGGCATGTTCGTTACGGAAGGTCGCGTCTAGTCTGAAAGTATTGAAAACACTGTGCTTCTACATGTTCTTCTGTCGTCCGCTGTCTACAGTGCTTCAGTGATAGGCAGATAGGTAATCAATGGCCAATGGTAATAACATAAAGACACGGAAAAACTTATCGTGATACTCGGGACTTAATCGCGTAAAAAACTTTTATATTTAAATTTGAATTTAAATATCCCGACGTTTCGGACGCGACGTTGCGTCCATGGTCTCGAATGCGATGTGCTCCTTGACTCTTTCAGCTATGGTACGCTTCGTCTGCCCTATATAAGACCTCCCACAGCTGCAGTCGATCTTGTAAACTCCCGGTGATTGGAAAGGTACAACATCCTTTGGTGATCTGACGTGGCTCGTGATCTTGGATAGCGGCGTATACACAGTTTTTATAGAGTACTTGCCTAGTACTGTACCGACTTTGTCCGTTATCCCTTTTACATACGACATAAATGCCGGTTGCCTACAAACATCAGGATGTTTACCCCTAGCTTTCCGCCTGGGTTGCCGTCTGTTCATCCTGTACCCGTTCCATCTCAGGTCCCCTTGAATATGCGACATCTAGCCTCCTAAATATTCTGGGTCGCAAAGGTTACGTGCTCTGTCACATAAGGTACTCACGGCAGACCGCAGGTGACGGGGATGGTGGTGAGACAGAGCATTCAAATACCTATCTGTGTGTGTCGGTTTCCTGTAAACAGTGTGTGCCAGGGATCCGTCCAAACGACCTATCACTCTAACGTTCAGAAAAGGCAAGCTACGTTCCGATTCCAATTCATACGTAAACTTAATTTTGTGATGAAAGGAATTGAGATGCTGGAATGTGTGAAAATCGCGAAAGTTTAAATCAATACACGGAAAAACTTTTATTTTCTACTACGTGACGAGAGCGAATTTTGTCGCTTTCAAAAATGCAAACCTCATGCGAAAAGTGGGTTACAATAGAATTTCGGTACGTAGGTATTTATTAGTAGGGGCACTTACATAACATTATCATTAGTCCACTTAAGAATCTCGGCGACAGTGTGTGCAGTGTTGGATCGGCTTTGCAGGGTCCAAACGTTGCCAGTCTCCGGCGCAGACACTTGCACCACTTGTTTGTATAGAGTGCCGCCTACTGTCTGAAACGTGATGAGTATTATAATGAGGCTACTTTGATACAGAATTGTGGAAGGTAAGATGTGAACAAAACGCATTTTGGATTCTTTTTCGTTCGCTCATGTACAAATTCGAGGACAATACTGGTAAGGAAGATGTCAGAGGCGTCATTTCGTTTTTACAATTTTTTTCAATACAGTTCTAAACCGACCATCCTAATTTATTTTAAGTAACGCCGTAAATTTATTTTAACGTCACTCAGGTCGTCAATAGTGTAGGTAATTATTCGCTCAAATTAAACCTGTTCATTGATTAAAAATAAAACCGGCCAAGTGCGAGTCGGACTCGCGCACGAGGGTTCCGTAGAAAGATTTTAACGCTTTTCCCCAGTGTTAGCAGAGCCCTGCTCCTAAGAAAAATGTACGCATTGTGGGGTCAACTTATATTGGTCTGCGAAATCTACAGCCAGACACAAAAATTTTTGATTTTGCGACTTTTATGAGTGGTTGTGCTTTAGGAGCTACCTTCATACCAAATTTCAAGTTTCTAGGACAACTGAAAGTACCCTTTAGGTTTTTGGATTTCGGCAATTTGTATGGAAATATCCTTTGTAATGACTGTATCTTTTGATTGCGTTGACTTAGATGGTTGATTTTTTTCACAGCTTCAAGGGACCGCAGGCTTGTGTATTCGGTATTAATTTTAGCACGCTACCTCCACGCGATCCAGAGAAAAAGGGTATTGACAGACAGACAGACAGATAGACAGACAGACGGACAACAAAGAGATCCTATAAGGGTTCCGTTTTTTCCTTTTGAGGTACGGAACCCTAAAAAGCATGATCTTTTAGGATTACCTAGTATTACTTACTTGAGGCAGGATGGTGATGAAAGCGGTTCCTTGCTCATTGAAGATGAGCGGGATGTTGTCGATCCAACCGTCAGTTTCAGTGTACTGGTAAATCTGAAAATATGCACAGTAGATCCTTAGAAACATATTAATTCAAGGCAAAGTTAGATCTAGATTAGATTTCGCAGTATTTTAATTTCTGAATTACATCAAAGCCAGTTCTTAGATAATGCACAACATACATTATTCGTAACATTGTAAACATCTTATGACGTACCTGAGTGCAAGTAGCTTGTTCAAGAGTACAGGTAACAACTCTCAGAGTAGTCTGAACACGGTTGGTCCACATCAGTGCTATGGAATTGCTTGAAACGAATTTCACAGCCTTCAGGATGGGCCTAGAAAAAAAAACACAATCAGTGGCAAACAGAAAAGAAGATAAGGGATGTGTTGTGATGACAAAAGATGCAGTGAGATCAACAAATTGAAACTAACGTCAATTAAAAAAGGCTCCCGACTGCTTGAAACTACTTTAGTGTAGTATTTGGTACTCTCGCTCGAGGGTTCTGGTTTGTTCTGTATTCAGAGTTTCAAATGGAACTTGTTTAAGATCATGAGTTAAAAACGCTTTGGCGGGTAAATTTACTCACTCGTTGAGGTCTGTGGGTGCAGCGTAAACGCTGTTGGTGCCGGATTCCAAATTGCGGAGGGTAACTGTCACCGTGGGGTTAGTGGTGCCTGGCTGGAATTCAAACGAAGAAAAACATTAGTATTAATTTCATAACAAAAAATTAAATTAAATAAGTTTTCTTTGTTTAAGTTGATTGGATTGGATGTAGTGCATTAACTTTAAATTCCCACTTTTCTAATTTCGGCCACCTTGTCTGCCTCTTTATCTTGATTTCTGTATTTGGTTGCCTGGAAGAGAACGCTTTTAAGCGACAAGATCGCCTATTGTCTACCTTGCCTGATTTTTCGCAATCTCATTGTATTTTTTTGTTCAATCAAGAATATTTGTATTGTATTTGTATTGCCTATGATCCATTTGTCTATATCTCAATCAAGGACGATTAAACCAAGAGTAATTATTGTAGCCTTAGATAATGAACTAAGAGCTTAAAGCATGAATATATGTATTTAGCCACGGACACTGGAACAGAGACAGACTAAGAAGGAGATGGCGGGACGATTTGGAGCGTTTTTGGCCGGACCGGCGAGATTTGGCTAAAACCAGAGACGAGTGGAAGGAGAAAGGGGAGGCCTTTGCCTGGGCAAATAGCCTATACGGTGTCCTACTCTGGAGTGGGACACCGTATAGGCTATTAAAACAATGTATTCAGTCTGGCTAACCTAACATCTAGAAATCGGCCAAATTCAACGTTGACATCTCAAACGAGTGCAGTTAATGACAACATGCTCCATACTCTTGAACTGCTTGGGCTGACATGCGCCGACCAGGGTTAGTCTTTAACTGGGGGTTAACTTGGCGTATTTGTATCATCTGACGCTATGTCAACACCAACTTTAGGTACTATCTAAGTCAGGTCGGCGCAAATCGTCCTTAGCGTGTTTACATCAAACCCGTAACCCGCGTGTTTAAGCTAGCTTCATTAGCAATTCCACTCAGCATCCACCTGCCACGTTCAAAACAATGGCTTCGATGGCCCTGACATTATTATCTAACGCTAATGAAGCCATTAAAACTGCCACTTTATATATTTACTTGAAGACAGTTATTTAAGAATGAAATGTTGATTGAAATGAACTAACCACTGACTATATTGGCTACGAGTATCTTTGCACATAAGTTCATTTCCTCAACTTGAGATTATAGTAATGTAATAACCGAATAATTTAAATGGCACTATACTGTTAAGCGTTGCTTACCAAAGTAAGTCGCCTCAAAGATAGCTGGCGTAGTAGGGTACAGAAGCTACAGTCTCTACTTACTCTTTACACTCATCTAATGAATTTTAATTGGAATATTGGAAATCCAAAAGCTGGTAAAAGGCCTAGCTGGAGAGACAGAGACACTTGAAGAATAATAAGACACTCATCCATTTTGTTCAACACACGAACCATGTAAATTAGGCATTAAGTTAAACTTAAATACAAAACCCGCAACAACATACATCCGTATTTGTAGCGAAACATTTGTCGAAGAAGCAACAGCAGCAGAACCAAAACCTGTCGTTAGGTACATACCTATAGATAATATACGATCCGATGTTATTTCGCAAAGATGTCTGCCTATAAAATTTACAACGAAATATTGGAATTAATTTCAATTAAAAAGTCAAGAAGAACTTATCTTAGGTACTCCTAGGAGTCCAGCTGCTTAACGGATTTTTCTTTGCATTGTCATCGTATGTTGAATTCCTAGGAGTACCTAAGATAAGTTCCTATGATAAGTAATACATTTTATTTAATTGTCTATTCACTTGGTTAATGTGAACTAACTTTAAACAAGCTGACTTCCAAATATAACTTTACCTATTTGAATTAATTTCCGTTTAAAATTCAAATTCAAACTTATCTAGTTTGTCAATAATCAGTCCTTTCCTGTGTTAGGTTAAGTTTCCGCTATTCCTATGGCCACCTGCTCGCATGCCCGCTGCGGGCCCCAGCCGAACCCGGACCGACCACTTGACTTTCACTTGCGTTTAGCACCAGTTAAGGTGAACACAATCCTATAGAAACTAAACCATGTCAATAACCGTTCGTCTTCTTCGGTGAGTAGCTTAAATCATGTGATAATGTTACGTAACACTGTGCGGAGGTTGACTGTTGATCTTATTTTTTGTCCAAGTGGTGATCGTAAGGGAAACTTAGGATTGTTATCGCCATCTCATGATCTTTTTTCCTGTTACGACTACGAGTACTTATGTCAAGGAAATCCCGAGAAAACACCGTGTTCTTGTGAACCAATAATTTTGTGACATATAAAAGCTAGTTCTAACAAAGTTATTTGTTATACAAGGGTGCAAAGTTGTATTTTACCCGCGAGTGTGGAATTGAAACACAAGCAAGCGAAAGGACTCTATAGTTGAACCACGAGCGAAGCGAGTGGTTCTAAAATAGAATCCTGAGCGTAGCGAGTGTTTCAACACACGAGAAGTAAAATACATTTGCACCCGTGTGTAACACAAAACTTTTCTCCTCACTGTAGCGAGGAAAGCGCAACATGCAAAAAAACAGCTCATAAAATTAAATCTTCATTACTGGAATCACTGTTTTTTTTTACGATATTATGACAGAAAGCCGGTGAAATTTTTTTTATTGACGTTGTTGACATTTCTGACTATGCGTTTTGAAAGTGCATCGACTCAACTTGTGCGTTCAGAATTATATCCAACATCATTATAAAAAACAAACGTTCCTTATAGAATTTTAAGGACAATTAAATAAAGCTAAATTTCGTATTTTTTATTAAATTCTCAAACTATTTATCATTTATTTAATGATAATTAATATCGAACGAACCATTATTATGAGCGTTTTACGTTTTGTTATCTGTCAAAAGCTACTTGAACACGCTCCACTTCAAGGTCAAATTACTTTCCCCACTAGTGGATAAAATGCGATTTTACCCGCTTGTACTAAAGGATAAAAGACGGCTTTCCGAGGTAGTGAGGGGAAAAGATATTTGTTTTATTTACATTTTTCTGATGACAAAATGTTTATTTACTTTATGGCCAAAGTACTCTCTACTACCTATTACTCATTGTATACGTGTTACATAAGTGTTGCGTACATTATTGCATGTAAACATAATTATTATGCGTAAGAGTTTCAATAACTCGCAATTATATGCGATCCCAGTCAACCGTCACCGTTGTGGTTGACGTCACCACCTACCTATCTAACTTGCGAATCCAAACAAATAAACAAGTACCAATCAATATTCTGTGCGCAACTTCTGCAACTTTGTTAGCCATTGGAAAATCTAGACTCCGCTTAATGCACCTGGCGCTGTCGCAATAAGTTTACTAGGCCGAGCCGTCTGGACACCGACATACCTCAAAATCTACGGTCTCATAAATCAAAGTCTAAGTTACTTATTATGCTCTTACCATTTCTATTACTACTTTAACAACTGAGATAGAGTATAGTGAAAAGGCAACGTAGTCGCTAATTTTATTAAAATAAAAGTCAAGACACAGATATAGACCACTGTGAAAGATTATCTCAATGACTGATAATACATTTTTGGGACTTTACAAGGCTATTTTGGTTTTCTAACTCCTCCCTAATAGCTCTGTGTCATGGGCTCTCACTAACGCAAGATGCCCGCCGCCAGCTGATCACATTGGTCCTTTGATCGAGTTTGCTCCTTCTCATCCCGTGATGCTGTGTGTATTGGTACTTCATAGAGCCGGACACGCCGTAGCCGTACGCGGGTCACAAGATCATTCGTGTACGCTAGATACTCGTTGTCGCTTATCCACATGGCATCGCGGTGCCTTTCATAGAAGTTACCTTCTCACCTTAGGGTACCGGATCTCGTGGTGCTGTGTGTACTGGTATTCGACGGAGCCGGGCACGCCGTAGTGCGGCACGCGCATGACGCGAACGTCCGTGTCATCAAACGTCACGTACGCTAGATGCTCGCCGTCCGATGAGAACCACATGGCATTGTTGGTGCCGAATACTTCCTCTGGAATTAAGGAGAGGATAGGGTTAAAAAAACATATTGGGCTATGCGTAGTAGTGTGTGCCGGAGCTAAATAGGAACAATACACTTTACAAATATTCTTTATCGAAAACCACAAAACAGTACAAGGAGATTACAGAAAAACAGGTATGGTAGACAATTAAAAGTCTACAAGTAAAGGTGGTGGAAGATTGTCCATAGGTTTTGCAACACTCTGAATGGTAGGTAGGTATATGTGCAATTTGAGGATTACTTTTTCTGTGGCTTAGGCCAGCTTACAGCAACCTGGGTAAGAAGTTGACTCGTTAACTTGGAGTTAATTTGACGCACATGTTAGTATCTCCTGACCTTAAATTAACCCCATGTTGGTGAGTAACAGTCTAACCCAGATTGACGCAAGCGCAAAGGTAATAATTACTGTAACCAAAAACGGTAATCTGAGGTGCGATTATTGCTGTTTCAAAACTTTACCATAAAATATTATGTTTTAGTGACTTAGAAATATTATGTTTTACTATTATGTCTATTGTATAGAATGCTAAACAAAACGCAAACCACAGTTTTTTTTGGAACGACGCGCAAGATTACTTCCCATCGCCTAACTTGGCAACAGACGCTAATTAGTCAATAGTATAGTACCTACTACCTATTTGTGATGTTTGAGCTTATAATGATGTTGATGGCAAAATTAGCTACCTACTGCTTTGCGTGTTAAACACAAGCTAGCACCAAGGAATTTCGAAATATTTGCAATACCTAACCTAACCAACTTAGAAGAGCTAACAACTTTAAAATTCAATATGTCAAAAACAGCTAACCGATATTTTTGATGAAACTTGGCTGACAACTAACTCGATTTAAGCTTTCGATAAAAAAAACGTCTAAATCGGTACGTCCGTTTAAGAGCTACGATACCACAGACAGGCACACGCACTAACACATACACTCGCCAAACTAATAGCACCCTTCTTTTTGGGTTGGGGGTTGAAACAAAAACTCACCTTCATAGACCCAGTCAGGGATTCCGTTGTAGATGACATTGAGCTCTCCGTTCGTTGTGATCTGCACGGCATCCTCGGTCAGGTTAGCTTGGTAGAAGATATTGTTGCGGTAAACGAAGGCGAGGGTGGTCCCCGAAGGACCCCAAATAAAGTTTTGCAGGAAGCCTTCGGTGGATCGAACTGTGGCGGGGAAGACGTCCCTTATCTCTTCAGTGACAACATCGAAAACACTGTATCTGGCCAGAAAACTGTATCTGTAGACCTGGAATTGAAAACATTGTTAAGGCATTAGTCTGGTAGTTTGTCGTCTAATTCAAAACTTTATTGATTTAAAACACACACAAATTACGAACAATGAGATGAACACAGAGATAAATCGCAACAGGCTTCAGTGCCCTTAGTGTAACAATAAAAAATCACAAAATACGTCTCGATCGCGTTTGCGTTAAAGTGTCAAATGCTATGAGAATTGTTAAACGCGAACGCGATCGAGACCTATTTCTTGGCCTGGTCGGCGATTACACTAGGCGCTTTGTAGTAGAAATAGTAGTAGTAGTAGTAGCTTGTATTAGGATCACTTTCTAACGGATCTCACGTGTTCTAATAAAACAATTGAACCTAAATAGGTTAAATAGGTGTGGACAAATGTCCACACTGCTCGTTTTTATTGTACCTAATGCCAATATTTTTGTGGTGTTCAATAAAGAATGAATAATATTTTGTTTGTTGTATTCATTATAAACTGGTGACTAGATAGGAGATAATCGATTTCATTTGATACTCGTACGGAATGCCCGTAAGTATTAAATTAAGACAATTTTAGTCTTACCTATACGAGTACGGATAAAAAAATGGCTTAAACTATCTTCTGATGCCGATTCGTAGGTAAGCATTGAGAGAATTCTTTGTTTTAGGGCATAAGTAGAGTTAATAATACAGGTGACTAATTCGCTTCATTACTAGAGATTTTTTGAATTTTTCTCAATTCAATTTATGCATTAAAATTGTAGTAAAGAAGGACAGTTATAATTACTAATACATTGACTCTTGTATAGCTACTAAGGCATCTGTGGCACGCTACCAGCAATGAACCTACTTAACAGCCACTTGCGTCAATACGCCGTGGTATTTAGCTGCAATAGATAAACATCACGAAAGTAATAGACCTTAGTTTCATAAACTATAATAACTTGAACTGTATTAGGAAACCAAATTGTAGGAAATAGAAACCAAGTATAGTTTTAATTAACCAGAGTAAGGTAAAATTAATTGGACTTTTTCAACTACACCTACACTAATTAAAATCAAGTACCTTGTTTTATTTATTTTTTGTTGTGTCACCTGCGTCATTTAAAGTAATAAAATAACTTGCCAAAATCGGTCTACATACTAGTTAAGTCACTCTCAAAGAACAAATTTGTTGGAAAAATACCACTCTTTTATAGTTTCGCGCCAATCGAGTAAAACACGGCTTTAAAAATTGAATAATACAAGCACAGTGCTGCAAAAATAAAAAGTGCAAGGCAGCTCTTAATAGCCGAGTGACCTATCGAGGACGCGGCCTAGATCGCGAAGTGTTTTCAATCTTATTCTAATGCTTGCGTCACTTTTCATAATTGTTTTTTTTTTCTACATTTTAAAGACAACATTTTTCCTCGCTGTACTTTTTGTTAACTGTAACTACATTGGCATTCGATCCGCATATCCATAGCAAGGTTCAAGTCAATCCGACCAATGAAAGTGGACCAAATTTGACTTTTAAATATACACAATGTATTCAACAAAGAGATTGATATTTCGCACTTATAAAGTTTCAAGATCAACCTTGGTTTTTGAGGCTATGTTGATATTGTTCTATTGTCAGGCCTTTTGTGTAGGAACCATAAATGACTAACGCACGAACACTAGAATACTTATCAATGGCTTGAGGCGACATAATTGGTGTCGATTTGTTTTTTATTTATTCCGGATGCGGCTGAGAAGAGAAGTATCTTAATGCCTCGTAAAGCTAATTTTTTTTATTGCAAAACCCGTCACTCCCAAGTTGAAAAACTTGCTGGTTTTGTTCTACAGTACCCTTGCCACAAGGATATTATAAATTCATGCAACATCATTCTGTCGAAAAAAAGCAACTGACAAACCTACCTACAGTAGTTAATCGACTTTTTTATAGGTATTTATGTAACTGTTTTGGAATCTACTAAATGTATAGACATATACGGCAATGGTTGCTCATTGTCATTGCCAAGACTCTTCGCAAAACATTTGCTCAAACGTGGAAATATTAGTTAGACAGGTCTCACGTGAGATAGTTGTCAAATGCCACCTGTTAAGCATACCACATACAGCATTCTATCTCGGCCTGTAAACATCGGTGCAAGGACACAATATAGGCTGCCGTCAGCGAAAGTCTTGCTAGCACCATATTTGTACGCGTTTGGTGGCATAGAGGCCCTGAGCCTGTTTTTGGGACAGACAGACACAGCTGCAAGTGCCTAGAGGGCCAGTTTAACATTAAGTGATTTTTTCACTTATTTTATACTGCGATTTCGTATTTGAAACAAATTAACGTGCCTGTAATAAAAATGGGGCCAGTCAGTAAAGTTGGGATGATATTTTGTTGACCAGCATTTATCAGATTACTTATGACCTGATACGCAAAGGCCTTCTGCGTTAGAACAAAAGACTCACCGGAACAACGTTGTGTGCTAACGCTACTTGACTCCTGTCGGGTGACAGCTCGGTGAAGCGAGAAGATTGCTGGAGGATCTGCAAACAATAATGCATCATTATTAGATATGTATATAATATATATATTATACGACAAGGAAGGCAAACGAGCATGTGTGTCACCTGATGGCAAGTGATCACCACTGCCCACACTGCCCATAGACACCCACAACCCCGGGGGGTTTGCAAATGCGTTGCCAACCAAGGGAGCTAAGAATACCCCTTGTGCCTCTTACACTTCAACTTTACTATTTTTATAGCAAACAGTTCTTTTAGAACCATTGTTGCCGTATGACGTATAGAACACTTTTTATAAAGATAAAACTAATATATGTTACTGCTTGTAGTGTTAGGTTCTGAAAGGGGTTGAATTTGCAAATTATTTAAAATTAAACTTTTAAATATCATGACCAATGACGTTAGAAATAAGAGCTAGGTGACGTGTGGTATGTCTTGTAATTGTAACACACGCGTATAAATACGTAATATTGTAGAATCCGGTTTGAATAAAAGTAGTTAGTTATGGTGTCTCAAGTGAACTCACGGTTCTTGACCGTGTTTTCCCGATTAGGCAAAATTATTTAGGTCCACATAATAAAATTAAATTTATATATACATTGCATGCACTCATTTTAAATATGGGTAAGGAAATAAAGATTAAACAAAAATTTTGGTGTGAAGTTAATTTCATACAGAAATAGTTAAATATAAAAATAGTAAATTTAAAACTTGTAGACTTATCCTTAATTAATGGACTTATTTTGACAAGTATAAGAGAGAATATTGAGCGAACGTTTTCTTGTTTATTTTAATAATATACGTCGTTAGATTAATAGCACTTATTCATTACAATTTGAAGGCTTCCTCCACAGAGTCATAAAACCTTTTCCCAGAAAGTAATTTCTTATTAGAACACTTCCTCAATTAAGTAGGTAATCATTTAACGGTTCAGTCCTCTGGGACGTCGTGCCACGCTGTCTGTGACACAGAAAGAAGTTCTTGCTCGCTGTTTCGAAGGTTTTTCAGCAAACTAGAATAATACTCTAGTATTCATGTGAAGGTTACTTCGTAGAAAATTGCATGTGTATCAAGAGTAGGTATCAATTTCTCAGTAAGTAACTGCCCGATACTGTTCCAATAGTTGGCACCATCAATCTTAATACGTGGCCAGAAATGTGACAAGCAGGGTGTCAATTATGGGAATTAACGTGTCGATCATTGGGTCGTTTACCTCACATGCAGACTAATTTTATATTAATTTATGCACTTGGTCTACGTTGGCAAAATATTTAGCTAGAAAGTGGTAATTTTTGTAAACCCCCCCCCCCCCTTCTCTCTACCAGCGAAACCGTTGTATTTGTAAAGGTAAGAAAGTAAGGCAGTACTGCATACTCGTATAATGATTTAAAGGAAAACTGTCACACCTAAGCAAGCTTTACACTTTAACGAATAATAATGAACAATTTTACCTAATTATAAAATGCACTTTGATAGTTACCTAAGAATAACTTAATAATAAAATAAACCGTGATAGCCTAGTGGTTTGACCTATGGCCTCTCAACAAGAGTGGCGTGGGTTCAAACCCCGGCTTGCACCTCCGAGTTTTTCGGAATTTATGTGCGGAATTACATTTGTAATTTATCATGAGCTTTTCGGTGAAGGAAAACATCGTGAGGAAACCTGCACAAACCTGCGAAGCAATTCAATGATGTGTGTGAAGTTCCCAATCCGCACTGGGCCCGCGTGGGAATTATAGCCCAAGCCCTCTCACTCTGAGAGGAGGCCTGTGCCCAGCAGTGGGACGTAAAATAGGCTGGTGATGATGATGAACTTAATAATAACGAATCTTTTTTCGGAACCCTATTCTGGGTATATCCGTCTCGTTATTGGAAGGACCTGTTTCTTAGTGCCATTGAGGAAATACCTGAGAGGTGTTCGAGATGAGAACAACAGTGTTGTCGGAGTCGAGATCATAGATCACCAAGTCACCGTTGGCGTTGCGGAACATGATTTCACTTCCTGTAATCAACGGGTATTAATTAAACATCAGTCGTTTTAATAGCTGTTGTTTCAGTCCTTTGTTTATTTGCGCAATACCCACATAAACAAGTGATCTTAAGGGTCCCGTTTTTCCTGTTTAGGTACGGAACCTTAAAAATGAAGTTAACAGTACGAATTCAGGAGCCAATTTTGTGATCGATATTGAATTCGGTCTCATAATTTCTAGTGCGTATCCATACAAATTTTCAAAAATAGTGGACT
This sequence comes from Clepsis dumicolana, assembly GCA_963691665.1. Classification (NCBI taxonomy): domain Eukaryota; kingdom Metazoa; phylum Arthropoda; class Insecta; order Lepidoptera; family Tortricidae; genus Clepsis; species Clepsis dumicolana. Next base: position 5,041,069 of record OY829506.1, read on the forward strand.
ACAATCATCAGTAAAACATTGAAGTAAAATGTATCATTACCTGACGTCCAAGTTCCATTAAAGGATGGAGCGGCGAACACACCATTGATGACATCTTCAAGATCAATCGGGAACGGCCCCGGTTCCACAGGTGGTGGAGTAATCGGCGGTTCAGTTGGCTCAGGTGTAGTGGGGCCTACCGTAGGAATCACAGGCGCCTGCGTAGTCACTACCGTAGTCGGTGCATCTGTGGACACTATAGGCGACGACTCGCCTCCTTCATTGCCGGATAGAACCACCACTAGAGTTACCACCACAGCGATTACGGCTATCATGGCGATGAAGCCGATTATGTACGTCAACTTCTTTTTCTTCGCTGTGGCTACCAGGACCTGTGAGTACAATCTTCAGTTGCATAACACTTTCACACACAAAGTAAGATTATTGTAGTCCTATAGCATTTTATTGGTTTGCTTGTTTTCAAGTGCTCGACTGTCTAGCGCGCACTCTGCTCAATGACTGCCGGTTGTACCACGCCTCTCGGATTCGGTTATTACCCGCCCGTAGTATTTTCAGGGTTATCTAATAAAGGTTATCTTCTCAAATCGAAGCGTGAGTAAACCCGTTTTAATGAGATCACTGTCAACAATGTTATAAGGAAAATCATATTAATCAGTGTTATTAAACCTTTTGCGTCGAGTCATAAAGGTGACTTTTGCATTTACTGTGCGATGTAGATAGATATTTTTTGTAGTGCCAAAAATCGCAAGCGGTTTTGTGCAGTTCCTAGTCCAATTGTACGCGTAATTTGCACTTGTAAAAAAACAGGACATTTTTAACTATTAAACTGATAATGATAATGAATCTGTTGATACTTTCATCATCATCATACACATGCCTATTGTATACGAAGCATAATTTATGCATGATCTTATTTTTGATTTTGTTTTGTTATATTGTAATGTTCAAGGGCTGGCGTTTTGTTTTATAATATTTTACTTACTACAGTATGCATAGTCATTTTATTTATTTTGTTATTACCTGGTCACTGGTGCCCATTTCCATCGTAGAGTTGCTGCTTTCTTGAGCCATGGTGAGGTATTTTTCTCACCTGTAAATATTAACAATCAACGTGTTAATTTATTACATAAAAACTGTACAATTTCAACAGTCAGCACTGGATAATCTCTTGAGCTCAAAAGGATTTGCCAAGAGGGAGAAATCTTTTGAACTTAAGCAAACAAATAAATAAGTATCTTTCCTGTTGGGTATTGAATATTAGAAAGGTTGCGCTTTGTCAAAGTGCATGTATTTATGTCGACAAATTTCACTACTTATTTAACTGAGTTTTCCTTAAATGCGTAAATGTAGGTATGCTTCTCTCTCACCCATTTTAGTTTGTCAAGATATTCTCCTTTCCCTGTTTTAACGTGCCCATCTCAAAATATCACTCCAAGCGTTAATTGATGTAAAACTGATTAATAATACCAAACATAATTTGAACTGTCTGCTTGGTATCATCAGTATTTATAAACAAACGATATAAGTTCATTGGACACTGAGTTAAGGGGTCCGTCACAAGCATTAAGCTTAAAATTCGCATCGCAGTAAATCTGACCTTCACTCTATAGGTCTTACCACCTTACACCGCCCTAAGTTAGAGTGGGTCCCTAATTAATTGAGTAGTGTGCTGATGGACCTTTGATGGACCTTTCGTTCTGTGGGGTCTTGAACATTTTGAACTCTTTTGTTTTGAAGAAGAGAAACTAAAATCGCACCATTTATCGATTTCCTATCACATCTTAACTAACATGCATTTGATGACGTCGCGGGCAACTAGTACCATTATACGTACCTACACTGTAATCCATCTAGGCCCCTAGGCCCCTACGAAGACAGGCTTATTATTTCTCAGCATTTTCAATGGGCATGTGCAATTTTATTATTCACATTATGTAGGTACAAACAACTATTTCCATGGTAACCCAGTACAGCAGAACTTCAGTAATTTCATACATTTTCTATAAGCGCTTCAGTTGAGTTCAACCTGGAGTGTCCTCGTGTGGTGTGCTCTTAAATATTGTAACAGATAATACTAGTTTACTACGGGAATAAAAGATCGAGGTCAAACCAAATTTTACTGGAGTTTGATATCTTATTTACATTATAAACCAGAATTTTTGTACAGTCAATGTCAAAAATATTATATCCGCACAAAGTTACAAGAATTAGTGTACATAAACCATATTGCCGCATTCTAATATCTTTGACTCGACTACCTACTAGTGATTAAATTAATATACAGAAGAAGTTAAATTAATATTTTAAGGATATGGCCGTTTTCAAGTTTAGGGTGAATAGGCACTTACTAAGTATTACGCAAACGTATAGATCTCAGACCATAATTATCTTCACTTAGCAGGTCAAACGCAAACCTATTTTGAAGTGTTTATTAAAAGATTAACTTATTCAATATTTTGTATTAAAATTTTATCGATTACCTAAGGGAACTGATTGGAAGCAAACACTAACGGGACAATCGTATAACATTATACGGTTATGTATTATAGAACCCGAGGGTCGCTGTATAAGTTTTTTGTTTTATTTTCCTCAGTATAAAGTCCCAAGAGCGAACCAAAGTTTCGGCTAAAATACGACCCCGTCATTTGTTTCGGCCAAATAATCTCAGGGGTAATAAGTTATAGATCGGGCGCAGCAATCTAATTCTATACTTGGCCGAATTTTCTTGAGTGTTTTTACCTGGCCTTGTCAAAAGCATACATTGCAAGTTTGATTTTCACCGAAGTAGATTAAACAGAAGACTTGTAACACAAAGTTTATTTTAACTAAGATTCTTGTCAAAACACAAAGTTAATTTATTGAATCAGGCGTTACTTTGCGGAGGTCTATATTTATGAACTAAAAACAATTACTTTGGTCACCTGCGACCACAACTACGTAACTGGTAGCATGTTGAACGGTTGTTTTGGTGCTTTGACAATGGCAACGTAGAGAGTGCCGAAACGCGTCAGCTTTTAGTGTAGTGGTGGTGGTGATAGTTGGGACTGTGTGTACCTAATTATCGTATAGTTACGTGGATAAATTTTATATTATGTGACGATTTCCGACGTTTTCTATAATCTTATCTACCGATATAAGCACTGAAGATCGTATTATTGCTGAAACAGTGCATGATTAGAAAACCAATAATGGCCTTGAATATCCAAACCGCGATATTATTATGTTATAAAGGCGAATTAAGACTTCAGAACCCTAATTTTACTAAAGGCGCTCCAGAAACACATACACACACAGCACAGTAGGTATAAACTAGTATTTGATCAACAAACAACGTGCTAAATACGTAATTACTCAAACATGTGCTGTCTTTTGCTTAAAAAGGTTAGCGTGCTCCTAATAAGGCAGAGAACGCCCATGATTTTTCCTAACTTGACGCTTATTTGTAGATGGTATACTGGTATATACTGTGATCCTTGCAACTTAGCATAAATTATCCGGATCGAATTTTATCGACCGTCTATCAGGTTGTAATTATGTTATCTATGTATATCATCCCGTATCATACAATTTATCAGAGGATTATATTGATACCGTAAAGTAATTTAGTTTTAATAGGTACTTATATTACCTATTACTTATGCTAATCTATGTACCTATGTAAATAATTTCTGTTTCACTAACTCACGCTAGTAACTATGTCCACTGTTTTCCGTCTGTTTGACAGATACTAGCCAATTTACCTACATTATTTACACACTAAGTTGCATTAAGTTCCATATTAGTAAAGATTTTCAGAAACATATTGTTCAAAGAGCATTATAATTAAAACTATGCGAAATGCTCTAAAAATGACTTAACTAGGTACCTAACTAATGTAGATGTAGGCACAAAAAAAACATAACTAAAAAAAAAAAAGATTGGGAATCACAAAAAGCATTGTTAGTACACTTCGTCACAGCTACGTTAGTATACATTAAAATAATTTTAATTTTAAAAACATAATAAGATAATGTTGACGTAATAAAATAAAATAGATTAGAATAAATAATAATAATAAGAAGTAAACGGAGAATTTGGAGATTGCGTTCATACTGATGTCAGTCTAAAGTCCATTAAAACTTAAACCAGCAGGTCGTAGAAAACCAACCCCTAGACCTTGCCAATACCTCGTTGTATAAAAAAAAAAAAAACTTCTCTCTAACATTGGACAGTAGCGACGAAAACCCATAAATACAATACAAGCAGATTTCAATGAAGTAATCCTAAGAAATGATTTCGTTATTTTTTTAAATGTAAATTTAAAATTGGAATCCGAAACATTTCGCGTGTTCTTTGTATTATCACGTCGGAAATGCTCCTGTCAGTGTTACGTAGCGCCAACTCTCCTTCCGAGGCTTCATTCATTCCTATCTTGCCTCATTGTAGTTGAACATTACTGGCAGTTTGCCCATCTATTGTCTATTTCACTTCATTATTCCATTAGACGAATAAAAAACAGCATTCCATTGATAAAATAATACGCAGAGTTGCAAATCTTGAGTCATACGTGCCAAGCAAGTACCGAAAACTTGAATGCACTAAAAAGTTAGGTCTGTTTCTATTTTTAAGTAGCCAAAAAAAAATCGAACTAAACATGCTGGCTGAATACCGAAATTTGAATTTAGAATCAATCCTCAGCAGAAAAAGATTAACCTAAACAGCCAGCTCGATCCAAAATCCTAAAGACTTCAATACTTGTGGTCTTATTCGTATACAAAGACAACAGCGATGATGCTACATTATTATTTTTACTGGAAAATAAAATAATGACAATTTGTCAAAGTAAATTTACTGAACCAAATTGGTGATACAATATGATACCTATAGTTGAAAATGTTTGAACCAATGCCTATCATTGCCATAATATTGCGGTTTTTAGTGCCTTTTACGTCACTTCCATTCAATGACTAACTAAACGGAGCCTTGGATTTCTCTACACTGTAGAATCGTTAATAAACAAGTTCTTTCCATTTGGGACTCAGAACTAAAGCTAAATATTAAAACAGCTCTCTTCCAACCGGTCAGGAGTTTGTTGTTACCTAAGTTCGTAAGTAGTTGTTGTTACGAGGTAACCATTGTCAAAATTACCTCTCAGTTCACGAAGTAGTGCGTAACCAAGCACTATTACGTTACGGGATTCGGAAATACGATTCAACGAACGGTTCGGTGCCGATCTACTTAATCAATTACGTACTAACTACTAAGACAACAAGGAAAAGAAACCGTAAGTATTTTTGTGCATAATATTAATATCCTTTGTAGATGGTATAAACATGTATAACTAATTAATAACCGCCCTTTCAAGCGACAGTCGAATAAACAGGAACAGAAACTAAATTTTAAAAACACCAACTAATACTACTACTATTTTCACTGAAAAAAATATACCTAGTATTGAACGTCATTAACATAACTAAGCCGAATTTAATGAAAACTCAGATGTCAAAATCCTTCGAGCCGTCGTACGCCGTTCGTATTATGTTATAGGAGAGTTATGTCGTTTGTTTAAAACCTATTTGTATAGCACGGTATAAAACTTAAAAGACCATAACGGCAATCGGATAGAAAAAATATGATGAACTAAAAACAATTACTTTGCTCACCCGTGACCACAAGTGAAAAATAGTTATTACCTGTGTGGAAAATGTATGTTTCCATGCCACTATAGTTAATAGTGTAACCTGTGTGTGTTCTGGTGCTTTGATAATGGTGTCGTAGAGAGTGCCGAAACGCGTCAGCGTTTATTTTAGTGGTGGTTGTGATAGTTGGGTCAAGGTTGGGTCTATGTGGCATCTGTTGATTCGTGTAGCAGTGGAGACGGAGGTGTTGCATGGAAACATACATTTGCCGCACAGATATGACTATTGTTCACTTGTGGTCGCGCGTGAGCAAGTTAATTGTTTTAAGTTCATAAATATGGACCTCCGCAAAGTAACGCCAGATTCTATAAATTATTTTAAAAAATAATTAAACAAAATACTTACCACGCCAAAATACACAAAACGAGACACCGGCTACGGCCAACTCCTGCCGTACTGAATTTTTTATTGGGCAGAATAAGATTAAGATTGTATTATCAACTTATCTGATAAATTAAACCTTAAGCAATGTAATCGGTGGCAATAATTAGATAAAGGAAATGCAAATAACTAAGCATCGACATGGTAATTTAAAACTGAATTGTTTTACACAGTTTTTATCAATACCTAGGTCAGACCTAGATGTAATTTATAAAGTCGCTATATGGACGCATATTAACTCATGTCGATCAATTACCTAAGTAAATATCAATCGTCGAATCCAAAAAAAAAAATCTAAAAATCTAAAAAAATCATCAATAAAAAAACCGTTTCTCCGGAGCTTTATTTTTTATACGACAAGGAAGGCAAACGAGCAAGTGGGTCACCTAATGGCAAGTGATCACCACTGTTCACGCGCACAGCTCGTGATACGACCGACGGCGACAGCGGGGGGCGCGGCGAGGCGCGCGGCCGGCGCGGCGGCCGCTCCGCTCCGATCCACTTCGAATTCAGTCGCAGAGCAAGCGACACGCTACAATAACTTTATATATATCTAATATACACATTTTTTTACTGTCCAGGAGTCTATCATTTGCTGCCATAAGCCCCACCCTGGACAAGAGTGGCGACCGTGACAGGACCCAGCTGCAACAAGAAGCGAAGTCTGCACCATCACACGTCGCGGGCGAGAGAACGAAGGCCGCAGCCAGCGGTCACGGAACAAGGTCGAACGAAACTTCTAGAAGCCTCCCGGACAGCCAGCGCTCCAGAAGGCCATTCCTAAAGGAAGTAAGCCCGTTCCTAACTTAAACCGTTTCCTTGCACCCCTCTCGATTTGTTGTGAATAGTGTCGCGGGTCCTTTAAAATTTAAAAATTAACGTTACGACATTGACGTTATTAAATAAAATACGTTGCTATCTTGTTACTATCCCAAGTAAATAAATAGGTAGTCAAACCAATTCATTAACTTTTATAACAGTTGCTATTTGTCTTCCAAAGTCAAATTACATTATTATTTAAATACTTAATATAATACCTACATTCTTACTTGGCAACAAACTGCTGAATAGGCTTTGTTTGCACTGCTATACCTAACGGTAATTAAGCTCGATTCATTTCATTTATAACACAGTTTTAGGTACTGAGTTGGTAGGCTTGCCGCCGATATCTACCTACATTTTATAAAAAAAAGTCTCTTCGATTTGCCGATTTCGCTCTTGTTTTGCAAATATTATTATTATAACGACGCATTTATAAGTAACTTCCTGTCATTAGTAAATTACAAAGTAACGTTTTTAAAGGGGTCCGAACAAAGGGCTAGTGCCGATTATTTGTTTTATAAATTAAGTAGGTACTTTGAGAGGTAGGGCATAGCGAACAATCCGCTCGAGTTGAGCAGCCCGTCTGGGGAAGTACCTCCGCCTTACAGAAAACCACAGCTAAAAACTGTTGGTGAGTAAGGTATCCAGGGCTCAATTGGGTTATTTGGGTGGGCGGTAAAATCCCATAATTTTACTTCCTACACAAAATTCCCTATCCTGCAGGGTGGGCACTGGGCAACACGCGATAGATTATTCATTTTAATTAATTTCTTACCTTAACGTGAACCGCTTGCCTCTTTGCCTCCTACCTTGCATGATTAAAATTAGCCTTTGTGATTTTCTTTCATTTTAGGCACCATTTTAAATAACGTTACTATACTCTTGCATTGTCATCTGATCTACATTTACATACCAAATATCAAGTCAATCGAACCACTCGGAAGTTACATAAATTATTAGTATACCTGCATAGTTTCACGCCTAATAAAGGGGTGTATGTATAAATATTTCCTTTGCCTAACGCGTCGATTACTTTTTACTTTATAAATAAATACCTAAATTCAAATCAAATAAACATTGAACGATCATTTGGGTGTTGAAATTCGGCAATCATCTTCCAAATATACATTTCATTCATTCATTGCTTCATTTCAAATATAATAATTCCCACTAGCCTTACATTTCCACTGCACGCTTATACCTACACGCATCCATTGCACTCGCTTTAGCCGTCCGCCGAACATTCCAGGCTTGCCGCGGCGCTCCGCAGCTGCGCGCTTCTACCTACACGCATCCATTGCACTCGCTTTAGCCGTCCGCCGAACATTCCAGGCTTGCCGCGGCGCTCCGCAGCTGCGCGCTTCTACCCGCGCGCTCCCTCGCATCGCTGCCTACCCGCTTCGCCCTCTTGGAGTCTTGGTTTGCTTGCACATCTTTGCCCACTCTTTGCTTTAGTTAACTTTACTGTGTACTTATTTAACAGTTACTTTGCAAAATGCCAGACTCAGCAGCGACAGCTACTAGTAAACTTAATAGCTATGAGGAACTGGTTGCGCTAGTTCGCAAACGCGGTACAATCAAGGCACGGATTACTAAATTTATGGAATTCCTTTCGAATCTTGAACGGGTTAACGTCGAAAATATAACTACAAAAAATATAAGCGATATGAATTTGAGACTAGGAAAAATGAACGAGTTATTTGCAGAATTTGAAAACGTTCAAACGCAGATTGAGACTATTGATTCGGATAGCAATTTAGACAAACGTATGCAAGAGCGGTTCGAAATAGAAAACCAGTTCTTCTCGGTTATGTCAAGTGCTCAGGATATAGTGTTAAAACGCGAGGAGCGAGTCGAGGAGTCCGGCCGAAGGCTTTCAGTTCAAAGTAACTCCAGCAGTCACCAGTTGAATAATCAACTGAAGTTGCCGACTATTAAGTTGCCCAATTTTGACGGGAATTATTTAAAATGGCTCGAGTTTCGTGACACCTTCGACTCGTTAATCAACAATAACGACACTTTACCTGACATTAGCAAGTTTCACTATCTCAGATCCTCTCTCGAGGGCGGTGCCGCTGTCACAATAAAATCTATTGAATTTACAACCGAGAATTATCACGTGGCCTGGGAACTGTTATGCAATAGATACAATAATAAGAACGTTTTAATTAATAACCATCTCAAATCCTTTTTCAACTTAGAATCTCTTAACAAAGAGTCTCACAGATCACTCAGATTCATTATAGACCACGTTTCAAAGAACTTGAGAGCCTTGAATACGCTTGGGGAGCCTACCGATAAGTGGGACACCCTTATAATTTATATTGTAGTGCAAAAATTAGACAATACAACTAATGTCAAGTGGGAAGAATACAAAACAACCCTTGACGAGTCTCCGGGTCTTGAAGACTTTTATCAATTCCTTCGAAATAGGGCTGATATATTAGAGACCGTCCAAGGCAGTTCAGGCACTGTTCATCCAGTTAAAAATGAACGGTTCGTTCTTAACAAACAACCTAAACACATTAAGACTTTTTTTGCATCCGCCACGGACAAATCTTGTTGTTTGTGCAATGAAAATCATCGTTTATATGATTGTAAACGCTTTATAAACATGAGCATTGAGGCCAGGGAAGCCGAATTGATCAAGCGTAAATTCTGCCTTAACTGCCTTCGCCCTGGTCACCCTACTGCCAATTGTCGACTCAACCCTTGCAGGGCCTGTAATAAGAAACATAACAGTTTGTTATGTACACAAACTGTAAATAATCAAGTGATAAGTGATGCCTCTATAAAAAAAACCGATAACGCAGGTAGTAGCAACGAATCACAACAAACAAATACCGGTGCTAGTACCAGCAATCATTTAGCTGCTCTCACCTCGCTTACCAAGAGAAGCGAGGTCCTGTTGAGTACGGCGATAGTCGATGTTGTCAATGAACACGACCGCTGCACTTACCCTGCACGAGTTTTGTTAGACTGCGGTAGTCAGAGCTCTTTTATAACTGAAACCCTCAAAAGTAAACTTAACATTACTAGTAAAAGGTCAGAGCCCACGCTCATAAGTGGTCTAAATAACGTACAGTCATCTGTGACTGATTATTGCATACTGAAAATAAAATCCAAAGTAAATTCATTTACCACAGATGTACCTTGCATGGTCATCCCTAACATTACAGAGAATTTACCTAGCATGGATTTAAATCCTGCAGAGTTAAACTTACCCAGCGATAAGCCACTCGCTGACCCAGAATTTTATAAAAGTGATAAAATTGATATGTTAATTGGGTCAGACATAATGTGGGATATCATTCAGGGTGGTAAACAACTATCGTTAGGTAAAAATAAGCCTAAATTAATGTATTCAGAACTGGGGTGGTTGGTATCGGGACCCATGACTCCAGCCACGCCTGTTAAGGCGAGTAATCGTAAATCCATGTGCTATTTCAGTCAAGAAATAAAGGACGCCCTCTCCAAATTCTGGGAATTGGAAACTTTCTCTTCTCCGGATAAAATATGCTCCTCAGATGAGCAAGTATGTGAAAAATTGTTTATTGAGTCAACAGTTCGCTTAGCAACTGGCAGGTTTTGCGTCAAAATGCCCCTGCGAGAGTCTCCGGAGGCGCTCGGTGACTCATTCTTCCTAGCAAAGAAATGTTTCCTGAATTTGGAGAGGCGTTTCCGAAAACAACCTAAGTTAAGGGAAATGTACACTGACTTTATAAACGAATATGCTGCCATGGGTCATTTGAGGCAAATATCCAAACCACGTACTGGAAATTATTTACCTCATCACGCCGTACTTCGAGAGAAGAGTGAGACGACGAAGCTTCGAGCCGTCTTCAACGCCTCGGCCCCGACTTCCTCAGGGAAATCTCTAAATGAAATCCAGTACGTGGGTCCGGTAGTGCAAAGTGACTTGTTGTCCATCCTTTTAAGATTCCGTCAACACAAATATGTATTAACTGGAGATATAGAAAAAATGTTCCGTCAAATCATGATTGACGAGTCACAGCGAAACTTACAATTAATTCTATGGAGGGACGATGAGTCACAGCCCTTGCGAGTATTACAACTTCAGACGGTAACCTATGGGACATCCTCCGCCCCTTATCTGGCCACGCGGTGTATAGTTCAGTTATCCAAAGAGTGCGCGGACCAAAGGGTGGCCAACGTCATAGCCAACGATTTTTATTGTGATGACATGATCACAGGCTGTGACGATAAAGATGAGCTTACATACCTACGCGACGCTGTGGTGAATAAGCTGGCGGAGGCATGTCTCCCACTAAGAAAATTCCGTACCAATGTACCGGATATGTTTGCTAGCGAACTCACTTCAACCACGTCTCTCACCAAAGATCTATCAGAGGTTAGAGCACAAATTTCAAATGTATCTAATGCATCTTCTGTACTAGGGTTGAACTGGAGTCCCACACAGGATAGCCTTAATTTCTCGGTAGAGTTTGAGATCGAGCCAGTGTCTACTAAACGTAATATTCTCGCTACGACTTGTAAAATTTTCGATCCTCTGGGCCTTCTCAGTGCATGTACCATCGTGCCGAAAATGATACTGCAACGACTCTGGCAGTCTCAACTCAACTGGGACGATCCCGCGCCCGTGGACGTGTGCAAAGACTGGAACAACTTCATAACTAATTTAAACCAAATAAAAACCATTGAAATTCCACGTCACGTATTGCTCACGACAGCGGACACGCTAACATCCATACAACTGCATTGTTTTGTCGACGCCTCGCAACGAGCCTTTGCTGCATGTATCTATATACGTTGCGTTGACGAAGACAATAACATATCGGTACAGTTGCTTTGCGCAAAGGCTAGGGTCGCCCCCCTCAAACCGAGCACCATACCGAGGCTCGAGCTTGCTGCAGCTCTACTTGGAGCTCAGCCAAGTGCAAAGGTTTGCCAGTCATTGTCGTGTAAATTTCATAAAAAATATTTTTGGAGCGATTCTACCATTGTACTGGCATGGATAAAAAATACTAACTCTAGCAATCTTAAGCAATTTGTTTACAACCGCGTAAACGAGATACACGAACTGACTGACAAGTCTTCATGGAGGCACGTACCTACGGAATTAAACCCGGCAGACTTAGCCTCCCGGGGCGTCAGCCCTAGCCAACTACCTGACTTATCCTTATGGTGGGGCGGCCCTCCATTCATTAAACTATCAGAGCCCGAGTGGCCAAACATTCAAAGTGCTATTGGTGACTTGCCAGAACTGAAAGTTCATACTTGTATTTTACATAATCAGGACGATGTGTCATTTGATTACAAAAGGTTTTCGAAGTTTCATAGGATGATCCGTGTCGTAGGTTACATCTTTAGATTTTATCATAATTGCAAAAGGCCAAAGGGCGCGCGCGCCGACGGCATGCTAAAGAGCGAAGAGTTAGATTTGTCTACTCGAACCCTAATCAAAACCTGTCAACGTGAGTCATTCTCAAATGACCTTCAACTATTAGCGAGCGGAAAACCGCTAAGTAGCAAGTCAAAAATATTATCACTTAACCCATTTTTGGACGAACAGGGATTGATTAGGGTTGGGGGGAGGATACAGAACTCGACTTGTAATTACTATAAAAAACATCCGATTTTATTGGATGCCAAACATTATTTAACCAAACTTTTATTTGAAAGGGAACATTTACGTCACCTCCACTGTGGCCCTCAGCTGCTTTTAAATGCAATTCGAGATCAATATTGGCCCATTGGTGGGAGAAATCTAGCGCGAAGCGTTTATAGAAAGTGTATAACTTGTATGCGTATTCAAGGAAACTCCATTCAGCCCATGATGGGCAACTTGCCTCCTCCTCGAGTGACACTAACTTACCCCTTTATCGTGACAGGTGTAGACTTTGCAGGACCATTCTCAATGGCTGACCGTAAAGGCAGAGGATGCAAGTTGTCTAAATGTTGGCTGAGTCTGTTTGTATGTCTTAGCACTAAGGCAATAACATTAGAAGTCGTCACTAGTTTAAGTACTAATGCGTTTTTGATGGCTTTACGCAGATTTATCTCACGGCGCGGCAAGCCGCATGACATTTATTGTGACAACGGTAGTAATTTTGTGGGTGCTAATAATGAGTTGGGCAGGATGCTGCGAGCAAGCCAGGGTTCTGTAGATGAGGCCGCCCATGATGAGGGCATCAAATTCCATTTTAGTCCCGCCTATTCTCCAAATTTTTCTGGCTTGCAAGAAGCTGGTATCAAATCTGCCAAGGCTTTATTAAAACGCGTTGTAGGTGACGCGAATCTGACGTTAGAGGAGTTAACGACGCTATTCACGCAAATCGAAGCGATCCTAAATTCCCGCCCGTTGACCCCTCTAACGTCGGATCCCACTGATCTATCTCCTCTGACTCCAGGGCACTTCCTGATAGGGCGGCCGCTGACCGCCTTACCAGAGCCTCCTATTACTACGAACTATCCAAACAGATACCAAAGAATAGAGAAAATGAAGCAGCACTTCTGGGCCCGGTTCCACAAAGAATACCTAAGCGAGCTGCAGCAACGGACGAAGTGGAGAACAAAAAGAAGCGAACTTCAGGTCGGAGACCTCGTCGTCGTTAAAGAAGACTCGCTGGCACCGACGCGGTGGCGCTTGGGGCGCGTTCAGCGTCTATACCCTGGCTCAGACGGTATCACAAGGGTAGCCGATTTCAAAACGGCCAGAGGAATCATCAAGAGAGCAGTCAGTCGAGTATGCCTGCTGCCTGTCGTCAACCAGGAGGACAAGGCTCTTGAAAGCCAGGGCTTCCAAGGCGGGGACCCTGTTCACGCGCACAGCTCGTGATACGACCGACGGCGACAGCGGGGGGCGCGGCGAGGCGCGCGGCCGGCGCGGCGGCCGCTCCGCTCCGATCCACTTCGAATTCAGTCGCAGAGCAAGCGACACGCTACAATAACTTTATATATATCTAATATACACATTTTTTTACTGTCCAGGAGTCTATCATTTGCTGCCATAAGCCCCACCCTGGACAACCACTGCCCATAGACACCCGCAACCCGGCAGGTTAGCAGATGCGTTGCCAACCTAGATAACTAAGATAAAATGCCTCTTGTGCCCGTATTACACCGGCTGTAAAAACAAGCGATTTCGACGTTAATTATTGGAAAAATGCATATTAAGTAAAAAAAAAAAAGAAAACGCATCGCACGTGTGCCGAGTTGCCTCGTGACACGCGCTATAAAAAAAAATCATTTCCCACGCAACGAGCTAAGCAAGACGTCGTGGTATATTTTCTACGTCGGTATACGAAGTCGAAATTGTCTCGGGCCCCGTCAATCTCACGGGCGGAGATATTAGGCAGTAAATCTGTATCGACAGCGTTGGGATGATCGTTGAGTTCCCTCTCGCCGCAATCCAGTCTTGAGTCCTGTCTAATTTCCCTCAATCCGCTATTACCTACCAAGACGCTGCGGGAAAACGAAATACTTACAAGGAATCAAGTGTCGACCAAATGGAAGTAAAGTGACTCGACTTTGTAGTCCAATAAAAAGGTGGTTAAGAAACTAGTGACTGATAGATGAATGAAGCTAGTTTCTAAAACAAAACGCACTGGCAATAATCCTATTTTTTTATAATTCTACTTTGACGCTTGAGTCATCTCGCAACCGAAGATATCCTTGCAAAACTGTTGGAAAGCTTGATCTGTCTGTATCGTGTTCATAGCACCATTTTTTTTTATTATTGTATGTCCATTGCGAGGTGTCGATGCGTATCGTGCATTTCTAATGTTATTTGCTACAAATCTGTGCCGAAGATACGTCAAATTGATAAATACGAAAGTGGACAATGCGTTAATATGACGAAGAATGTTAACATGCGGTCCGTCTCTTACACTTAATTAATGCAATGTGCATTTGCATTTGAATATTTATGTCAGTATGTGAACATAGCGCACCGAAGTGAATATTAAGTTTGTCACTTACAGAAGCTTTGACTCGACAAGTTTTGCATTACAATGGTTTCTAGAGCACTCACAGCTGAACAGCCTGACCCTTAGCTGATGCCTAGTTCCGAGTTTCAAGTACTTTGTTGCTTATTCAATTTCTATACTTAATTGGAATTTTGAACTGAGGTCTCAAATAACTTGGCTGTTTAGAAAATAATGAATTTCTCGGTGATATTTACAAGAGCAAAGAAATGAGGATTTTAATGATGTAACTGGATATGGTCGGTAGGTAAATCAGTAATAAATACTACAAGCTTAGAATGGGTCCAAGTCCAATTTTCCATTTGCAATTCGCTGACCCTGGTGAGGTACGAGAGGAAGAAGAAGATGATGATTATGATGACAAGAATCAATTTTGCCGATTTTTCGACGGAGATTTGTCGACGACAACTAGGCACTCTCTGGCTGGCTCGGCTAGGTATGCCGAGAGGTGTGGCACTGGCATCTCTCAGCATTTTGTACCGCATTTATTATGGGGGGTGTTCTGATGAACTGTTTGGGTTGGTTGGTACTTCGCGAAACCTTACCTTGACCAACTTTTTCCCTCGCACGACGAAGATATGGAATCCGCTTATAAAATGTACGCACTTAAAAACGCTTCTCCAACTGCATTCACTACTACATTTTCGCAAATAGATATTCTTATTCTTATTCTTCCTGCGGCAACATTTCCGAAGCGATAAACTTAGAAATCTTTAAAAAAGGTCGGTTGCTAGTCTAGCACTGTCCGATTTAAACGGAACTTTTTCCACCGCACGACGAAGATACTATGCATTCTACTTCAACATATTGTTAATAAATTCAGTGACTTAATTGAGCTATCTTAACCTACTGGCCGATAAAGAAAAGCTACCTTCATCGTATTCCTAGAGTTATTTCGACTGTCTGACTGAGCTTGATTTAGCTTTTGCGGTGACCTATGGAATACACCGCTGCCGTTTATCCATGCCTACTTATTTCGGGAAACCAACTAGCGACCCGTTTAAAAGGCAGTAAGGTCAGAACTGCTTTCAGTGAAGTTAAATATGAATGTAGATTCGATTTAATTTTGGATGATTGACGAGTGATCGCGCGAGCTTTGGCTTTCATTGTAGTTATTAACTGGCGCACTTAGTCTCAATCAACGTTAATGATTAAACTTGTTCTATTTTCAAGATTTTGTATAGTTAATCGTCAAGCAACTATTAAATTCGTGTCTAATATTATGTGGGGTAGTAAATATTTTGTATACTTTTCTGCTTATAAATACAAGTCCTAAAATTACTTACGCAATTTTTTAAAGGAGAAGGAGCAAGACTACATTACTGCTGCATAACCTTTTAAAAAAATTAGGAAGTAAGTTAAAGTTTTGGTGAATCTGAACCCTTCCTAAAATTCGGACAATGTTATACACAGAATTACGCATCCCGCAATGCGACTAACAACGCGCCCAGAATGATCAATTAAACACATAGTTCGCATAACTAAGCATGTGTCATTGTAACACGCTTTCTACTGCACACTCAGTTACGTGTAATATGCTAATCTACGAGGGGCGGCTGATAAGTAATCTCCTTGGTCAGAAATATAAACAAAAATAATGCTGGCTGGTATGGATTTATATTCGTTTGTTATTCTATTTTCAAAATGTATTACATTCATTTGTTTATTGCATCACGTTTATTTGTCTCATACAATTGTTTCAAACATGTCTGTAGGAAAAGTGAAAATGGATAAAATCGAGCAGCGTGCGGTGATTAAGTTTTTGACTAAAGAAGGGAATACGCCTTCGGAGATCAGACAGCGTATATTACGCGTGTTTGGCAGTTCGTGTTCCTCCGAATTTGTTATAAAGTTTTGGTCAAAGCAGTTTAAGTTAGATCGTGAGAGCCTGGAAGATGATCCTCGTAGCGGAAGACCAGTTTCGGCCGTCACCGATGAAAATGTAGCCAGGGTGAAAAAAATTATATTAGAGAACCGACGAGTGAAGCAGTGGGAGATAGCTAGAGATGTGGGCGTCAGTAAAGAGCGAGTCAATGAAATAATTCATGAGCATTTGAACATGTCCAAGGTTAGTGCACGCTGGGTCCCCAGAATGTTGACTGCATTTGACATGGAGAGGCGTGTCAAATGTTGCGAAGAGTTTTTGGACATGAGTCGAGGGAAAGAGGAAGAAATAATTTCTAGAATTGTAACATGTGATGAGACTTGGATTCGACAATGGGACCCAGAAAGTAAGCAAGAGTCGCTACAGTGGAAATTTAAGGATGAGAAGCCGCCTCGGAAATTCAAGGTCTGTCCATCGGCAGGTAAACTTATGGTTACAATCTTTTGGTACACAGAAGGGATTTTGCTCATAGATTATTTACCGAAGAAAACTACAATGAATGCTGATTATTACTCAAACTTACTATATCAACTAAGAGAGACAATAAAAGAAAAACGGTGAGGTAAACTAAGCAAAGGAATTCTGATTTTGCACGATAACGCACCAGTGCATACCGCCCGCACAACGAAGCTAGCAATTTAAGACAATGGCTTCGAAACCATTGACCACCCCCCGTATAGTCCAGATTTAGCCCCCTGTGACTATTTTCTGTTCAGACTTCTCAAGAAAGACCTCAGGGAACGAAGGTTTATGACCGATGACGAAATGAAGGCTGCGGTTACTGACTTTTTTGACGACAAACCGAAAGTTTTTTTTATAATGGTTTAAATTCAATATTTGAAAAATTTAATAAGAGCGTTTTACTAGCAGGGGATTATACAGAAAAATAAAAAAAAATTAGGCACGACAGTCTTTTGTTTCATTGTTAGGTAGATTACTTTTCAGCCGCCCCTCGTATTATGTCGCTGATGGTCGTGTGACTTTTTAGCGCAAATACTACGCCACCATTTATTTAAGTAGTGACTCTCAAGTTTTTAGGATATTAATGCGAAATTACGTTCGTAAGTCATCATTAGCTTTTGGTGAGGGGAAACATCGAGTGTTTGAAGCTCCCAATCCTCACTGGGCCCATGTGGCAACTACAGCCCAAGTCTTCACTCTTGCATGTGAGCGAATGTGTGTGCAACTGCAGCCAAAGCCGTCACTATTGCATGTGAAAGAGTGTGCGCTGTGCTTGGCCCTAAGATCATATTAAATTATCACTGGCAGTCTGGTAAAAAGTAGGTAGGCGGTGTGTCGTATCAGGAGGTGAAAGAACTCGTATTGGAAAGAACGGACTGGAGCCAACTGTATCGACAAGAGTGACACTCCAGGATGAGTCTGGTGGTAATTGTATGCGGAGACTGCGGGAGACTGCAATAGAGATCTCTTTCCTAGGGCTGAAGACTGAAGATGAGAGTTGGAAGTTATATTCATAAGTCTTGTGTTGTCGGACCTAGAGGGCGCTATAAATTGCTACCATAACCGTTTTTCACTTATCAGTTTTGCGGTGTCCTGGTTTAAGGATCCGTAACCGGTAACCTCTAATGTACATACAGTCAGAGAGTTCGCGCATTACGCGTACCATAGCCATGTTTCATACTCCTGAGACATTCCATGATAAGCTGATAAGACGATATTATTCTTTCCCTGAAACACAGTTGAAACCCAAGAACAACATTATTTTCTTACGTATCCCAAAGGGTTCGGAGGAAATTAAGTCGATCTGCCGCGATTAAGATTCAGACTGCCTCTGCCCGGCTCTCTAGGGAGCTGACTCTCAGCCATAAAGCTATTTGCAGCGACCAGCTACTCACGATTCGGACCGTATACATTTTCCTGATGTATTTTTAAATCGATTTTATTTTCAACCTCGAGTTACAAGTTTAACAACTCTGTATCTGAGTTTGTGCGGGCCTGGGTCCCAAACCGACGCACCGATACGATTTTTTTTGGGATAGTTATTGTATTTTGAAATATGAAAATGACCGTTTTTTCAGCTTTTCGAGTTTTTGATAGTTACCAAAAAAATGCTGATAAATGCTCGTTGTTCGTTGCGTTGTCGTTATTTTTATGTATATTTTTCACGTACTGAGAGGAGGAAGTAAGGAAAGAAAAGCTAACGGAATAACATTCCCCTAGTAAAATATCCACGGTAGGTAATTATGCCAAGATTTTAAAGTTACCTAATTAGGTTGTTAGTTCAAGATAGTCTGCTGAAATTACATTGGCCTAAATTCGTACCAAGCACCAACTACTGTCTATAACTTTACTACATGTCATGTGGCGTATCAGACTTAATTACAGATCCAATTAAATATTGTCAAAGTTAATCTACTTAACAGCAAGTCACGTAATCAGTAATCACAGTCGGACACATTAAACTTTGTAAGTAATGAAATTAATAGCCCAGCAGTTACTAAAACTGACACGTGTAGGGAATTAGATCTCGTTAATAATTTATTTGTTTACATAATTGCAGATGCTACAGATAGTGGTTTTGATATTAAATGGCGATTGTTTTTAGAAACTTTGCACTCAACAAAAAAAAAGCAGAACACATGAGACGCACATACAGTAACTAATAAACAAGGCAGCTAAATAAGAACGCTATAAAATATAAAAAGTTGCATAAAAAATAACCGATGATAGCGTCAAACTACTATTTCAGATTCCAAATAAGAATATCTGTCTTAGCTGTTTCAAAATATTTATCCGACAGAATAAATCAGAATCAGCCAATCATAAATGTCCATAAATACAGAACTCGGCGATCAGGCGATGGAGAAATGCAAGAGGAGCGAAATGGGTCAATTTTAGGTAATAATGATCATGTACCAAAATTATTAAGTTTGGTACAAAAACTTAGTAACGATACATAAGTAGGTAGGTATAGGTAGTTCTAGAACAACTTTCTTGTATGCTATCGGCTCTCTCATACTCAAACACCACCTGTAAGTTTTCCGGCTGAAACGTTACATTATTAATTTTCGTTGTTTTATGTAGCGCTGCATTACTCATAATTTATTATAATTGACAGGAGTATACATATATAATACTAGCTGGACAATTATTCACTGAGAATTGCGGTGGCCTTGAGGTTGGGGTGCAAGGTTTGTGAGTCGCATCGTTGTGTGTGTGGGACCATGGTGGAGGAGAACGGCCATCATGGGCTCAGTTGTCAGAGGTGTGCAGGTCGGTTTGATATTATTCGTAGGGCTTTAGTGTCAGCGAATATACCTTGCGTCTTGAAGCCGCCTGGGCTGTGTCGTACGGACGGCAAGAGGCCGGATGGGCTAACGTTGGTGCCTTGGCAGAAGGGGCGCTGTCTGTTGTGGGACGCTACGTGTGTCGGCACTTTTGCTGTGTCCCATTTGAACCAGACGATGGGCCGACCCGGTTCTGCGGCGGAGAGCGCTGCCAGGCTTAAGCATACTAAGTATGCGGCTTTGCAGCCAACGTATGAATTTGTCCCTGTGGCAGTGGAGACGGGGGGACCTTGGGGTACGGATGCGCGGAATTTCGTGGGAGAGGTGGGGCGTAGGCTTAGGGACAGGGGGTGTGATCCCCGTTCTGGATCCTATCTGGTGCAAAGGATTTCCTCAGCTATTCAGCGGGGAAACGCGGCCAGCGTTAAGGGAACCTTTGCACCGGATACGACTCATGGCGGTGATTTAAAAAAAAACATTCGGTGTTGTTGTTTGTATAAATATTAACATTGGTTTGATAAAGCCTGTGGCGGATGAATTTTTTGTTTTTCATTTAGTTTTAAGTTTTAGTTTAATTAGTTTTAGCTACGATTTTATGACATGTACTTGTATTATGAATAAAGGATAGTTAATTTTATAAGTCTATGATTTATTGTGACATAATGTATTTTATTTTTAATGTAACGTGATTTTGAATATGTGATTTTTTTTCTCTTATTCTTTATGTAATTTGATTATTTGTAATTATGGATGTAACTATCTGAAATAAATGATACTAGTTACTACGCAGAGTTAAAGTCTAGTCAGTGCAACTGTAATTACGGAATGAAAGATATTGAGCATTCTTTGACTATGTTTTGACAATTATTTGATTCTGTTCATTGTTGTTTATTGTTTTGACACACAATTGACAATTAACGTATTCTTTCATTAGGTAGTGAAAGAATACTACACGAAGACTTGAAAAATTAACTACTTAGGTATCCCTATTAAAGCTTCTGTTGCCAGAGATTTACCCTGGTCTTTTAAATTTAAATTTATGCAATGTGACATCGAAACAGTAGTATACTTATACTAGGTACGATATAATTCTCCGCCGTTCCATCATGCCGCTGACAAATTAGTCAGCGGAGCAAAATCGAGTTTCGCTAGAAACTTGCTCAATTGGTACGAGCGACGAGTAAAGTTAGTTACACTAACTGCAAAACCTCGTTGCTGGAGGATGGGCCCTGACACTTCGGGGATTTCACTTATTAGATTTAAGGTGCTCACTTTGGCACGGTCGAGTACTTGCCTATTGAGAGTGGTTGAGTAGCTGTAATTCGATCAAATGCGGACCGCATAAGTTTGTGTGGTACCTACCGTATGGGAACTTCTGTAACGATCTTAGCCTGATTGTGTCGTGTTATACTACAAAAACCGGCCAAGTGCGAGTCGGACTCGCGCACGAGCGTTCCGTAGAAAGATTTTAACACTTTTCTCCGGTGTTTTAAGAAGTCCAGTGTTAGCAGAGCCCTGCTCCTAAGCAAACTGCACACAGTGTGTGGGTCAACTTATATTTGGAGTGGTTGTGCTATAAGAGCTACCTTCATACCAAATTTCAAGTTTCTAGGACAACTGGCAGTATCCTTTAGATTTTCTCAGTAAAGCGATTTGTATGGAAACCACCTTTTTAATGACTGTATCCTTTGATTGCGTTCACTTGGAAGGTTGATTTTTTAACAGCTTCAAGGGGCCGCAGGCTTGAGTATTTGATATTAATTTAAGCGTGCTAACTCCACGCGTTCCAGAGAAAAACAGACAGACGCACAACAAAGTGATCCTATAAGGGTTCCGTTTTTCCTTTTGAGGTACGGAACCCTAAAAAGTCGTTACCTTAAGTCACACAGCTTAAGTCACGAAAAGCATGTTAAGGGTGTTTGAAATAATTAACGGTACTTTGAAATAAGTCACCTCTTTTAATTTGACGCCATCCAATTGCGGCAATTTTAACACTTTGCTGTTTTCGCTCCGATAAGGTAATTTAAGTAAATTGAGGGTGTATTTTGAATAATTAACGCAACAACGAAAACAGTTTAGTTCCACACGTTCTATTTAATAGTTTTCTGTATTGTTTTTCGGTCAGTCACCTTAATATTGTATGTAAGTAAGTACTTATACAGTGACAGTGGCTAAAGCGCGAGTTTGAAACCCATGTTTACAGCATGTGCCTTCCATACGAACATACATTTTAAGGGCTAATGAACTTAAATTGGTACCTATCTTAAAAAATATAACTTTTTTTCATACTAATTAATTTGGCACGCAATGTATCGGTAACAAAGCTAACAACTGATATTTGCATTCAAATTTCACTCCTACTGAGAATATTAAAAAAAATAATAACTCTCCATTAAGTAATTAATTATTCCATCTTTTTAATAAAACAGATCTCAAGCACATTTTTATGTCTGTCTGTAGATTTCTCAGACCGATATAAGATGACCCCAGACTGCGTACATTTTGCTTAGGAGCAGGGTTCTGATGACACTGGACAACTTAAAACACTGGGGAAAAGCGTTAAAATCTTTCTACGGAACCCTCGTGCGTGAGTCCGACTCGCACTTGTCCGGTTTTTTTTTCACAATATTTGACGGTGATCGGGCATAAAAACTCAACTCTTAACTAAGTTTGTAACAAGAAAGTCACGGTTCCTTTGTATCAATTTCACGGTTTAATAACCGGTTTAATGACAATATAAAGCATCAATGTGTTTTGTGATATCTGAAAATGAACCTAAGAAAGAAAGGTACCTCGTGTGAGTTATCTTACAATGTTATGTGTTGTTGTTAGGTATATTACAATGACCACACTTTCCAATAAAATTATATGAAATACTCGTAGGTAACGACTTTTTTTATGTGACGTCAACGAGGCTTATGGTTTTTTAATAGGTTTATCAATAAATTAGCAGTCGGATTTTTTCCTTCACTTGTGCTGTAATACTTTGCCTAGTGCCAAATTTCATGATTCTTCGTCAATATTAAGTACCGAACAGGTTTAATGGTTTACTTTAATATTGACCAAATGAGTTCTACACGAACAAAGAGCTATTATCAATTTCTCCTCCCAAAAAGGTACCTACGGAAATTACAAATCAATATAAGTCACTTATGTGTCTCCGTACCTCCGAGCTATTAAATTACGAAGGATATAATTACACCTGTAATTAACTCAATTATATTCAGTAATGACCCTTAAAATATGTTAAATTGCCCCTTTAGAAGACTCATGTTATTCAGTATTTAAAATTTATAAGTTTTATTTATATAATTATAAGTTAAATATAAGTTAATATTTAAGTCGGTTATTAACGCTACTGTCCGTAAATTCCGAAACATAATTACGTACACTGTTTGAAAATATTTGAGTTATTAATTATTACTTTATTTATGACTACCCATCACATTCAGAGATGCCAATTAATATTTAATTAACCGACTTCAAAAAAGGAGGAGGTTCTACTTTCCACTGTATGTATTTTTATTTTACTTTTTTTTTAATTTTTTTTATGTATGTTCATCGATTACTCCGTCAATTGTAGACCGATTTTCAAAATTCTTTTTTTATTCGAAAGGGTCCTCCTGAGGTGGTCCCATTGTCACCAAGTCATGATCTGATGATGGGATCCTAGGGAAATCGAGGGCAACCCTCAAATTTTATAGGCACGTACTATATGTTTCATATGTTTAAGGTTATTCAAGTATTTGCGCCTGGTAGTCATCATCTCATGATGATGAGCTGATGATGGAAGGTACAACACCTTAGCGGTTAGGAGTTGGAGGATAATTCTGATAATGTTAAATCATTATTCGAAAGGGTATACTCCTGAGGTGGTCCCACTGTCACCAAATCATGATCTGATGATGGGATCTCAGGGAAATAGAGGGCAACCCTCAAATTTTATAGGCACGTATCATGTGTTTCATATATTTTTTAGGGCTGTCCACGTATTTGCGTCCGGTAGTCATCATCTCATGTTGATGAGCTGATGATGGAAGGTACAACTCCTTAACGGTTAGGAGTTGGAGGATAATTCTGAAAATGTTTAAATCAACGTAAAATTGTGAAATAAAAATCTTTTAACAAAAAAGTAAAACTGCCTTCAAAAAAAAACCTTAGAAAAAAAAGTATTAATTTACGTTTTTTTTCTAAGGTTTTTTTAAAATAATGATAAATAAATAAAATAAAATAAAATGCGTTTATTTCAGACAACAGAAACTAAAACCTAAAGTTTTATGGCCTAGCACTAAGCAGCAGAAATATGAAGTCGGTGCTTCGTCGAGGGTTCCGTAGAAAGATTTTAACGCTTTCCCCCAGTGTTTTAAGAAGTCCAGTGTAAGTAGAGCCCTGCTCCTAAGCAAAATGTATGCAGTGTGGGGTCAACTTATATTGGGCTGCGAAATCTAGAGATAGACTTATAAATTTAAGATTTTGAGACTTTTCTGAGTGGTTGTACTATAAGAGCTACCCTCATACCAAATTTCAAGTTTCTAGGACAACTGGAAGTACCCTTTAGGTTTTCAAAAAATGGCAATTTGTATGAAAACGACTTTTTAAAATGACTGTATCTTTTGATTGCGTTGACTTAGATGCTTGATTTTTTCACAGCTTCAAGGGACCACAGGTTTGAGTATTCGATATTAATTTCAGCATCCTACCTCCACGGGTTTCAGAGAAAAAGGGTCTTGACAGACAGACAGACGGACAACAAAGTGATCCTATAAGGGTTCCGTTTTTTCCTTTTGAGGTACGGAATCCTAAAAAACGTACTAAAATTTTACATTCTACTCTGAAACAGCCGTCACCGCTCTATTAGCTGTTCCGTGGAGGTGGAACAGGGCCAGTGTGTCTACACAGGTGGCATCCCACACTAGCATACATCCCACACTAGCATACATCCCATCCTCCATGGAATCAGTGACAGCCCATCCGGTCTCTTGCCGTCTTCCCTGTGGCGATACCCGGTGACTTCAGTCCAGTAGCGCCGGTACGGCAAGAGAGCGGCGAATGATGTACATATTTGTCTGCTCAAATATGCGTTGAACGAAATCGATTGTAAGCAATCTCCGCGAAGAATATATACATTATGAAATAATTAGTTACTTGGTAGTAGTTGTTTTAACAGCAGCTTGACTGATCTCCCCATGCGTCACTATAAGTCACAACACCATTGTCATCGTTGTCTTGAATTCGCATCTGTTGAAACTCAATTATCATAATTCGTCCATATCGTAAAATACGACTCATTCTTCACTTTCATATCAAAGTGTTTCGTCTTTGTTAGCTGTACCTACTATACAATTTTAAGAGTTGTAAACATCTTTAATGGCAAGACTTTAAATTTGTGGTGTGAAAGTAACAGGACATTAAACATCGTTAGATGATTATATCAATTATTTTGTCTTCATCAAAATGTATATTACTTCTAGTTGAAGTATTAAAAAAAATACTAGTAATTGGAATAATTCGTAAAAATATCGCAATTAATTTTGATGTATAAGTACAGTTTAAATTTATGTGTGACTAGAAACATTCCATTCGATATTAAATAAATATCATGGGACAATTGACACCAATTGACCTAGTCCCAAACTAGGCAAAGCCTGAATTATGGGTACTAGACAACGGATAAACATACTTATTATAGATAAATACATATAAATATTCAAGACCCGAGAACAAACATTCGTATTCATCATACAAACATCTGCCCCGACCCGGGATCGAACCCGGGACCTCAAACTTCATTGTCAGGGTCTCTAACCACTAGGCTAAGCTATCCGGTTGTCAAAATAATGATGTCTATGTATCTATTATTAGTATATGCGAATTTCGCTTTTGTAATATTATTTTGGTATGATTTTGAAGGAATAAACGTGACAAATTTTGACAATGACTTCAGCTAAGTATTGCAGTACATGTAGATGTATAGTTCACCCCCGCGCGATAAGGGACAAGCTAAAAGCAATTCTGTACAAGTTGTTTGTGTAATTGTACTTACTTTACTATTGCAATTGTTATGATTATTCTCTTCTCTTGTAACTAATTTATAAGTCGTGCCATAGTCTTACCAAGTGCGAGCAGCTGTAGTCAATTTGGAGTCGAAGTATTATTGCATTGCCAAACAAGGTTATGTTATGATCTTCACTGACTTGATATATATTAATATTAATCCTATGCCATACAGATCAGTCTATACCAAATAGACTTCACTAAGTTAGGAATTCGCTTTGCCGTGTGAATAAATTATATACCACTTGCGTCCTTTTACGTAAATAATTGAGTTTCTCTCTTTTCTTCAACCGCTATTCACACAATGCCGTCTCTCTCGTGACTCTTTTAATGTTCCTTCCGCTCTTGTGCCTTGCGCATAATTAGCGCATAATCCACGTGACAAGGGTGTTATCTGGGATATTTATTAGATACCGACACGACGGATGTTTGTTCCGGTTTTTGATAGAGATGAATGTGAAAAAAATTGAAAACCATATACTTATTAAGAAACTCTGAGCTGTGCCGTGGTCAGATAGCCAGACGGACATGACGTGATTATAAGAGATCCTTGTTCCTTGATTACGGGACCCTAAAAATGCTAAGTTGAAATAACAAAAATTGTTACTAGCACATACGAGTATGTTAAACGAAATAGGTACCTACTTAGTGACTCGTACAGTAGCTTATTTTAAACGGACAACTAAGTAGAGAATAACTATTATCAGTATTGCAAATTTACTTAGGATCATTGCAAAGCCCTATAAATGGGTTGGGTTGCGCCGCTTTAGTTTTAAATAAATCATACCCACTCTTTATACAATCAGGTCTAAATCCAATGTACCCACCAAAAAGGTTTTTAAACGGCGCGACGTGGTATTGTATCGATTTTGTATATTGATTACGATTTAGGGTAAATGTTCCCGTTAAAATACCTTCGCTCCCCGGTTGCTTTCTCGATGCATTGTTAATGCCGATAGAGTGCAGAGTTCTGCTGGGAATTGGCTGAACAGCCCGTTGCCGTAGGTACGCCTTTATGCGCAGTGAATAAAGAATATTGATGCTACAGCTTTTATAAATGGAGAAAGAGCAAGTTTACGAGTTTTTATTATCTTAAAAAAAATCCTAGTTCTCTATATACAAATTATTGATGCATGTATTGCTGTTCTGTTCTAAAATATAATTCGATGTAGATACTTAAAATGTTTTGAGTTGATATGTACCTATTGTCTACTCTTTCTGTTATTCGAAAAGTTTTTTTCACCACAGTAAAGCGTGAAGAAGAACGGTAAACATTGTCGAAGAACGCATCTTAGAAGTAGTTCACAAGGTGCTTGGTAGGTGTGTACTTATTGTTTAATATTTATGGGAATACTAACTGTTGGCCGCGACTTCATCTGCATAGAATTCGATTATCGCTATCCCACGATGAATTGTGCAATTTCTCGATGTAAAAAATAGCCTATGTTTTAATTATTGGGTAAGTATAAGCTATCTCCATTTTTTGTGTGATTGAGTAACAACTTTCGCATTTATAATAGGTACTAGTAGTTTTAGTAGGTTATAATAGCGTAGCATTAAGACTGGCACTGGCAGTGAATTTACTGTTACTAGAACTGACTGACTCTTATTATGAAAGCTAGACAAAGAGTTATAGTATAGTATAGTTATGCGGGCCACATATTGCAGCAAAAATATAGCCCGCTTAAAAACCCCATTAAGAAACGATGGCACCTAGGAAGTTGGTCAGAAAATGGTCCTTCACCTCTAAAAGTTATGTATGAACCATTAACTGATTGTTGTGCTAGATGCATCCTCGACGTTTTGATTGATAACAGGTATATTTTACAGTCCAAGGTGATTCCATTCATTGCCTCAATTGGACCACAAAAGATCGGTCTTACAAGTGATTCGATTTAACTTTATAGATGTGAAATCTAGAATGCAATTTAATTTGTGTTTTATTTGTGTAACAAACAAAGCAGTTGCTAATCAAAGTTTCACATTTCAAAAATCGTATCGCGAAACGAATTTATACGGTAAGTCAATCATATTTAATAGCACAAGATGGCGTTAAGTCGATGTCTAATACTTAGGGTAGTCTTGAGGTCTATTACATTACAACACTAGGTACTATATACATTACAATAACTCAGGCTACTTTAAACGAACACATTAAAAAATGTTTCCTGCATTTTTACTCAGTCGATTGGCCTCCGGGGATGACGCACGAGTAGCAGGAGAACTGATGTCACGAAAATAAAATGTTAATTTATGTGCTAGTACATTTAAGGAAACCCCCGTACTACGTATCAGTTAGTCATTGCATGCTTTGTTTTAATGCTACAGAAACTTTCGCGATCTTATTGAAGCAAAAATTAATATAATCGTCCCACGATAACTCTGCATAAGATATTAATTGGCAACCCAGAAAAATCACGCTGTGGTAATACTTTTTCATGACACTCAGACATTTCTTTAGTTATTAATAATAATGATAGTAGTAATCAAAAGCCGCTGTTTTTTTTTCAAATTATGGCTGTGTCCATTGGAGGACAATTTTCCAGTGTTTAGTAGGTTTTGTCGTTGTGCGGTAAAAAAAATCTAGAAAACGAAATTTGAGAGGTATTTTAATGGTGGATGGTGGACCTGTTTATGTTTAATCTAATCCAAAGTTCAAAACGTGTTGTTTGACTATAAATCAGTGTTGCCATAAACAAACTTTAGATTTCTACTGTTGTCAGTTCGTTGCAGAGTTATCGTGGGACGACTATATGGCACGGGAAATAAAGCAATAAAGCGTCCTAAAAATGATCAAGTACAGGAGTTTTCTAATCAATGTGAATAAATCAATCCGCAGATGTTTCCTCAACAATTAGAGTTTGATAGTGTGTAATGTAGAATAACTTAAAAAGCAAAGGCTATAATGTAAGGGAAATATTTGAATTAATGAAAATAATCGATTTATTGATTATTTTTGTTTTTATTTTTATGAAACATTCATAGAATGAAATTCAACATATAATGACAATGCAAAGAAAAATTCGTTAAGCAGCTGGACTTGAACCAGCAACCTCGGTAATCCGTACCACGCTCCACCAATTAAGCTATACTTAACGTTGGTGTACCTAACGAATTTTTCAATGCCTTGTGTCATATTTTATTCGGAAGATCTCTCCTCAGCGCCATCTATGAGTAGCTTAATCAAGCGGCTCACCCACTACGGAACTTCTACAGTTACGCATTAGTGGCAAGAGATGGAGCTATTTTCTGAATCAATGAAAATAATCGATTTATTGATTATTTTTGTTTTTATTTTTATGAAACATTCATAGAATGAAATTCAACATATAATGACAATGCAAAGAAAAATTCGTTAAGCAGCTGGACTTGAACCAGCAACCTCGGTAATCCGTACCACGCTCCACCAATTAAGCTATACTTAACGTTGGTGTACCTAACGAATTTTTCAATGCCTTGTGTCATATTTTATTTGGAAGATCTCTCCTCAGCGCCATCTATGAGTAGCTTAATCAAGCGGCTCACCCACTACGGAACTTCTACAGTTACGCATTAGTGGCAAGAGATGGAGCTATTTTCTGAATCAATGAAAATAATCGATTTATTGATTATTTTTGTTTTTATTTTTATGAAACATTCATAGAATGAAATTCAACATATAATGCTTAACGAATTTTTCTTTGCATTGTCATTATATGTTAAATATTTGAATTGCTCCACTGATAGTAAGATAAGTAGAGTTTGGAACTCTTGACTACAAAGTGCCCGTAGGCAAGATGCCTAAAGAATTAAGGTGCTCTAAGACGGGCAATTTTGGAGCAAAATAATTGCCAGTTAACAGTAGTGGATAAATCTGGGCCAATTAGTGGAGGAACCTGAGGAAAAATGCTTCGGCATTACTTTTAATTGCTCCAGAATTATTGTACCAGAATCATTGTACCAATATCATTCAAATACGATTTGGCGGTATAATTATGGTTGAACGTTGCAGGGCATCTTTAGAAGGTTGGATGACGTGAGTGCAATTGGCTAAGTTAAGTAAAGTTTTTTGAAGAGGTGAAAAAATTTTTTTTTCGACAGTCGTGGTAATCGAGGAACTGCAGCTCTTTTATTTTTATTTCCTATCATTAATTAGAAATATTTTTTCAAATGATCGAGAGGACAATACATTTGTGAGATTTATAATAATAATAAATACCGCAGACATTATTATTTTTTGACAATGTCAAAAGCGACAGTTGACGTGACAGTTAACGCAGTTTTTTATTTTTATTTTAGGCTAGTGCCAGGCACTAAGCTAATCAGCCAAACTAAGCTCACAATAAATGTCATCTCGGTCATTTAAAAAATATTTCTAATTAATGATAGGAAATAAAAATAAAAGATCCTCGCAGTTCCTCGATTACTAAGACGACGATTATCGAAAAAAAATCTAATTTGCACCTCTTCAAAAAACTTTTTTTATTTACTTAGCCAATTGAATTTCACACTTTGTGCGTAAGTCAGAGATGGCATGTAGCATTTACGCCAACAAGTGTCTTGACTAAGGTCTCTGATCGATCGTAAATCAGTCCACAAGTACTTGTTTATGCAAGACCTTGTCATTTACGTTCATACCAAGTCACGAGACCCATTATGAAAGCAAGTACTCGTAATTCTCAAGTAATTCGTTTGAAAATGTCTCTGGATACCCTTGATTAAACTTAAAGGTCGCTAGCGAAGTTTTAACTACGAACTAATGGCACATTAAACCTAAGTTTGATGTGTCAATATCATTAACCTGCCTGTAATAGACTTGGAAGAACAATGAGGTCATCTAGAAGCTGCTTATAGCGGCTGGTATAAGCACCTACCTTAAAACTATAGAGTCTATTGGCGTCCACACTTGTCCACACTTACAATTTTCTTTTGTTTCTTCGCTTACTGCTAACAACTTGGCCATAAACTCTTGGAAAACTTGTTAGTTGCCTTTCAAAGTCTGGATGCAGCAATTTTGTATCAAGATCTACAAGGGTAGATGACTGTCATCGACAGATATTGTAATAGTTATTACCAAGAATACGCTAATAAAACACCGGAAGGCAGGACGGCAGTAAAGAGATGCCTATCTCAGATCTTGAAACAATTACTTCTAATTATCTGCATCTTAGCCGTAAAGCTATGAAATATGCGAAACGGATATTGTTAATCCTACGTTACTATTGCATAATGTTAAAACCCTAGACTTCAATAATCACTGCTTTTGAGTATAGTCTTGAAGAGTTCTTTCATTTTGAAAACAGTGCTATAATTATTGTAACCGAGATTGGAAGATGAGAACAATTTTTTTTAACACAAAAGTAAGAAAATAAGGCCGTAATTTCACAGGCGTACTCTCGTTTTAAGTTTAATATTACTATACCTATTTGTTTAATTTCACTCTGTTATACTTATGGCTTTATTCATAAACGTTTGGCAAGCCTCCATTAGCTACAATAGGTTTTGTCTTCTTCTTACTAACGAAAATGTCAATGTGACAAAAAAGGACGAACGAACTTTAACGGCAATTTAGTTAAAATAGGTTTATGAATAACAGGGTTAGTCTCTGGCCTCTGGAGTATACGTCCTACAGAGCACGAGAGGACGCTAAGTAAGTAATATCGTCACTAACTAAACTTTACACTTAAACCTAAGGGAAAATGTTTGTTTATAAACGGAATTTACGACGCCTACAAATCTCGGCGGCAACACGGTTTAGGGTTTAGTAAACAATAAACAATTTACGATTAATTAATTCTATGGCACGTCCGAAGTGGAATGAAGAGAAGTTTGTGAAGTCTCGGGAGTCTAGTTCGAATGAGGTTTTAAACTTTATTCGTCATTTTCTCACTTACTTTAGAATTGGAGAAATGGAACAAAGACGAGCCAAGAGGAGTGGGCACTACTTACTTTTTCAATAATGATTGACAGCTTAATTTTTCATAAAAACATGTCCTTTAGCTGACTTAACTAACACACAAAGTATCAACTACCCAGTCTTTATAGTTTCAGATTAACATCGTTTTTTTACGCTTGGAAAATGTGCCTTTAAACATGTCCCGTGTTAGGGGCAACAGGGAGTCTGTGGGGCTCTCCCATTGTGAGAGCATTAAGAGACACCGCGACACCCACCAGGCCGCCCCAATATGGAGCCCCTCACTGCGCCCCGAGATGGTATGGGCGCTCTTCGGAGACGACACTGGACAATGCAAGTTCGGGATTCCCCGCCAGATTAACATCTGCCATAACCTTGCTTTAACTTAATTTTAGTCATACTTTTGACCATGATGTAGAGTTTGTAGAGTCAGGGCATCAGGCTTAGCTTTTCTAGAGAACTCTTTCTTTTTAACAGTGAAACCGTTTTGAAATTATCAACCAAATTTACATGATGTCGGTGATATTGTATAATAATCAGCATAAAGGAAGAAGGAATCGTATTATTATAAAGTTTCCGCCTCCATGTGGGGGTGTGTGATAAAAGTACACATAATGGAGTCCCTTTTCTAAGTAGGTAAGTGATAATAGTAAAACGTAGTTTATTTGACCGCACTTAAATTAGCGCAGCCTAATGTGAATGTCACATTAAATCCCTGTGTCACATTGAATAAGCTGAATATTTCACGTAAATATTTTCCGTTTATGAAAAAGTTAGTTCATTAGATTTTTAGATTTTAAATTAACTTATTTACTCAACATTAAAATTACATTATATAAATACCACATGTCAAAATATAAGGATTTTTATTGAGATCGTCAAAAAAATCATAAACAAACGAAAATAATAAGTTATAAAACAATTAATAATAAATACAATGTCAAAAATAGTTTCGTTATATAATTGTCAGTTGTTTATTTTATTGTTTTAGTTTAGTTTATATTTATTAAGTTTCTTCATTCATGTGTGGTTATGAAAACATAAATTGATATTGTCAGCGGTATTAGAAATTGTTCAAATGTTATTTAAATCTCCCAAGGCAACCAATTAAAACTTATCTCCTTGTTAATTAAAATTTGAACATAATTAATAACATCTTATTAGTAAATACCTATCTATTCAGAAGACCACCTGTCTTTACATTTGCGTACGTTCAATGTTTTCATACTTATTGAACGAGATATGTGACAATTTACTTTTTAAATATCTTTTTTATTTAACGGTCACCGCCTCCTACGTTAAATATTTTAAATATTTTCGTATTTTTTATTTAGGTAATTAAGAAATCAGGATAACTACATATTTGTTTAATTTTAGTCACAAAATAATTTATTAGCAGCTTTTAAAATTATATCACATCTCGAAAACTTAAATAACATTTCGCTTCCGAAAATGTGTTACACCTTGTATTCACTAGTTTGCGGATTAACTCAAAACTCACCCCGTAACTAATGCTCCTAAAACCTAGTCCGTAAATTTAAGCACTACAACCACGAACAGTTCACACTTTGTCAACAATCACTACACTCATGTTCACTCGTGCTGTTGCATAAAAGTTTTATAATAGCCCAAATATTGGGCAAAGTGTTGTGCTCATATTTGTAAACATGGACCGTAAACAACGTGCTGGGAGCGTCGTGTTCGCAACAGCGGTGTGCGTTCAACGACTAGCGAAATTAGACTGCCGGGGATATTTGCTCGCTCGCGGCGAGTGGAGCAAGCAACTGAAGACAATTTTACAGGGATGATGGTTTATTGCTTTTCGAAGACGAAGTTGGATCAGCAAACGCAGTTGAGTGTACGTGCATTGTAATTTGAAATAGGACGGAGTTTGACGACGTGGTAAATTGTAAATTGCAAATCACGTGGCTGCGGGTAATAATTGCGGATGCATGTTGAACCGCGTAAGTTTTTCCTCAATTTTTATATTATTACCCACCCATGTCTGTCTGTTCTAAAAACATGAAAAAAATAAGAGCAAGACATGCAAGCAGGTCTCCTTTTAATTTCATTCTATCATAAAAAATACATAAATTTGAGTGTGAAATATTTTATTTACATTTAAGTTTGGATCCAGGATCCCCGTTGTATTCCAGTCCCGAAAAAATCGGGATTACATTTGACAGATTTGGGATTTACGAGATTAGCATTTTTTTAAATACATACCTGTTCTGTTTTTTCATTACCTGTCTACTATCCCGTGATCCCGGTATTATCTGCAGACAATCCTGGAGTCGTGGGATTGGAAAAAACTGCCGAGATCGAATTCTTTACATACGGTCCAAAAATCACGATTATCTGTACTTAGATATCTAAATAATCTTCCCGATCACCGTCTAAAGTATCTAGATTAAGCTCGGGGTCACCTGTATAATTGGTTATTTTATCCAAGCTTTTAAGTTGTTGAAGCTTTTTCTCTACTTACTGACTCCTAAAAAAATCCTCAAAATTACCATAAATATGGAAGTAGGTA
Source organism: Clepsis dumicolana (assembly GCA_963691665.1). Taxonomy (NCBI): domain Eukaryota; kingdom Metazoa; phylum Arthropoda; class Insecta; order Lepidoptera; family Tortricidae; genus Clepsis; species Clepsis dumicolana. The sequence goes on from OY829506.1 coordinate 5,075,530, forward strand.
TCATAAACATGGCTTCATTCTTGAAAATGAGTGTCCTTAGTCGGCAGTTAAAATAATGAGGTGTCCAAAGTTCATAAAGGGAACAAAATTTCGCTGTTCCTAATGGACTACATCTTGGGAGTGAAAACATTATGGTAATAGTGTTATATTTTATTGTCTATACTTTGTTACTTAATCCTGTTAAATAAACAACAGGTTGCTTGAGTAGAAATCCGACGATTTTGCACTTTCACCGTAAATTCTTTTACCTGCTTCTTCACCTTCCCTTTTATAGTCAGACAAGTCAATTAATTCTAGTTTCCGTTACACGTAAACATTTGGCAGTTTATAGTCGTCTTTGAAACTAAAAAGAAAGAAAGATTTGAAACTGATTGCAACTTTTTTAGTTATCTCGATTTTTTGAGTTATGACGACCGAATAGCCTAGTGATTAGAGACCCTGACTGTGAAGCTTGAGGTCCCGGGTTCGAATCCCAGTCGGGGCAGATGTTTGTATAATGAATACAAATGTTTTTTTTCGGGTCTTGGATGTTTAATATGTATATAAGTATGTATTTATCTATATAAATATGTTCATCCGTTGTCTAGTACCCATAGTACAGGCTTTGCCTAGTTTGGGACTAGGTCAATTGGTGTCAATTGTCTCATGATATTTATTTATTTTATTTATTTATTATTTGAAAGTTTCATCATCATCATCATCACGTCAGCCAAAAGACGTCCACTGCTGGACATAGGCCTCCCCCAAGGCTCTCCACTCAGACCGGTCTTGTGCTTTCCGCATCCAAGTTTGAAAGTTTGAAACGATGTATTGTCCATATAGTTTTCATAAACATCTTTTTTGTAAAGTGATAAAAAAGACAAGTCAAGGAAGTACACAAATATTTGTAACTGAATGATAACTTAAAGTCTCTCTATTTATTTATAGTGTTCTACATTTTGAAATTAAAATCTCGTTTAAAAAAAGCGACTACACATGGTCTTTCCGTGTAAGTATTACCCTTCATTATTTTGTGGTATTTCACAAACCTTCATTTTTACCAATAACTTTTTAGCGCATAACTTGCCCTTTGACTGCACAATACTTTGACTTACTGCCTCGCAAGCACTGTATTGGAAGTCTGGGACATTTGAGTATTTTACAAATTTAACTATGTAGGTATTTACGAAGATAAGAATATACCATGGGTAAGATAAATATTTTGCAAATTAAGTTCATAAAATTCGTTTCTGACAGGTTTTGTCGAACAACCTAAATAGCTGTTTTATGAAAATGCGGTTAAACTTACTTCAGCATACCTACCGTTAGAGCATGTAATTAATAGCTAACACTCCCCGAGTTACAGAGTTACCGAGTAATACTTAAGCACCCGTTTGCGAGGTTATCAACCGTGACCAAACAAGTTAATCCTCACAAGGAATAATTAAGATTAGTTCGCGTGTCGGTAAAAGTGAAATGTCAACATTTTCAAGTAATAACTACTTTTCTTGCTACTAATTAAATTAATGATAAAGTTGCATTTTGTAGAGCAGTGGAGATGCGTGACAACGGGTTCTTAAATTACCTTTTATTCGCTTCAATGGAGGAAAAAGTTTAAACGCTTATGGGAAAAGCAAAACATTAGCTTGTTTAGTTTCTGTTTTGGTTGTATAATGATAATGTAAGTATTATTGGTTACGTAAGTATGTATTTATCTAGAATACTGGATTAGCATGACTCTTTATTTCAGTGAAAATAAACGATTTATTGATTATTTTTGTTTTTATTTTTATGAAACATTCATAGAATGAAATTCAACATACAATGACAATGCAAAGAAAAATTCGTTAAGCAGCTGGACCCTGGTCCATTCAATCAATCATTCAGTCAATTTTTCTTTGCATTGTCATTGTATGTTCTTTATTTCAGATTTATTAACACAACCGAACTTGTGGTTCAAGAACCCAGAGACCTTAAATAACTAGAATATTTACAGGAACACTTTTTTTTTTTTTTTATTAATGGCTTTTGTCCAGTAGGACAATTTTGCCAGCGTCAAAGTTGAGAGCTACAGGTGATCGGTGTCCAAATGTCGTTTACTCAGCAGCGCTGTCACATGATCGGTTGGGTTATGTTTTAGTACTCGCTACCTACAACAAAGGCAAAGAAAGGTTCTACACCCGGCATCCGATACAATGAACAACAGAAGACAAATAGACGAGGGCGAGGGTGGGACGACAAAAATAGAAAACAAAATTAAAATTAGAGGAAAAACAGACGAGCGGTATCACAGCTTTATATTAAAATGGGAAATGAATTTTGTTAGGATGTCTATGAAACTAGTATTAACAAATGTAAGGGTAAAACTTAAATTTTGTAGGGCGGGGGATAAAGTCAGGGAGGTGGTCATATAGAGAGACGGGGACATTAGGGCAATTAAAAAAAATATGGTCCGGTGTGCCAGGAACACTTTCTTAAAGATTAATAAAACCTCAAATGGGTCATACCTAACCAAAACACATTATACCCTCCTTTGCGTTTCGCAGTTGGGTAAAAATAATCTTACTACAGTAGAGTGTTTTAGACATTTTGAACTTAAAAAGCACAACGCTGTGTGAGAAGGTGAGTTTCACCTAGGCTAAATTTTGCACGCTTCTGTCCAAAAATCCCAAGATAGTGTTTATCCATAATTATGTATTCGTATGCATACAACATCCATGTAAATTTGTGAAAGTGCGTAAATAGGTACTCGCATAATTAGGTGTGTGGTTAGGTGTGTGTGTATTAGGTGTGTGATTAGGTGTGTTAGGTGTGGTATTGTCTACCATACCTGTTTTCTGTAATCTCTTTGTACTATTTTGTGGTTTTCAATAAAGAATATTTGTATTGTATTGTATTGTATGTGTTATACCTGACAATTAGGTACCTGACAAATCTTTGTGGGTAACTAGATATAGCTGTCAGCTGCATTGAGTCTCTTTCGCAATTCGGCTCAAAGGGATATCGATACGAATAGGTCAGCGTCGTTTGAGCCGAACTAGAATGTTGGTTTGTATCATATGTCAGCCACGAAACGAACATTTACGAAAGCATGTTGTAGATGTATGCAATGCACTCTAGGTGGCATTTCACTTGGGCGCATTTGATTTGCCTAACGCTTTTCATTCATTTCTCTCCTTCAGGTGAAAAACTAAATAGACACAAATATTAATTGCAAATATCTGCTCTACGGTCAACTAGCAAAGCATAGTATGGATGCCGGTAAATTTTGATTCATGAATGATTTGAATTAGAATTTGGATTGAATGTGTGTAGTAAGCTAGTATGAATCATTATGGATTTTGTTGGCGATAAAAGTATATATTTTTTAGTTTAATTAAATTTTTTGTTTATTGAGTAATGAGCGTGAAAACAGAGTAGAAAATTTTAGTATCTTGTACGCTGGTTACGAATGTCGGTGCAAGAAAATTTTCCCGCCTACGTCTTAATAGTTATATAAATACGATACGCTCCCGTGGCAGAATTCTCAATACCTAGTGAGAATTTCAGACATCCTTCCTCACTTCATCCCGTATCTGCGACATAAAGAGAGACCTCTATACAAAATTTCAGCTTTATAGGGTCAATAGTTTGGCATTGATGAATCACTCAGCAGAACTTTTCTTTTTATTATGGTATTCTAGTGACCCACCCCAGCTTCACAATTATTTCAAAGGTATACATAAAAACCTTCCGGAAAAGATTATATATGTGATAGTCAATGTTTTTGAGTTTATCACGTTCAGACTGACAGAGAGACGCGGTGGGGGCTTTAATTTATAAATAGTAATAAGTAAATGTAAAAATTAGTTAAGGTACAGTACCGGAAATTTATCTGACGCGATGACGGCGTCTCGTTGGTGAATACAGTGTTGCGATTTCCGCGGTAAATAAATACTTACGTATTAATTTGACATTGACAAAAATGACTTTGTGCCAAGTTTCATTCAATAATGGTCTTTCCAGAATCCTTTGGTGTAGATTTGGCTACACCTAAGTACGCAAAGTAACGCCTTGTCGAATTAGTCAAGTCTACATCATCAGCATGTTAATTTGTAAGAACTGTGGTATGTTACATAATATCCTTATGCGAATGCGAATTCCTCGTTGCGTACGTATGTAATTAGTCATTTGTTTTGTATGTAGGTACTTCATTTGTCTTCGCCCCGGGTGTTTCCCCGTTTCGTACGAGACATTTCGTATTGGTATGACGTCACGTGCCAGTGCCACTGATGCATTGTTGTTAGGTTGTTTGTAACTACTGCTGTCTTAACAAAGAAGTCGCTGCATGCATGGCATCTGGCTTCGAGTTTCCAAGTTGGAAAATTTTAACTGCAACATACTTACCTACTTAAACCAGTAAGCTTTGCCACAAGCAGATTACCGAATTTGCAGTCGCACATAAGCTCAACAGAACCAAAGATACAGAACCATACATAGGTATTGTAAGTATACTTAGATAATAAAATCGGCCCATGCGATCGGTCTCTAGAGTGCCATAAAGGAACAAACATACATACATAGGCTGATAAACACATTACCCTCCTTTGCGTTTCGCAGTCGGGTAAAAAAAACAGAACTGCCCGCTCTCCTGGGCCGTTTTTTATGAGACTTCCGTTTGTAAATTGTAACTTGTAGCTTCATAAAACACGGCCCTGCAGTCTCAATGAGGGCTATCGCGAGTCGAAAATCCACTAGGAACGCTAGAGTCGAGTGAGGTCTATCGGTCAATTTCCACCAATCATAGGCCAGTATCTTGTCTCTCATTGGTGGAGAATGACAGATAGACATTGCTGATTGGTTAGGTAATTTAAAAAACTAAATGTGTCTTAGTGTCTGGTGCCTTTAGCTGGGTGCATCAACACTAAAGCCAAACACAATATTGTGTCGTGTTGTATTAATTATGAAACTGCAAATTGACATATTTTTATGCAACAAGGAAGGCAAACGAGCGAGGTTGAAATTCACGGTATATGATAATTTACAGTCTTCGTTGGAAATCACAATGGGCTGTCCATCTAAGGCAGCATTCTGCAACCGTCAGACACAGCTCAGAATACTCGTGTCACTCTGAGAGGTATTCATAACAAAATAGCTAGCCCGCAAGAACTAGGTCAAGAGGCAAACGCGGAGACAATGGCTCCCCGACAAGCTGTTGTTTGAACTTTGTAATAACTTTTTGGTAAAAGGAAATTCGTAAAGGTTTTCTTTGAAATTGCTGGGAGCTTTCACGCCTCGCCGTGTTGTGGAACAAAACACTGGTGAGTAGGAATTCGGATCGGGGAAGTAAAGTTGTTTTCAAAATCAAATACCTACCTGCATTGTATTTAAGTATCCGTAATTCGTATTCGTACTAAACTCATAATGATAAAGTTGAAATCACCATTATATAAGTTAATAATGTTCCACCATCACCTCCATATTAGACGCCATGGTTAAAACAGCATCGTTATAAGTACCTACTTACTTATTATGCCTACCGGCCCTAGTCCTTTACCACGGCACCGCTGCGGTGGGTGATGTTGGCGGTGCATTTACTTGTACATATTTACTACATTCAACTTCTCAGCTACTACCTGACAGTCAGACATAAGTACAACCACGTGGTTTTTGTTATTTTCTAGCCATTTTCGACTAAGTATATTATAAACGCCTCTTAAAATTTTCATAGCAACAATTTGCAAGACCCACCTTTAACATTAATTCTGAAAGAAAAAAACGTTATACGACCGATCCATTAAAGGCGATAATGCGTTAATTAATTATGCGAAATTAAAATTGAATTTCGCATAAATACTTACTAGGTTTTGAAACTTAAATAAATGATTTTTTGTATATTTAATTTTATGTATAGCGCAAACTTTTCTTGACGTTGAATTTCTTGACATGAGAAAACGAAACGCAAAATTTTGACATTGACACTGACAGTGACAGTTGACTGGCAGTAAGTAAAGTACTTCTTGTAAACACCAGAGGTTAGGAAATTATTATGAAACAATTTCGCAAGCACTACTGAATAATATTCAAATCCTTTGCATAAGTGCAGTAAATTTTAAATATTTTACCATGAAGACTGAAGAAGCGGCGACTCCTCGCGACTGCTTGAGCTGTAGAGTAGTCGGCGCAGTAGGTCTCGTCGGCATTGGAGGTTACCTCGCGAACCTAGCTTTTAAAAACAAAACTCTGCCGGGAAGGATTTTGGTTTCTACACTATCCCTCAGTAAGTTGTATATCATTTTTGCATTTAAAGTTATTAAAGGTGTTTGTTTCTGTTAACAGTGATATTTTTCAGTTTTGTCCAATGACTCGAAAAATCCGCTGGGAACGCCAGTGTCGAGTAGAGTTGTGCCTGCTCGGTCTTTAATGGGAGCGCTCCGATCTCGTTCAATCGGTGATAGGAACTAGTTCGGACTTTTAGTTCCTTTAATTCAGTAGTTCAGTGAACGAGGTAGAACTGTTTTGATCTGTGAAGGACACGAAACCGAATGATAGTTGTTCATCACACTCGCAGTTGCTCTAGAGACACTTTGAACGAGCGCTATTTATCTCGCTCGCACCGCGGCCGCGCTGCGTTGCCTTGCTCGGTCACTCTCACTCGCTCCGTTCCGCTCAAGCATTGATCCACTCCACTCCTCTACCTACTGAACTAAAGGAGCTGTCATATCCATGATAATATGGGGGTAGAACTCCTTTGCTTTTTGTAATAAAAAGTGATTGATGTAGGGTACACTCATATTCTGATGCAACACACTAAGTACAGCTCCCTAGCTCAATAAACCGATTATCAAGTGTTATGGTGTTTTAATGGACATAATAGGAGCGAAGACCAATTCAAATCTTGTGAAAGGATTTAGTTCCTTTCGGTCCGCGACGGGAATTCATTCCTAACAGTTCTTAGTTCCTGACCGACTCAAGCCTAGTGTCGAGTGAGGTCTATCTGTCATTCTCCACCAATGAGAGACAAGCTGCTGGCCTGCAATTGGTGGAAATTGACAGTGAGACCTCACTTTTGACACTAGCAATCCTAGCGGATCTTTGACTCACAATAGCCCTCAGCCGTGATAGCCTAGTGGTTTCACTTGAGGCATCTTAAGCAGAGGGTCATGTTCTGAGACACCTCTGATTTTTTGGAGTTTATTTGCGAAATTACATTGAGGAAACCTGCACATTCCTGCGAAGCAATTCAATAGTGAACCCCCTGAGGGCCCATATAATAGCAGCACATGAATCTGCTGGGGTTAATGTTGATAATCCAATTAGCTGGTAAATATTGCTGTCGCAGAAGAGTGGTGCAAGTAGAGTTACCTTTGACGACCGGATGACCTAGTGGTTAGCGACCCTAACTATGAAGCTTGAGGTCCCGGGTTCGAATCCCGGTCGGGGCAGATGTTTGTATGATGAATATTAATGTTTGTTCTCGGGTCTTTGATGTTTATTATGTACATAAGTGTGTATTTATCTATATAAGGATGTTTATCCGTTGTCTAGTACCCATAGTACAGGCTTTGCCTAGTTTGAGACTAGGTCAATCGGTGTCAATTTGTCCCATGATATTTATTATTATTTATTACCTTGTTGTGCACTTGAGTGCTACAGTTCTTTTGCCTTCCGGAACTGCCCCGAGGAAAACCAGTGCTTAAACTTAACCCCGGAGTATATTAGTTTGTTTTGCTGTCTGCATAATTATGTTGAAGATGACTGAATAAATAACTTTCTTCATTGAAACTTGTCAATTTTGAATATGAATGAAATTAAGATGTTTACATAGAAATTTACTGCTGTTTAAACCTTGAAGTTTTTCTTCTTCAATCAATTCAGTGTGGGTTCTTATTTATTGCACACAGAATTGCATTATATTGTAGCTGCTTAAGGATTATACAGGATTTGTTTTAATGAACCATCAAGACTTCAGTCAGAGGTTGAGTATGTCTAAATGAGCACCTTTGAAGTTTTTTTTTGAAAAATGAAAATTAAAAAAAAATCCCATATACATATGAATTGACAACCAGCAGAGTAGAGGTAATGAATGTATAGGAGATTTTTTTTTAAAGTATAAATTAAAAACCTTACATTAATTTGGTGTTCATTTAGACTTACTCAACCCCTTGCAGAGGGTCAATTCGATTTTACATGATGCAGCATTCGTTTGTTTGTAGAAAGTTTATGTCTAAGTTTTGTATTTTTATTTTCTAATTTTGAGTTAAATAAAAGAAATAATGATAATAATAATTTATTTAAACTACAACACAACATTGCCATATTTTACTTCATTTTTGTTTATGAGTTCATGACCTGTGTAGGTAATTATTGATCAAAGTATTTTATTAAACCTAGGTAGTTTCTAACATACAATGACAATGCAAAGAAAAATCCGTTAAGCAGCTGGACTTGAACCAGCAACCTCGGTAATCCGTACCACGCTCCACCAATTAAGCTATACTTAATGTTGGTGTACCTAACGAATTTTTCAATGCCTTGTGTCATATTTTTATTTGGAAGATCTCTCCTCAGCGCCATCTATGAGTAGCTTAATCAAGCGGCTCACCCACTACGGAACTTCTACAGTTACGCATTAGTGGCAAGAGATGGAGCTATTTTCTGAATCAATGAAAATAATCGATTTATTGATTATTTTTGTTTTTATTTTCATTGATTTAGGTAGTTTCTGTCTAGATGAGTTGGTATATCAATTGTTGCATCATGTTAACAATAGGTTTTTTAATATAATTTAGTATTTTTATTTTTCTTTGTTACAGCTTTTGTCAGTCTGGGGATAGCGAGATATAAGCAGACATTCCCGTTTGAGAAAAGGATTGAAAAGGCGTAGTATGAAAATAATAAAATAATCATTAAGAGCAATAATTGTACGTAGGTATACTATACAGTCATGCATAGTAAGTAATTTATTCGTAATATTAAACTAGTACTTAACCTTAGTACCAGTAAAATTGTTGGTAACAGCATAATGCATTTTTTCATTTTAGTCATTGATTCTAGCCTTTTATCCTACCTTACCTTACCCGCTATACCATGAGGCCCTCTACACAAAAACCGTTGAACTAACTAGAATACCGTTAAAATTCCCCTTGCTTTTATCATTTGCTGAAAGCTGAACCATCAATACCTTCAGCCAAGAGCATCTCATTCATTTAAGTGTTCCATTAGCGTCATAGATGGCGCTGATATTAACACTAACGAATGACCTTTGACATATTCTATTGTATCTTTTTTTAGTCTAATTCTCCACACAAGATAACACAATATCATTATTTTATACTTGATAGTAATTGATTATTAATGACGCCTAAATGGAACTGTTACATAATTAGTATTTTAAGACCTAATGTAGAGTTGCATACATTAGGTAGTTACTTTATCTATACATAATTATTATAAGTACCTACTCTAACATGGGTTCAGAGCCGAAGGTATAATAAACCTGTCATGTCATACCGAACTGAGGTTTTTTAACGATTTTTTTTTTATTGAGGCATAGGTATTTTTATATTTTATCTGTTGGTTTTTGAAGATAAAGCTGACTGTCGTAAAGATGATCATTACCTACGGATTCTGAACGCTCAATAGAGTATAATTTATTAAGCATTAGGTATGGTAGGTCCTTCTCGCCAGTCAGCAAAATAGCCTATCACTCGTTCCTAAATATTGCTTGATTGATGAATCTGTTTTGCAAGTTGTGGAAACTATTAACTAATTCACTTTTGGTTCGTAATTTGTCGGTAACTTTTTACTTGGAAACTTATTAAGTTTATTGTTACTTGTTGAATAAAAGATTAATTCGGTGCCTAACATTTAGTACCTTACAGGTAAAATCATCAATCAATGATTAGGTAAGTTTAAGTTCGTACTTAGTTTACTTGGCAAGACCTTTGTTCCCGACTGTTATTTCTTTAACTTTTTCAGTGCGTACATAGATACTAATATTGGTAAAATTGGGTAAACATAGCGAAGCGTAGTAAAAACCTATTGCCTATTGTATTGTCCTACTAGGTACTTACCTATAAATTGATTATGGACTCCAGAAGCTTGGGTCGCGTATACCGCCATAATTACCTTAACGAACCTGATTAAATTGTGCCCAGTAAGCGCTCTACGAGGCTAAGAAGCTGTTGCTTATTTTGTCGCCAATGTGAACCTTTTTAATAAAACTAGCCCTAAGGGTCTACCTCTATATAGGGATACTGATGATAGTCTCAAAAGCTAAAATAAGCTTATAGGGATGTTGATCTATAATATATTTTATTATTTGCCAAGAAGAAAGCGCGGCGGTTCCGAGCGTATTCGTGCAACAATACGAGCGCGTGGGCAGAGATACGGCAGCCAAGCAAGAGCGCCCGGCGCGGTCGAAGTACACCCCCGCATACCCCTCGCGCGCCCTAGTGCTGGGCGCAACGCGGGCGTAGAAAGTCCGGCAATAGTGCAGGCGTGTAAAGCGGTGCCACACTGTTTGATGTGTAGTGCGGCGCATAGTGCGGCGCCACAAGCTTCTTATATTAAGTTTATTAGAGGGAATACAAAATGCCTGATCAGTGGAGTTCAGGGTGGGGTGCTTACTTGGCGATCTATACAAACTTAACCTAAGTAAGTAGTCTGGCCATCGAAATATAAACCTAGTATCTTCTAGGTTTATATTTCAAAGTGTATTTAAGTCATTACTGAAATATGCTCCCAAACGATCTTCGTCGTGATGCGGCATGAAGTCCGGACTTCCTCCTTTTTTTTGAAGTCGGTTGAAAAAAAATTGAAAAGAAAATGCGTGAGCTTATAAAGCGGACGAGTTGGTAATGTGGACGAGTCGGGAATGTGGACGAGTTAGGAAAGCAGACGAGTTGGGAATGTAGACGAGTTAGGAAAACGGACTAGTTGGAAATGTAGAGGAAATGGGAAGCGGACGAGTTGGGAATGTGGACTAAACGGGATTATTGACGAACTAGGTAGTTGACAAAATGGGAATGTGGACAAAGTGAACCTAAACGGTCTCTGAGACGGCAAAATTAAAGATAGATATTTTTTATCGTCAGTAGATCAAAACCAGAGCTAGATTGAATATTGGGAATGGCTGAAATCGTTAAATCATCCTCTGTAACACGTTGGTGCAGCCCATTGCACCAACACGCTGGGCCAACACTGACCTAACCAATGAATATCTATACTATACATACCGTTATTCGATTACGTTCTCACATGCGACGAGCGTGCGCGAAGCCTAATCAATGATCTATTGACACAATTTTTTATCCTTCGAATGTTTTGACTTGAACAATGGAGAAAGCCCACTGAGGCACGCGGTACTCGCGCTCCATAGAAAAATATAGCTTAGCTATTAACGCAATGGGTTTAATTTTTGGGTTTAAATACTGACTGTCTGATTGATAAAAGAACACTTGTACACGGCAAAGATTTGCTTTTTGTTGCCACATTGAGGCCAAAAATAATGTACTTTACATAATAGGCATCTGGCCGATTTATTATCACATTTTTTCTTCGAACACATGTAGGTTGCATAACTCCTTAATGACGATGCCATTGGGGGACCAAATTATTGGCCAAAATCTTAAAAATTGGGTCAATGCTTTTAAGTTTTTCTATTGGTCATCTTTCGCACCAAGTACAGGGTAGGTAAGTACACCAGGTTTGATAACCGTAAAAGGTGGTGAATATGTTGGCATACTATACTATTAATGTTATCCTATCCCAAAATATTTGCGGCTGTGTAAAGGCATGACTATTCAACGTAGGAAGAGATTAGCGGACTATCGAGATGGATCACAAACTCGCAAACTTTATCGGCTCTTTATTGCCGTCAGGGGATGTTATTCTCTTAGATTGTTCAGGGCTCTTTCAGCGTTGAAGTGTCAAATACTAGCGCTCGTGACTGCGAGTGAGGCTGCATTAGAGAAAAACATTACATACAGAATCAGTTAAAAGCGTGGAGGTGAAACAAAGTGAAGTGATTGATCCCTAGATTTTTACAAAAGCTGTTTAGCTGGCAAATCGGTATTTATTAATTGCGCTGTAATTTTAAGTTGAAATCAATTCTTCATCCAACTGTCCTTAGGAACTCCTAAGGCTGACTCTTCACATGGGTACGAGTACGTATTTGTTTTCACGTTGCGCTATTTCTATCTCTGTTGCCGTCGCTCTCGTCACAAACGATATACCTAGTGCATTTCTTTCCTAAAGCAAATATTTTGACGAATACGGCGGAGTGAAGTGTCATCCTAAAAAAGTACCAAATCCAGTTGGTCATGGTGTCCCTACATAATTATAATTTTATTACGCACTAGCCAAGTCATTTTGTCCTTCGGGAGGCCTCTTATTTCGTGACATAATGAACGACTAACACATAAGCTTGCCTCTTAAATAAGTAACTCTATACCAACGTCTTCCAAACGATCTTGAGATATTACTGCACCGAAATACGTGGAAAGTAATTTATATGTAAGAAGTTAGAACAAATGAACTTGCATAAAACATTTTTAATTCAATTCAAGAAGGCAGAATAATTTTCCAGCAGTCTTGTGAATGATTTGAAAATAAAATATAAATAATAACGTATAGGACGCGTCTACGCAATACTTATATACAGGTAAGTACTTAATAGTTTGTTAGGTTATGTTTGTATCACTGTATTTTTCGAAACCGTTTCATTTCGGTTTTCGTCCTCAATATAGGAAGTGTATGTTTAGGCATCATCCACGAGTAAGTGCAGTCGCCAACAAATAGCTGTATATTGCACCGTCCTTATATTAGGTGCTTGAAAACACGTGACACTAACGATAAGTTTGTAAGAAAGTAAGTTGACATGAGTGTAAACATGTGCTGTAGGTACCTACTTATCACAAGAAACACCCAAGGCGATTCCCTATAAGTGTAGGTACCTTAAACCTACCACCTGATAAAAAGTGTAGATGAGGCCAAAGATGTACCTTATTTGGTTCAGTGACAGTTTATATTCACTTTATAGCCAAGACACATTGTATCTTTCCAGACACAGACGATGGGAGCGTATTTCATTCCTTGGCAGTTCGTATTAGGGAAGATATAAAAGATCTCTAGACATAAGGAGATTGTGTATCTCTAAAAATACTCTCTTTTTCCTGTTGTAATATGTAAACAAAGGTTAATTTTACAAAGAAGCGCTTATATTATAATAATTCACCTGGCAAGCGATAATTCATCACCTCTGCGGTAGATAAATTTATTTATTCATGTATTCGTTTTAGATTACTTTTCAATTCGTTCCAGAATATTAACAACATCGATGTTGCCAATTTAACGAATGCAAACGAAATTGTTTGAGACGCGCTTGGAATATTCTGTTCACGCCGCGAATCTAATAAAGAAGCTGGAATCCCGGCCATCAGTCAACATTAGCCTAAGTAGGTATAGCTGAATAATTCGTAGGGAAATACTGCGTAAATATATATTTATTTTTAAATCTTGATAGATGGGTGTTACCTATACGTTTTTAAGATTATCTGTTATACTGGTTCTACTTCACTGTACAACATCATAATTTTAATTTCTGTTTCTCAATCGTGTATGGTAGAGCTACATAATGACTCATTGTTGACACAGGTAACACTCCCCTCCCTGTTAGAGGGATGAGTGCGTCTTTGTACCTGTATCTAATTGCTTGTAACTTGTAACTTTTCTTTATTTTTTGTACAATAAAGTGTTTGCCTCCTTAACTTAGAACAATGATGCTTTGTGAAATACTAGTAATAGCTCAAAGGTCGAAATTTGAACGTAATTAATAAAATAAAATGTAGCTTTCTGCACTTTTTTCCATATATTTAAACTTCGCAGCTATGCCGAATCTCGTCCTCTGTTCGTGCACTCAGTGGGTATTTTTTCATAAAGTTTTCGCTTCGCGTATTAATATAGGTATAGGTAGTTATATATCACATAATAGAAGATCTGACCCCTATTTACCCAACTTTACAATTGTCGGTTTACAGTGTCAATTTGATCTAGGTACATTTCATTGCCAATAAGAAGTGCGCTAAAACAAAAACTCTACAAGTCAACAATTGACACCTAATTGTAAAGTTGGGGAAATAGGGGCCTGCATATCTACAAGAGTGCAGTTGTCATTGTCAACACTTCGATTGAAGCTTTTGTGCATCTTGTCAGTGTCTCGCTATGATAAAGTTAAGGTTGAAAAAACTGTTGGTGAGCGTAGTACGTAAAAAAATCACAGTGGAACGTAGAACCTTTTTTGAAGTCGGTTAAAAATATGGAAAGAAAGAATGTAAAGCGGCGTAGTAACAACTTAATATTACACTGTAGGTACGAGATTCCTTTCATGTCGTCTCAGCGTGCAGCGGCCGCCAGCCAAAGATTTTATTTTAAGCATCAAAGAACCTACTTAATGTAAAGAAAGCTTTTAAACGTCACGGGTACACAACCTGGCCCCTGTTTCACCAACTTTACGATTGTCAGTTTTCAATGACAATTCGGTGTCAACTGCCGACTTGAAGAGCTTTTGTTTTAGCGCGCTTCATGTTGTCAAAGAAATGCACCTAGTTCGCGAATTGTCATATAAAACTGACAATTGTAAAGATGGTGAAATAGCGGCCTGATAAGGCATTCATGCCAACCAATACAACATTCCAAATGAATATGAATAGATAACGTAGACAATGGCACATAACATTGACATTTAGACATTGTGTCCTTGAATACCCACTGTCTTCAGCCTTGATCATTGATTATAAACATCAGGATAGGTACCTATACCCTTTGGAACATTTTAAACACAGGAAAGAGGAAGCTAGCCCGCCGGCGGGGAGCGGCGCGCGGCCGGCGGCATCCTGCCCGCGACGTATAACGTGCGCGCGGCTCATATCGCTGGCACTTATTAGGGCCACAAAATTGGCAACAAAAACGGAGTACCGAAGGTTCCGTCCATACGCTACATGGCCTTGGTACATTTTGGCCTATTGAAACAACGCTTCGCTATTTGATGCCACGTTATTGTATTCAAGTCATGCTTACAATGGAAACGTGTGAGTAAGTGGCCATACGCCAAAGCTCAATCTTTGTGAATACTATGTACAGTCAGCATGCACGCTTGCAGCAGCACGATAACCGTAGCGTTACGCAGGGTTCGAAAAGTCGTGCTCGACCCTCAGCAAAAGTTGCTAAGCAACCGAAGCGCTCACAATGATCTGCACAAGTTCTTATGTCTATTACAATAGAGCCGTGCTTAGGTCATTGTGAGCGCTTCGATTGCTTAGCAACTAATGTTGCTGACTAAACCTATGTGCCTAGTATTATTTTTTCCTCAAGCATAAGAATAAATAATAACACAGTAGAACGGAAACTCCCGCTCCGGATGGGCTCAAGGTCACGATATTAGAGTATTTGTTAAACAGACTACTCAGTCAAACTGTCGCCGCACGCGCGGTTGGTTGTTTATAAGTTGGTTGTAATAGTTTTACGTGAGCCTGTATGTATTTTATTTTATATTTGTAGATAAGTAATACTTACTTAAATCACCTTACATGGCTTCATTTGGTATGGCACTTATAATAACTTCTTATTTAGAAGTGTCTATGATATGTAGACCTTCGTAATGATTTATAAACCTCATATTTTGTAAAACGAGAATAAAAATAACGATTTTAAAGTAATGAAAAACCTATGTTTTCGCGATATTATCTTTAGACGTAATCAACATTTAACAGCAATCAACTCTAGCAACACGCCTTGACGACAGAGGGGTGTAAGGACGTGAAGGGGGAAGTAGGTATATAAATGGCGGCGTTTTGGACTCGGTCAAAAGAGATTCCGTTCTACTATGTTATTATTTATTCTTATGCCTCAAGCAAGAAAAAACTTACTTGGGTAGGATTAGGTATACATGGTATTGGTTTGAAAAGTGGTGTCCCGGTGTCCTGGACTTAAAGGAAGTTCCCATTTGAAAACTATACTTTGCTGCTAGGGACCAGGAAAAGGGCAAAGTACCTACCAAAATGAAGAGCTGTGGTTGAAGAGACACGACTTAATGTTAGCCTCCAGCAAGACCATCTCTTAGGATGAAGAATATGAGGAGGCGAATCTGTCGATTGTCCCAGCCGACTTCCTCATACTCATGGCAAAAGTAACCTAATTTATTTGTAGGTGTTTTGCGGTTAACGTTATTAAAGAAAAACGATTCAGTTATTAAAACTTTGCCTTGAAAATACGAATCCAACAGCTGCTCTCTGCATTACCGAGGAAAAAGATTACCTTAATGTAACTTAATGTTTTTTGTTTCAAAGTACCTAGGTGTAGCTAAAGTTTTTTGTTTTAAGCCAGCAAAGTCTCGAAACATGTAACGATAATGTTCCTACGATCGGATATTCGGCCTGCCTCGCCGCCGCTGACTGTACCTTCCGTACCTAACCCACCATGTAGCTAAGTTAAGTTACAATTAAGTACCTAAATAATAAACAAATGGCCCGTTTTAAGTGCGGCGGTGTGGCTTTTTGAAAACGTACTTTTGTAATGAAAAGTGAAATTCCGGAATGAAATAAAAGCATGAGTGGGTGCTAGATAAACTCAAATTAACGATGAGCCATTCAAATTGTGGCATTAGTTTTGTGTTTTCTTTTTATAATGTTTGATGAGCTTTAATTTATTGAATGACATTGTACCTATTTTTTTTAATTAACAGAAATGCATGTGTAATTTAATGATAATGTATATGAAAGTATTCAAATGTATCTTGCTATACCCTATCAGGGTCCATGTGATACAATTATAATATTTTAAGATGGTTGCAATAAATAATTGAATTGAATTGAATTGAACGCTGTTAAGATCGCAGGGTTCGATTGGGTTAGCATTCGTTTGAAGTTCGTTTGCTATCTTTAAATATCCTACCTAACCTATGTTTTGTCCTGAAGAGTTGAGTAGAAAATCGTTAAGCGAAATTATAATTAGGTACATAAGTAAGGGAAATGTTTCAAAGCCAAAAGAGGATTCATAAAGTTGTTTATACTTATCAATATTAAATGATAATAAAGATGCCTAATGATGAACTTTGGTTATTTTATAATTATACTCTTTTAACATGAAACGACCGTGAGACGCAATCGTAGTGAAATAAAACGGATCGTATCGTAGTGAAATAAACTTACTTTATATTCTATTTATAAACTTTGTAATTGTAATAATACATAGTTTGTGTACGAAACTTATTTGTTTGCCTACATAAAACAAATTTTATCGGGTTTTGAGCTTTCATTTACCTATGTACTTTCTAGAAATAAAACGATGTTGTCGCTTTTCTTCATAAAAAAAATCATAAGGCGTTCTTAGTGGCCAGTAACATTTTGGGTTTAAAAGCACTAAAGTACTTAAACGATTACATATTGTCAGGACGGTGAGGCTCGCAAAAGGCGCCCTAACCAGTTTAGCTAAGAATAACCGTGCTCTGACAATAACCAACGAAGTATTGCCACGTGTATACACGATTGCTTCGTGCAATAACGTTAACAGCGCGACGGAGCTCGGCTCCAAGAGGCTGGCTCTCAACCGTCTCGAGTCCTACGAGTATTTATTGTACATTGTCTGTTTACTTCGTCTGGGATCTCTTTAACCCACAACTCAAAATGGGTGTTATTAAGTTTGATGTGTGTATTTGTGTACCTGTTGTTTGCTGTGGCAAAGTAGTTCCTAGACAGGATATTATATCGATTTGGATTTAATCGAGATGGCTCTTTGCCAAGTATAGGTAGGTTAAGTGTCATCAAAATCGGTTTAGCCGTTTTTGAGATGTTGGACTATGAAATAAAAATCATGGCGCTTTTTCAACCTTTTTAAATTCCTGTTTATGTCGAGAGGTTGCAAAGGAAGAAAATTTACTAAGATACGATTGGTGACTCTATCAAGAGTATTACAAAAAAAGAAAGGTTTACGTGTTGTCTTTTGGAATGTTGGAATTTTGGCACACATAGCAAGCACTACTGTAATGCCAATTTAATAGCCAATTTTAACTGAACTTGATAGACTTGACGTTCCTTAGTTTCAAAAAAATTATACAACATTGCACGTTGTACCTACAAAGAAAACAAAAATGAGGGAGGGATAAAAACAAACACGAAACAATACGATACAAAAATACATTTCTCTTAGGCGAAGTAAAAGTACATAATGTGCACTTGTACGCCGGGCGGGTGCTACGAAATGTAAGTTTTTCCACACCCAGTCACATCCTAATCTCCACTTGCCTCCGGGAAACAACATCCTAATTTCCCGAACAACCTTTCCGTCAGCAATTGACATTTGATCGTTAATACGCAATGTAGATAAAACGATAGTGCGCGCCCGTTTATCGCGCGGGCAGCCTCGGCGAGGTAAACAAGTTTTAATGATAAGACGAGGCTCTGCCAGCCGCCGCCGCCCAGTCGCGCGCCTCCGCCCGCCCAACGCACGCGTGTGCAAGCTGCTTGACAACCGCTCCACCAACACTTTTGTTTACAAGACGTGATCATCGATGACAAATGGGTAAGTTTCTACAATTGTTTTTCAACGTATTTTTTATGCGGAAAGTTGGCCACATTGTTTGCCAATTAAGCAAATTAGGTTACTAAAGTGTTAATGTCGTTGAATTTTTATAGTTTCGTCAGACCATGATTATTGGGTACGTGTTTGTAATTTGATGGATTTTTCTACTGTCATATAGGTACTTAGTGCGTTCCCTCGACTCGCGGTTTTTAAAAACTTTAACAAAATTTTACAACGTGACCCGTTGCATTAATGACAAGACGTGCATAGCCAACCTATCAACAAAAAACCTCATTAATAACGATTAAAAATTGTATTTTTAACTCTTTGTCAACAATGATAATAAAAATACTTGTGAACATTAGGCTTACCTCTACCTGCGTATGACGTACTCACCTTACATAGATTTTAGCGTAACAAATAAACCGATTAACATTCACTCCCGCCGGCATGATTTATTCAAATCACTACAATATTATATATTCCCATACAAGCCAGAACATTCCTCGGCGTAAACAGCCAGACGTACCTACTATCTACATGTTTGCGCGACATTAAATTAACCAAAGCCTTTCATTTCCACTCAACCCACAACACGTGTTATACACAACATTTTTACATATATATTTGCCCGATCGATGCCGCTATATAGCTAATAACGTTATCTGACAGATAAGCTGTGGGCAGAGAGCGAACTTGCTGGAGGGGAGCTATGGAACAACAACCTCCAGGATCCCAGTTATAGAACTGGCTGGGAGAATCCAGAAGGACCTGAGAATACTATAAAGACCGTAGATCGATTAGCCCAAGGGAGCTTGGTCTACTGGATCGAAGTAAATGCATGGAGTGCGCTTTTTGGAGCTATGGCGGGAGTTGGCGCGGTGCTGGTGATTGCTGGGCTGGTGCTGATGTGGAGAAGGCCGAGGAAGCGAGAGGCACCGCTGCTGGCGCCGATGGACATCGGGCAAAACGTGAGTGACATTTGTTTTTATGTACACTCTTCAAAGATTTACTATTAAGTACGTAGAATTGGACGCAATACACGGAATATGATAGGATGATCATTGCTCACTTTTGACATGAAAATATAGTAAAATTTAATCATAGTGAAATGAGCGTATCACTTTAACTACAGATTAATCAAAAACATGTCGGGCTATACTTAATCTATACCTATAAAACAGTACCGTGACTGACTCACTAACTGACTGACTGACAGACAACGCACAGCCTAAACCACTGGACCTAGAGGCTTGAAATTTGGCAAACATATACCTTGAGTATCGTAGAGGTGCACTAAGAAGGGATTTTTCGAAATTCGGATTTATATTTTCGGCTCTATCTCAGTAACTATAATTATTAGACATTTCAAATTTGGCTTGCAAGTAGGTAACAATAACAGCAAAAAACGGTTTTCAGAATTTTCCGAAATTCCCACGGGATAAAGACCAAATAGCATTTACTGACTAGCGGATATAGAGGACACTCACAGCCTAAACTACTGGTGGCTAGATACCTGAAATTTGTAATACATGTACGTAGAGTATCATAGAGGAGCTCTAAAGAAGGATTTTCTGAAATTCTTGTAGGAAAGAGAAATATCTTAACTTTGTTTTTTTTGTTTGTAGGAGGTAATCTCTGAAACTTTCACCAACAGAAAGCTACACTATCCCTGATCAACATAGGCTACTATTTTTCCGGGAAAATGGAAAATTCCCGCGGGATAGAAACAAGTAAATTCAATTACGGTATAAAAGTAGCCTATGTCAATCAGAAACACAGTAGCTTTCTATTAATGAAAATATTTTTTTAGTTGGTCTAAATGCAAAATTCACTTATTTCTATCCAACGGGAATTTTGCATTTTCCCGAGGAAAAAGTAGTCAGCCAAGAACTGTATGTAGCTTTCTATTAGTGAAAGTTTTTTGGTAAAATCGATCTAAACGTTAAAATGCAAAATTCCCGCGTAATAGAAATAAGTGAATTCAACTTCAGGGACGCCATAAAAGGGATATAAACACTAACCACTAAGGACACAAATAGCACTCTTCCCTCCAAGCTATTTATAAGTAGAAAACCACTATACCGCCGGAAGGAAAGAGGGGGGGTTCGGAGGGGCAGCCCCCCGCCATAAAAATAATACAAACACTACTTCTTCTTCCAAGCCATTTATAAGTAGCAAACCACTACGCAACCGGAAGGAAAAAGGGGGGTCTGGGGGGCGCAGCCCCCCGCCATAAAAATGACACAAGTAGTACTCTTTCTTCCAAGCCATTGATAAGTAGTATATCACTACGCCGACGGAAGGAAGGGAGGCTCGGGGGGCGCAGCCCCCCGGCATAAAAAGGACACAAATAGTACTCTTTCTTCCAAGCCATTTATAAGTAGCAAACCACTATGCCACCGGAAGGAAAAAGGGGGGCTCGGGGGGCACGGCCCTCCGCCATAAAAAGGATACAAATAGTACTCTTTCTTCCAAGCTATTTATAAGTAGCGAACCACTACGCCACCGGAAGAGCACAGGAGGGGGGGGGGGCTCGGGGGACGCAGCCCCCCGCCATAAAAAGGTCACAAATAGTATTCTTTCCTCCAAGCTATTTATTAGTAGCAGACCACTACGCCACTGGAAGAAAAGAGGGGGGGTTCGAGGGGCGCAGAAACAAATTCAACGCGGACGAAGTCGCGGGCAACAGCTAGTCGACTTACTTATATAAATGCAGGTAAGTAATCAGCTTATTTCAGTGTGGGTGGTCATCGTCATCATCATCCAAGACTCAGTCTTGGCGTTGCCTTCATTTTTACTGCCACCATTTTAGTGAATACTGATAGAATTTGGAAATCTTTTTTTGGCCATTTGATGCGTTTCGAATCTGGATACGCATTATAGGAATAACCGTTATAGGAAGTTAGCGGTTTCAAATACGGTTACGAATATGAAATTATTTCGGACTATCCGCTAGTTTCGGATTGTGTTGGTTACGAATGTTAGATTTTTAATGGTGACGAATGATTTGATATTATTAAAAACAAAACCTGTCATATCATAACAATAATGTCTCATTTAGATACCGCCCCTATTCGGAATTATTCGAAACTTTTAAAACGGATTCGGGCGGAAACGGATACATTTTTTATTTCGGATATCCTGTAGTTTAGGTTTCGGTTACGGGAGCTCCGTACGGAGGTGGTGCAGGGACAGGGAAGCAGTGCTAATTCTTACTTCGCATCAGTCTCTGAGTGTCACGGAAAAGGTTTAAAGGTCTTTTGAAATAAGCTTGAGGTTTTTGCTTGCGAGATATTAAGATTCAAAGTCGCTAATTTTCAAGCTAGGCAGATAAGTTAAGATAACTTGCTACTAAAAGATCCAAAACCACGGCTTACAACTACGAGGGCTGTTTGATAAGTACCCGTTTATGGAAAAAAAAAAACATTTTTTATTGTATATATGCATTTATTTTTCTACGTAGTCACCTTTTAACTCTATACATTTGTTCCACCTATACTCAAGCTTCAATAAACCATCCAAAAAGTATGATTTTGGAAAATCATTAAAATAGGCCTCTGTGGCGGCAATGACTTCGTCATTTGATCCAAATCGCTTGCCACCGAGCCATTTTTTTAGATCGGGAAACAAAAAGAATTCGCATGGGGCCAAATCTGGAGAATACGGGGGGTGAGACAATAGTTCGTAGCGTAACTGTGCTAATTTAGCCATCACAACTCTGGACGAATGAGCCGGGGCGTTGTCGTGATGAAACAGTACTTTTTTTCTTTTTAAATGGGGTCGTTTGTCCTTCAACACGGCGTCAAATTCATCCAATAAATTGGCATAGTACTGCCCTGTTATTGTTATTCCCTTTTCTAAATAGTCAATATGTATAATACCCTGCGAATCCCAAAAAACGGTCGCCATGACCTTTCCAGCCGATGGGACGGTTTTTGCTTTCTTTGGAGCAGGTTCACCCGGTAAAATCCACTGCTTCGACTGCTCTTTCATTTCCGGGGTGTAGTGGTGGACCCACGTTTCGTCCACGGTCACGAAACGACGCAGAAACTCCTTCGGGTTACGTTTGAACACGGGCAAACACTGCTCCGAAGTAGTCAGTCGGTTCCGTTTTTGCTCCTCCGTGAGTAAACGCGGCACCCATCTCGCCGATACTTTCTTCATACCCTATTTTTCTTCTAATATGTGTTGTACCCTCTCGATTGAAACGTTTACAGCATCAACGATTTCTCGAAGTTTAATTCGGCGGTCGGCTAAAACGATACTTTCAATTTTCTTAACCATATCGTCTGTAGTCACCTCAACTGGCCGGCCTGGGCGATCCTCATCAAAGACGGTTGTTCTCCCCCGCTTAAACTCGTTATACCAATATCTGACGGTTGTCATAGAAGAAGCACATTCATGGTAAACCGCTTGCATTCTTACTTTTATTTCATCACATGTTTTTCCTTCCAAAAATAAGAATCTAATTACAGACCGATACTGTTCTTTCTCCATTTTAACAATTTTAAGTTCACGCCTTCACTGAATCGTTGTCAAATGAGAAAAAAAAAACAAAAGAATGCCATTTTTTTTTAATTTTCCCGCCTCTGGAAAATGGCTTAAAAAGGTGGTATACTTATTTGCGGCCAGTCATTTTAATATATTTAGAAAACGGGTACTTATCAAACAGCCCTCGTAAAACGGCTTTCACATTTTCCGACTGCAAATGTAAGTTTGTGATTGTGCATGTTTACAAAACAATACAACACGAAAATGCTGAAACATTGACATTATAGACTGATTGACTAATAATGTGTAATAGGCGGCCTTATAGCTTTAAAACGGTTTTATTCCAGAAAACCTTTGATGGAAAGCGTGTCATTTTATAATCGTGTTGCGATTTCTTGTTATTCGTCAAAACAAAGCGAGCTATATTTTATTTTAAATTGAGATTGACAAGGATTGTAACCATGCTTTTGACGACCGAATAGCCTAGTGGTTAGAGACCCTGACTATGAAGCTTGAGGTCCCGGGTTCAAATCCCGGTCGGAGCAGATGTTTGTATGATGAATATGAATGTTTGTTCTCGGGTCTTGGATGTTTAATATGTATATAAGTATGTATTTATCTATGTAAGTATGTTTATCCGTTGTCTAGTACAGGCTTTGCCTAGTTTGGGACTAGGTCAATTGGTGTCAAATTGTCCCGTGATATTTATTTATTTATTTATTCATGTAATTATGGGGTGAGTTTTAATGAACCATCAATAATTCAGTCAGGGGTTCAGTGAGCCCCTTTGAAGTTTGAAGAAATAAATATTCTCCCACAATACATATTGTCAACCAGCAGAGGCAATGAATGTATGGGAGAATGTTCTTTTCCCCTCACTACCTCGGAAAGCCGTCTTTTATCGTTTAATATAAGCGGGTAAAATCGCATTTTATCCACTAGTGGGGAAAGTAATTTGACCTTGGAGTGGAGCGTGTTCAAGTAGCTTTAGACAGATAACAAAACTTAAAACGATCATAATAACGGTTCGTTCGATATTAATTATCATTAAATAAATGATAAACGGTTTGAGAATTTAATAAAAAATACCAAATTTAGCTTTATTTAATGGTCCTTAAAATTCTATGAGGAACATTTGTTTTTTATAATGATGTTGAATAAAATTTGAATGAACGCACAAGTTGAGTCGATGCAATTTCAAAACGCATTGTCATAAATGTCAACATTGTCAACAAAAAAATTATCACCGACTCCGAGTCACGTAAAAATACACAACTTCCAGAGTTTTCTGTTATAATATCGTAAAAAAAAAGTGATTCCAGTGATAAAGATTTATTTTTATGAGCTGTTTTTTTGCATGTTGCGCTTTCCTCGCTACAGTGAGGTGAAAAGTTTTGTGTTATACAAGGGTGCAAAGTTGTATTTTACCCGCGAGTGTTTCAACACACGAGAAGTAAAATACATTTGCACCCGTGTATAACACAAACTTTTCACCTCACTGTAGCGAGGAAAGCGCAACATGCAAAAAAACAGCTCATAAAAATAAATCTTCATAACTGGAATCACTTCTAGTGTGTTGAAACACTCGCGGGTAAAATACAACTTTGCACCCTTGTATAACAAATAACTATTTTTCCCAAATAAAAACTTTACAAAGGAGTTCACCTAAACTTACTCAACCCCTGGCTGAATTCTTGAAGGTTCATAAACGCATCCTGCAATAAACCGTAATTGTGGATTGTAGAATATTAACTAAGGGTCGAGCACGACTTTTCGAATCCTGCCTTAGTAATGTTCGGTTATCGTATCGAGATCGAGAAACCTCATACTAAATTTTAGTTCCAAATACGCTCACGGGCGGGTGCTGTTCCAAACGTCATACAAACTTTATAACGTTTACTATTCGATTTTACGTGACGCAGGTTTCGAATATTCGTACTCGGGCCTCTGTAGTTTTTCCCCTTTTTAGTCTCTTTGAAGTCGGGTTTTTCTTTTGATGACGTAACCACTAAGAAGCCTTTTCTAATCAAGAGTTAAGAAAACATAAAAAAAAAATTATCCCTTTCTCATCTCGACAGCGAAGAGGAACACTGCCCGAGAATCTTAACTAAGAACACTCTAGAAAACTGGTATATGACGTGAAAAGTGATACTTCTGTCCCTAATTAGAATTAACTTGCGCAAGTTTTGCAGTTTATTTCACTACAAAACTGTAAAACTAGTTACTATACTTTGGTGGGTATATTATAAGTCGATAGCTATGCCACATGGAATGGGGAAATATCTTAAATAAATATGTTACTTGGCTCTAAGGAGACATTTCTTTATTTTTTTTAATTAAATGTGATTCCCACTGCCCATAGACAAGACACCCGCCGCAACCCCGCGTTGCCATTCTAGAGAGCTAAGGTAAAAAGCCTCTTGTGGCCGTAATTACACCGACTGTCTTACTCTCCACACCGGAACACAACAGTGCAAGCACTGCTGCTTAGCGGCAGGATTAGCGAGTAAGATCGTAGTAGCGATTCGGACGGACCTCGCAGAAGGTCCTACTACCCGCAATCCACCCGTTTCGTCCAGTTTCAAAACCCTTTATTTAGCAGAACCACGCAGAACTGAAAAAAGAAAATCTAATACCAGTCTCTTATGATTTTAAGTCTACTGAAAATTGTGTACTTAGTTTAATAAAAATACAGAAACTGTACTACAGATATTGATGATGGTTTAAAATAATAACGTTTTATGTAAACTTCTGTTGCTAATGAAAATTTACATTCAGGTATTTTGGTTAAATGACATTAGAATAGAAAAAAAATCACAATTTACAATAATTTTTTTTACAGTTTAAAACTATTTATTTATTATGAATCTTTCTCCATTAGGCACTGTCAATGTCTCACAAATGATTAACATTGCCAAGTAAAGGGTTCACACGTTTTCTATAGGTACTAATCGGTTCTATGGATTACTTACGTACGCATATAATTATAACTATACTTTAACTATAGATCATCGTACCTACCTATTAGATATTCAGGCCCGTCTTAGACCATGTTGTTAGTTTGTGTAGTAGGCAAGAAACAGAAATCGAAAAACCTAATTCTAATTTTAGTATTTATATTTATTAGAGCCCTTATGGTAAAGTAAAGACGGCATTGTAGACATTAAGTACTTTATGGCACCGATCATGGTCTTCGACAAGATTTATTTTTAACGGTAATACTTCTTTTAAATGTTAGGAACCACCGAGTCAGATGTCCCAGAACAAATTACATTCTTTCTGTATTTTTCACTGGCAGTCTGTCATACAAACTTAATGATGCACACCCTGTTAGTACATACAACGGCGAAGACTCGTCATATTTCCCCAAAGAATTTGCTGTTTTATTTCCAACCTTTTCTTTCTTTAAGAATTTGCTGGTTTCTTTTTAGCGGCATGAAAAATCGGGATTTAAAACGGATTTATGATTCACGGTAGGTAATATTCGCGCAAACAGTTGGGAAAGGAGATTTATTGGGAAATATTTGAATTAAGGTTTTTTTAAAAGCCTTTTAATGGAAGGAGTGTGACCTTTAGCTGTCGTGAAAATAATATACCTACTTATTTCATTATAATGAGCATAGCATTAGGTACACTTGGAAAACCGCTGCTTAAGCTCTGGCTCGCTAATGAGACACCTAACCGCAGCAGAGAAAAATATACACAAGTGTGTGAAATTCTCCGGTCCATAATTACCTACCTATTTAATTTCAAGCTTCACTGTTTGTTTACTAGGTCTCAACTTAGTCTGAAAGTACAACAATACAATACAAATATTATATTATATTAATATTATTATTAATATTACATTATTTATTTATTATATTGAAAACCACAAAACAGTAAGTAAATAACGTTGATAATGAAAGTCTTTTCAGTACACGTGAGGTTCACATCAAAAATACCTAAATAGACCAAAGAGCTTTCAAGGAAAAAATCATAAGCAAAAGCAATTAATTGTGCGGCTTTTAACTTATTAAACTTGGATTCCCAAACAGGATGCCGGAAAAACAATTGTGAAATGAAAAGTCGAGTTGTATTAATTAAACTTTTGGGTGCGAGGATGTGACTGTGTTCCTGTGTTCGTTCTCTTTTTGAATCTTTGGTGATCCCGTGTGAGTCTCCGTCTATGGTACGGTGGTACCGTTGGTTCGGGACTTAGTATTTTGTAAATCTGCCATTTCTCAAGAAAATATCTGACCACGTGTTTATTTTTCAGTATGTATCATTCTGTTTGGCAGTTCTTTCAACGTGACGCCAGAGATCTTGAAATGAGTACTCATAGAGATGACGTTTCGGTCCTCGAGACCTATGATTAAAAGCCTAGTTTCACTAAACTTTCATTAAAAAAATATGTCGGTGAAAATCCGTATTATATCTTTTAACTTTTTCGAGATCAGGAATGAAGGTGGAGGGGAATGTAGACATTCGGCAACGCACCAAAGCTTAACCATTATGAGGATTAAGGTTGCGAAGCTTAAATGGCAATGGCCAGGGCATGTGTGTCGGAGAGGTGATCATAGATAGAGTCAAAGAGCCCTTCACAAGAACAAGAAGCCGAAGCGCGGGCCGACCGGCCCGTAGTCGGACGATGTTAGGAGGGCTGCTGGTCCAACCTGAACGAGGAAAACAATCGGCCGACAGGATTGGAGAGCACATCGAGAGGCAAACGTCCAACAGTGGAAAAATATATGCTTAGAAGAAGATCAGGAACGCAAGAACATGTTAAGGAGATGTTGCCTTCTAAACTATAATTGATTATTTAATACTTATTTCACAAGCCTCACAGTAGCGCGAGTCCTTATCAACCTTCAACCTCTTTCAATCAACCTTTGGACCAGGTAATTACGAGAATGTCAATTAAAAACTAGTTTAATAAAAGCTGGTGTATTTTTGTACCAGCATAGTTCCCATCGGGTAGTTTTTCTATGCTAATCGTCTCTGGAAATAATGTACCGGTTAGTTCAATTATGTTTATCTGTTTTTTCGTTTTGGCGGATACGTACTCACCTGAATAAATGTCATATTGTTTTGTATGCCATAGTGATCGATCGGCCTAGAGGGATATTTTGCGTAACAACTTGACACCATAATAAAAAAAACAGTTGCTTCTACAATCTAAGGAATCTGTTATTGACCTTCTGTTTTCCACAGCAGACATTTATCAGCCTTTCGAAATTCCCTTGGGATCAGCAAAAACCATTACGCGGCCATTCACACGACTAAAATTATTGTGGTACCTAATTGACTTAACGTGAACTTATAATTGAATTCTATCAATAAATACTTTATAATCCTAATCCTAACTAATATTATAAATACGAAAGTAACTTTGTCTCTCTGTCTGTCTGTTTGTTACCTCTTCACGGGAAAACCGCTTCACCAATCTAGATGAAATTTGGTAAGAAGATAGTTTGAATATTGAGGAACAACATGGGCTACTTTTTATTTGGGAAAACTATATAGTTCCCGCGGGATAGCGATAACCGAAATCTACGCGGACGAAGTCGCGGGCAACAGCTAGTAATCAAATAAATATTATTTGATATTGTTAGTGTAATCTTTGCCTATACTTCATGTTGTTGAAACTATATCTTGAACATATTAGTAACTTTCATATTACGTACTTATTGGGTTTTATTCATAAGTACAAATGGCCAGTCAATTTCCGTTCCTAAATAATTGTTGTTTCAAATGTTTGATGCGATATGTAACGTTGTAAAGATTCATACACCAAATCAGGTGTTGGACAGTAACTATTAATAAACTTAAAAATAAAAACACAGCCATTGATTATGAAATTATGATTTAAGTAAAACTACGTTAAATTGTTAGGCATTTATAGTGAACGCATAGATTTTAGTCTTTTTTGTAAAAAAATGTATGACTTGTAAAATTTACAAATCAGGCTTTTTTAATTCGATCAAAAGTGGGTGTTACGACAAACTGAAACCCATGAGGCTAAAATACTACCTAAATCAAATAAACAGGTCACAAGATTCTACAACGGTACATCCACCCTTGTCTTCTAAGAGGAAGACAAGGAAGTATTATGTAATATTGCAATCTTTTTCATTTCCAATAAAATTTATAAAATGTCTGTTAAGTTAAGATCCTTCTGCAAAACCCAATGTGGACATAAACCGTTTTGTTCGCCGAAAATACAAAAGAGGTAACCACAACCGCATATTCTATACAAAAAGTACTATAATATGTTATTCCGTGTGAAAGTAAAACCCTTTCGTGTGGTCTCCCTTTATTATTTCAAGTAAATAATTAAATGAGAAGTCTGTGTGGTCACTGTGGCATACATTCACCTGAAAACTCGCTTTTGTTTCAATGGACACCGAAAGTTTATTCAGATTTCGTGAATAAATTCACGGATGGAATCTACAGATTTCATTGTGTTCCGCCAGACCAGAATGGGAATTCTGAATACGGTTGAATCAAGAAATTATTTTGTTTCCACGGCAAGGTAAGTATAAAATCAATACATAAGCAGCTACGTACTTTCTCAGCAAATTTCTTAGTATTTTTGTAGAGGTCTTGGCCAATTGAATTATATTGGTCAGTCTTCGGCGTGATTTTTGTTAATTGCGTGATTATGTCAGTAAATCGTAATTAAAACATTTACGTTTCCAAACTAAAAAAGGTTTAAGTAAGTACTTACCTAAGTAAACAGTTTATTGTACAGAAAATACAGAAACAAAGATAGGTTACAAACAATGAGATACAAGTACAAAGGTTTAACCCGCGGAGTTTAACTTAAATTACAAATCGTTATCTGCTACTTGGTTACAATATTATAGGACCTTTAAAAGGCCAACAGGACAATCTTCATGCTACGATATTTTAATTATAAATGTCGCGACATGTCGTCGTAGAATCAAGTCAAAGTTTAACCGCTAACCCATAGAGCACTTAACAGTTTAAGTGCTTTGTGCCACATATAATAATTATGAATAATCAGCAACCTCTTTGACATTTCGCGAAGGTCCCGGGCATCTATTTTAATATAGTCTATAATCGTCCCACGATAACTCTGCATAAGATATTAATTGGCAACCCAGAAAAATCACGCTGTGGTAATACTTTTTTCATGTCACTCAGACATATTTCTTTAATTAAAAATAATAATGATAGTAGCAATCAAAAGCTGCTGTTTTTTTTTATTATGGCTCTGTCCATTGGAGGACAATTTTGCCAGTGCTTAGTAAGTTTTGCCGTTGTACGGTAAAAAAAAAGAAAACGAAATATGAGAAGTATTTTAATGGTGGATGGCGAATGAACGATGACCTGTTTAATCTAATCAAAAGTTCAAAACGTGTTGTTTGGCTATAAATCAGTGTTGCCTTAAACAAACTTTAGATTTCTACTGTTGTCAGTTCGTTTGAGAGTTATCGTGGGGCGACTATATAATCAAAGAAACTATATTTATCTTCATAGTCTTTATCCTTCTTCCGGCTGAATTCGTTTTATTGTGATTCTTGCTTATTCACGTAGAACACATAAAACACTTTACTTACCTCGCAATATAAAGACAATAAATCGATAACCTTTCCTCACGATAGTAGGTTTAGGATTAAGTACAGTCAGCAGCCAAAGTAGCTAAGCCTATAACAATAGAGCTGTGCTTAGATCAATTGTGACCGCTTCGGTTGCTTAGCAACTTTTGCTGCTGACTGTACCCACCAGGCGACAGGAATTACTTTGACGTGTCTGAAATTCTGTGCCTCTGCCTGGAAATCTGATGAAAACTGTAAAAATGTAGTATTATTTTCTCATAATGGAATTTTTAGGATTAATAGGCGCTTCTTGCATATTTGGAAAATCTTGCGATTTTATCTTTATAAATACGAGTATATGCAATATTCAGATGAAATTTTCAGGGAATTAAATAAAAAGCTCGGGGCGCTGGCATAAAATCTCATTATTCCGTTTAGGTAACCTTACTCCCAGGTCTGTGTGTGAGTGATTTGTGAAATTTCCATATACGTATACGTGACTACTATTTACACGTTTTTTAAATCGAAAAACTTCTCTTATTTCAAGAACAACAACTGCAAAGAACTACTAGAATTCAACTAATAGGTACTTACTAATATTGTAAACGCGAAAGATTGTGTGGGTGTTAATCTTTCACGCAAAAACTTCTGAACGGATTTTAATAAAACGGCACAACATTAGAATAACACATTGGGCCACTCTTTATCCCGGAATATTGTATAGTTCCCGTGGGATAGTGCTAACCGAATTATATGCAGACGAATTTCGCGGTAAACAGCTAGTAAAGTTAATAATGTAATTATAATTCCAGTAATTACTGAAAACACCAAAAATGGGCAAAGAAAAATAATCCCCGGATACGAAGTTGTGAAATTCATATACTTATCTGAACTGATTGCAGGAAATTTTTGTTTCGGTTTTCAGTAGTTCTTTATTGTATTGTATTGTACTTCTATCGAAATGCAAAATCGGTAAAACGGAACTCGCCTGATGCCCCCTCGGCCAGTTGTTTTTAATTAAGCTTTCCAGTCGTCATCACGTAAATCTTGCTAATTGTCGTAAATAACGACCTTCGACCAGTTGACATGGCGCCCCTGGGTGTACTTGGTTCTGCACTTTGTGTAACACTGCTAATATATCTATTATATGATTACTGTATTAAGAGCTGTCGAAAGTATTGTCTAAAAATTAAAGTAAGTAACAAAATCAATGATTTCTTATTTTTTTCATTACCTAAGTATACTCGAAACTTATTACACGACTGCCCAAAGAAAAAAAGAGTGTATTGTTTTCAGGGTTCATGTAAGTATGTATGTAATTTCTTCATAATGTTCTCCATTTCTTCACCGTTAGATACCAGCGCCGACCTTCAATTATTTCACTTGAAACCTGTTTGATGTTATGCGCGCCATCTAGCGATTTTTTTCTTAACTTTAAAGGGGCGCAGGGGGTGTCATCACTGCCAAACAGCTTGCCTTTGCAGCGTACCATAAGAATGGAGAAATAGAGCTTTGCAGTTCTGAAAACTGTCAGTAGAGTGCGCTGTAAGGGGGTAAGGGTTTCCCTTAGCCAACTTTGACTAAACTTTGACTTCGCATTATTGTGTCCGTGACACGTGCAATGACAGCGCTTAACTGTGAATCAAGAACGATATTTTTTTTTCTTGGAGTTTATGGCCTGGTTAAGTACATGATCTCTTTAACTTTGAAAGTTTACTGTATTCACAACTATTTCACATCACTTGGAAACTGCTTGCACTTCACTTTGATAACAGTATTTTTGATGTACCTATTTGTAGAGTGACTAAACACTTCTAATTTGCGCGGGGCGATATTTTTCATTTCGATTTATTTCGCTCGCTGGCAACGATTAATCGTTCCATTGCAAAGCTTTCACATTATATTCAAATCACATCACCACATCATCATGTCAGCCGTCACATCAGACGTCCACTGCTGGACATAGGCCTCCCCCAAGGCTCTAGACTCAAATCGGTCTTGTGCTTTCCACATGCACACGTTAAGTTTTTTTTTCTTTTTTTAATCATTCTCCCATACATATTCTCATCCAGCAGAGGCAATGAATGTATGGGAGTTTTTTTTTTCAACTAATAACTACCCAAATTAAACCTACAATTAAATACGAATCAACATCTCTGCGGATGACAGTTCTGTTACCTCTCTCCTTCTCTGTCTCAGCTTTAACATCAAAACAAAATTATCTGAAGCACGATAATGTCGAATAACAGAGCGAAATGTCTTTAAGATTTCTTACGAAACCCTTTGGCATCATTACAGAGGCCGAAATATTTTAATTCATCTCGACGAGTCTTAATCTGCTCTAAGCTGTATTTTATTATAATTCAGTGATGCAAATTATGAAGCTTAATAATTTTCCTGAGAGCTCTCGATCTTTTTGGACACTTCTAATGAGACTGCGAACCGATCAACACAACACCTATATCTTTACACAAACGACTAAATACCTTAAATGTATGAGTGACAGTGCGATTTTGTATTGCGTTTTGAATGGAATTTGTAACGTTTTGGTGTTGAGTAAAAATTACTGTACATTTCTCTCCCTCGCACTTAACCTATAAACCTAGATGCTATTTCAATCTTTTTGGGGTAATCTACTATTTTGGTTTTTTTAGAGATAAGTAGTAATTAACTAACTCGAAGTCAAAGTAAATATTAATGATCGTCATGAACTGCCGAAAAGGTTTCGACTTTCCCTGAAAAACTGGGCTTCTTCTGTTCAATGACAGTTAGTTGAGCTTGTTCGTCTTTTATTCCACTTTTTCACAGGAATTTTAATTCACCATCCATATATTTATCAGCATTACCTACGGCCAGCAGAACTCCACTGCTGGATAGGATTAGGGAAGCCCATTAGAGATGTTAAAGATATGAAATTTCAGATCTGGATACGGGTAAACGAGTAATATTATACCTACCTGTAATTATTTCGGATTACTTACCCGTTATTTTCGGATAGTTTTGGGATTTGATTTTTAAGAAATCGTAAAAGTAAAATGCAAATAGGTTATGTTTTAATATTACAAAAAAATTGTACTTGCGTGTTATAATTATGATGCATAACAAATTACAGCATTCTGTACCAAGAGTCTCAAAACTATGCCACGGACAGACAGACGGATGGACATGGTGAAACTAAATATAAGGGTTTCTTATTAACTATGAAAATTAGGCCCCACTTGTGTGAAATATAATTTTACAATCGAAATATTATAATCAGTACCTACCTAATTTATTTCACGAACTCTTATTTGTAAGTAAAATCGATATTGGACGTCCTTGTCCGGACATACTAATAGTTAATTGTATTCATATCGAACATCATCATAATTATTTCCTTCGCAGGCATTGATATCGCATTAAATATTTTATCTACACACATATCATAAGTCCTCTATAATGCGTTCAGAAACCGTAGAAAATGACCTGCATTGCAGTACATCGTCGCCTCCGCCCGCGCTGCAGGTATAGTAATAGTCATTACGACATCGAATTCGATGTCGTAATGACTTTTCGATATCGAATTCGATTTTTCGAATTTGACAACCAACGTAATTTACAATCATAGTGATATAAAACGGATCACTCACGTATACATGTAAGTCGAGTTCAGTCCGACATGTATAATTAATCATGTGATTTTTTTTTTACAAAAAAAAAAAACAGTTTACGAAACGTCAGCTCGGTATGTTTGTCCATGATTAAAAAAAAAACAATCAAATTCGTGACAGGTATGGGTATGATACATGCCTTCGGCTTCTGAACCCATCTTAGAGTACTTATAATATGTGTGTAGATAAAGTAATGTATGCAACTCCACATAATTAGACCTTAAAACACTCGTGTGATCCTATTATGAACCTCAGCTTGGCCTCGTTTCATAAAACACACTCGTGTTTTAAGGACCCTCATTATGTAGCAGTTGCATAAACTACAATGCTGCAATACTATAATGTGTAAAGGTTCTACTCTACAATTATACGACACAGGTGTATCTATCTATAACGATTACATACGTTTTGTTGTGGTTCGTTGGTCCATCAACTGAGATTGAGGAAAAGTAACCACTGAAGGTCGAGCACGACTTTTCGAAACCTGCGGCACGTAAAATCCAAAGTAAACGTTGTCGAGTTTGTATGACGTTTGGATCAGCGCCTGCCCGTGAGCGTATTTGGAACTAAAATTTAACATGAGGTTTCTCGATCTCGATACGATAACTGTAACGTTACGCAGCATTCGTAAAGTTGTGCTCGACCCTCTGCACTCAGCTATTGCTACTTCACTCGTGTAGAAATGCTCTTTCACCTCAATTCTATGCAAACGTTTGGAGTAAAAGAATGGGTAATTTAAGGGGATTCCCTGTTTGTAATAGACTCAAAACATAACGAGGTTCTGTATTTTGACTAAGTTACTATACTCTATTCGGTTTTAATGTGTCCGAATACAAAGGACCTTATTATTAAGAATACGTACGCTATAGTACGTCTGTCTTTTAA
The DNA here is from genome assembly GCA_963691665.1 of Clepsis dumicolana. NCBI lineage: Eukaryota > Metazoa > Arthropoda > Insecta > Lepidoptera > Tortricidae > Clepsis > Clepsis dumicolana. The sequence goes on from OY829506.1 coordinate 5,110,640, forward strand.
ATTGTACGTTGTATCTAGATAATCTCTACGCTAATAGTAGGTACGTCTGTTTCTTAAATCGTACGTTGTATCTAGATAGTATCTGAATGTTTTAGATTACTTTACAAGTATAGGTACTTAACATAGAGAAACTGGACAAATATCACCAAAAACCACCACGATATGGCCAAATTAAAAATATTGTTGGGTACCTATTCGTTTCGTCGAGTTGTTATGTTTTAAATTTAAGTTTGAAACTTATAAATTATTCGCAGCGAAATCCGCTTATTACTTGAAAGTCCCAAGTGCGTGGATCACTCAGGATTAGCGGCCTGCTGAAGCCACGACTACACGGCGACGCACAGAATGTGTTTCTAATACATTGCGTGTATTGGTAATTAAACCGCTGTACAGTAAGAGTTGGGACCGCGTAATGAACAGAGAATAGGCTCGCAGCATCATTGACGCGTATTTACGCGGCAGGGCTGTTATCGAGGGCGGGCCCGGCTTCAACAACTGGCGAAAGTCGGCTAAGTCACTCGTGTTATTTCTTAAGGGAATATTATTAAGTAAGTGCGTTTTGTATTTCTTTAACCATTTGATTTAGTCTCACAATAAATGTAAATTATTTTGTTCGATCAGCTGTCGTAAACAAGATGAATAAGTAGTAAATAACCTGCCTGGTAATTGAACTTTAACTGGTTAAGGTAGGTAGTTGGTGAGGTAGTTAGGAGTCATTGGATTCGATGCAAGCTACTCAGCCTACCAGCGAAACTATTGTTTTTTGGAAATGTGAAATAAATATCGCAGTAATGCATTATTTATTGAATTTAAAAGGAATCACAGAACTATATCGGGATAGACGGAAAGAGTCACAAGTGTACTTAATTTATGGAGGACATACCTCAAAAACAGCTCCAACTTTTTTGGTTGTGTTTGAACTATAATTATTGAACTACAAGTTAGTTTGTTTTTAAAAGCTGGAGTTTAGGCAAAAATCAACCTTATTTCAATGTCGTTAGAAACTTTGACATGTAAAACATACATACACTAATTTCACCTTTCCCGGTATAGTTCTGTGTACGGAACCCTATCCTGAGCGTGTCCGACACGTTCTTTGCCGGTTTTAAGTTGGGCAACATTTATGTTGCCAACAACTGACACCAAAATTGCACCTTGAAAATGAAAAGGAAACCTTACACATTACAAAACAATGGCATGTTACAAAAGAAACTTACCGTTTTTAAATTTATCCAACAATGTGTCAGTTTCATTCTACAAGATGTTGCAATATCCCCTACTTGTGTACAGCTGAAATTGTATTGGTAGACCTGCCACCGAATTGATTCGGGTTGAGGGTTGCCATATAAAAACGCTTGCCCTGAATTAAAAGGAAAAAACTCGCAACGGAGATATTTACTATTTTGAAGTTGAGCATGAAGTTTTGTCTTCAAATACTTCCATGACTGATCAACAGACATTACCAATTTATAATTTCCTAGATTTCCGAAAAAGTTGTTAAATGACGGAAAAAAGCGTTTGCCGTTTTTTATCTTACGAAAGGGAACCTTCAAATTTTTCTCTTTAAATATCTCCCCTAAAAATTATACTTAGTGTCGCTGGTTTTCAGTGATCGGCAGAGTAAATGCGTAACTATTTGACACTTCATCATCGGATTGAAATTACAGTTTTTGTATGACTGTGACAGCTAGCCAGGGACCGGAAAACCCTATCATTCGGCTAAGCCGTTCGAAACGGTAGCCCGATGAAGGGGCTACCGCATCGATACGGTAGCCCCTTCAACGGGCTACCCTAATACCCGTATAACCCGTACATATTCGGGTAGCCCTAATCGTAACAAGAGGTAACCGCTTACCCGTATTTATTAGGTTTGGGTTAATCATATGCTAAGCGGTTACCTTCGGCTTAGGGTAGCCCTTTCACCCCGCTCCGCCGCGCGCCCGTGTTTTCGCGAAGCGAATCTGTACATTAGTATGAAAACGGAAAGGAACTATGTACGAAGAGAACAATCAATTTATATTTTAATCTTTCCGTACTTATATAGGTAAGTATGTACTTACCTACTTAAAGTTTCTATTAATCGACTTCAAAAAAGGAGGAGGTTCTCAATTCGTCGGTTTTTTTAAGTAAGATATGGGTCTTTTAACATGAAACTACCATGAGACTCAATCATAATCATAAATAAAAACAGATCACTCACGTATATAAGTCGAGTTTAGCCCGACTTGTTTCAGACTAATTCGTAGTCCTTCCTCTGGGGTTAGTAGTCGCGCGAGCTGAGCCGCGGCACGCAATGTGCGTCTCGCCGCCGCTGGGTCATGCGCTCCCAGAGGAAGGACTACGAATTAGTCCAAAACATGTCGGGCTAAGCTTGGATTTGAAAATGGGTATCATTATCGTAATCAGCATCCCCGGAAAACTAGAAAATGACACCCACTCATATAAATTTTCACCAAAAAAATGTGTCGGCCATCGTGGATTTGAAAATGGATGCTATTTTCAGAATCCGCACCCCTGAAAACATAGAAAATGACACCCATATCGGTTTTGCACAAAAAAATGTGTCCGCCTTCTTGGATTTGAAAACGGATGTCATTTTCGTAATCAGCATCCCCGGAAAAGTAGAAAATGACACCCATATCTATTTTCAACAAAAAAATGTGTCCGCCATCTTGGATTTGAAAATGGATGTCATTTTCATAATCAGCATCCCTGAAAACATAAAAAATTACACCCATATCGATTTTCAACAAAAAAAATGTGTCCGCCATCTTGGATATGAAAATATAATGAGCACCCCAGAAAACATAGAAAATGACACCCGTATCGATTTTCAACAAAAAAAATGTGTCCGCCATCTTGGATTTGAAAATGGCATCCATTTTCAGAATCCACACCCCTGAAAACATAGAAAATGACACCCATATAGATTTTGCACAAAAAATGTATCCGCCATCTTGGATTTGAAAACGGATGTCATTTTCGTAATCGGCATCCCCGGAAAACTGGAAAATGACACCCATATCTATTTTCAACAAAAATATGTGTCCGCCATCTTGGATTTCAAAATGGATGTCATTTTCGTAATCAGCATCCCTGAAAACATAGAAAATGACACCCATATCGATTTTCAACAAAAAAATGTGTCCGCCATCTTGGATTTGAAAATGGATGTCATTTTCAAAATCAGCACCCCTCAAAACAGAAAATGACACCCATGTTGACTTTTAGAAAAAAATATGTCCGTCATCTTGGAATTGAAAATGGATGTTATTTTCCTAGTTAGCTAATAACAAATACCTAGTTCGCGCCGAAACTAACAATCCGACCACAACATTATTAAAAATGAGTTTTAAAAGGTTTGCAGTTGACTTGAGGTCTTATTTTGTTTCAATAGTCGGCGACTTACAAAGTCTTTGACAAATGCCGCCTCCTCCGTGTTAGGATTTTTAAATAGGCGAAACAATATAAGCCTTATGCGCTGGAAGTAAGATTCAAAATAACCTGCACGCACAATCAGCGCTTCAAGCGGCTACCCAATCCTGGGGTTTCGATACGCTATGCGGTAGCCCGGGTTAACCCAGTGCAAGTGGTTAATGTATTAACCGGTAAGCCGTTTAAAGGGCTACCGTAATATACGGGTTTTTAATACCCAGCGTTATAAGAAACCCGTTCAAAACCCTTGGGCTACCGGGTATTAAGGTAACCGGTTCCGGTCCCTGCAGCTAGCTGATTCCGATATCAATTGTCAACCCATACAAAAACTGTCAAAATGAACACGATGGCGATTGCGAGCGAGTTAGACAATAAGCCTGCTGGTTACAGTTTAACATTTGATGATTGGATACATCCAACAAAAAGCGTGTATATTATTTATGTACACGAGTATGTAAATGATATTTTGCACTACAAAATGTTTTTCCTACAATTTGCAATGGCAACACTAGCGGGGGCGAGGCGCGCGGGTGTCCGTGCGTCACGATCGATGCAGCACTTGTTGCCGCGCTCAACAGGCTCCCGTCCCCAATTCGGACACCAATAAGAATAACATTCCCCACTTATTGTACGGACTCCGCCAACTAGAGATGTTATTGACGGTCCAAATCGAACAGGAATGGTCTCTTATTTACTGGGAGCAGATGTGTCATTGAATTTATTTGGCGGTAAACGGTTATGTTGCTTTTCGTAAGAGGTATTGGGAAATTAAGCATGTATACAGCATTTGTTTTGTTACAAAACAAAGTTATTATTTATACTTACTTTAAACTTTGTTTGACTGAGAAAAAGTTAATTGACCTTTCGGTCGCTTGACCAGAGTTTGCAAACCTTTTCATTAAAACTAAGTTTACTTATTTAAATATTATTTGCACAATACACATAAAAAAACATTTAACTCCCTTAACCTGGCCTTAAACTTAAATCCTTTTGGCATTATCTACCATCCAACTTTTAGGCGTTCCAGTGATTTAGGCTGTGCGTTATCTGTCAGTCAGTCAGTCAGTCACTCACGGTACTGTTTTATAGGTATAGAAGATGCAGTTGACGAAAAGCTCTGAATAATTGTAATAAATTCACTCTTACTTACCTAATGTGACATCAGATCTCATGCAAAACTCCTTCGAATTACATTATTTCCTATATTTTCTGCGAGGCGTCAAAAAGGCTCTCAAGATATTGCGAACACAGATTTTGTAGACAAATGTATACTTATACAATGAAGTTTTAACGAGCCGTAAACTCCGTGGAAATAATTAACTTTATTCCATTACGCTAGAGTTCGTTATTGAATGGGAAGTAGGGAATCTTTTCAGTAAGGGCGTATTCAGAGTAGGCGATTTCTTGGTGCACATGGCTTGATGTTATTAAATTTATGAGCGCCTAAACACATGACATGGAACAATAGTATAGCACGTAGTATATTCTGTATATTAGTAATGTATGTATGTAAACTAATACTAATTAAACTTTATGTGTCCAAAAATTCTTATATTTTGACATGTAGTATTTATATAATGTAATTTTAAAGTTGGGTAAATAAATAAATCACAATCTAAGAAATTTCGACCACCACAGTTATTCACATAGTGTTATAGCAAATTTACTTTCATTACTTGATTAAATCAGGCGTTGCTTTGGTCCATATTCATGGGATATTTTGGTACTTCGAGAATGGGTTCGTAGAGAGTCCCGAAACGCGTCAGGCGATTACGGCCGTGATAGTTGGATTTGTGTGACATGTGTTGATCCGTGTAGCAGTGGAGGTAGGCGTGTTGCATGGAAACATACATTTACCACAGATGTAGCATTTTTTCACGTGTGGTCGCGTTAAGAGCAAATTAATTGTTTTTTATTCATTTCATAATATTTTCCAAAAACCGGCCAAGTGCAAGTCAGACTCGCGCACGAAGGGTTCCGTACCATTATCACTAAAAACGGCAAAAAAATCACGACTGTTGTACGGGAGCCCCACTTAAATATTTATTTTATTCTGTTTTAAGTATTTGTTGTTATAATAGCGGCAACAGAAATACATCATCTGTGAAAATTTCAACTATCTAACTATCACGGTTCATGAGATACAGCCTGGTGACAGACAGACATACAGATAGACAGACAGATAGATAGATAGACAGACAGACAGGCAGACAGGCAGACAGGCAGACGGACGGACAGTGGAGTCTTAGTAATAGGGTCCAGTTTTTTACCCTTTGGGTACGGAACCATAAAAACGAGCTAAGATTTATAAAAAAAGCGTGTAGTCTAAATAGGCCCTAAAGTGGGTATGTATTGTAATATTTGTAATAGGTAAAGTTCCCGGGGTTGTGCCTATTTTCCTTTAATTTTATTACTCCCTGTTGACGCGGTGATTAGTTTGGAAGTTTACGAACACTTTGTGGGAGCTGAAAGGAAATTTCGTAGATAATTATTCAAAAAAAAGTTGTTAAGTATCTAAAATTCATTATGCGTACTTACTCCGTAGTCCGTACAGAAAACTAAGTAGCTGCGAGTAGAAATTAGAACAACTTTAATTAGACTTTGGTGTTAATTGAAGTTCACGCCTTAAAACGCGTGATGATTCTCAAATTTTAGTAAATAATTACCAACTAGTAAACTCGTGCTCAGTAGGCTGAGCACGACTTTTCGAATCCTGCGTAACGTAACGTTATCGTATCGAAATCGAGTAACCTCATGCCAAGGAGGATAGTATACGGAGTGTCAAAGCCCATACTTCGAATCGTTCCCCGCAGTCATGTTAAACTTCAGGCAATTTCTAGATGGCGCCAAGGTCGTAGCCAGTGGGTCAAATAATAACAAAACAGCGGTACGAATGTGTCACTCAAGCAAGGTAGATGGCGCTGAATGTAAATAAGAACGATTCAAAATATGGGCTTTGTCAATCCGTTCACTTTCCATGATTCTTGCCTACCTTTTGCCTTTTGCCTTGCACCGGCAACCGCTATTCCAAACGTCATACAAATTTCTCGATAAAGTTACTACTGGATTACATTAAGTAGGATTCGAATATACGTACTCGGGCTTTATAACTTTATTTGCTACCTCCCGCTACGCCGTAGCCGTAGCGTCGTAGCGAAACTGCCTACGAAAATCATTACAACATTATTAAATCTACTACTTTTCGCCCCTGTAGTATAAGAAGCAGGGACCGTAAGTTTACATTTATGACAAACTACAACCTATTTACATAATAAAAGCAATGTAATATTTGAATTTGAATGTACCTACAATGACATTAAATTCAAGCTAGAACTAATTAAACTAAAACGTAATACAAAATTTAATGTACCTACCTAGATAGTGGTCTTGGTATATAAATACGCTTACCTTGAAAGTGGAATGACTAAAATAATAGCACAATCACCTACCATTAGAGGTACTCTACCAATTTCCGTACTATGTCGTTACAATTATAACCACACTTGTTAAAAGCAATACTCGAAGGTCACATTACTATTATTCATTAATAATGAATGACATCATTATATCAACGTAAAGGTTGAAAAGATATAAAGATTTCACAATGGGGAAGCGAGCAGCTAACAATTATAATAATGTGCGGTCGGCACGGCGCGAGAGAAATCGTGGTAGCAAATAAATACATTGCGGTATTCGATAGCCCAATCGGAACTCACCAAATCCGCGGCCCTTCAATGTAAAGCTATCGGGTAATTTTTCTCAAACCGTGTAAAATTAACAAGAGTATTCGGGTAACGTTTTTTTTTGCTCTCTGGTTCATTCTCGGTAGTCATTACATTAATGTAACGAAGCAACTTGAAATTTTCTTCAGCAACGTAAAAAATTAAAAAGTGTTCAGAACTACAGTCTGGAGCTATAAACATTGGAATCCTTTTTTAGGGTTCTGTACCACAAAAAAACCCTTACATGACCAATGTCTGTCTCATCAACATCATATCAGCCGAAAGATGTCCACTGCTGGACATAGGCCTCCCCCAAGACTCTCCACTCAGACCGGTCTTGTGCTTTCCGCATCCACCGCGGTCCCGCGATCCGCACCAGAGGCCCGAGTACGAATATTCGAAACCTGCGTCACGTACATTCGTTGTCGAGTTTGTATGACGTTTGGAACAGCGCCCGCCCGTTTGAGTATTTGGAACTAAAATTTAGTAAGTATGAGGTTTCTCGATCTACGAATACGATAACCGTAACGTTACGCAGGATTCGAAAAATCGTGCTCGACCCTCAGGTCGTCGCTCCATCTTGTTCGCTCTTGGCTCGTCTCTCGGTCCGTGGAAATTCTACCCTACTATATCCAAAATATGCACCACCTGCTTTAATGTGTTCTTAACTTTATTCCGTTATGATTGCCTGGTAGAGATAGCTCTGTAGCGATAAGGCCGCTCATTGCTGCCTTGTATTTTCTTTGTACCTTTTGTCTGTTCTCTTTGTGTGGTGTTCAATAAAGAGCTCCTTTATTGTATTGTAATATCAACTTTCAAAAAGCTTTTCGGTTTTCGTTTTTCTCGGCAAACGTAAAAATAGAAAAAAAACAGTCACTTACGCATATAATATTACATTGGAGTTCGATATTGCCCGCGCCTTGTTCGCGCGGTATTCGCTTTACTTTATTCGCAAGGAAAGTGTTTTCTCGAGGATGGAAAGTACTTAATATTCCATTCTTAGAAATATATAGTTTAAGAGTACTTTGTGCATACATGTTTTGAATTAAACATCTTGAATAAAGGTTATGGCGACGTCGAATATTTTAGAACAACAGGCATAATTTCATCTAAGTTTACAGGTTTTTTCTCTCGTGTTAGTAACAGAAGGTCTCTGGGCTAAAACAAAATAAGTTTAATTTTAATACAAGCTTTTTATTGGCTGTACTTGCATTGGCATCCAAGTCACACATGCATGCCAAAGAAGTCAATCCGACCACTGAAAGTTGGTTAAATTTAACTTTCAAAATTGGATTACACACAGACAGACAAAGAGACACCGGGATGGATGAATGTAAACAAAAGCTTGTAATGACACGTTTTACGTAGCTAATAGGCATAGTTTCTTGAGGCGTGGTGTCAGATGGTATTGTAAATACTGGGTGGTCAATGTCCGATTGTCAGGGCAGCTTGTCCGTCCGTCAATTTTCAACAGGGCCACGCCTTCCCTTCAGCCACTTAACGAGTTATGCCCCTCGAGGAAACACGAGCTATATACACAGTGTAATATACACGAACCAAGTATACACAGTTATACACAACGCAAGGAAACGACTTGTGCCAACAAAGGCACGATGCGAATGATCATTTCCTTCATTTCGTCCATGTTTGTCTGGGCTGTGTACGGTTCATGGGTTTTAAGAGTGGAACGATAAACGATAGTTTTCATGGAAGAGAATATAAAATTCGTGGTTTGACCTATGGCCTCTCCAACAGAGGGTCGTAGGTTCGAGCCCCGCAGCGTTATTGTCTAACTCGCTCGGAATCACAATCGCAAGCCAAGCTCGCTTTGAAAATGAAACAATTTATTTGTATCGCGTAAGGCCATGACAATCGAAAGCGACGCTGAGGCATTTTTTAAGCCAATTGAACGAACGATTGGTTTCACTGTATGCAAAATGACAGCTCGGAATGGTATAGTGAGTGAGTTTGATAATGCTGATCGTGCTCGTAATCGGAATCATTTCGTTACACGAAAGCAATGTTTCGAGGTGCTCGCAATCGCAATGATTCCGAGAGAGTTAGACAATAAGGATGCCAGCTCGTAACTCTGAGTTTATGTGTGAAATGATATTTGTAATTTATTTATTTAGCGTTTTCGTGTGTTCATGAGAAGTCCATTTTAAAATTAGGTTTTTATAGTGTTTCAAGTCCCACCAAAACACAGTTTTTTTTCGGTCCAAAAGAACAATTATTAATAATTTACCATGAGCTTTTCGGTGTAAACCTGCGCAGAGCTGCGAAGCGCTTCAATGGTGTGTATGAATTTTCCAATCCGCACTGAGCCCTTGTGGAAACCACAACCCACAGCCCTTTCATACCAAGTCTGTGCCGAAGCGTGGGCCGTAAATAGGCTACAACTGGAATACCTATTAGAACTTTATTTATTACGAACGATTTAGAGACTCCTTTTAAAGATGTGCGTAATTAATTCGAAATCTTTGAAATTTATTATTCGAAAGTTGGAAGTGTGGGCTGATTATTTACCTAACCTTGGGCCTTAATGTCTAACGCTCTCGGCTTCGCTTTGGCAGTTGCCATCTCTTCGTCGGCGGTTCTTCAAGGAATCATTTAATTATTTCAACGCAAACATTAAGGTGTCGTCCTAACTGAACGCGATTACGCAATCATCGCTAGTTCGCGCGAACTGGCAATGGGATTAAACACACAAATCTCGAAGAGCTCTAACTGACGTTCTCGCGATGGGATGAGAATGGCATGGGAGTGTACTATGATAGCATCGTTAATCCACATGATAATCGCGTTTTGGTGCCATTGACACCAAAAAAGTTTGCTTGTAATGTTTCTATTGAATTACTCGTCTATGACGATCAATGATCAAACTGGCTCATTTTACTAGCTTGTATTAAATTAATAATCGTCTTAATTACGAGTATTTTCGGAAGTTTGAAGTGAAAATGAAAAGCGATTTTATTCTGGCAGTCATCAACTCAATTAGGACGATGCCTAAGAATACTCTTAACTGGGTTGAAATAACACTGCTTGCGCTTACTTAAATTATAAAGGAAATTGTGGCACGTCGATATTTTGTGACAGTTTAATAATTACATCTACCCTATTTTTCGTATAGGTAGTAAAGAATTTTTCATGGCAAGACGAGAAACCAGTACAGTTTAGTTGTTGAGTTTCATTCGTATCGACTTGAAGATTTTTCATGTTTTTTTTTCTTACATGTTTTTTATTTTACGCTTTTCCCTTTAGAAATTAATATCAAATTTCGAAATACTTACTGAAACAAGAATACTTTTACATAGAAAACCAGAAATAACATCTATGCCTTCTTGAATTAGATACCTACATTCAAAATTTGAATTTGAATTTCAAATTACTAGCAAAACTTTTCTAATGGGTGCATAGAAGCGCCTTGCTGGAAATTTTCGACATGACTGATCTAGGCATGGCTGGCGTAATTAATTGTGTACTTGACACGGAATGTCAAGGTGCCGAGTTCGATTTCCGAGCTATGCTATACAGTCCTGCTTTTATATATGTACAGACGAACCATTTGATTTCTGACCCACCGTAGAAGTTTCTCACAGTAAGTGTCATTATGATTTTCCTTGTCAGGCCATGTAATGTACAATGACATTTTCTACGAGAAGGTTCCGCAATGGGTTGGTTTGATAGTACCTACGTGTTCTTATTTCAGTAATTATAAAAAAAAAATTAGGTAAGACAGTTACTTCACTTTAGTTTTTTCTGCTATGTATGGGTTAACATAAAAGAACGACGTATGTAGTGGATTTTGTGCTTTGAATGGGTTGGTCTGCTAAAATCATAAGTTTATAAAGTTTATTTCACTCTAACTGTTGCACGATTCGATTTTTGTACACGACCGAACTTTTGTGGTCATTATAAAAACATTTCGTCCGTAACAATGCCTCCGGGCGGTGACGTGATTCGTTTTAGTAGCAAAATGGCTACCTTCTATAAAAGGAATATAAAGGTACCTAAAATTAGAGAAGAAGCTTCCGTTTGTAATGTATGTAATATAGGTAGTTGCCTGCATGTTTAGTTTCTTACTCGGTCTACAAATTAAGTAGGTACCTACTATACAAAATAGTACATTACTTGACCTGACACTTAGTTTCGACACACGGTTTCTGTAATTCGATCTTTTATTTCCCAAACAGTAAACTCCGAACCGGTTCCATGGTCCTTCACTTGTTTTTCAAATAGTAGATATTAAATTACAATAACAACAAAATTAAGCTAAGGCGAGACTAAGCTAAGACTTTCATAAAGAAAACAGTCTCAATATTTTTGACAAGGCTTCCAGAGTTTTTAAGTTTCACTGAAAACCACTACTAGCTCTTGCAATCTACCTCGTCCTTGCTGAAAAACTACGTGAGCCAAGATCCTAAGACGTGACCTTCCTTACCTGTTGCTTACCCTCGGAGAAAGTGACGCGGCTAAATGCGCCGTCGCTCGTGAGGTTGCCAGCTTCTCGATTGTGCCCGATTCACGGGTTATTGATGAATGAGGGGGTAAATTAGTTTTCAAGCTCCGTTGGCGCCCAACATGGGACTCGTATTCCAGTTTCTCTTTAAGTAATGAAAAAGTGGTTGTCATTTAGTGTATTTCCTCTAGTATTGTACGCTTTTGCATAGCTCAAATTTACATGCCACGTAAGCTACAATAATTGCATAACTGTACGTAAATTACACAGATTTTATGATTTCACGATTAAACCGTAATTAGATGCCATCTATCTACTACGCCTTTATTTGTTGACCCGAAAATCCCGATTACACGGCTGAGTACATTTGAAACTAGTTACAGACCGATACAGATGCCGGGGTAAGGCCAATGAGGAAGGTGGCAACACCGACCCGGGCGGAGGCAGTGTGCGCGAGTCGCCGCGCCGACCGCTCCTCGAAACGGCACGCTGATAACAAAACACAATCATATCACGCCCTTATAAATTATTATCGTGTCGTGTGCATAAATGACTGTCAGTTTGTGCTAAACCGCCCCACCGATTTCTTCCATTCAGTGCTCAATAACCTCTTAAGTATATTATGGCGATCGCTCGCGAGTTCCAGAGCTGACACCTATGATTAAGTGATCGCAGACGGTTAACTTTTAACTAATACTACTTCAGTATTGTTTATTGTGAGCGTGTTTTATTAAAAGTTCAGTTCAGCCACTTTCTTTCCATTATACAGTAGCTCTGAATATTCTGTCGACCCGTATCGGTCCCTGCGCGGCTCATCATTAATATTAAAAGGAATTAGCTGTAAATGAATATAACGAGATGTGCTTTAAGTGTCTTATAATGAATTAAATAACTCTCCAGAATGCAATTAGTAAGACACGTGAGTAGACTAAGTTTGTCAGGTCAAAAGTAAGTTTTTTTCATCTCAGTAACACTGAATTTAAGGGTTAATTTACTTAATTGACTTCTTACACTGTAGACGCGGTCCCAGGCAGCTTGAGAAATATTCATTTGAATAAATAGGCAATCTTGAGGAGATAATGTCACCGGGGGAACACTTTAGACGCAACAGTTAGCCCATAATCCTGACTCAGCTTACCCACGCCCCAACTTCTTACATTTCTTATAAGGCGGGCCTTTTTTGACAGACGACACCGCGTTTCTCCAGCTTCTTAACATTGCAGATGCTTTTAAATAAAATGTTTTATTAATGCATATAAATTGCGTACGTGAACTGCGTACGTGGTCGATTGCCCGGACATATATATCTGTGCGATAGAGCGTCTTTTTATTGCGCCGCGTAAAAATATTAACAGCCTCCAGGATAATTGGATTAACGTGGCGATGAATTCCATTTTGGCCCCCAACGTGGGATCGATTGAACTTGCATTAATAGCTCGCGCAGAGCAATTGGTAATCCTGACAGCCAGCAATCTATTGTGGGAAAGTAATTGCGGTTTTGTTTTCATAACTCGATAACGAAGGCTCACATCTGCTCCAGTGTGCCGTAATCAATCAATTTATTGAACGCGCTGCGTCGTCGCTCGCTACGGTTCTTTGATCAAGGCACAGATTACGATCGCTCTTCCGTCGCCCAAAATAATGCGGCTATGCAAATGCAATACGTGAACCGGAATGCATTTCAAATCCAACCCCACTAAGCCTTAATACTACTTTATATCACGCGTTAAAACTACTATGTAACGTTTTACATTCACCCCCGCTTCTAGCAACTCTGTTGTTTAATGGATACTCGTTTAGTGAATACGAAAGTGCACTCAGTTTAATGCTTTGTAACCGACATTAACTCGCGTTCAATGTTCAACAAATGCATGTTAAAATGTTTTGATTCCCGCCGTATTTAATGTACCTAGTACTTGCTTCAGTAAACAACCTCCCACACAGTGTCTGTCGTAGCGGGGATTTACAACTACGTAGGCGTCCATCCAGGACGATCGTCTACGACCTCGTCTCCGCAGGCAACCAATAAATCAAACGGAGTAATCGCATTCCCTCAGTAATAAGTCTGAAAAAGACTGCGCCCACTCACGCTAGAAGATGTCAAAGCGTGCCGTAAATATTTGCATACATTTCGTCCTCAGTCCTTTAAAAATCAACAATCTTTGATGTGTCCCAAAAGCTTATCCAACCAATTTGTTTTCAGTTTGAAATAAATAACAGACAATGAAGTGTATATTGACTTGAACAATCGTGCAACGACCTGACGAAATAATCCCGAACTAGCTTCGTGAAGTGGGCAATGAGTGAACTATGAAAGTTTAAAAATTGTAGACTTGTCTTCGAGATGAGTGGTTTAGGCCCGCCCGGGGTGTGGGCCGCGCAAAAACGGCTGGAGTCGTGGGCTCGGGCTGCGAGGGAAAGGACCTCGAGTGCCAGCAGTGGACAGAGCCACAACTCCACTGACAGCTATGGAGATGACAAGTCGCATGGGAGTCCTAGTGTACGTATTTTAGAGACAATGTAATCATTGTTGACAGTAGGCTGCGCGTCCACCAGAGATTTGCGAAGTAGATGAGGACAAAATCTAGCAAGAGCCAAGCCACGCCATAAGACTGTAGGAAAATTTAATAATTTAATAAATCTGTTTACCTTATTTATTTTATCTAACTCGCACATCTCTACTGGAAGCACAGCCTTAAGTTAAGGGTAAAGGTACACCTCTCCTCAAGACTGTTTAGGTGCATACTCGTAACGTGCACTTAGTGTACGATGCATGTGAACATATTCGTATCGTATGTCTAATACTCGTATCATTTAACATGAAACTACCGTGAGATTCAATCATAGTGAAATATGAGTGATTCATTTAATTCACTATGATCTCCGAAATGTATAGCTTACCTTCCTTATTCACTATAATATGACACGTTACAAGTGAAGAAATTAGTTGCATATATATAAAATGAAGCGAAATATAGCCTGGAAATTCAACAATATTTTTGATTTTGTGGAGTATCAGATATTTTTGAGCGACTCAGTGTTCGATACTTATGCCGTTACCCAAAAACGATATTTATGCCGGCCGCAAACCCATCAGATCTTTATGCCGAGTGTCGTCATAATTACATTTTTGCCTTCCACCATTATCAAATATTTTTGCAGTGCTGTCTATTACAGTCGTATAGGTATTACTGCTGGTGACCGTACCCGTCTACGTTAAGTTCGATAATATTTTTAGAATATCTATTGAAAACTACTAAAAACGGAAAAACTGAATTCGATGACGAATAATTTACTAACATAATTAAAAACCTTACCTTGTTAAGATTCCGGATCATTATTATTTTGGCTGACTTTAGCTTCTCTATATTCCATCCAAAATCACAAAATTGGTTATGTCAAAGCGTCTTGAGATTCGTATTTCACGAGTATAATACGAACCGCTATTATTCAACGGTCGCTCGAGCACTGGCATCATAGAGCAGACAGACGGGAGGCGCCTTTGGCTTATATGTGCACCACAATTTTTCTGTCACTTTTCGAGGAGGACGAGGTACACATTCACAGCACACGTCTAACGCTCATGTAAAAATTTGTTACACTCCTACAAACTCATACTAAAACAAAACTGTTACACAGATGCCAAAAAAATGCACACAGTCAACAGACTCTGTGCATTTTGCACAGACTTAAAGTTAAATTTTTATCAGAGGGGAAATCGCGCGTTAGGTTCCCCTTCGCTAGCCCGAAGAATTTTCAACCAACCTATAATTTGACTAGCACTAATTTTCAATACTCCGAACGCTTAGTTCCGCCGTAGTTGTAAATTGTTTTTTAATTAAAATAAAATAATCCGAACCTACATATATTTTCAAAATCATGTACACCAAAGTTTTCACATTATAAACTCGGGACTTAATCACGTTAAAAATAATGATGTTCATAATACTCGTAATGTGTGAAAATCGAGAAAGTTTAAAATCGATACCAAAGTTTTCGTTCAGCGGTAAATGGGCTTAGGAATAATGAAAATTCGGACTAATGATGCTTTCGGAAGTATGACTTTTCGGAGTTTTGGGGTGTTCCCCGCGCGTTAACATCTCCATTCCCTTCCTGCTCTAAGACGGCATCGTAGTTCCTACTATGCACAGTCATTTGTTTGACGCAACAAATTTGAGTTACGAAGGGGACTGCGTGAATAATTTCTGCAGAAGCGGTCGCTACAGTCGGTTCCCTAACGAAAGTAGGTATTCACTTTACCATACAAATTACATAGTAAATTTAATACCTACTTATACTGTATAATAATAATGCGCCGACTGTATATTGTTCGGAATAAGCAAACATGTGTTTTGAGAAAACTCTTCTCGGCTGAACAGATATTAATAAAACTTACCTAACTAAGAACCGTCTCGATTAAACTAACTTTCGATTTAAAAAGGCGCGTCCAAATCCGTTTAGAAGCTAGGATGCCACTGACTGATAATATATAAATGAAACTTATACTTACTTAACTCCCCTCTTTTTGGGTCGGGAGTTAAAAAAATATTTCGTTACATTAAAAATTAAAACACTCCAGCGCAGATGATAACCTATTGTGGTTTTGTGTGAAATATAAATTCGACGAATAGTAGATCAATTTTATGTGACGTTCTACGCGGCAGCTAATATATACTAAAGGGTTGGAAATTCACCTGAATTGCGGTTCGATCACATGAATATTGTTCGAATTGCCGAATAAAGTCTTCATACAATCATATTTTTACGACTACTTGTATAGGTACATAATTTATGCTTTCAGACTCCGCATTACGTTTGGCATTCTATATAATATTAATTTCAATTTGAGCCTCCAGACGTTCCACGGATAAAGGGGTTAAACAGACAGACAAACGGCAATAAGGCCATCCCAGATAAAACTTCGTCTTGTCGTGTCTGTTATAAAATTTAAACACTGAAAAATTTATGTATTTACCAAAACAATTTCACAGCATCACAATAAAACCAATGCGGTGTAAAATTCAATTACACTATAAACAGTTCAAATAAAACCCTGAACTTCATCTTCGCTTATATAAAGCGACGGACCATCACACAATACCCTCCGGCCAGAAGTAGGAGCTCAGAAACATCTACTGGTGTTTGGGTGGCAATTGTAGTCTAAAGAAGCTAAAATTGTTGGGCATGCTAGATTCGAGCATCTGGATAAACACCTGGGATCCCTGTAACCAACCCCGTGCTGCCTCTCTAAAGAAGCTAAAATTGTTAGGCATGTTAGATTCGAGCATCTGGATAAACACCTGGGATCCCTGTAACCAACCCCGTGCTGCCTCTCTAAAGAAGCTGAAATTGTTAGGCATGTTAGATTCGAGCATCTGGATAAACACCTGGGATCCCTGTAACCAACCCCGTGCTGCCTCTCTAAAGAAGCTGAAATTGTTAGGCATGTTAGATTCGAGCATCTAGATAAACACCTGCGATCCCGTGACCAACCCCGTGCTGCCTCTCTAAAGAAGCTAAAATTGTTAGCCACGTTAGATTCGGGCATCTGGATAAACACCTGGGATCCCTGTAACCAACCCCGTGCTGCCTCTCTAAAGAAGCTGAAATTGTTAGGCATGTTAGATTCGAGCATCTGGATAAACACCTGGGATCCCTGTAACCAACCCCGTGCTGCCTCTCTAAAGAAGCTGAAATTGTTAGGCATGTTAGATTCGAGCATCTAGATAAACACCTGCGATCCCGTGACCAACCCCGTGCTGCCTCTCTAAAGAAGCTAAAATTGTTAGCCACGTTAGATTCGGGCATCTGGATAAACACCTGGCGCCTATTTCACCATCTTTACAATTGTCAGTTTTATATGACAATTCGAACTACATTTCTTTGACAATATGTAGCGCAATAAAACAAAAGCTCTTGAAGTCAGCAGTTGACACCGAATTGTCATTGAAAACTGACAATTGTAAAGTTGGTGATATAGGGGCCTGGGATCCCTGTAACCGACCCGTGGCCTTGTTGCCTCCAGGATGTATCCTAAGTCATTGTCCGTCGTCGTATCTTGTCCAACCGAGACAGGTAGATGTCTACCAACGCTACAGCTGCTTGGATACAGGACGACACCCCTCTAAATTGTTTAATTCAGAGGGAATAACTAAAGATGTTCGAAACACTGACCCAAAACTTCATCAGGAGCCGCGAACGCACACGTTCGTGCAAATGGCTGCGAAATTATGATAATTTGCATTAGCACTCGGTGAAAGTCATGAAAACGCATTAAAAGCGTTGCCTGCAGTTGCGTGAGCTGAGTGTAATCAGCAGCAAAGAAACGTCTCGATCGCGTTCGCGTTTACGTCTGAATTACTATGGGCAAATTAGCAGCGCAGCGCCACTATGGCACGTACCGACAACAAACAATTCTCATACCGTTTGACACCCGTAACGCAAACGCGATCGAAACTTATTTTTGGCCATCGATTACACTAGATGCTCTGCACTGAATGCGTAATCGCGTTAAGCGATCGCATAAGGTCGTGTACCTTTACTTACGTAATTATCAAACGCGTAGAGCCGCTTTTACTCACGCATAATGTAAACACTTCCCAGAGTTTAGTACTTAAAAAGAATCTATAAATAACTTTCAATGCCATGTTAATTACTTTATGCCTACTAAATTCTTAAAAGTAGATACTTTTTTTTTTCAAACGAATAGCTACAAACGAAATATTCAATCATCTTTCTTATTTTCATTACGGTTTTCCTGGACCGCGAATCCCGGCAGATATAGCAAAACTAATCACATATTGAGTAACAAACTAAAGCAAAAAATCTCATACTTACGTAGTTCAGAGTTGCCTATTATTATCTAAGTAGAATTCATTTTATTATAAATTATAACATTAAATAAATAAATAAATAATTGATAACAAAAAAACTTTGAAAGCACCGAGAAGGTATTGAATGTTATCGTCATGAATTTATAACACACAAACACATAACGAGTGGATATATTTCAAAAAGCGTTATTGATTTACGGTCAAATTAGATCTGTGAGAAACTTCGAAAAACTGGGGTTTAATGTGTCTACTATTAATAATAGATGCGACAGTCAATTACATTCAGAGTTCTAGTGTTTCTAGAGGTAAAGTGCTTCGTCCGTATGTAATTTAATTTAGTGACTCGTGTTTACGTATAATATGGAACGTATGTTACGGTAAACAATTTACACTAGAAAATTAGGGGAAGTAAATAATTCTATAGTGAAGATTACAACAGTAATGGAAAAGTTATCGCTCCCCATTACTGAAAACCCAATTTCTATGAATAAACGAAACGATCAGATTTTAACGCAAGAACCAAGGTTGTACTTAATAAAACACTGCAGCCTGGTGACCTTTACTGCCACAAATGTTTTCACAAACTAAGTATATTCAATTACCAAAAGCAATAAACTCCTGTCGAGACCACACAATAGTGAATAATAAATACGAGTACGAGCTAATACCTACATGAAAATTTTCACGCGAGGGTGGCCAAATTAAATAGGTACTTAGTTTTTTTCCCTCGCATGCTGCTTTGCTCCTTTCACAATTTTGGTAAGTAGCTAACCTTTTATGTAGTTGAATCTGAAATCATGCTCGTAGCATTAGACTGCGTGGTCGATTGATTAGTTATATAATTCTCCAACCGGCGGCTCCGTAATGTAAAGCGCCCAGAAAAATCTCTTTCACTATTTCAATGAGACATTTGAAATTTTGCAAGATGCGCAGTAAGTACAAGTACTTACGGAGCATTGAGAAGAGGTTTTGTCCAGCAACTAGCGATGTTCCACTGAGGACTTGACAAGCATTCAAGAGCTACGGGTAGTCAACAGCTTTTATCTTTGAATATCTACTATCCTTGTGCTTTTCAGAGCTCTTTAGTCCCTAAAAGCAGACCACGTAGGAGCGATATCACTAAAAATTGTAAATTACGTAGGTACTACGCAGTTAACATTTGTGAACAAATCCGTGTAAAGTCTCACCATTCACACGCAGAGAAAAGCCACCGTTCTGTCAGCGTTACCTTGGATTATCTTAAAACGTAAATCATTTATAACTCTACTACTTAAAATCATAAAATTTTAATGTGGCAACGTGAGGACACCGTCTGTCGCTTATTTCATTTCATAATAACCTTCCCGTTAAATAAATAAGTAGCTCCGCGTGCAGCTTACTTTGGTATGATGTCGCTCCACGAGAAACCATTAGGACTCTACAGCTAGAGCTGAAGTGTAGTTAGCCATATTTTTTACACGAATATATTTTCGTCATTGAACGCTTAATATACTTTCGCAAAGATTCTCTGGTCTTAAAGCATATATTATGGTTCATTGTTTAAACTGAAATCAAGTTTCAAACGGGTTGTACATCATAACGTTACATTACTTACATAACCCTACTTGGAAGCGTTGAGAGGAATTCGAACCTTTCATAAACCCACATCGCAATTTCCTTTATTTTTTTAGGTATCCACGCCACGAACCACGTGTTGTCCATCTGTCTGTCTGTTTTATTTTAATTACCTATCTGACATGAAATGTATTGTTTCATAAAATAATATTTGACATTTGAAAACTTTTTTTTTTAACTTTATTCAACAACCATGACTGTGACCAATACAGGAAAATAAATATATTACATACTATTTAAGTACAGATCAGATAATATGATAAGTAATTTGTCACTGCATAGCCTCGAAAAGGCACCAACTCAGCATGCATGTGCTACGGTCATTACTGCTATTTAGTTTATAATACACCCTTAGAGACATAATATATCTCTAAGCCATTTAGCTTCAGTGTACTATACTATTACTATTATAATTATTCACTATGCGACCCTATACATCCATTTCTAATCCTGAAATGTGTAGGTGTGGTTAACTTTGTGATTTACAAAACTGTTTTTTCTACAGGAGATGCTGATATCAAAGGAGCAATGTCGCGTGCAACCGTTCATCTCAGAAACGCGCGCGGCCAGTTCGCTGCCTCACGCTCGTCTTGCCCGCACACCTTCCATATCTTCGCAGAGCAGCTTGGACAGTGGCACCTCCAGAGCTACGGTAACTTTACACCATCAAATTTACATAATTCTTTGAGCTGAATTCTTCATTAAGGCCAGCATCAGCGAGGATGCCAACATGGTCAGTTCGCTGCCTCATGCTCGTCCTGCCCGCACGCCTTCCATATCTTCGCAGAGCAGCTTGGACAGTGGCACCTCCAGAGCTACGGTGACTTTACACCATCATCGTTACATAATTCTTTGAGCTGAATTCGTCATTAAAGCCATCAGCGACGATGCCAACATGGCCAGTTCGCTGCCACGCGTGAGTCTCACCCGTACTCACTACAAATCCTCGCAAAGCAGCCTCGCTCAGCGACAATAGCGACATAATTTATATACCAAAAAAAAACACTCGCTTCTAGCTACTCGCCAGCTTTGGAACCAGTCCGATAGGGATAAACTGCTAACTTAAGTATAATATACTGTTGAAGACTTTTAGACGAATCAATTACCTACCTTCTTAAGCTGCGCCGAGTGTCATCAATTGAAAACAGCAAATGCCGCAACACGTGGTTAGCTTCAAAATTGGAATATCTTTGTAAAGTTACTCAAACGTTACAAGTAGGTATTAAGAAGAAGGAAAATGTGATTAAGATAACGCTACTCTAAGTTCTCAAAGCCAAAGACTCGTTCAGATTGACTGACGGGGCTCTAAGCACCTACCGGAGTGTCATCGCCTGCCCCTAATCATAAATTTAGGTCAGACCCCTGTTAATGGCGCTCCGGGGCGCAAGCTTTTGATGAATTTATCAATAAGCAAGTGGAATCACAAGGAATAACTAATGAGAACAGTGGACCCTGCCCATTCATCAGGTTTCATTTGTTATGCAGTTTGTACATCATCTGAGATTACATCCGAGTACAAGCATTGTTATATGTACACATTACACATTACGTAAGAACATTATAAACGCGCGAACTTTATTAAAGGATAGTCTTTTTTTGTTTGCGCAGTCGTGTTATAAAAGTAGTTGAGTATTTTTCCTCTTTAAAAAAAATCGGGACGTAGTTATACATACTTCCAGAGTGGTCCGTTTATTTCACTACGTATGATTAAGTTTCACCGTATTTTCATGTTAAAAGATGCCCAGGTACTCTTGTCGTTGAAGTGTTGGTTGTTTATCTTGTAGTTATGTGTTTTGTTTAACGAGAGATGAAATGCAACGATTATCTTATTTTCAAGACACGCGTGTCCTTATACGAGTACCTGTAGTTACGTGTTGCACCTAAGTAGGTACTTTAAAAAAGAATGAGTGTTATTAGCTTAATTATTCAATAAACTTTTCTGAAATGATAATAAAACAAGCTGAAAGTAATCTAATAAATTTATACCAAAAACTACCAGTTTCAGTAAAATATTCATAAGTACCTAAGAATAAACAATTCCTTCAAAACAATCATTAGGCCATTTGAAATACCTTAAAATTTTATATCTACGCGTTCATTTGAGCGGCTCTACCTACCTACATTGGTCCGGAAAACTTTAATATCAATGCCGCACACTACCGCACACCACACACTAATGTAAAGAGCGAAACTAAAAGTGCTAGCATTTTTTTATTTCGTCGTTCTAATACTAATAATAATACGGGTATGCAAATTGATCGTGCAGCGAGTTTTCATTGAAAACAATTAAGCTTAGGTACACGTTGAAATTTACATAATTTTAGAATGAATATAAATGGGTGTTGTTGTATATTCTAATTAAACTAAATTGCGTGTTGTTGAGACACAGAGTACATCGGTCACTCAACAATTTCTTGTTTTTTTAAGGTTCCGCGGACCTCAAAGGAAAGAACGGAACCCTTATAGAATCACTTTGTTGTCCGTCTGTCGGTCTGTCAATACCCTTTTTCTCCTGGAACGCTTTTATGTAGCAATCTGAAATTAATATCGAATACTCAATCCTGCTGTAAAAAAATCAAAGTCCACGCAATGAAAAGATACAGTCGTTAAAAAGGGTGTTTCCATACAAATTGCCGTGGTAATGTACTAAATTAATTGTATTAAGCTAAAAATGTGATAAAAGAAATTCCAACATGGGTTACGTTACTTTCGCTTAAGGACGAGTTCGTTCAAAAGGAAGCCTTGAAAATGTTTTTATTTCGTAGCTTATTCTAAAGACCATTGGCCGTTCCAATTTACCTACTTGTTCAATTCTTTTTGCAGCATTTGGCCCCTATTTCACCAAAGTTAATACAAAATATCAGTTTACAATGAAAATTTAATGTAAACTGCTGACTTGAAGAGTTTTTTTTGTATTGTCCCACAGAGCCATCGCGGCTCATCGCCCGCCATCCGGACGTTCGCCCCTGACGGTCGCACCCTCGAAGCGGGCGGAGTAGGGGTACCCCGATCCCCGTCTCCTCTCCGAGCTGCTTCCCTGGACGTCCGCGCTGCACCCATGGCCCACGGATCCCTGGCTTCGCTCGCTGACTCACCGGTGCCCTCGAGCCCGAGACACGCTCCGCCCAGATGCCTGTCACCGCTGCTGATGCCGCCAAGGTAAGGTTACAGGCCTAAAGGCATAGGCTTCACTCTCACAATGACATGGCTTGGGGCCACGCGGGTCCAGTGCACTTGTCCCTATTATTAAACTTTAAATTCCTAATCCTACCTTTACCTTACCCACCTTCATACCTCTTAATACCTTTAGTAAGCGGAATCTCCACCCTTATGTTGCCAGCATTCCCAAAATCCGTGATAGCCTAGTGGTTTGACCTTTCGCCTCTGAAGCAGAGGGTCGAGGGTTCAAACCCCGGCCCGCACCTCTGAGTTTTTCGGAACTTATGTGCGAAATTACATTTGTAATTTATCATGAGCTTTTCGGTGAAGGAAAACATCGTGAGGAAATCTGCACACTCCTGCGAAGCAATTCAATGGTGTGTGTGAAGTTCCCAATCCGCACTGGGCCCGCGTGGGAAATATAGCCCAAGCCCTCTCTCATTCTGAGAGGAGGCTTGTGCCCAGCAGTGGGACGTAAATAGGCTGATGATGATGATGATTCCCAAAATCCGCACAAAACGTTTTCGTTCTTCCTACATCATCCGTACGGTTGAGGAGTGGAATTCTCTGCCTGCATCTGTGTTCCCTGGCCGTTTTCAAGTCTAGGGTGGATGGGCATTTGCTAGGCAAGCGTGCTCCATCGTAGACCACATCTTCGCTTACCATCAGGCGTGATTGTGGTCAAACGCAACCCTATAGCGTATAAAAAAACCTACTCACTGAGACAAGAATACACGGAGATTGTATGGGTATAAGTACGTGACACGGAATGTCATGATTTTTTTCTGCTTTTGTGTGTATTCTTGTTTAAGTGAGTACTTAAAATTTAATAACAGATTTTAACGGGAGAACTGTGCAAATAAAAAATTGGAGAAAAAGTACAAAAAGTTATCACCATTGAGCTGTGCACCACAATTAAATTAAAACTGATACGTCAGGCCACGTTGAAGCTGGTAGTGCAAGTGCGTTTCGCTCCTATGGCCGAGATGGTAGCCAATTGTGGCGAATTACTCGACACCGTCAAAGCGCTCGATGGCACGGGGTTCTCTCCCTATCAAAGCTCCTTCCAACCGAGCTAAAGTACTTATGAATGAGACCATTCTCATATTACTTACTGTCGATGAAACCATGAAGGGGTTTAACTTTTATTTACAACTTTTCACTAGAGAGATTTTTAGAAAAATCGAAGTAACAACATCGAGTAGTTAGGGCTTTTCATTAATGGTTATAACGCTGGTTCTAATAGGAATTCAGTTACGTCCTTTCGTGATTCGACCGACGATATTATGGGGAGCTAATTGCATAGACTGAATTAAGTATTATTTCTATGACTTAACATATTTCGTATGATATTTTACGTTGAAGTTCAGCCAGCTTAACTATTTTAACCCTCTGTAATGCAGCAGGTCCATTTAAATGCAAAAGGCTAACAAAGGCTATCTTTCTTTGCCAAGTGAGACGGCATTAACATTATTAATTCTCTTTAGTACAGCTAGGACCTTTGGGGGATACCTAAACTAAATATTTAGGTTTATAGAGAGAGAGCGTATTTAGCATTTTTAAACAACCAAATGTTACAGTGTAATTACTCGTATTCGAAGTTTGCGGGTGACAAGATGAGATAGACAACTAAGTTATTTACTCGACGTCACTGATGTTAAATTTGCTAAACAAGTAGGTAGGTAAGCGGGTGGTAGGACCTTGTGCGAGGTCCGTCCGGATCGCTACCACCATCTTACTCGTTAATCCTGCCGCTAAGCAGCAGTGCTTGCACTGTTGTGTTCCGGTGTGGAGAGTAAGACAGCCGGTGTAATTACGGGCACAAGAGGCATTTCATATTAGCCCTCTAGGTTGGCAACGCATCTGCAAACCCTCCGGAGTTGCGGGTGTCTATGGGCAGTGGTGATCACTTACCATCAGGTGACCCACTTGCTCGCTTGCCTTCCTCGTTGTATAAAAAAAAAATGTTGTTCGCCCCATCTGTCACGAAAAAACGTAGAATGATACACTATATAACCTACAGGTAACTAAAAAACATGTACTTTTGTACATTTTTGCAAATATTCACCTTCATAGCTTATCATGAGCAACATAACATTTTTACGAAAGTGGAGCGAATAAAGTGTCGCGATTCTTGCTCTATTCCAGACCAAGACCTAAAGGACTCACACTAATGCGTCTACATCAGAGCGGCTAGCACGCGCGCCAATCTATCGCTTGTCGCTCAGTGCGTCCTTCACTGATTCCATCACTATGAAAGGGACGCACTGCGCGACAAGCGACAAAATGGCGCGCCGTGCTACATGTGCAGGCCAGACTCAAATCAGATTCCAACATGCTGGCTAGATCGCTAGATTCCTAGCGACTGACGTCTGACTTCCATTAACCTCATTAAAGATGCATTGCTCTATTCCTGTACAAACATAATCGCCTTATTTTCCATTCACTGGCCTGAGGAATTAATAGCTTATGTAGTCAAACAATGAGCGAGCTTTGATTCTAGGGAATTAGAAGGTAAGCCTACCGCCTTGTGGTAACCGTTTCACAGTAAATTACTTTGCTACTTCCTTAGATTAGATTTATTAGATGTATTCTGTTATTAAGAAGGTTATTGTGGATAGGTAGGTTCTAGGTGGGTGCGTGCTAAAAATATTATTTAGTACCTAATAAAATGGCCAGGCATTTTAATTACAAATTGACTAACTGGCATCAATTGCATCCTCAAAATGGTTAAAAAAAATTGCAATTTCAGAATAAATTTTATTTCTAAAACACATTAACGTAGACGACGGAGTTTTAATGCCCTTTTTAATGACGGCAATGTTACCTTGCTTAAAATCTGACCAGTCATTGACCCCTGACTGGATGGTTAATGTAGTAGGCACCAAAGATGAAGCTCACTGTACACAATCTCGTGTTCCTATCACTTAGGCGGCTCGCATAGAAGGCTGACTGTACCAAGACCTAGGCTATCTAGGTCGCACTTGCAGCCTGAGCACTGTTTATCGGATGGGGAAAATGCCGAGTCTCTGAAATATCTTGTCGTTCAATCAAATTTTCTGCAATCCTAGCCTGGAGATCTCCCGATACGTTTACAAGTTCCCTATTATACGAGTCGGTACTTCATCTGCTCAGATGTTAGCCTGTGGGGACACCTTGAATTTGTAAATATGTATAATAAATAGTATTAGTTATTATTAAGTTGGCTTCCGGTTTCCGCTGGAGCTGACAGAAGCCGCGCATGCGCGAGCCCTCTTCGTCGTTGGCTCTCGAGCTGTTATGTTACTGTTATTTGGCGCTGCGGTGAATGTTTATTTTGTACATAATTTTAGTGTAAATAAATAGTGTGTATAGTGTGTGAGTGTTTTTTTTATATTACTTTGAACGTATCCCACAAGCCAAGTGTTTTAGGGTTCCACGCCCAAAGGGTACAAACAGGACACTATTACTAACCCTCCGCAACGTCTGTCTGTTTTTAACCCCTACCTAACAAGAGGGGTGTTATAAGTTTGATCGGAATAGACATTCCGATCTCTTTGTATCTAAGTAACGGATTAAATTAATTTGCTCCTCCACGAAGTAGTGCAGTATAGTCATGCTAAATAGCCTCGTCTGCGCTGAGTAAGCTCATTCTTCGACTGACGGTCGGGGTGTCAACATCGACGACGTTCGCTGAGGATGCCTCGGAGAGAGGCGAAACACGTGTCCGGTACTATTTTACTGGTGGTGGTAGTTTTGGTTGTGGGCTTAGTAGCGTTTGCGTTGATTATTTTATTTTTAATTTGCGGAGGGAGGGCGGGAAAATTAGTGCACGAAAATAAATACTCAGCGCAGACGAGGCTATTTAGCATGACTATACTGCACTACTTCGTGGAGGAGCAAATTAATTTAATCCGTTACTTGTAACATGGACCTCCGCAAAGTTACGCCTGAATCAATACAATCTTTGTATCTGTCCGTGACATCATAGCTCCCAAACGGATGGACATTTCGATGTGGGTTTTTTTAATCGAAAGCTAGTTTAACAGAGATGGTTCTTAGCGAAGTTTAAGCTAAGTAAGAGCTAAGATAGCCTTTTGGTTTACCCGTTTTTAAAATATTGAACTTTGAAATGACAGTGTGGGGGTTTTTCAACTTTTCTATGTTAGTTACCGATTTAAGAAAACCACGTCTATCGATCGGCCTATCCGTTTGGAAGCTACGATGCCACAGACGGACACGCAAAGATACACTTCAAACTTATAATTATAACCCTTTAAGCGTCGGGGGTTAAAAGACATAAATAACGAAGTCCATTGTGCTACGTTTACTCCTTGATATGAATATCTACAGAAATGCGAAGTTATGTTTTATTCTCACTTCCGGTTTAAGATGGCGCAAGAAGTTAGTTTCCTTTTTCCGTCGCGCGACGTTCTTATACTTATGCCTGTTTATTATGTAGTTCATGTAGAACGTCACATCGGGAACATTTTGAGATAACCTAACGAAAATAATTGTTTAGACATACTTTCCTTTTTGAGCCGCGCGACGTCCTTTTGATGTTAGGTAGGTATACCTAATTATCATTAACCGACTTCAAAAATAGGAGGAGGTTCTCAATTCGTCGGAATCTTTTTTTTTTTTTATAAATATTTCACCTAAATACAAAGTGCCTAGACATAACTTCCTTTTCCGTCGCGGGACATCCTTCAAAATACCCATATAGCTCAGGTACCTATTTTGAATAGTTATTTGTTAAGCAAGGCTGTAAAGTTGTTTGGCGAGAGGGATTCAAGGCACGAGATGCAAAACAAATTTGCTGAATAGCAAAACACAACTTTTCATCTCACTACAGCGAGGAAAATGGCAGATAGAAGAAAAACACAGGCACTTATGGTAGGTAACTAAAAAATACATTATTGTGTATAGGATCCAAGATTGCGGATGGATTATTGACACATTTTTTTTTACAACAAACAGTCAGTTTTGTATTAAAGGTGCTACTTATTTAATTACCGAGGTGTATTCACTTAAATATGCCAGAATTATTTACATGCGCCTCCACCTTAAAAATAAAGTCGCCATTTACTTTATCTCGATTAAGTACTCTTTTATTATTATCGCCTAAAATTACCTGCTCCAAACAACAAGAGCTGTTTTGAAGCCAAAAAAAATTAATTGATTCGTCACCAGTCTTTCCACCAAGGACGATAAAACCAAGAGGACTGCCAATGGCTATACAGTGTCGCGTTCCTGTAAAATAATGAGCCTGCTGTAGCTAGTTTCACTATAGAGAGGGCTCTGTACCATTAATTTTGTATGACACTTAGACCTCTGGCTAACACAATATCGCCATTTATATATAAATTGAAAGAAAAAACGAATTTAGATGGCGCTATTGTGTTAGCCAGAGGTCTAAATGTTATACCAAATGAATGGTACAGAGACACCTCCGTAGTAAAACTAGCTACAGCAAGCTTATTGTTTCAAAGGAACGCGACATCGTATAGACCCTGGCAGTCCACTTGGTTTTATGGGCCTTGTTTCCACCGACAGTTCAAAGTCATCAGGCGAACGAAATCGGATACTTTCTATTGGTTTCATACAACTGATACATTCCTCTCAATTTTCAAATTTCTTATTTCACAATCTCACAGTTCCATAGAGCATATTGAATGGGGAAGTAGCCACGAGATCGCACCTGTCATTGTGTTTCAGAAATCGACAATAACGCGGGTAGTCCCCATAAGTGCCCGCTCAAATTGCATTACATCATGAACATTTGATATATTCCACTCCGCAAATTTCTTATGCTATTGAGTTGGTAACGTACTACAAAGCACTTATATAGCGGGAGTTGACTTTAGATTATCTTTATACTAGTTTTTTTAGGGAGTTAGGTATAAACGTGCAACTCACGTCTACATTATTACGCAGTACGCACCCTCATGTCAAATAATTTACGGTGTTCCTTCAAACTCATCCTACTTCCTATTAATACTAGGTATAATAAATGCAATAGCTTGTAGAGGGTGGATGTACGGATCGGCTTACTCTTTCATGCAAAAAGTACTGGATGAATTTCAATGAAACTTTACGGCACAGTATAGAGGTAATACAGCGTATGTACTTACTTAGGTACCTCAGAATAATACATTAGCTTCTTTTTATCCCGGAAAATTGCATTATTTCTCACGACGAAGTTGCGGGAAACAGCTTATAGTAGAATAAATCCAATGGACAAATATTTCACCAGGGTAAACTATTCTATACGGTGTTGCCCACTTCAATCATAAATTCTTTGTGTTATATAAGTACAAGTGACCTAGTTACCGAGACTGAGATGATAATATAATGGATGCCACATTTAAATCAGGCGTCGTGTTCCGCGGAAAAACAAATTATCGACAATTTGTTAGACCTTTTTCATGATAAAGGAAACTGAATTCATTGTTCCTTCGTTACATTTCTTGTTCAAAGGACAGTTACTTACATAGTAAAGTTTTGTCATGTTGCATAGGCATTTTCTAAGCTTATTTAGGTAAGTATGGAAATGAAAACAAATTTGGAAATCAAGACAGCAGAGAAAGAGTACGAGACGCCTTTAACCTACGTTTGAAACGTAACATTCCTGAATAGGAACGTAAAGTAAGAGCTACGGTCTTCGTCTGTCCACGAAATTACCCAGTCAACAAGAAAACTACTAAGTAACATCTGACTGATCTCAGAACCTTTTGACCCGTGAGTTTCTGCTAAAAACCAAGACCTCTATTCTCAGTATAATCGACACCAATCTCTATCGCGAGTTTGTACTCAAACTCGAGCCTAGTTCTTTGGAAACTTACAATCGAGAATCTCGCTGGCTGCGAGAATCGAGGCCCAGTATTTGCAACCAATTGTAGCCCTGTCGAGAGCTCCGGACGTCGTCGGCGCGAAAATTGAGTTTATTCCAATTTGGGACGGGCGCTTGCGACAGATTGATTTCTCTCTGCTCCTTAAATTGATGTATGAGAGGTTGTTAAATGTATTTGATACTTGCTTATGCTTTTTAAATACGCGTCACTTTTAGTTAAATTGTGTATCTGTTAGGAGAAGACAGACTCAACTAGATACAATTCAACTTCACTTCTAACTCATAAGCGAAGTTGGATTTTAGTTGAGTCTGTTTTGTGTGGTTAGTTTTTGTATGAGAATAATTAATATACTACGTACTAGGTCGTGCGGTCTGTAATTTTTTTTATTATGTACCTAATACCTACCTACGTAATTATTATTTACTTAGTACAAATTATGCACTCCACGTCTATACGTCTTTCCACCTCATCCCTATTAAGTCAGCGCTATACATTCACTTTTCACCCGACTACTTACAGGATATTGCATTTAATTTACGTTGGACGAAAACCAACCGCTTCATTATCAATCTCCAAATTCGAAAATAGGTACTTAGTATTTTTTTAACCTTAAGAGCGATTTGAAATGAAACTCAAAATTCCCATTCCAGACGGATAGACCGTAGTAACTCCCTAGTGGAGAGCAGCAGCGGCCTCGGCCCCCTCAGCCCCGGAGCGGGGGCCATCAGCGCCCTGGGGGCCCTCCAGCCGGACCTGTACACGAAGCGCGAAGCCCCCCTCGTGATAGAGCTCGAAGGCGCGGGGCCCTCGCTCGGGAGATTGCATCTGCGCCTGAAGTACGACTTCGACCGGTCGGATTTGGAGGTGCACCTGATTGAAGGTTAGCCGTAGAGAAGTTTTAATGTATGAAGGCATTATACCAAGCAAGCCTAATTAAACCACGCCTAGGTATACCTAACTATTGTTTAAAATGCTGAGTCTGAAAGCCTATGTCTCAGTTTCCGTTGTCGTGTTGAAATCTGGAATTTCAATTATAACTTGTATTACTGTAATAATTACTACTACTAAATCTACTAAAATAATATCTCTTGCATTACTGATAGGTGTTAATGTTAAATTTGAAATAACAATGTAAGGGCTAAGTTTTAGAGTTTTAGTTATAGGGCCTAGCAACCCTAATCCACGTATAAAGGGTGTGATCAATGAGCGATCTTTACTGCGGTTTTATGGGCACGCCGGTGATCTCGCCCGTGGACCACTGCAAAACCGCGGTCATGTGTGAGGGCAAGCCAAGCTCGCGGTAATTACCCTTACCACTTTCTTTGTTCCCTCTCCAGCGCATGACCTGGCGGGCTACGAGGCAGGCGGGTTCAATGACCCCTACGTGCGCGTGACCCTCCTCCCTGAGGTAGACACGCGCGTGCGCCAGACCCCGGTGCACCGGAACGAGGCCAACCCGTTCTTTGACC
This sequence comes from Clepsis dumicolana, assembly GCA_963691665.1. NCBI lineage: Eukaryota > Metazoa > Arthropoda > Insecta > Lepidoptera > Tortricidae > Clepsis > Clepsis dumicolana. The sequence goes on from OY829506.1 coordinate 5,142,164, forward strand.
AGCACTTCAAGTTCCCCGTCTCCCATGATGAGCTGGGGGACAAGACTTTGCTGCTGCAAGTCTTCGACTATGACAGGTAAGAAAGGAAATACTTACACACGTCTATAGAGAGGCTGGTATAAGGATTGAAAGGAGTAGTAACCTAGTGAATTAGGGAAACAAACTAAGTAGGAAAATTTTGGCGTAAATGGACATACCAAAGGCGGCACCGCTTCCTTTTATAGTGCAGTGAGAGGGTGCAACGTTGCGCAGACGATAGGTACACTCTTAGCAAATGAAGGAAGCCATTGATGCACTTCAGCACCCACTGTCTCTGTCTAAGCCACCGAAATGTGCGAGGTAACTAAGAATTCTGCAAATAAAAAATACACCAACAGGAAAATGATTTACTTACCTAATAATCCTATTGGTGCGTTATTCTTCACACCATCGCCTAACTTAATTATCTACTTCGCACAGCTGCTCTTGTCGATGTGATCCGCAGCCATAACTTTGCATTAGTGGCAATCGTCAACATCTGCTTGATATACCTAAGATGAAAATGTCGATCTCGGCTTTCACTTTCAGATTTTCCCGCAATGAAGTTATGGGCTCAGCGAAGGTATCCCTGTCTCGAGTAGAAGTCGCGGGCGGCGCCGAAGTGTGGGCGGAATTATCCCGCGAGCGCCGGCCCCCCGAGGAGCTGCAAGAGTTACTGCTGTCACTCTCTTACCTGCCGTCTGCTGAACGGCTGACTGTCGTCGTACTGAAGGCTAGGAATCTACTGCCGCCTCAGGAGGGGAAGGATGCTTTAGGTGAGTTTGAACGTGTGGCATCTATCCGGATGGGGGTGTCAATGATGCATAACACATTCAAAGCTCCATACTTGTAGGTATAAGGGATGTAAGGATTAGAAACAGAGCAGAACCTAAGGTACGGGTGCCGTTGAAGTGTCATAACATAATCAACGTGATTGATATTATACTCCAATGTGGTCTGCAAGATACCTTAACTGCAGTTATCTAGATACTATGAGCATCTTTCAAATTATACCCTATGACACAAGTCCATCCTGTACTTAGGTAGTTACTAGTTAGTAGAGGTCTAAGTAGCTAAAGAAAGTAACTAATAAGTAAAACGAGAAATTAATATTGTACGGCCTGTGTAAGTACAATACGTTTATACTTGACTATGTCTTACGATGTGATCAACTAAGCTATATAGTCTCTCACCGTAGCCATTCATTCTCGGTTTTAGATGTGTACGTGAAAGTGTACTTGCTGGTGAACGGGAAACGCGTGAAGAAGAAAAAGACTAACCGCAAAGAGATCAACAGCCCCGTGTGGAACGAGGCGCTGTCCTTCAGCCTAGCCTCAGGAAACCTGCAGGAGGCTTCCATTGAAGTAAGTTTACTATGTTAGCCAGGACCGACTTATCAATGAGGGCTGTCGTGAGTCATGAGTCCGCTAGGATTACTAGTGTGTCGAGTGAGGTCTATCTGTCAATTTCCACCAATCGTAGGCTAGTAGCTTGTCTCTCATTAATGGAGTATGGCGATACTAACGGATTTTTGACTCGCGATAGCCGTCAAAGCATAGCATCCAGGCAATTGCTTAGGGGCCCTCTGCATCGATTAATCGCTCTGCATCGACTAATTTTAGCAAGCTCTTTGCTGGTGAGCTTAAGTCTTCAGTCATTAAGGATTAGGACCAAAACTGGACTGTGACACTTACTTTCATCTTGATGTATTCCAGGTGTGCGTGGTAACCGGCGGCGGCAGCGGCCTGGTGGTTGGCTGGTGCTGCGTGGGAGCAGCGGAGCCAGCAGCCGAGGGCCGCCACTGGGCGCAGATGGCACAAGAAACGCGCAAGGCCGTCGCCATGTGGCACACACTCAGATAAACGACGAGATTAAACACTAGATGTAGCTATAAGTACTTCACGCTACTCAATACAATCTGCTGATATACGTGTGGGTCTAGGTGGAGTTGGGGGAATCTTGCTCATGATGTCAGAAGTATTAATGGTACCTAGGTAACTATGCCAAACGTCAAAAGCGTGAAGAGTAAAAACTGAATATATGACGGCAATAATGGCGCGCTGTTATTCATCACCTTTTGCGTGATGACTTGGCGTTTGGTAAAACGATAAATTGACATAATGTAGGTACCAGTCCCCCCACGCTTGGATCTGCAGTTCCACACTAACGTATTAACCGCGGGGTCAGGAAGCCGTTTATAATTTAGTCTCAAACACCTATTAAGACAAAGTGTCGTGTGTAAATTCGCGGCTTTTTGACACCCAATTTATAGATCTCATTATACATTGTTTAGATCTCAATGAATTGGGTATCTACGTATTAATTTAGTTTAGGCAGGCTTCACAAAACTAACCTTTGACAAAAAATCCAGTGCAAAATTTTGAGGAGTTAGGACCTACTTAAGCAAGCATAAGTCAATCAAACAGATCAGTGATGGAAACACCTCAGAATACAAAACAAAACAGAATCAGCGACGTGCACCTAAAACAAGCAAGTATGGTGAAACTAAGTACACTTGAACAGTGTAGTTTCGTGTAGTCATCTCCATAGGTACACGTAGCGTACCGTAACATGTAGGTACGAATGACAATATTAATTCAATCCCTTCTCGTGGCATTCTTACATGCAGAAATGCCGTTTGGTTTATGGAAAACAGAACAGGATTCACAGGATCAATAATAAATGGACACAGTGCGCGGCGTGCGGTTATGATTGACCGTTTACTGTATTCTGAGAGAAACGCCATGTTTTCATAAAACTTTACAACAAGAACAACAGATCTGTAAAATTGGTAAAATTTAAGCACAACAACAACACTAAAAAATCTGTGAAGAAATCCTACAGTCGATAAGAAAATATTCGATACTGATAATATTTTTTCCCCTCACTACCTCGGAAAGCCGTATTTTATCCTTTAATGCAAGCGGGTAAAATCGCATTTTATCCACTAGTGGGGAAAGTAATTTGACCTTGGAGTGGAGCGTGTTTAAGTAGCTTTTGACAGATAACAAAACTTAAAACGCTCATAATAATGGTTCGTTCGATGTTAATTATCATTAAATAAATGGTTTGAGAATTTAATAAAAAATACCAAATTTAGCTTTATTTAATGGTCCTTAAAATTATATAAGTTTGTTTTTTAACAAAACATTTGTTTTGTATAATGAGGTTGAATATAATTCTGAACGTACAAGTTAAGTCGATGCAATTTCAAAACGCATTCTCAGAAATGTCAACATTGCTAACAAAAAAATAACGTAAAAGAGTTTTCTGTTATAATATCGTAAAAAAAATTAGTGATTCCAGTGGAGAAGATTTATTTTATGACCTGTTTTTTTGCGTGTTGCGCTTTCATCGCTTCAGTGAGGTGAAAAGTTTTGTGTTACACACGGGTGCTAATGTATTTTACTTCTCGTGTGTTGAAACACTCGCTACGCTCAGGATTCTATTTTAGAACCACGAGCGAAGCGAGTTCAACTATAGAATCCTTTCGCTTGCTTGTGTTTCAATTCCACACTCGCGGGTAAAATACAACTTTGCACCCTTGTATAACAAATAACTATACTTACTCAACAAACTTAGGTGCATAGGTATAGTTATGCCTATTTTAAACAGACAGGTTACTGGGTTCACGGGGTAATAACGTCACATTCCAATAACAAATAGCTCTACGGTGATTATAAGTTAAGTATAATTGTATTTAATCGTTTTAAATTGCACAATATAAGCCGTGTTAATGAAGAAATTATTTGCAGATTGGTCATCGTTCCGTATCACACTGACTCATACGACACAATACCCAATACTATTTATTTTAACACATAGCTAAGTACTTACTTAATTTCTTTATTAGCACGGGTCATAATTATATTTTGTGAACAGTCGTACAGTGCAATGCAAACACAAGAGAATACACATAGGTAGCCAGGTTCAGATTCGGAATTCCAAAGTCCTTTTGTCGTGCTGTGATGTCAAATTATTGTAGGTGAATTGTAAACTATATCTGTAAATTCTCTAAATACTTAAATAGAACACTCGATATCGTAATGAAGTAAACTACCATATATTTAAAAATCCGCGCGAGGTCTGGAGCCGCAGAAATCGGAATAACTATATTCAGATTTCTTTGTCTGCAATTGTAAGTAAGAACTTAAGAACCTATTTAGAACAATTATTTGTACTTAATTAACCTAATTCCATGGCACATCTGCTGATATACAATATTTACCTACTGTAGGTACCTTTATTACCATGCACCTACCTACCTACCTGTTAAATGAGTTCAAAAGAGCTGGCACGAATGGATTGAATGAGTGAATGAAAGTCCCTGTGAAGTTGTAACGACGTTAGCGCCATCTGATATCCAGTAGGAAAACTTACAGCGACTCCCAGCGCCATCTAGTCATTGAACATAATAACTTCCAAGCACTGTTCCAAATCACACTGACGAAGTTTCTTCAGTCTGTTGCATAAATACAACTTAAAACTGTCTTCCTTCGGACTTCGGTCTCCCCCAGGCATAACTTTCGCCTGGAGAGAGATCTCTCTGTTTATTATTATATTGTTATTATTTATAATTAAGTATTCTCTTTGGTAATGTCACTTGACATTATACCTACTTTCGTTTAATACATTCGTAGTCTCCTAAGAACTAATCTATACTTTGACCCATCGCTCATCACTTTGGACCTTGTCGCAATAACACACTTGTCAATCACGTATGACGCGCTGTATCTGGCCGTAGAGCGCAAAGGTACAAAAGTGATAAGTAAGCAACTTTTGACGCTGACCTTACCTATCAAACGAGCAAGTTAGCGAAGTCATAGACAATAAAGCATCCCCGACCGTGTCGTTATAAATGAACCTAAGGTACCAAGACTTAATCACCCCAACATCCAAAATGTCCTTTGCCTTGACTTGACCATGTCACAACGACCTTCTGCAGCTACTGAAAGTTTTCTAGGCTGTTGCGTTGTTTTTTAATTTTATAAAATGAAATAAGTATTGATTTAACCTTTAACGCCTACCTAGGGTACTGTACTACAAAGTTCCTACAGGCCGACCAAAAGTCAAGAAAACGGAGAAAAATAATAAACATCATCGGACAAATTGACACCTATTGACCTAGTCCCAAACTAGGCAAAGCATGTACTACGGGTACTAGACAACGGATAAACATACTTATATATAGATAACTACATACTTATATACATATTAAACGTCCAAGACCCGAGAACAAACATTCGTATTCATCATACAAACATCTGCCCCTACCGGGATTCGAACCCGACACCTCAAGCTTCATAGTCAGGGTCGCTAACCACTAGGCCATCCGGTCGTCGCTGGAAAAGGAACTAAAATTTCTTGTACAAATTTCGTCGGGTGATAAGCAAGCACGCGGGCGTAGCCAGGAGGGTTTTGGAGGTTCAGATATTTCATAGAATTAAAGTAAGAACGGGCGTGCATATAATCTCATTGATTAGGTACTAACTATTATCTACATTATTATTTTCTTGCCCCCCCCCCCCCATACTACTACGCCCGTGCAAGCAAGTCACTAACTACGTTCAATCGACAATCAACCTTATGGTCCTTTTAACATGGTTGATTTTCCCTAAAATGTTTTTTTGCATTGCAAAAAAAAAAAAAAAAAACTAAATTTGCTTGTCACTCAATTTAACTACGTCAAAAATGTGACAGTTACGAAAAAGTGGCGCCCCCTTATTCAACGTCTGGACTTTTTGATCGGACCTAATGACACTAATTTAATATTATACCTACTGAGTATTATACTTACTTCTACGCTTCTACCTATTTCAGGTGCAGGGTGGTGTTTTTTAAAGTAGCCAGCGCTCGGAAGTCTCCATCTCAAATTAAATTTAGATTGTACTGTGATAATGTAAAAATGAATGATCTGATCGCTACTCTGATTTGCTAATTATCTTATTATCATTCATTCATCATACTTTGCATTTCCATCCTGATTTCAGAGCGCCGATATTAAAAAATCACTGTCCTTTTTTTCCATAATGATTAACGAAAATTTGAGCTTCGAGACACTAAAACTTATGAATATTACTAAAGTATTTATACACAAGAGGGGGTTTAGATTGTTAATGTACCTCTTTACCATAGATAGTGAATATTGTAATCGCTTCATTGTGAAGTCAGTCTATCGCTCCAACTGTGCCCAACTCGTCCCTCATTCTTAACGCCTCAGCATCGCCTCGCTTCGATAAAATAGGTAAATGAAGTTACCACGAAGTTACATAAGTAAGTACCTACTGAATAGGTATTTTATACAATTGATACATTTATACATGTTTTTTTGAATCTATTGATTATGGATACTCCACCGACAAGAATAGCTATACTTAAGTAACTCGAATCAAGTTTTTTTTATATATTAGAGGGGGAAAGCGAGCAGAGGGTCGAGCACGACTTTACGAATGCTGCCTAACGTTAAGGTTATCGTATCGAGATCGAGAAACCACATACTAACGCAGTAAGTGTAACGTGACGCAGGTTTCGAAAAGTCGTGCTCGACCCTCAGGCGGGTCACCTGATGGAAAGTAATCACCGCCGACCGTGGACTCCTGTAACACGAGGGGAATCTCAGGTGCGTAGCCAGCCCTATAAGGTTCAATTTTTAAAGATCCCGTTGTATCGCTCCAGGAATGTTGCCGGTCATGGACCGCTAGGCTTAGAGAGTGGGTAACTAAGGTAAGTACATTTTCTAGAGAAAGGTAGGTAGGTACTTAATTGTAATTATTGTATGCTTGTACTTACAATGTTTTACAAAACTGTATTCACATTTAAATTTCATAGGTATCTGATAATGGGTTTCGTGAGAAGATATACATATAATGTAATATAATACCTACCCTATATTTAGAGGCAAAGCGAGGCTGTGGCGATAACTGTGCTATATTATACTAACTGTTAGTCGTTGGAACAATGTATGTTTTGTATCTCGGCCGACCATAGGGATGGCCTCTTCTGTTCCGTCAGTAATAAATATTCTATTCTTATTGTAATTATATCGAAATCATTCCTAAAAAATATACGTATTTTTAACTAAATGTCTCTATGTGGAGGGAAAATATTTTACTTTGTATTTTCTTTACAATGTCTGAATAAAATGTCTATTTGTATGATCAAGTTTTATTTCATTTGTAAACTTACCCATGGCCCTCGTGACCTGTAGGTAGTATTTTTGTGATATAAGTACTTAGGTATGGCTGTTATATGGCCAGGCAAGGTAGGTATAAACACATTGAAAATTTCGTTAAGCAAATTAATTGCATGTTTGGAACAAGTAATTGGCAAGAGCATAGTATGCATTGACGAAATTTTCATTGCATTCATATATTTTGTACAACACTAAATAAAACCAGCCTTTACAAAATAATAATTTATTTAACTTTTCAAATCGTACATTGTCATATCAATAAAAAAGTATTAAGCATAGTAACTCTAAAAATATACAGTTTACCAGAGCGGTGTCGCCGATGTTGGGGTGCGCAGTTCGCGAGAGCACTACTTATTTATGCACTATTAGTAGGTAATGATACGCGACACTTACCGCTGCAGAGGTGACAGCAGCGACCAGCGGCAGCTAAAATTGCAAAAATACTATTTAATTATATAAAAATCAGTACTCAATAAGGTCCAGAATTCACTGGTTTGCTACACTATAAGATGAGGTATTTTTGTTTCACAGAAAGTCGGTCTTGTCATGAAGCTACATGATCAGTCATAAATCATAGATTACCTAACCACGTGTCGCAGGCGTATATGGCAGTGAATGTTTTCCATCAGGCGACCAGCGTACCTACTAGGTAGTTTAGTAGTAGTAGGTACCTAGGTAGGTAGTAGGTAGGTAGAAACACAGCTTTCTGTGAAATTAAAATCGGCCTAAGCGACATTCTGCCAAATTATTTTCGTCAAGAGACCCGAGAGAATAGGTAAGTAAAAAAAATATTACACGCAAACACAAAAACACTTGTAGTGACAAGCGTATCTAGAATAAACATGTTAAACAAACGTGCGCTTATCCGGCTTGAATAGTTATCGCTGTACATAGCAGTTTCGATAACGTGACGTATGACACGATAATTAATGTAAAATCTATAATGCAAAAAAATATGAATATAATTAAACCATACAGATTCCATCGTTTCGAGCCTGACGTAATAATTACTTACCCACCCATCACCCATTACATCAGTTCAGCGTTTTACTGTAATACTTATATTAGTTAGTGCAAGAATTGCATGTAACGAGACTCGATTCAGAATTTTAGCTATATTAACAACCTAGATACGATGGAACCTAGATAATGAAATATTATTGTTGTTTATACTTTACACGTAATTTGTAGACTCCAATGCAGCGAAACGTAAGACGAGAAAAGTAGACAACAGATATGTCAATGAGTAAACGTATGAGTAGTATGGCAGTGTGTGCAGGTAAGGTGGTGTGGGTGCGGAGTGTCATTGTACGGGCTGTATTCTGGGGTGTAAGTATTTGCAATCTGGGTCTTTGCAATTGCCGGCGACTTCGAAAGGGCACAGCACAGCATTCGGGTCCTCCTCCCAGCTGGAAAGTATTTGATTTAATACAGTAATTATGGGAAATTAGCCGTGGACAGTTTAAATGCATACTTACATCGCACCTCGGAGCGGCGATGTGCGTACGCATACGCCATCCACAGTTATTGAAATTGACGGAAGCGATAATTGAAACATGCACACTTTCTTGACTTTCTATGAATACACCTAATGGACAATTCCAAAATGATTAGAATCATATTAGTAAGCACAATGTGGATACGGACCGCCAAAAGATCACCAAAATTGGATGCCTTTGTTGTAAATCCATTACCTTCTTTACTTATTGTTATGTTTATGATAAGGTGGTTTGGTTAAGTGATATTTTGAGTGTACCTACTGATATTTTATGCATATTGATAATAATAACTTACCTCGCAGTGCCCAAAGCCTGCAGAGGTGATGTATAATCATCAACTTCCTTGGTTTTGCTCCTGCTACCCCAGGTTGAAACCATTGTCTCTTTACTTTCTTTCATATCCATTATTCTATCTACAAGGGGATCACTGGATTCAATTCGTCTTTCATCTTTAATTCTAGGTTCTATGCTATTTTCTATAGCATACTTATGGTTTTTCTCTGGACTTTGGGGAATTTTTACAGTCTTTTTGTTACTGGTAACTTCTATTTGAATCGATAACCTAGGATTTGGAACATTCACTTCTTCTTTTAAGTCGTTCACGACGCTCACTTGCATGGATTTGAGTATTTTTGGATTCTTTACATCCTCTTTGGGGTCGTTCTCTTTTTGCAACCGTTTGTTAGTTGTAGATATTAGTTTTTGTGGCACACGAGTGGTAGGCATTAAGTTACCATTGGTTATGGAATGTTTGGAATTAGTTGAGCTGGAAAATAAATTTTCAGAACAAATATCCAATAGTTGTAAATAGCAAATTAAACAATAACGCCATAATATCAATAAAAGCTTTTAAAACATGAAATCAATTCAGTAACTCTTTTTACAAACAATATAATATTTTAATTGCAAAAATTATGTGTTCAAATTTTTCTAGCTCTCCTGTATTTGAAGCTTGATGTTTCACAATATACAAGTCAAATGATAAAGCATCGAATATTGAATACCAATACCTGTTTAAAAGCAATTGATGTTGGGCTCTTATCTTCGACAGCCTGATTTGTGCAGATTTTTGCTCTCTTTTGTTAAGAGTAATAGCTGTTGCAATATTGCGCAGTTCTGTGGCAACTATTTTATATTTCTGCGATAGGTTCATTGATTCTTCCTTCAGTTTAAGTACTTTGGCGGATTCTTCTGCGATATTTTTTCTGTAACATCAACCATAAATCAAGATCGTATTAAGCTTATTTTTATTGTTAATTGTATGGTTTAAGTACCTGGACAGAGCTATTTGCTCGTTCAAAACATTTGCAGTAAATCTTTGAGTTTCAATTGTAACATTGCGAGGCTTCAGAGTATCTTTAGAAGGTGGGATTCCCTTAATTACATTTAGTGAGGACTGTCTTGCGTTTTTCATTTTCTGTAACTCTGCCATTCTCTTAACTAAATTTTTGTACTCAATTTGTTCAGATTTAGGAAGATGTTTTACAGTCTGCAATATAAACAAAAATACATATTACCATGATGATTCACATTATAACTTTGCTTAAAGAAACTCTTTTCTGTCTGACCTTTGGGACGAATTTCTCCTTCGGTTTGGGAGCAGGTGCCACCAATGGCTGTTGCACTACATCAGGCAGTGAGCTTTTCTCGACTTCCATGCGCGTAGATTTCAAAAACAAGTCTAGCTTTTGTTGAAAATCTACCTGCTCTGATAATTTCATATGCATCTTAGTTAAATTCTTAGTAGCTTCATGCTCTCCTTCCGAATCAGAGTTCCCAAGACTAATAATAAATCTTTTCTCTTCTGGAATATTATTAACCTGTTTTTCAATATCTGGGTCTTTTTTTGGTGCTTCAGTATCCTTTATATTTTTCATAATACTAGGGTCTACAAGATTAGGCAAGTTTTTACTTAGCGAAGTCAATAGTTTGGCACGTAACAAATCTTCGTCTTCTTCAAGTTCATCTTCATTAGGCAAATTTATTTTTTTAATGTTTTGAGCATCACTTTCTGTGGTATTAACTATGTCAGAGTCGGTAGGCAAAAGAGGTTCAATAGAGAATTCTTTAGTCTTATCATCTGCATCAGAACCAATATCCATATCAACGGATTCTATGTCTGTATTATTTTCAGACATTATTTGACTCATGTATTCAGTCTGATCATTCATAAGTTCATCATTTAGATTGGAAGACTGAGAAAGCCTCTTTCTGAGTTTCTGTTTTTGCTTAATTTCAATAGCTTTTTTCAATAAAGCAGACTTGAGGCATATGGTACGAAGTTCAGCTGTATCACTGTCTTCATCTTCTGATATTAATAATTCGTTTTTTTCCTCATTACTTTCTTTTTCCTTTACATCTTTCTCTGAGACACTTTTTACAATTTCTATTTTTGCTTTGGAAGCTTTTGTTTTCAAGGCATGTTCTCTGAGTAATTCTAAGTCTTCATCAGAATCTCTTGTGCTCTGTGAGTCATTGATGACTACATTTACACCATTAGAAATTACCTTTGTAACCGAGTCTACTGTATCAACACTTTCAGGAGGCTTTTTCTCAATATTAGTGTTTACTTCATCATCTTTGACTTCAGTATCAGAGCACAAGTCTACAGATTCTAGTAACCTGGCAGCATTTAGTAACTTATCTTTATTTAAATCTTTTAGTATACCAATGGAAGCTTCTTTACTATGTATTTTATCTAATGGAACATCATGAATAACAGGTACTTGGTGGTTTTCTGTTTGTAGATCTAGGATTACTTTATCATCTTCTTGATTTTGTGATCTAAGGAACATTTTAGTGAGCCTTGCTTTTAAAGATGTTTTATCAATACCTGTCTTGTTAACTGCCACAGCATTGGCCAGTTTTCTCCTTTTATTTCTGTATTCATCCTCTGATTCATCACTGGACTCTGACAAAACTACTTTTTTCTTACTTTTGTGTGATTTCTTTCTATGTTCTCTTTTTGCTGGGTGATTTGCAGATGGTGGATCTTTTCTTCTCTTTGGCCTGTGATATGATTTCAAGGGTCTCTGTTCTTTATTATCTCTGTAAATATAAGGTTCTTCCAATTCTGCGGCTGATATCTCAGAAAGATCACATAATAATGCATCATTGTGTCTGCCATTTTTACCTAAAAGTTATTAAGAAAATCACAGCAAAAAATCACAACAAAAATAATTAAAAAGTAGCTAACATTATATCACCACCTATCAGCTATATTGTTAACTTGTGCATAGAGAAAGGTATATTTCCTGATAAATTGAAGATATCTATTATTAGGCCCATGCACAAGAAGGGGGATAAAGAAAATGTAAACAACTACCGCCCTATAGCTTTAATTCCATTTTTTTTCAAAAATTATTGAGAAAGTAATTTATAACCGTCTCAATGAATATTTTGAAACGAAAGATATGTTTGCCAAAGAGCAAAAAGGTTTTCGGAGGAATAAATCTATTAACATGGCAATATTCGATCTTTTGCATACAATTATGACCAAAGTAGATAAAAGAATACCCGTAAGCGCGCTATACATGGACATGTCAAAAGCTTTTGACTTTGTCGACCATAGCATTCTGTTAAATAAATTATTTCACTATAGCATCCGTGAAAATGTTCATAATTTGTTAAAATCATATTTGAGCAGCCGAAATCAAATTACCCAAATAAACAAAATATGCATGAAGTCAAAAGAGGAAGTTGTTTATGCGTCTGAGTCTAGGGAAGTTAAATATGGGGTACCACAGGGGAGCGTTCTGGGTCCTCTTTTATTTCTGATCTATATAAATGACCTACCTCGAGCGATAAACTATCCTATGGTTTTATTTGCGGATGACAGCACAGTTGTATTTATTCACAGGAGATAATAATATACAGTCATATGAATCAAATATAAATAAATCTTTGGAATTAATAATTGAATGGCTGAACAAAAACAATTTAAAAATTAATCTAGATAAGTCGAAAATTATGCAGTTTAAACAAAGAAATAAAATGCCCAATTTAGCAGTTTCTTATAGAGAGCATAAAATCGACGAAACGGAGGTAACAAAATTTTTAGGTTTAAACATAGATAATAAATTAACGTGGAAATACCATATCGATAATGTCTGTAAAAAGCTTAACCAATTTTCTTATGCTTTATACAACTTAAGAAAGATTATAAATCAATCAGCAGTACTCACAGCCTACCATGCATATGTCACCACACCTTTAAGATACGGTATTATATTCTGGGGGAATTCCACGAACCGTGAAATGGCATTTAAGTGTCAAAAGAAATGCGTGAGATCGGTGTGTGGAATTCAACGAACAGAGTCATGCAAACCTCATTTCATTAGACTAAAGATTCTAACCACACCGTGTCTATACAAACATGAGGTTGCTTGTTATGTAAAAAATAATTTGGTACAGTTTCCATAGTTTAACAATGTGCGACAGAAAGGTAAAATTAACACCAAACCTTCTAACACCGCTTTGATGTCAAAAAGTTTCTACGGGATGGCACCAAGAATTTTTAATAGACTACCCTCAGAAATATTAAAAATCGTCAATTTCAAAGAATTAAAAAAAACATTATTTATTTTTTTGGTGGAAAGGGCCTATTATAGTGTCAATGAGTACCTATATTAGGGACACAGTATAATTTGTTTTTTTGTTTTGGTTATTGACATAATTTTTAATTTTAATTTTTAGTTGTAAGAAGCATGCTGCATGCCAAGCTGTGGCTATTTGTATGCCTTACCTTAAGGCACAACATAGTGATACTCAAAGTGACCTACCATATTTGTTCACATTTATTTATTTTTACCTATGTTCGACAAATAAACATTTTGAATTTGAATTTAGAAAAAACACTAAATTTATAAGATAGACACTCATGGTATAATTATATTATTTATACACTAGTTACAATGTTCTGCAGTTAACATGTATATTTTTGGCCTAAAAACAGATTAAGGAAAAGTTGAATAGTAAATGTAGACCATTCAAAATACCTATTGTAAGAAATATTATTTAATTTAATATTCTAACAAAGACCAGGCCTACCAAAATTTTGTCTAGGACTGCTTATACTTATACTGTTAAACCTTTGTGTATATTTTTATAATATAACACCCTGGCCATTTTTGATACTGTGTATGTTTTTTGAATATGTTTTTACTATTCTATTTTTGTCTGTCTGTGTCACCTTTCATTCACTTTGTGTCATGTCTCTCTGCTAACCATATAATACAAATAAACTCGTAATTATCTGTGTAACTCTAGTGTTTCCTTCAATAGGCTATGGGCCCAGAGTACGCAATACGAGCAATATATATGAGTGCGAAATAAATTTCAAAGTGCTATGAGTTTTAGTGATTCATCGGTGACACCAACGTCGTCTGCACCAATGGCATCAACGTCAACTCCAACGTCAACAGGATCCATAAGCATTACCAAGTTGAACGGTAAAAATTACAGCACATGGGAGTTCAGCTTGGAGTGCTTGCTCATCGATCTCGACTTATGGGACGTCTCCACGAGACCCATCGATCCTTCTAACGCCATCGAAAAAAGAAAGGACGCGAGAGCGCGAGCAAAAATCTGTCTGGCGTGTGACGAAGCAGTCTACCCAATCATAAGATCAGCGAAATCGGCATTTGAAACGTTACAGTGCCTAAAGAAAGCCTATGCTGATAGCGGCTTGACAAGACGGCTAGGCCTCATTAAGAAATTACTAGCACAAAAATTCAATGGCAATATGCAAGAGTATGTCAACAATTTGCTAGCGACACAGCAAGAGCTACAGGGCATCGGAGCTGCAGTAGAAGACGAGTTCCTAGCTATTATTATGCTGGCGGGACTACCGGAGGTGTTCAAGCCACTCGTCGTCACACTGGAGCACGCAAATGTGAAACTGACATCGGAGAATGTGGTGACAGCTCTCCTCAAGGAAGACCTTAGAGCTGAACCCACCACACCCAGTATCCATCAAGGACCTGTCAACACCGCGCTACATGTTAACCCATCTAAGAAAATGTTTTGTAAATATTGTAAAAAGTTAGGGCACGTAGTTTCGCAGTGTAAAGTAATCAAAAACAAGAATGTTTCGGCAGTTAAATCATTCAATACATCCGAACACACACTTTCATCTTGTTTTTCTAACGTTTCTCCCACAGGTCAACAAGACTGGTATATTGATTCTGGCGCGACTTCCCATATGAGTAACAGGAGAGAGTGGTTCATGAACATCTCATCCCATTCGATCCCCATTACTGTTGCGAATAAGGAACAATTGCTAAGTCATGGTAAAGGTACTGTAAATATGAACATATCTCCTAGTGTAAGTAAAATAAGCGACGTTTTATACATCCCTGGCCTAGCTACCAATTTATTATCGGTTAGCAAAATAAATCAGAATGGTTACGATGTTTTGTTTACATCGAAAGGCGCGAGCATCTTTCCTAGCGGAGGGTGTCAAGTGACAGGCAATGTCATTGCCACAGGCTCTCACTATAAAGGCATGTACAAGCTTGACGTAAGTTCGGATAGTACCGCCATACTTATTAATAGCAAAGAGTCTGCTATGTTGTGGCACAGACGCCTTGGCCATATTAATGTCAAATGTTTAAACATTTTAAAAAATAGAAACATTGGCATAGACTACGCAGGTAGTTTAAATGAAACTTGTGTTCCGTGTTTGCAAGGCAAACTTTCTAAGAGACCTTTCCCGAACTCTACCAGTAAGTCGAGCAGCGTAATGCAATTGATTCATTCGGACTTATGCGGTCCTATGAGTACGCACTCGTGGGGCGGAGCCCTTTACTTACTAACTTTTACAGATGACTTTAGTCGCAAAACTTTTGGATATCTTTTAAAATCAAAAGATGAAGTGTTTAATAAATTTGTAGAGTTTAAACATTTAGTAGAAAATCAAACGGGTCATAGGATTAAGGTTTTACGTTCGGATAACGGCCGTGAGTACGTCAACCACAAGTTGATAACCTTCTTGAAGGAGAATGGGATCATACACCAAACTACAATTTCCTATACTCCTGAGCAGAACGGAATTTCAGAACGCGCGAACCGTACGATAATCGAGAAAGCAAGATCTATGCTCCAGGACTCAAAACTTCCAAAGGCGTATTGGGCAGAAGCTGTTAACACAGCCATTTACCTTAAGAATCGTACACCAACGCAGTCGTTGAACAATAGAATCCCAGAAGAGGTATGGACCGGTACGAAGGTCAACCTGTCTCATCTGAGAGTCTTCGGCTGCCAAGCTCACGTTCTCGTACCCAAAGAAAAACGTACGAAACTTGACGCTAAGACGCAAACGTGCATCTTCGTTGGCTACGCGACCGAGAGCAAAGGCTATCGTTTAGTAAATCCCCAGAACCCTCGAGCTATCATAATTGCGAGAGATGTTGTCTTCATTGAAGACAAGACGTCAGTGGAGGCCAGTCAAAATTCACCTCAAATCGAGATGCCAGAAAAAGAATCCTCACCTGAACTACAGCAAGTCCAAATACCGATCTTTGAACAGTCAGTTCCACCACCACAACTTCATATGCAGCCTGACATCCAGACACCTGTGTCAGTACAGCTTGAACCCGAACCTCCACAAGCTGAACCTCAATCTGTTCCAGAACCTGAACCTGAAGCCGTACAACCAGAACAAGCACCGGAACGGAGATACCCGTCAAGAGATAGGCATCCTCCAGCGCGGTATGTTTGTACAGTACAGATGTCTTCAGAGCTTGAACCTGAAACGTACAAGGAGGTTACAGAACATCCTCAAAAGGATAAATGGTTCGAGGCCATGCAAGCTGAATATAACTCATTAATGAAGCATGGAACGTGGACCTTAGTGGACAGACCCAAGGATCGCAAGACCACAAAATGCAAATGGGTCTTTAAACTGAAGAAGGACACAAGCGGACAAGTTGTGAAATACAAAGCGCGGCTAGTAGCCAAAGGATTCACCCAAGTTGCAGGAGTCGACTATGGCGAAACCTTCTCACCTGTAGCAAGACTGTCCTCAGTGAGAATTTTAATGGCATTTGCAGTCGATCTAAATTGCCAAATTGACCACCTAGATGTGGAAACGGCATTTTTAAATGGAGATTTGGAAGAAGAAATTTACATGGAGCAACCTGAAGGCTTCACAACCGATCCGAAACAAAAAGTTTGTTTACTGAAGAAGTCTCTCTATGGCTTAAAGCAAGCGCCTCGTCAGTGGAATAAAAAAGTTTGTGACGCAATGTCCGCCTTATCGCTGACACAGGCCACATCGGAACACTGTCTCTACTACAAACGAGACGGAAACGACTTATTAGTCGTAGCGGTATTCGTCGACGATTTTTTCGTCCTTTGTAACAACGACCGGTTAAAAACCGAATTTAAAAACGGACTTAAATCGTTTTTCACCGTAAAAGACCTAGGTCCTCTCAAGGACTGTCTAGGTATGAGAGTCATCCAAACGAATGGTCTACTTACTCTCGATCAATCGAACTATATCGATAAACTAATCGATAAATATCATATGAATGATGCTATATCCGTCACCACACCTATGGAGCCTGGACTCAATCTTACGTTACCTGAGAAGGAAGACGAAATTGAAGTGCCTTATCGGGAACTTATCGGCTCTTTAATGTACATCTCTATTGGTACAAGACCCGATATTGCCCATACGGTCTCGTACTTATCCCAATTCAATGCACATTACGGGGGGGTACACTGGAAGGCCGCTAAGAGAGTCCTTAGGTATCTCAAAGGTACTAAAGACCAAAAACTTCATTTTCGTAAGAGCCAGAGCTATCCGGTAGGATACGTAGACGCAGACTATGGGAGCAACATTTTAGATCGGCGATCCTTTACTGGTTACGCATTCCTCATGAGTGGAGCACCTGTCTCCTGGGAAGCGCGCAAACAGCGTACTGTCGCGCTCTCTACCACTGAGGCAGAGTACATGGCCCTTGCAGAAGCCTGCAAAGAAGCCATTTACCTCAAGTCACTCATATGGGAAGTATTCGCCATCACTCATCCCATAATCATACACACTGACAATCAAAGCTCAATTAAACTTGCACACAATAATACTTATCATGCACGCACTAAACATATTGACATCAAGCACCACTTCATACGAGACACACTAACACACCACGACCTACAACTTAAATTCATTCCTACGAATGATATGATCGCCGACATTCTAACTAAACCTTTGGTCAAACTTAAACACTGCAAGTGTGCCAATTCTTTGGGTTTAAGTTAGGTTAGGCTTTCTTAATAGGTGTATTATTTAAGGTGTGTATAGTTTAGTCATAGGTGTAAATACAGGATGTTATTTTTTCTTATGTTTGTGTTAGTGTTAAGTTTGTGTATAGTTAACTTTGATATGTCTATTTGTATATACTGTATATATATATACAGGGTGTTTATATTACGGGGGGGTGTTAAACCTTTGTGTATATTTTTATAATATAACACCCTGGCCATTTTTGATACTGTGTATGTTTTTTGAATATGTTTTTACTATTCTATTTTTGTCTGTCTGTGTCACCTTTCATTCACTTTGTGTCATGTCTCTCTGCTAACCATATAATACAAATAAACTCGTAATTATCTGTGTAACTCTAGTGTTTCCTTCAATATATACATATTAAGGGTGTGATTGATGGGCGAGTTTTACCTTGCTTGCCTGTGAATTACAAATACCACCATAAGACTGTAGAAAGGCTTGCAGTACTCTTTACCGCATTGGGGCTTGCTTGTCAATAACTCCCAGCTTGTTTTTCACTTTTTGTCTAATTTTTTTGTTAATCACTCTTTTATTTAATACTCAATGTGAAAATGGATTTTCTTCATACATTTTTTTTGTAAATGTTTCCCCTCTTTTAATAGCTATTCTGCTATTTTGGGTGGAGACAAATCCAAGAAATAAAATACAAAATTCTGTTCAGAAGTTCTTGAGCGGTCAATATCCCGTTTTCATTATGTCATAGTCTATTTGTTATTCTTTCATGGGGGCAAAGCTGCGGGGCATAAGCTAGTAATAATATAATTATATTCATAACCGTAGGTATAAATAAATACTTTAGTATTGCCAAATTTGTGGTCCACTTTAATGAATGGTTTCTTGAGGTTTTGTTTACCTAAAGACAAAATGTTTAGTGATAGTGACACTGCTCACCTTATAATTGCAACGGTGTACCTACACATTCATTTTAATGGAAACCTAATTCCTACCTTAGCATTAACTTGTGATTCAGGACTATTTTTAATACCTCCTTGAAATAAATAAATAAAAGAATAGGTACCGTAGGTAAGAAATGGGTAGCCATTTCTTTAAAAAACTAAACAGTTTCAATATCATCTGAAAAACTTTCATACAAAACCAACTACACACAAACCATTTTATTATATTGTAAGGATATAAACTTTGACGAAATTGGAATAACAACTTTAGGTGCTCGGTCTAGAGTGGTTATTTCAATTTGTCATAGTTTATATACAAGGTTGAGTCAGAGTACTGTTGATATGTGTTACATTAGCTCAAGATGTAAAATCACACAATTTTGTTCTTTTTTTATGGGGCTTCTAAACAGGCTATATTTTTGCTGCAAAATGTGGACAGCAACTATATGAGTCTTGTTCTAGCTTTCATAATAGTTAAGAGTCAGATATTGCAAGAAGACATTGCTCGTTTACAAGTCCCTTTACTTATTTACAAATAGGTCAGTGCAATTAGCAAATTCAAGAGAAAATAAGACAATAGGTAATAATAGCTACATCTTTAAAGGAGCTTTGCAAGACCTGTGCGTACAAAGGTCACTTATAATTAAAAAATGTCGTAAGAAAAACAACCACTTACCAGGCCCAATTGACGATCTCTTAGCCTTTTTGCGTTCAAGGACATTGTTGTAATTCTCAAGCACTTGCAACCTTTGGCGGAGAAGAAACTCCTCCTCTGATGAAATGTCCGATAGTTCATCCAATTCATCCACTATTTCTCCTTCTTCTCTCTCCGAATCAGCATGAGCTGGTGGAATGTTCTCAACACAAGCCATCATCACTCTAAATCGAAATTAAATGCGATGTAACTTCACGTCCTTATTACCTTATAAACGATATTACCATAAACCAGCGTTGATAAATTTAACATCGAAAATTACAATACTCATGAATCCATCGTAAACTATCGTTTATATCACCAAAATTTTCACAATTTTTTATTATTTCCTTTTCCTGTGCTTCCTTGTGATGTGATGTGACAGAAATTGACAGCACAGACGAAGGTTAATTGACTTGAAAATGAAAGTTGGCGATTGGCGAATCGCAATATCACGCAGCGATTTTTTTTATTCATCCCATAAGGGATAGGCAAAGGAATTGAGTCCATACAGCCACGTCTGATGCGTTTTGTAAATTTCTGTATATTAAAGTTCTGTCACCGTCAGAGTTGTCAGTCTGTCCTAGTCACGTCCTGTCAGCTGATCATGCCTTCCGTAAAACGATAGTGTACTTTACGGCGAGCTACGGCGAGCAGCAGCCGGCGGATACTTGGGGGTGACAAACAGAGGGAATACGCGTTTTCACTTGAATTCTTCATTATTTGCTGGGCACTGTCACGTTAATTTGTTGTATAATACACTATCTTTATTATCCTCCAAACAACATTAAGTACAGAAACTAAAATTCAATTAACTATACGATCCACTCTGATCGGTTTCCCGCCAAATTCCCTTTATTAATAAAAATATTCTTCTTCTTATAATAATACATTAATTATTATTTCATTCCATCAAGGATAGGCGAAGGAACAAAGTCCATACAGCAAAGTCTGTTGTTAAATTTCTACAAAAATCCCGCAACAGTCAGTCTTCAGTCTGTCGTCTGTTCTAGCGAACGTAGTGATTATATACTCTTTGGTGGTGACGAGACTGGCGACTCTGACTGTGAATCACAGATATGGCTGTATGGACTTTGTTTCCTTTTCCTTTCTCTAATGGGATGAATTATATAAAAAAATGTAGAATGTCACTGTCAGTAGTGTCAGTACTGCCAGTGTCAACTTTAAAGTTATTTTTTTTATTTGTTTACGTTTAAGCAGGGCGTACTTTTCTCAAACTTGTAATAGGTTTTAATTGGTTTGGTACCTATAACCGGAAAAACCAATTGTATTTTGTTTGGAAACCATCGTTCGGATAAGAACAAAAGCGCCTTCTAATATGAATGAAGACGACGTTAAGTTTGCTGCTTCTACATTCTTCGCTAAGAACCATCCCGGTGAAACTTGTGGAAGTAATGGCCTGCCGTTGACTCCCAGTTCAATAACTATATTGGGATGGGCGCAGCGGCTGCTCACAATTGAACATCCCAATTTGTGCACGTATCTAGACGTAATACGAGGAAAACATGGTAAGATTAGGGCACTATGCAGAGTTTGAATGTAGTTTCAAAGTATTTGTTATAACCCACACTTAGGTATTTATTGGAACCGATTTGTTTATTATCTTTCACGAAACACTAGTCATAAAAGTGTAAGAAATTAGTATTTCGTAAATCTGTTTGCATGAGGCTTTGCAGCTTCAACAGTAGCTACTAATTGAACTTGGACTTCTAAAATTAAGCTTTTTTAATTTCAGAAAGAATTATTGTTGTTGCTGAAGTAATTGGGAAATCTCTTAATGAATGCAAAGCAAAGTTTTCCTATGGTGAAGTGAAAAGCATTGCGTTCCAAGTTGCCAAAGCTCTGTCATACTTGCATGAGCATGACATAGCTCATAGGAACCTGTCAGACGATAACATATTTTTGGACCATAACGGAAGAGTGAAACTATTTAACTATGGGATGTACTATATGACTGGTGGTGGTGAAGAAGTATTATTTCCACTTGGGTATGCTCGCTTTAATCTGTTTTTTTCCATAAAGCAGACGGACGGGAGGCACCTTTGACTAATCAGTGCACTACAATTTTTCTGCCACTTTTTGAGGGGGATGAGAAACACACACATACAGCACATGTCTATGCTCCTGTCAGAATTTGTTATGTTCCTACAAACACTAAAATTCATTAGTTAACTAAGACCTAATTACTGGTTGACTGTCACAGTCAACATCAAAATAATGTTGCCAAAACTTTTCCCATTATTCCTTTTTCACAGCCTTCCAAGATACTTGAGCCCGGAAAGTATTCTCGATGGTGGAGGCCCATCAGCAGATGTGTGGACTTTTGGCATTATACTCCTGGAGTTGTGTGTGGGCAAGTTGTGGACCAATCTGAAGCCAGGGCCTATCATGCGGAGAATCCTGACATTAACTCATGCTGCAAGTCCAGCCGAAAGGATTGCCAGGGAAAATGATTTGTATGAAGCTTACAAGGTATATTTTCATGTGAAGTTCAAGTTTTTTAGTATTGTAAATGTGCTAACACCATGTTTGAGTATAGGATAAATAATTTTATTGGGCTCTGAAATGGCTCTTGCAGTATTTTATTAACTCCATTTGACTATTCATTGATAATGGCGAAATGTTGTGCAAAGCTTAAATATACTAAAATAGTATTTTAAATAATTAAAAACAAAAAATTGCACATGCTGTTTTCAGCAAGTACCAGAAGACCTCAGGAACATCATAGAAAAATGCCTAAAAATGTACCCAAGTGAGCGGGCAACATTTGCCGATCTAGTTGAAGAATTTTCTCAAATGGATATGAAGTTGCCAGAAGAAGCCAAGCTGCCGCGGGGCCTCATGGGTTGCAAACTGCAATATCTGTACCACTGGTGGCAATTAGCAGGTGGGGACATACAGGCTGAGCTAAAGAAGAATGGCCTGATTAAGAACAGTCCGCCTATATTGTCTATGCCTGTGTAAGTATGAAGTAGGTAATAATTCCGTATGTATTCCAAAAATAAAGCTCAAGCTAAATAAGAAAATGTTTCTGAGCTCAATTTTTTTGGTTTTAGCAATAATTACCTACTTAAAAAAATACCTTAAGGTTAACAAGCATTGGCGCAGCTCGCAGCTTAAAGGGGTGGTTTGGGGGGCGCACCGCCCCGAGGGAGGGCGGTCGGCCGGTTGCAGTTTCTTTTCTAAATTTTGACAACTGAAGGATGCCGATTGTTTTCGTTTTATTATTCATAATGCCTTCACACTTCTTTATCACGTATCAAGTTTAGTATTATTTACAATTATTCCCTCTTCACAGAGCAATTCTTCTAGACGGCCCCACAATAGGCGGTAAAGTTGGCGCTCTCTTCGATCGTCGAATCGCAAAGTACAGCCTAGACCTTCTAAAGACCCGACTAGCCCATATTCCCATTCACGACTACTACCCATTGATGCATGAGCGAAGGAAGGAGTTTGATGCGGTCGCGTTACCCAGAGTTATACGGGAGAGAGATACTGAGTACCAGTTCTATAGGCTGCTGTGGTTCCAGAGGCTTATGCACGTAAGTTTGTCTTTTAAGCTTATTTTGTAACTTACAGACTTTTCATAGAATCTCAGCATTTCGATATTTCTTATATGACTTTTATTTATTTAATCTGACCGAAGTCAAAGCTAAACTTTGCACCAAAATGTTAAAAGTTAAGAATATGAAACATCCAAAACTAAATTAATTGAGATTGACCGTTGATTGGCATAGAGTTTTGTCCTTATCTTGTTGCTAGTTAATTTATTTATTATAGGACTCCAATATATTCGTCATACGTCCAGGTTCCTTAAGATCTTCAATTGACTTACATCACACTTGACTTTTTAAAGGGCTACCCATACACAGCATCTTACATTCGTGCGGAGGCAGAGGTGGATATTCCCCCGCTCATCCGGGGCGACGTGTGGGCAGCCTTATTAGGCGTCGTGGGAGACATAGAGGACCAGTATGAAAGAATCGACAAGGAGACTCCCACGCCTACTGACAGACAAGTAAGATTATGGTTCCCACTTTATTTGTTGAATTTTATGGGTTTATTGGCCGAGCGAGCGAAGCGTCTCGTTACAGTTTCAGTTTGGACAAAAATGCTTTCTTTTGTCTGTTCGGCTGTTCTCTAGAGTTCGATAATTATATAGATTTTTTTCCGATTCACTTTTGAAAATAAAAATAAAATATCAAAAATAAGCTAGCGAAGTCTACAGCCCACAGAGACACTGATATACATGTGTAATTTATGGCTGCCCTAAAAAGTGCGTATTAAATGGAAATTAGAGATCTCACTCAATAGGTAGGTACGCATGGATTTGGTTCGATCGATTTATACTGGACAATGACCTGTCACCGTTCAATGACCTGTCACCGTTTAAATACATGTGGTCACTTATGCATAATACACAATTGCATATACTACTTTCGTGCGCGAAAATTAGAATGTTGCTCTAATATCGCTGTTCAGCATTAACTCACGTCCTCATATTGTGGACACGTTAATATTTGCCGCGAAAAGAGATTTCAATGGCATTAAGTTGAAAACAAATAGCAATTGCATTTTAGTTTGCTTCAATAAATTATCACTTCACATTTTACAAAAAATAAAACTTCTAACTTAGAGAACTGGTTATTCCAATTTCGTCAAAGTTTATTATAAACGAGGGTCGAGGTTGAGTCAGAGTACCGTCGATATGCGTAACTATTTTGACACTCGTCATCGGATGAAATGTCAGTTTTTGTACGGCTGTGACAGCTAGCTGTTTCCGATAGGTACCAATTTGGATTCAAAATGAACGCGATTGTGATACCGAGCCATTTAGAAAATCAAGCCGAAACTAGGACCTAGCACGACAGCTCGCTTGGTCAATCTCACATACGAGTATGTACGAATATGTTTTCCTGACAGATAGACGTGGACATCCCGCGCTGCCACCAGTACTGCTGGCTGCTGTGCGGCGCGCACGGCCACCGCAAGCTCAAGCGCCTGCTCAAAGCCTGGCTGCTGACCAACCCGCAGTATGTCTACTGGCAGGGACTCGACTCGCTTACCGCACCCTTCCTCTACCTTAACTTCTGCAACGAGGGTAAGTTTTCATCATCGTCACAACAGTTCTGATCACAAAAATTCTTGAGAATTTTAAATTTTTTAAACATTTATCTTCTTCAAAAAAAAAATCCCGAAAACGAATCTTCAAAAAAAAACCCGGCCAAGTGCGAGTCGGACTCGCGCACTCAGGGTTCCCTACAAAGATTTTCCCGCTTTTCCCCAGTGTTTTACGTTGTCCAGTGTTAGCAGAGCCTTGCTTCTAAGCAAAATATACGCAGTGTGGGATCATTTTCATTGGCAAATAAACTGTTTGAATTTTATATTGGTCTATGACATATACAGAATGACATAAAAATTTAAGATTTTGAGATTTTTCTGAGTGCTTGTGCTATGAGAGCTACCTTCATACCAAATTTCAAGTTTCTAAGACAACTGGAAGTACCCGTTAGGTTTTCACAGTACGGCAATTTGTATGGAAACAACCTTTTTAAGGACAGTATAATTATTTTGATTGCGCGTTCCAGAGAAAAAGGGACAGACAGACGGACAACAAAGTGATCCTATAAGGGTTGAGTTTTTTCTTTTGAGGTGCGAAACCCTAAAGACTATTTAATTATCGAACCTGGTCAAAAAATTTTACGAGAATCGGTTGAGAAATGCGCCCTGTAGAGAACAGCCGGAAAGACTGAAACGGAGACGCTTCGCTCGCTCGATCAAAAAATGTAAGATTGTCTACTTATTTTTGTTCACAGCTCGCGCCTTCGCCTGCCTCTCAGCCTTCGTGCCGCGTTTCCTCCACAAGTTCTTCCTGAAGGACAACAGCGCGGTCATCAAGGAGTACTTGGCGAAGTTCTGGCAGATGGTGGCCTTCCACGAGCCCGCGCTGACCACGCACCTGCGGGACATCAGCTTCGAGCCCAATCTGTTCGCTATACCCTGGTTCCTCACTATGTTCTCTCGTGAGTACAGTTGTACCATAGATATAAGTTACAACGATGTATTTGCGCAGTGAGCATTTTCCAAGGTCCGAAAAGACCTAAAAGTTTTCGGCCGCTAACATTAAACAGTTTCTTAATGAAGTATCTTTAAAAAGCCGTGATAGCCTAGTGGTTTGACCTATGGCCTCTCAAGCAGTGTCGTGGGTTCAAATCTCGGCTTGCACCTCTGAGTTTTTCGGAATTTATGTGCGGAATTACATTTGTAATTTATCATGAGCTTTTCGGTGAAGGAAAACATCGCGAGGAAACCTGCACACATCTGCGAAGCAATTCAATGATGTGTGTGAAGTTCCCAATCCGCACAGGGCCCGCGTGGGAACTTATAGCCCAAGCCCTCTCATTCTGAGAGGAGGCCTGTGCCCAGCAGTGGGACGTAAAAAAGGCTGGTGATGATTATGTGTACACTAGGTAATATGGTCTCGCTGCTGAGGTGTAAAGTTGTATGTGTCACACGAGACCGAAGTTATTTGCATCTCGTGTCTTTCAATCAACACTCGCAACAATAACCAACTTTGCTCTCTAGTTGCGCAAATAACTATTAAGTAATTTCTTAGCCAATTTGGATGCATTATTACAATGCTTTATGCCTTCATTCAAACAATTACACATTTTTATTCCATTAAATTCAATTGCTTTTCAATTTTACATAGTTCCTAGAATTAGGTAGTTGGATATCAAAGTCACATCTCATGGTTTCAATCCACGTCGTGGCCTATTGCTACTCTTGTATGCAAATCTAAGCTTATTCGTGTAAACAAAAACTGTCACTCTTAACAATGAACTAAAAACAATTTGAATTTAAATACCTCGACATTTAAATTCAAATTTAAATATATAAGTTTTTTACGCGATTAAGTCCCGGGTATCATGATAATGTGTGAAAATCGCGGAAGTTTAAATCAATACATAAAAACAATTACTTTGCTCACCCGCGACCACCAACACTCTTAAAAATATTAGAACGGGTAGTTTTCTTTCTGCAGACGTGTTTCCCCTCCACAAAATTCTCCATCTCTGGGACGCGTTTCTGGTAGAGGGCCCGCCGCTGCCTCTTTTCATGGGGGTGGGCATCCTCCGGCAGCTGAGGGACACCCTGCTGGACTCGGGCTTCAACGAGTGCATACTGCTGTTCTCCGACCTGCCGGAAATCGATATTGGAGAGTGCGTCAAGGTAAGTCACTGACCTCGGCCAATGATATTATCTAGGTACATATAAAACAGTACCGTGACTGACTGACTGACTGACAGACAACGCACAGCCTAAACCTCTGGCTCTGGACCTAGAGACTTGAAATTTGGCAAACATATACCTTGAGTATCGTAGAAGGGCACTTAAGAAGGGATTTTTCGAAATTTCCACGTGATAGGGAACTAGCCCATTTTGAAATATTTCACGGGGGCAGAGGCGCGGGGCATAAGTTAGTAAGTATTTCTTATATTTCAAACTGAGACGCAAATATACAGAAAGACCAGAAAAATAAATTCTCGAACTGGGGTTTTAACCCGGGACCTCCACCATACCGTGGTGACGCGCTACCAACGACGCCTTACGAGCAATCATTAGTAGCAGCGAAAAACTCCTATGTATTCACGTTTCAGTTCATTTCAAATTACTTACGCTCCATAGATTTCTTTCTTTCGAAGATTTCGTCATCACAAATACAATAATGTAAATGTAATTAATTTAATTAATCTGAAGTTTTCAAAGTCAAAGTCAAAAGTTTATTTGTTCAAAAAGTAGGTTACATGGTCGACAGGTGTTATGCCAACATATAAGCGTTCTCCACTTTTTGCCGCTTCAACGGCGTACAAATTTTATACCAAGAGATTTCATCTCTGTAGATACACCTACCTAAATGTCATATTAAAATTAAAATTCCCTGCTTGTTAAGTTCCTACAATTTCTTTATTTGAATTATAATAATAAATTAACCTTTCAGGCAATTATCTTATTATTACAATAATTACAATAGATTGAATTCCAATAAATTAAGTGAAATTAAATTGAATTAATAGATTGAGTTACAATTAATAAATAATGTAAATTCACAATCAATAAGTCATTAAAATTAAAATGCTTAGTTTACAATAAAAATATACTTACCCAGTTAATTCATGCATTATTCAATTCTATGTCATTTAAATATTCATGTATGTTGTAATAGCACTTATCTTTCAAAATTCTACATATTATATTTCTAAATCTGTCAGGTGGTAGTGTTTTCAAATATTCTGGCAATTTATTAAATAGTTTGACTGCCATGCAAAATACACTTTTTCTATGCCTATTTCTTATACGAAGATTGCGTTCAGGGTTGAGTTGATGTTTCTGAAAACGGTTGTCATATTTGTATATAAAAATCAGGCATTCCATTATATATAGAGACGGAACGGTTAATATACCCAGTTCTTTAAAATATGGTTTACAACTTTCCCTAATGCTTATTCCAGTAATTGCACGAATGCATCTCTTTTGCATCAGGAATTTTATTTGTAATACTATTTATTGACATGTATAATTACTGTAGATATAGGATTTAATAAAATTCCTTATTTTCTATTGCATTAACTTTCACATGCCAGGAGGCCGAACATATCATGGATCACTAATAATTCTATGTAACCATCATATTTGTACCATATGTTCTGTGAATAAACGATTCATTCATTAATTCATTCATTCATTCTTTCAATAATAAACTTATGAATGTTTGTTTTAGGAGTCTATTGAAATGTGCCGCAGCTCGCCAAGAAGTATCACGTACAGGAGGTTCACAAACGACGCCGAAGTAAAAGATCCCATGGTAAGTACATTTTCTGGAACATTCCACATTAAATGGTACGACCGAAATCCATTACACAAACAATTACAACTTAGAAAAGCTGAAAAGTATTATATCCCAAAAATGGCCCAACTGATTTTAAGGAAATTTAGCTATGATGCATCTCGGTAAAACTAACTTTCGATTAAAAAAAACCTGCCTTCAAATCGGTTTACCCGTTTAGGATCTATGCGATGCCCCAGATAGAGACACGTACAAACGTCAAAGTTATAACATCTCTCTTTTTTCCTCGGCGGTTAAATACTTTAATGAGTATGTTAGAATACATATACCGCGGAATAGGTACAATCGATTTGACTGTTTTTATTGTAAGTTTAATGTATTGTATAATGTATTTTATTGTAAGGTCTGCAAGTTTCTCTTCGACTGTACAACGACTACAGGGTTATGTTTAATGGCATTTGATTTATTTAATAAATTCAACAATTATTTTTCCAGGATTCAGTTGAAATACCAATGGACATATTAGCCGTCGAATGCTGTCCTCGCATCTGCCTATCTGACTTCTTCTCCTTGATCTGCCAAGATAAGTGCTGCGTCATCGACATTAGGTCTAATTTGCTGTGAGTATTTTGTTATAGGTACCTACGAATTTAAAAGTAGATCGCTTGAGTTGGTCAACTTTACGCGTGGTGATGGCGCTTTACACTATCAATATCAGCCTTACTCAGGGATATGCCATGCCACTGGTATCCTTCATTTGGCCAAAAAACGTTTGACAAACGGATTAATCTCCCAGAATGCTTTTTTTTTCAGAAACTGAAAATATTCAGGATTTATTTCAGGGCCATCTCGTAGAACCCTATAGGTTAGGTTAGGTTAGGTTTGTTTTATAAAAAATCCTGAAATATTTACAGTTTAGGAAAAAAAGCATTCTGGGAAATGAATCAGTTTGGCAAACATCAGTAAACCCATTCCACTTAGTTATCCTTCTCAACATCTAATAACCCACAATTTTCTAGCTACGAAAAAAGCTGCATAGAAGGCAGCATCAACATTCCGTACAGCGGCGTGCATCTTGGTCAACACGAGCTGCAGAGTCTGGGGCCCTTCAACCAGAAAACGCTGACCGAAGCCGTGAAGCTGAAGAAAACTGTCGTGGTAGCCTCCGCGGAGGATGAGACGGCTCAGCTGGTGCGTAGGAAATTAGAGAGAAGTCTGTGAGATAAACTGAGCTGTAGTCCTCGCGAGCTCATTTTTGTACACTTTTTTTTATAAAAAAAATAATTATGGAACCTGATCACAAAATTTCACGAGAATCGGCTCATACCTACTTATTAGATTTTTTTTATTTACAAAAAATAAATCGACAAAAAATCGATGATATTACGTACCAGGTTCGCCTCCTAATATCATCGATTTTTTGTCGATTAAATTTTTCACAATTTTTTATGAGAATCGGTTGAAACCGACCTGTAAAGGAGAACAGCTGGACAGGCTGACATACGAAACAGGACATATGAAAGGATTTTTGTCGAAACTGAAACGTAGACGCTTCGCTCGCTCGGTCAACTATATTATCATCATTATCATGAGAAAATTGACACCAATTGACTTGGTCCCAATTCTACTATATCTGGTACTTGGGGTACTAGACAACGGATAAACTTACTTACATGGATGAATACATACTTATATACAACATAAAATATCAAACACCCAAGACCCGGGAACACACATTCGTATTCATCATACAAACATCTGCCCCGACCGGGGATCGAAAACGGGACATCAAGCTTCATAGTCAGGATCTCTAGCCACTAGGCCATTCAGTCGTCATATGATCGAGTTTCACGGTAGTTCCATGTTAAGTGTCGTAATATCCATTGATGTACCAAATAGTGCCGGATACGCCACCCCTTCACCGCGCGCGGACAAGCAATATAGGTGATTAGGTTACTCGGTGACTTAGTCGCCAACGGCCGCCGCACGGGTGACATCTCGTTGACTTGTCCAATTACAACAGTTTCAACCGCTAAAAATGACGTCATGCACATTTTTGAACTGTACAAATAACACACAAAAGAAAAACAAAGCACAAGAAATCACATTCCACGCGTAAGTAAATAATATACTCATTATCCAGGTGGTATATTCCCTTGAAGTTTGACATGTCAGTCTAATGACAGCTAATGAGTGAAGGCCGCATTTTGTCAGCGCTAAAGAGGTGCACGCCACGCATCTTAATGTTTAAAGTTGATGGTAATATCATAGTAATCGAACATTGACGTTTCTCCCACAGTTCAGCGACTACCTTGTAAAGTGCGGCGTGCCTCGCGTCTGCGTCTTACACGGAGGGACCAGCTCCCTTCACACTCACGTACCGTCTCTCTTCACCGTACCGCCCAAACGGAACGGGCACAAATAGGCCCACAGCTGGGGAGAAGATGGTGTGTGTGAATATTACTAGCTGGGAACTGTGGGAACGCTGGGTGAAGTAGCAGCTGTTGATTATTTATTGTAGCAGATGAAATTTATAAGTGCTTTGCTTACTGCAAATATCTATGAGGATTCCTAAGTAGAATTGGCTTTGTACAGATAATACTTTGTGTAAGCCTAATAATTTCTGTATGCAGGTGATCGGTTACTGAATACATTCATTTAAGTTTTAAAATGATAAAGTGCAACTCATTTGCGTAATTTTTTTTTTTATTAACTACGTAATTTTATGAGATATTAGTATATTAAGTACTTACTAAGAAGTCGACGATCAGAATGTGTAAAAAAATATGGATAAAGTCCTCATTGTTTGCTTTGCGATTTTTTTGTCAGAAATAATTTTAATAAATTGGCAGAAAACTAATACTTTTCTGACAGATTAGCACACGAACTTTTTTGCTGCAAATGAGTTGCAGAAGAAAGGCAACAAATAACCAATCACCCTGTATTATAAAAATACGAGAAGTTAAAACTTTGGATCCCTTGAGGTTTCCGAGATTTGGCATAGTTAATGTTTATATGGTAAGAAGTACAGAAAGCTATTTTTTATTTATTTAACAAGAATCTAAATATTTTTACGAATCATAATCGAATTTCCATCACTAAGCGACCGATAACTAGTATAAGTAAAGATGATTTAATTGATTAATATGTTTTTCGGCAAACAAATATTCACTATGACATTATTATTTTTAAGTAAGTAACCTAAGCTAAAACCTGAAATAAAAATCTGCTCTTAGTCCGACTTGCGCCAACCTTATAAAAAAAGATAAACGAAAGCTTGACCTGTCTTTTCCTTGAAAACTATTTGTACAAAATAAGTAACACAGCTAATAATAATTAAATAACAATGAGATATACTTAATGATTCGTATTGTTACGGTTGTTATAATACGTAACGGTTACTTATTTTTAAAAGGCGTTTTTAGTCAAGATTGTTCACCTTCTTTGTAAAGCAAAAAAAATGAAGTATAGGTTATACAGTTAACTCACGAACTGTGTGTTAACTTTACATCAAGACTGCATTTCTAAAAAGTATGTTAAATTTACACCAAGATGTTGATTTATTATTATTCATCGTATTCAAGAGCACTCTTGTTTATTATTTATTATTACTTATAAAATAATAAAAAGCAAGTTGCAGGCGCCATCCTTGTCCCACTTCTAACTTCGTTTAGCTATCACTATCACGGTAATAAAACAGTGGCAAGTAAACATTTTATTGGACATAATCTATTCCCTGTCTTAGCATAATCTAATCAGAATATTTCTACAAACATATTTCACAAGCAATTGTTAGTAATAACTATTTATTTAAGTATACAAAAACAACATAATATTCTATAATATGTGGAAAGACAAAAACACTTAAAATCATTAAAGTATTAACATAATAATAATGCAATCCGAAAAAAAAATCTGCACGTTTAGATATGAAATCAATCAACACACTTAAATTGTAAAGATGTAAACATGAAAATTGCATTTGATTTTCCAATTAATCAACTTTGTTATCAAAGATTTGAGTCGCGATACTGTTAGCCGGCTCAAAAGGGCTATGATTATTTGCGCGTGCGATGTCGTGCGTTTGATTTAAAAAAAAACCTGACAAGTGCGCGTCCGACTCGCGCACGAGGGTTCCGTAGTATAAAGATTTCCCCAGTAAGTGTTTTAAGTTGTCCAATATTAGCAGAGCCCTGTTCCTAAGCAAAATGTACGCAGTGTGGGGTCATTTTATATTGGTATCTGACATATACAGACAGACATGAAAATTTAAGATTTTGAGAATTTTCTGAGTGGTTGTGCTATAAGAGCTACCTTCATACCAAGTTTCAAGTTTCTAGGACAACGGAAGAACCCTTTAGGTTTACACAGTACGGCGATTTGTATGGAAACAACCTTTTTAATGACTGTATCTTTTGATTGCATTGACTTAGAAGTTTGATTTTTTCACAGCTTCAAGGGACTGCAGGTTTGAATATTTGATATTAATTTAATCGTGCTAACACCACGCGTTCCAGAGAAAAAGGGTCTTGACAGTCAGACAGACAGACGGATAACAAAGTGATCCTATAAGGGTTCAGTTTTTTCCTTTTGAGGTATTATAATAACTTACTATTCTCCAATATTGTACACCATGATCATGGTAGATTACGGTCATGTTCTGCAATAATTGTTGTTTTTAACCTTCCACCCTACTGTACCCGTTTTTCATGCAATAAACGAATTATTATCATTATTATTATTGTTATTACGGAACCCTAATTAACAGTTTCCAAACAAAGTGATTTTTTTTTTGTAAAGTTGGATTTTTCGCACTAGTATTTTCACTTTTCCAATTTTCAATAATTTAATAAAATAAAAAAAAACGTTTATTGTTCACAGAAGTTAACGGTTACACGGTTGGCCAAGTGCATCAATATTAATAATAGGTACTTAACTAAAGTTAGCAAAAGGCTCAGGCTCAGCGTTCGCGGTGAGGTGACCACATAGGTTACTCTTCACCGCGCTGGTTTACAGCCTGCACCTTTACACAGCGTAGAACTAGACCCGGGTAAGGTGACAGTAACATAAATTAAATCGAATTTATTTTTTTTAAAGAAAAATGATATCCAAATAGGTAAGTCCAAAAATCCCGCGCGATATTGGGCGACTCACGCTGCTAATCTAAGCAAATAGTGCACCATCTACAAGCTGTTTTTGTGAAATAACTCTTCGTAGTCTTTCTCTGAAGGCTGGTATTGACATGTTAGAACGCAGAGGGGGAGGCAGATCATTCCAGATCTTGGACGCACTAAACCGGAAACTGCCCCTGAATCCCTTAGACTTATGTTTTGGTAGAACTACCTTCCTGACATGCACGCTTCTAACGCCGCGATCGCGGTCCGCCCGTCCCCTTGGCCACACAAATTTCCCAAACAGATACTCCGGTCTCCGCGACTGCATTATTCTGTACACTTGGACGGCCAGATGCAGTTCCCTCCGCGCCGCCATCTTCAGCGTTTCCCTTTGATTCAAATAGGGGGTGATATGAGCCCGTTTTGGTATGTTATAACAAAACCTAGTACATGCGTTTTGCACACGTTGTATCGCTTTAGCAGTCCTAGAATAAATCCTAGGGCCATATACAGTGTCGCAATAATTGAAATGCGAGAGAACCAAAGCCTCCACTAGCATCTTTCCTACCTACATGCTCAGCGAAACGCTGTCCATAATCAGACCCAAGTTCCTCACAAGATCTACCTGTTGTATAACCTCTTGGTTTAATTTTATAACTGGTTCCTTGTTTTGTATTTTCTTGCATTGCCCTGCAGTTCCCATTACAATGAACTTCGTTTTAGACGGGTTCAAAACCAAACCGTTTTTCTCAGACCATTCATAAGGTATTGTTTCTAAATTTTCCAGAAAACCTCAGAAGTTACATTAGTTCCATTATAGGACAAGAGATGGCGATGTATTTTTGTATGTATTCTACCTTTAAATAACTATACGTAAGTACGTAACGTAAGACAGAATTATAATTATTATCCATTTTAATGGCCCTCTCGGTGCGCGAGTCCGACTCGTTCCTGACCTTTTTTTGTTTTACTTAAACCATTAATGTCCGCATGCATGATATTTTCAATTTTTTATCGGAAACTGTGTCGCTAAAATATTAAATAAAAAGAGTTTAACTGTTTAGCAATAAGTAGGTACCTTGATATAGTATGTTGTCAATTTATTTTATGTTCTGTATTTAGGATAAATATGTGATAAATAAGTAGAAGGATAAATAATGTTTTTTTTTTATGTATTAGGTAGGTATTCACTAATTTTAAACTTTTGTAAATAAAATGTGAGATTAAAATATTGATATTCTTAAGTATAACGACTTCTAATTTCTGAATTCAGGAATAAAGTTACGTATACCTACATTACAATGAAATCAATTAATTCGTGACCCACAGTGAAACTTTTTCGCAGTAAGTAAATTTCATGTAATAGTAATAAATAATGATATCGCGTTGCCTGACAAGAAAAATAGGAAAATGGTTCGAGTTGTTCATACAAAACGATCATGTAACTAAAGTACCTATATATACCTATATAAATGTTTTATCTATAATACCTAATTGTAATGTAAACAAGCATCAGTCAAATTATTTAATAAAGCAAACCTTGAAAGAACCGATGTTTTTGCCAAGTTCTTCCAGTCGACCCGCCCACGGGTTTCAACCCTTTGGCCGTCCCGGGCGGGCCGTAATAAGCAACAGGCGACGTACCCCGTGTGGGTAGTCCCCTAATGTCACCAGCGTCACGTTTTACCCCCTATCAACTTATGAATGGGATTCTAGTAGCGAGAGGCAGGCGGGAGGGGGGCGCGCGATACTCCGCAGCCCGCTCCGCATTCGCCGGCCGAACCTCGCCGCGGACGCGTGAGCCTTGCCGCCCGAATGCTCGTCGGAACATTCCTCGCGTGCAGTGAAACTTCATAAAAGTTATTTTATTGCAAAAACAAATGGCCATCGATAGTGAAACGTAAACTTGTGATGGTGCACAGTGTTCCGTGAGAGTATAAGCGTGTGCCGGCCACCGGGGTGTAGTTTACATTCTTTCCAGAGTGCACCTCCGGAGAGACAGTGACTGCTGACTTGTGTTGTGAGATTCGCGAGGATTTCCATTGGGCACGCCGGCGGCTGCCGGGCCCGGCCATGGAGAGTTACTTCGACATTTCCAACGATCTAAAGGACGTCTGGGATGCGGACATTGACCCGGTGAGTCGACCTTGTTATCGCACACTTTATCGCCTAGAGGTGAAATCGTGGAACGTTGCATTCGGTGAAAGAATGCACCGCATCAGCCGAGTGGATCTGTGAAAGTCGAGAGGGGCGGATACCCAGTCGCCCGCGGACTGTTGATAACGGTCGCGGTGACAAATAGAGCAGCCGGCCTTGTTTTGTAATCAACTCTGGTACCTGCAGTAAGAAAATAAATGCTCTGCCACTGACTCACGCTCCGGCGTTTGTAAATAGGGTAGCAAACGACTTAATTCAATGAAATACCGAAATGCTAACTTGCGATTTCACTTCTGTCTTTAAAGTTGGTTATGAATTAATATTTTCAGTCCGCGTAGGTAGTACCTAAGTTATTGTTCGGTGTACTTATTGTTATCAACACTGATAATAATATTATTAGTAAGGTACTCGTAGGCATAGTGTATTAATATATTGTAATTAAACCGTACTTACGCTGCTAAATAATCGCTTATTACCGCAACATGTAGGTAGGTAAAGTCGTAACCAATATATTGAATGTCAAGTAAGTAGGTACCCAGGTAGTTACGCAAAGTTTCAAAAAATATCTTGTGTTTCGGTTTAGTGAAAAGAGTTTTTTCACGGGCCAGGCGAAAATCGATCTAATGGCAATGTCATAATCATAAAGATTGTGACATGTAAATACTTTTCTCACTTTAAGTATACTCTAAACCTCGAAATTCGGCAGTTAGAGTGAAATTAACGGACCACTCACGTTCGCGTATAGGCTATAAGTCCGACATAAGTCGTGCGCTCCCGGAGGAAGGACTTCGAATAAACTCTACTTTTTACGTGAGTGATTCGTACTATGATTGAGTCTCACGGTAGTTTCATGCTAAAAAAAAGGTGTCTGAAAGTTGTGAATGTAAATAGGTAGGTAGGTACCCAGAGATAGGTACCAAATTTACCACAAGAAATACTATAATAAAAGCACCAGTTAGGATACTACACGTAATAGTAGTTCATGCAACTGCTACATAATGAGGGTCCTTAAAACACGAGTGTGTTTTTATGAAACGAGGCGAAGCTGAGTGTCATAATAGGTTCACACGAGTTCAAACATACCGAGCTGACGTTTCGTAAACTGTTTTTTTTTGTAAAAAAAAAATCGCATTATTAATTATACATGTCGGACTGAACTCGACTTATATACGTGAGTTATCCGTTTTATTTCACTATGATTGTAAATTACGTTGGTTGTCAAATTCGATATCGAAAGGTCATTACGACATCGAATTCGATGTAATAGTCATTACTTTACTGCTGGACCTGCTGGTCGTGGTGGTTTGCGGCGGAGGCGACGATGTACTGCAATGATGGTCATTTTCTACGGTTTCTGAACGCATTATAGAGGACTTATGATATGTGTGTAGATACATAATTATTCTTATTACAATTAAGTAGGTATATTTTATAATATAGGCAGGTACCTACTTACCGATTTCCTGCTTTTCCTTTCGAAGTTCTTAAAATAATCGTTTTGTGTTTTCAGTTAGGCACCGTAGATGCATAGGAATTTAAAACAGATATACCGGAATACCTATATTACCCACATTTATCGCTTTACGATAACCGTATCGGGGGATTTACAACTGATCATCTACTTAGCAAGAGAATTGTAAGATTACTTATCACGGTTTTACTTGACGCCAGCTGTTTTTATGGCTACGGAAGCTTCCATCAGAATTCATAGATTAGAACAGGTATCTATTGTTTAGTTGGTTATTGTTATTATCTTGCCTATTTCAGCTGATAAACTTATATTCAGGTTTGAGAGATATGTCTTTTCCATGGAATGAGTTCTATCGTGACTCAAAAATCCGCTAGCATCTCTAATGTCGAGTGAGTTCTGTTTGACAATTTCCACCAATTATTGGTCGGTCATGGCGGAGAATGTCAGATAGACCCACTCTACACTAGCGATCCTGACAAATTTTTGAATCGCTGTAGCTCATTGGATATGGACAGCAGCTGTGATCATATCCGAATACCTAACCGCCAGGAATATTCTTAAATCTGTTGGCAAGTTGTACCTGATCTTATATGAAATTCCTTTCGATGTGAGCACCATCGAGTCTCAGTCACGATGCAATGCTTGAAGTCCGAGAATGATAAGTAGCCAGCCGTGAACACGGCATCCGCATTGGCAATAACATTATGAGACGGGCTAATTGCCTTGTCATCCATAATGTTTCAATGCGAAGTTTTTCTTACTCTTTAGATGCTTCTGTATTGTATTCTGCATTGCTTCACTTGTTTTATTCACCGGATTAGGTAATAAGAACGTACAGAAAATCCATTAAACTCTTTTGTACCTCCGTCACAATACGAAAATCTTGCTTTATTTGTGATCAAACAGAATGCCCAATTTGATTCTCACTCAACGCAAGTTATAATCAAACGCTTTGAAAGTTAACACTTATCTAACTGTTGTTACGAAGGTGCTTCTACAGGTAGCGAAATAAAAAACCTCTGACCAATGAACCTTTAACAGCGCACAAAAAATTAAAAGGGGATCCAAAGAAATGTATCTAACCTACGCAATACTTGGCTGCATACTCACCGGTAAACAGTTTTTTCTGCTGATCATGCGCTGCCAGGTTTTTTATAGGTTTTTTATTCGACGTTGTTGCGAGTCTTGGGAGTTAGAAATTTTCCTTGTTAATTCGATATACAACATAGCATTTAACCTTGTTAGCTGGTTTGACAATTGGTAGAAGTGAACATTTTGTTAAGTTCATACAAAGTACACTCTTGGTCTTGACATGTGTGAACTCGTCTTTTACAGCCTATCTCTCCTATCATTTTGGTGTGTGAATTGTGAATTCTAATACGAGGGCTGTTTGATAAGTAGCCGTTTTCTAAATATATTAATATCACTGGCCGCAAATAAGTATACCACCTTTTTAAGCCATTTTTCAGAGGCGGGAAAATTAAAAAAAAAATGGCATTCTTTTGTTTTTTTTTCTCATTTGACAACGATTCAGTGAAGGCGTGAACTTAAAATTGTTAAAATGGAGAAAGAACAGTATCGGTCTGTAATTAGATTCTTATTTTTGGAAGGAAAAACATGTGATGAAATAAAAGTAAGAATGCAAGCGGTTTACCATGAATGTTCCTTCTATGACAACCGTCAGATATTGGTATAACGAGTTTAAGCGGGGGAGAACAACCGTCTTTGATGAGGATCGCCCAGGCCGGCCAGTTGAGGTGACTACAGACGATATGGTTAAGAAAATTGAAAATATCGTTTTAGCCGACCGCCGAATTAAACTTCGAGAAATCGTTGATGCTGTAAACGTTTCAATCGAGAGGGTACAACACATATTAGAAGAAAAATTGGGTATGAAGAAAGTATCGGCGAAGTGGGTGCCGCGTTTACTCACGGAGGAGCAAAAACGGAACCGACTGACTACTTCGGAGCAGTGTTTGGCCGTGTTCAAACGTAACCCGAAGGAGTTTCTGCGTCGTTTCGTGACCGTGGACGAAACGCTAAATTAGCACAGTTACGCCACAAACCCCTCTCACCCTCGTATTCTCCAGATCTGGCCCCATGCGATTTCTTTTTGTTTCCCAACCTAAAAAAATGGCTCAGTGGCAAGCGATTTGGATCAAAGACGAAGTCATTGCCGCCACAGAGGCCTATTTTAATGACTTTCCAAAATCATACTTTTTGGATGGTTTATTGAAGCTTGAGTATAGGTGAAACAAATGTATAGAGTTAAAAAGGTGACTACGTAAAAAAATAAATGCATATATACAAAAATAAATGTTTTTTTTCCCATAAACGGGTACTTATCAAACAGCCCTCGTACAATCTCTTCAGAAGATATCAGCAGCAGTTTACAAGATTCTTATTCGCAGTTTTCAAAGTCTCTTGTTGCTTCTGTTGCTCCGGTAGCTTTTGTTTTTGTTTACCAGACGTTTTACGTTCTTAGTAGGCTCATCAAAGATTCAAATCCCCCTTTTCGGGAGGTCATTGAGACCTCAGGACCAGGCACCTGCAACTTGATTTCCCTGCTATGCGGTGACGTCACGCTTGGCGGTTAATGGTAGACACCCGGCTATGTAAGGAAGGCATTTGCGCGTCGTGGTTTGGTCTCGCTGCCGCGATTCCAGTTTTGGCTCGGTTGGCCTTGCGTATTTCTTATGGTAACGCCGTACGGTATACTAACCGTGGTGCGACGACCTAGTGCGTTGAACTGGGAGGCCCGAGGCACGCGTTTTTTTATTAATATGTTTAAGCTCATAACTGGTCAAGAGTGATGGGTGGAAGAATTAGGAAATCTAAATGGCAGTTGTTATCTATTCGAATTGGTTAATTATTCCTGTTTGCTCGGTGGGTTGGCCCAAACAAGTTTTGATGCCGGACTGCCGGGGCCTTATTTTCGTTCTCGACTTTACGTATTCAGTTTTATTATTTTTTATACTTGCTCCATTATTATTACGTGGCCCTATCGACCAAATTACGTAATTGGTATGGTGACCTATTGAGATAACGTAATTGGCATTTTTAATAAAGTGCCAATGTTTTCAGGTTAAGTGGCTGTGTTAACATCTTTCTCCTGACTTCCGAATTCTCACCTATGGTCGGATTTCTCACGTGAGTGAGTTAATTAGGAAGGTACTTATGTCTTATTAGTGTTAATGAATCGGACTCGTACATCTAGCGATATGATTTAATTATCAGACTCTCCTCTAATAGAACCGGTAAAACAAGGCCTAGGCCTATTGTAAAAATGCTCTCCGGATAAGCAATTATTTCTAACGCAAAAGAAAGCACTCGAGCATCGGTCGTAATGGAAAAACCACTTTAACGCCGCTTAAGTCGGAGCCATCTTTATAATAGTAAAGTTTTATGTACGTACGTTCAATGGTTTTTATTTTGTCTACGTCCGGTCTATGTTTTTACTAAGAGAACTCATAGAGCAGTATCATACAAATCGGTGCCAATAAGTTAATAGGCACCTATACCGAAAAATTCAAAATTTTCGCTAACATCTAAATCGCTTTAATCTGGTTCCTTTGAGCTTAAGTTTTTCCGTTGGTTTTCATGACAACTTGTATAAACTGGAGAGTAATAAAAACGGGTCAGATTCCAAGGAACTCTGAAAGGAATCCGACTCATTTTCATTGTTTTTGCTTATGGGTTGCTATAATTAATACCTATTAACAACTTGATT
Source organism: Clepsis dumicolana (assembly GCA_963691665.1). NCBI lineage: Eukaryota > Metazoa > Arthropoda > Insecta > Lepidoptera > Tortricidae > Clepsis > Clepsis dumicolana. The sequence continues at coordinate 5,183,096 of OY829506.1, forward strand.
TACTTCTTGATATTTCTAATTTGGCTTATGATTTGTTGTTATTAATAGCTTGAATACATTTCGCCTATTCCCCGGGGCTGTTACGTTTTAGTCAGTAATTTAACTCTATAATTAACTATCAAAGTAAAGTTGATTTTATTAGGTACGTACCTACATCAGGCTTAATTTACAAAAACAAAGTTACTAACTGGAAACCTATATTAGAATAGTTTATTAAGGTAACTTTAGTCAACGCTTTTCAGAAATAACTACTTACATTAAGTTTGGTTGTTAGTAAATACTCACCTATGTCATGTGCGTAATAAAATTTCTATTAGCTATCATAATATTTCAAGTGACGCTGGCTGTGAACGTCCTTATGTTGAAAAGAAAAAAGAACGTAAGATTGTACCTATTCGCATGCTTTTATATATACTAGGCTCTGATACTTCTATGGTAAGTGACTACAGCCAACGAACGTCAAGTTTGAGTGTAACGGTAAGTGATACGTAATCTCCAAACACATGCGGCTACTTATTAGCGTTATTACCGTTAAGGTGCGCGGCAAACATTAACAAAACCCATAATAACAGTAATAACAGTACTGCGAATACTTTGGATAAGCTGCACTACGTACTTACTGATATAAAAACTTATATTAACGCTAAGTCTATTTTAATAAATGCTTTGTGTGGTTCGCCGTTCATTCGGTTAAGGGTTCGTCGTAAACTGCTAAGTAGATGAAGTGAAATTCAAATGTTGTAAATACCCGGATTCGGACTTGACCCAGAACACAATGCATTCTATTTGACGCAGTTCGTAAGCATGCAGGTTCATAAATAATGCTGGGCACAAGTTTTCCTTTATTAAGTATCACATTAGAATGGCCATAGCTTCAATGTTTGTTCGAGAATATTTGGCAGATATACGAGTTAACAAGAACATTAAATAAAAATAAGTATTTATATATCCTCTTTTTTGCCTTACACACCTGAATTTGGTGCAATTCCTCAAAGAATACTATTGCTCCCGTACTAAATGAGCTAATTATTAAGGCACCTATCCCCCCCTATCCCATTACACTTCTTTTCTCTCATCCCTCGTTTCACACCCGTACAACAATAGCATATTATTGGTATGTGAGTTATGTGACTGTGTCACTCCAGCAGATTGCTGGCGTGCCGACATTACAATGGTAATTGAATTTCCTTTACGGGAACAACACCGCACGGTCTCCTCACCTGCAAGACGGACTCCGGAGAAAACAATTCTGATTTAGCACGGGAAAGAAAAGCTGCCCTATGGAAAAGAAATGTCACGCTCAAGGCTTGCGCAAGTGTAAATTAAGGAGCGCACTTTCTGGGGCTTTCTTTACTGTGTGGTATGCTTTAATAGACATTTGTAAGTTGGTTGTTGTACTCGTACTGTATGCTGGTATTGCTGCTATCGCTTCAATTGAAAGAATATGAAATTTGTCCCCAAGTATTTTCTTAGAGCACGACTAAAAGCGTGACGACGTTCCAACACGATGGTTTTCCCGGGATGTCTTGCGTCAATCGTGTTTTCTATGCTCTTAAATTATGCACTGAACATGACAACATTGCTGGCTGTTTTAAGGGCTAGAACCAAACGATCTAGTTCGTCATATGACATGCGAACAAACCCTAACAGACTTTTGCTTATCTACAGCTTTAAAATAAATTTATATGTCAAGGTCCGAAGTTTCGTTAGGTACATTATTTTAGAAATCGTTCTCTGTCCAGAAACTGTTGACCTAACTTGTTCTGGTCACGCCTTAGCAACTATGTGTCTCGCCTTTGGGTAAAGGTACAACAAGTATATTCAATTCGGTCTACAATCTGCATTCATTAATAATTAATCAGTAGGGCACAGGTATGGCCTAGATTATGAAAAAAATAGATCCTGCCTTGACTAACGAGTTTCCGATTGCCATGACACGATATCTTTCAACCAGTCTCATATTTGAGCGATGACAACATTTATAGTATGGTATGAAGTACCTGTTCAAATAGATAATAATGAAAATAAAAGTTACGGTGTAAATCATCGCGCAGACACGCGAATTGATGAATAACACAACATAATATTTACCATTATGGTATCACCGTACCTACAGTAATTGATGTTGTTTATCAGAAGCTGGATTACATCTTTGGTAGCTATGTCATTCCATAGAAGGAGTTCCAACAGTAATCTTAAAAACGTACCAAAATATCCTAAGTATAGTAACGTGACTCTTTTACAATCTTATATCCTAGTCCTGTAAGTAAATTCTACGTAATCTTCTCTCTCTCTGAAACCCTATTTGAATCGTTATTCAAAAGATCCAAGCGTTTCTCGCTTACTACTGTAATGGTCGAGTTAAGTGTTCTTTTTCGGTATTTTCCAAACCAGACATTGCCTTGGGAATTGAAGGGCATGGACAAAAACAAACACCGTGAATAAAAGACTTCTTATGAACAAGCTGCAGATGGTCGGCACGTTAGAATGCTGAATCGTTGATACCTATCGAATATTATTATAACAGATCCAACTACCGCTCGGTTCTGAAGTGTCTGCCGATATAGAAATGAGGATGTCATTTGATAGGAAGAAAAGTTTAAGACTTATCCCACTAAAGTCTGAAGTGAAGATCAAATTTCTATCGTTGTCTTTAACTTAACCTTGTTACTTACCTAGTTTATTGAATCACGTGGTTTATTTTGATCACCTTTCAAGTACCATGTTACCTGAAAGAATACTCTGAACCGACGGGTTATTGAGCGAGACTGATTCGAGCATTATCCTTAGAAGATTTCACATAGCGAGAGTATAGCGTAGCTCACAAGTCTTGTTTGTGGAGTGAAACAATGAGTAGGTACATTGCGTAAATATACTTATGGAGTGGTTGCGTCACGCGCAATGTATCGAATGGTATCGTTTTAAAAACAAGATGTTGATACAAGTGCCCGTAAATGACATTGTGCCTTTTGGCTATGAGGATTCTGCACATTATAGCCATCCGTGACATATTGTCCTCATTGGAATGTGGGAGATATGCTTTTATTTAAACAATTATCCTTACCATGTGCCTTTCCCGCAACGCCATCGGGAAAATTTACGTATTATATTAAATTTTAGTACCAAATACGCTCACAGGATGCTCTGTTCGAAACGTCATACAATTTTTCTGGATGATGTTACTACCTACACTTTTTTATTTATATATTTTATGACGAGGAAGGCAAACGAGCAAGTGGGTCACCTGATGGTAAGTGATCACCACTGCCCATAGACACCCTCAACCCCGGAGGGTTTACAGATGCGTTGCCAACCTAGAGAGCTAAGATGAAATGCCTCTTGTGCTTGTAATTACAGCGGCTGTCTTAATCTCCACACCGGAACACAACACTGCAAGCACTGCTGCTTAGCGGCAGGATTAGCGAGTAAAATGGTAGTAGCGATTCGGATGGACCTTGCACAGGGTCCTACCACCCGCAACTCTATTACGATGTTCGTGATTGGGGCACTGGTAAGGCATTAGACATGTGAGCACTCGCTTCGATATATTCAATCAAAAACTAGCTCATCTTTTTTTCTTCGTATTTCGTACTCATGTCTTTAGCGCGACTATGCTATGTGCCGAATCACTCAAACACAGCACGATCCGTTACAGATTTTAATCAAACGTTTTACGTTTCGTTTCGCGTGTGAAAGGCGCGTCGTGCGCGCTAGTTTGCATTCCTCTTTCTCCAGCCACCACACGAATTTAGAGAGTCGCTTCCACTGAAACAGTTGTCATTCTTCATTAGTCTGTCTGCTGGAACTGAGTTAGTCCGTGGCTTCCACGATAAAAAAATCGATGCCCTGACTTCATTCAGAAAAGGAAAATGATCGTGAGCTCCCTAAGGAAGGACTGCGAATTAGTCCGAAACAAGTCTGCTTAAACTCGACTTATATACGTGTACGTGAGTGATCCGTTTTATTTCGCTATGAGAAAAATGGTGCACGGTTTTAAACATGTTTATTCTCAGACAAAACAAACTAAGAGTAGTCTTTTCAAAATTAACTCCACTAAGCAATACGGTTAGCATGACAATGCCAGCAGTTGCTTTTTAATAGAGTCTGGGGACGATTTCGTCTAATTTTACCTATTGGCATATTTGGCTTCCGTTTTTTAATAACTAAATTTAATCCACCTAGCAAACGGAGAAAGTAGAGACCTGTGTCTGCGCAAAATGGCTGCAGTATAAAGTCTTTTAGATTACTTTACATCTTTCATTACCGAGCCTTAATCCCAAACCTTTCTTCTGCTAATAAAAGCGCTTTGATGGGAAAGCTATAAAACTGCACCACTTTTGCAAAGGAGTTAATGGTATGAGTATTCAAGAAAAAAAAATGTGTTGTTATTCGTCTTAGGGGTCTTATTAAAGCATTTTAATGGAATGAGATTGGATATCCAAGTAAATGATAATTTTATTATGTTGCGATGTAAACAGCCATTATGTTAGCAACGTATGTCAGTTACAAGTAGTAGGCAGAAGTAAGTAGGTAGGTAGGTAAATGGATTAAGTAATCGTTGATACTGCCAATAAAAACAAAAGATACCTACAAAGAACTGTAGTCATGCGGCTGAGTCTCGATCTTGACCGTTTTTCTACAAAATAAATATCATGGGACAATTGACACCAATTAAACTAGTCCCAAACTAAACTAGACAAAGCCTGTACTATGGGTAACAGACAACGGATAAACATACTTATATAGACACCCGAGACCCGAGAGCAAAGATTCGTATTCATCATACAAACATCTGCTTCGACCGGGGATCGAATCCGGGACTTCAAGCTTCATAGTCAGAGTCTTTAACCACTAGGCTACACCGGCTCCACACATGTTTACACAGCCTTTTCACCACAAATGTGGATTTACTACAATTGTATAATGCCGTGAACCTTGTTTATTGGTCACGAGGCCCGCGCCTTATTGTTTTGCGATCAAAGATTTAGGCCAAGTTTGAATTATAATTGTTGATTAAAACGCCTTAACTTTGGTGAACAATGTTGCATTACAGTCCTTTGAACACAGTAAACCGCAAATGCTTTTAAACGTTATTAATTTCATGCTAGCCTATTCCTGAATGTCCCCAATTTTTTTTTTTTTTTATATTTATTGGGAAACAAACAGCTTAAATTTAATACATAAAACATAGAAAATTACAGTTAACACATAAGCCAACACAGTTTCCACTTATAGTTAATTTCTTTGTATCTTTATGCTCAGATATACAAATTTTGTAAGTAGTTACTAACAACAATAAACAAACAATTAAGCAGTTAAATTACTCAGTACCTATGTAAGAAACAAAGTAGTATGCTAAAATCAAACAAAATCTAGATTTTTTCTTCAATCATAAACAAACTTACACTAAAATGAAGTCTACTTTTGATCATTAGTATCTTTAATTGTGGACACATGAAAGACAAGCTGATTGTCACAGAGCAGAGGAAGCGGTGGAAACTTTTAAGGCAGACCTTTGCTTAACAATGCAAATGCAATCATAATCCTAACCTCAATAAAAACCGGCCAAGAGCGGGTCGGACTTGCGCACCGAGAGTTTCACACGTTTTTCCTTGCTTCGTGCCAAATTTCATGAGGGGTTTGATTTATTTGGGATAGATAGACAAACATACAATGAAGTGACCATGTTTCCGTTCTTATTAGTACTTAATCCAGAGATATCTGACCCATCCATGACCCATTATCAACGCCCAACTCATACTCTTGGACCTCGAAAGCCAAAATTTTGCATGGAGGTTTTCCTTTGCTGTTAAAAAATAAGGACGAACTTTGCAGATTCGCACGTTCACTATCCCTGACCCTAAACTACGAAATTCGAAAATCGAACTTCGTATCGTGTCGTTCCGCTCACTCTCGTGTTAAATAATATTAGTTTGAGAGGGACGGCACGATACGAAGTTCGAATTTTGCACTTCGTAGTCGAGGGGCTGGGATAGGGAATTCCGCGATGGGACCGAAACCGCGTGCCGTAAGTTCGTAAATCACGAAAACTAAAAAGTAACCGCACTGATTAACATTGGTCGTCGACATTTCCTTCATTTATACCGAATCTCGCTCGTTACGTAATCGCGATTGTGTTCATTGTGTCCAGCGGAGTGTGACCCCAGATAAGAGCCCCGATAATGGTTACTTACCTTACAAATAGGTTGACCTGACCTGACTTTGTATTTCAAGTTGCGCTGATAAGGTGCACTTGTGTTGTGTACCCCTGACCGATTTTGGGTAAACAAGTTCTAATCACAGCAAAAACTCAATAAGAAATTCATAAAGTCAGAATAAACAATACAGAAATACGACAAGTAAAAAGTTTTAAATATTTCGGCAGTGTAATAACTGAATATTCGAGATGCACAGCAGACATCAAAAACGGAATAGCAATGGCTGAGCATTAGTAGGAAATATAGAGGTACGGATCAGTCCGAAACGTTTTGGGCTATACTCGGCTGACATATAATCGAATATAAACGAATTATTAAAGTAAATTTAGGTAGTCATCATCACCATCATCAGCCTATTTACGTCCCACTGCTGGGCACAGGCCTCCTTTCAGAATGAGAGGGCTTGGGCTATATAGTTCCCACGCGGGCCCAGTGCGGATTGGGAACTTCACACACACTATTGAATTGCTTCGCAGGAGTGTGCAGGTTTCCTCACGATGTTTTTCCTTCACCGAAAAGCTCATGATAAATTACAAATGTAATTTCGCACATAAATTCCGAAAAACTAAGAGGTGCGAGCCGGGGTTTGAACCCTCGACCCTCTGCTTGAGAGGCCATAGGTCAAACCACTAGGCTATCACGGCTTAGGTAGTAATATTATTAATTAAAGTAAATTTAAGTACCTAATCAAGTCTCAGTTATCATCTAACGCTCACGAACGTACTCGTATGAACGGTATGCAACCCATGATTAACCAGAATATCAATTTGTGCATCAATTTAAATGCATGAGTCGGACTTCTGACTCCACCACAGTCTAAACCCGTAAGTGATCTACAAACAATAAGCCGAATTTAATTTCGCCCAAGCGCGCTGTCCGTACCGTACACTCTATTAAGTCTCTACATTGTATTATGTATTCTGGCCCGGTGTCACAACTTTGCGCGGGTGGGAGCGTGATTACCTACTGGTATTTTTACACTGTAACTGTTATCACGTAGCATTGGAGCAGGTACCTGTCCCTGTTTGTATGCGCGTTAAAATGTAAGCTATCAGCTGTAAATATATAATGTATACACAAGTATAATGTGTTTGATAACATTTTAAACCGGATCTTTTATCGCAGTGTCCGCTATCCTATGTCCTTTTCTGTGTCAAAGGCCTATGCAAAATTTTGTCATGATCGGTTGAGTGGTTAATCGTGAAAGCGTAACAAATAAACAAAATAACTTTCGCATTTATAACATTAGGCAGGATTATATACCGCAAAAAGTAGCAAAACAATTATCGAATCAGTAGTTAACTCGAGTTAGTTTGAGCGCCCTGAAATCAGTGCGTTAATTGCTTTCGGCGAATTTACGATGACGGCACACACAAACGGATAGGTGTACATAGGTATATGTAATAGTTAACTTCAGCGATAACATTTATGACGACTACTTTTTTGAGAAACTTACTACCTTCACAACTGTCATTGGTCATTAGTTATTGATTGTTAAGAGCTGCATCTTGACAGTAGAATTTCTATTGGTTTTTTGTTTGTTTCCGTCTTTCATTTCAACAACACATCGTTGCATTTGCAGACTCGTTGGCTCAAGTTGCTTAAAAAGTGTTAACGCAAACTTAAGGGCCGAGAATCTTAGTTTACCTCGCATAGGTACTTAATTGAAAAGCTATTACATCAGACGTCTCATTGACAGTATAGTTCGATTAGACTAAGCATGCGGTTGATTATCGTTGTATGTGTTGCGCCTTTCCAATGTCAATGCTTATAGTAACTCTGCTATCTTGACATTCAACGAACCTCTTGGTTTTTTTAGCTCTAAGTACTAAATCTTGGTGATGAACAGGGATCGTAAAATGCGAGCAAATGGATTGAAATGTACGTATGACAACCACTTCACTCAAGCACTTCAATGAATTTTGCTCGCATTTTACGATGCCTGTGGTGATGAACTTGGTAAAACTGCAGTTGTCGAAACGTAGGTGACTCTTTGACAACACAATATAGCAAGCTTAGATTTCATTGTGCTAGCAATTTTCTGTCCAATTAAACATTCGATCGGTCAGTTGGCGGCACGTCAAACATGTTATGTAAGTTATGTAACAGCGCACGGATACGTCGTACAAATCGCTCGGAAGGGCTTCCCTGCAGATCCTAACTATGTCTCATACTTTAAACATTGACCCGGTAAACACTGTCACGTACGTACGCTACACCTACGTTTCCTATGTTTATTACTACTTATTTATAATTCGGGAGCTTAACGTGTCTTAGTATGTACTAAGGCTTCATCAGTTGTATTTGGCAAACAAGCGCTGGCATTTATAATGTTTGTTATTGCCATGTATCCGGTTGGGAGGCTCATATTTTTTGCTCCATGTTTGAATTATTGGATTCGGTTATTCCCCATGGCAAAGATACTTTTCTTACCGACTTCTCTTCTTCCTTTCTCATCTGATAATTGAGTCCCGTCACCCCTTTATTCCATAAAAATATGAGACGTACCTAATATCCACTGCCATTTCCGATTTTGTGTGTTTCTCTCTACCATAATCAGACCAGTGATCCTTCGGTTTCAACTCCTCAGATTGCAGGTTACATAATATTATGTGCCGAGAACAAATCAGCGCTTTACATTACCTACAGTTCCTATCAAACTTAAATGAGCTTGGAGTGAAATCAGTCACTTGTAGGGGAAGCGAGACGAAAATAGACTACGGGGATGTGGGAGCGAGATATAAGTTATAGGCGTAGCTACTGTTACCTCTTGCAATTTATTCTTACAATGAAGCTTCAGCCATAGCACCATCAGAATGTACTGATTTCTTTAATGGAATTGTGCAGTCTTTGTAAATAATTATGTCTGGACTTTCCAAATCCTACTATCGTTATAACATCGTCTGCATCGTATTTTAAATTAATTACCTACGTCAAGCATTCGGCAACGGCGTAGGCGTACCTACTATGCGTAAACCATGGCACTACCGTGCATACTAGATGCACTAATATTCCCTTATCGCCACGGATTATTCGACCGTGGGCGTATAAAATTTATCGCTTGATAACGCCTAACTAGTCGAACGTGTTGCCGCATTACGTAGCACAAGTGACCGAGCTCTAAGGCAACTGTGGCCATCTAGTCCAACAACCCTTATTCAGGATCTTTTTAGGTTTTATTACAGCCCAGTTTGAATCGTGTAATAAATTTCCGAGCCGAGGACCTAATTAATGTATTGCGAAACACCCGTATGGATTAACGTCAGCTTAACCTGCAAGAAACTTCTTGCATGGTACAGGTATGAACATCATAAAACAACTGTGGCGTCACCGTGCCACCCTGGTTCAAGATCTTTTGCAAGCATTATTAAACCGATTTTTATATATTTATTATGAACTGTAAAGAAGGTTGTAACGGTGGAATAATTACCTTCCAATCCGGTTGCACTTTCGGTTGCCTCACGACAACTGTCGCGGTTAAAATGTCGAGGACGCCTGTCTCTCAAAACTTAAATTATAGCTTCTTTCGCACAATTTTACTACCACATTTTACATAAAATTATAGTTTTCTGGACTATTAACAATCTATGTCTCTTGGTTGGCAATATTTTGACGTAATCCATAGAATCGTTAAAACAGTTTTGCTAAACATCATTTCTGAATATCTACATTGTTTGAGGCACTGGTCTTGTTAATGCTTGTGTATTAGCCTTTTAACGGCCTCAACAGACCTTTTACAATTAGGTCATACATTTTGATATGAAACTTATGTTAACGGATATCATCGCGTTAAATGAAGTCATAACTCCTACAGATTTTATTATTTGGCTACCAACATTAAGTGAATTTAAGTCCGTTCTTGTTAAAACGATATCCCGATTATGTTCCTAATCTTCAGATAATTACCAAATTGTTACGTAAATGTGTTAAGGATGCCACCTACATGCATAATATAGGTATACAAGGTGACCGTGGCAACTGCCTGTGACATTGACCTTAACCGAGCCGCTTTTGCGATAATAGCGTTGTATATTTCGCCCTAATTAGATTTTAACTGCTTGTCACGTATAAAGGGTCAAATATTTTGAGAATGGTTGGAATGGTTTTGAACAAGCTTTAGCCCAAAAAACTGCTACACACTTCGAAGTAATTAGAAATTTCAGACAGCAAGTAGGTAACCGATAATGTTCTTTTTTTTTACTTTTAACCCTACATATTTAAACTAAAATCAGTTTTTCTATCAAAATTGTAACATTACCTGTGGTCACGTTTAATCGCTTAGTTGACTTTAATTAAAATTATTAGCACAGCTTGTTTTTATTCTCATTGTGAACAGTTTTATGTTTTCAAGGACGTTTATGCTTTTGAAATTACGAATCAAGGAATATTACGTGACTATTGTACTTTGAAACCAAAACGTTTTGTGATTCGTTCAGCAAAGCGCCAAACGCATATTAAGTACGTACAGGAAAATCACGTTTTCCTTGTGTTTTAATAATAACATCATGAGGATGTGCGAATCTTTAGAAGCGTATTGGCGTCTTCGTTGTATAACAGCAATATAGGTCTGTACAAAGCATGCAATTATGTTTGCGCTGACGCCGTTTCAATATGCTATATTTGTGCCTCTCCAAACTAGTGAAGGTTGGCCACAAACTTCTGGATTTCTTGTTTATCCTTAGCGAGACGAAACAATTCGGATGCGTTCGCTATTCCAGTCCACTCTCGAATGTTGCGGAGCCACGACTTCTTTCTCTGACCAACTCGCCGTTTGCCGGCTACCTTGCCCATCATTATTAGTTGCAAAATGTTTATATCTATCTTGCCTGAGCGCGTGACTTGATAAGCAGTTTTTCGCCTCTTAATGACTGGCAAAACTTCCCGTTTCTGCTTAGTTCATAGCAGAACCTTCTCGTTTGTCCCCTCCCACATATTTGCATTCAAAGCTTCCTCCTCCTCAGTCGGCCCCCAATGTTGAGGATCGTGACCCCGACAAACGCCATCAACAGCCTTCCTCCACTCGCTTCGGTCTTCTACTCGGTGAATTGCTGTGCCAATGCTCATCTTCGGAGTATTTGGTGAGACCATCGTTTCGGACTACACCCTCTTGGTCGTTTTCCTTCCACATTCAAAGCTTACGAAAGGGAAAATGTTTATGGGAAAATACCAGAACCCCATTTCATATCGGTTTTCAATTTAAAAAAATAACCCCAATAAAAACCTCACCTCGCTCCGCAGGTCGAAATTAATTCAAAATAATAACTATAATCATTATCCACGGTTGCTCATGACGAATTATAATGCGCATCGATAAAATTTACGTAAGTTCGCCCAACGACAAACGGCGCGGTTATGTAGTGGTGGGCACGTGCGGCCTTATCGCCGTGCGATCGGTTCGACACGTTTCTCTACTGAATTACTGGTGATTGTGCCACTGAAAAATGCTTGACTGTCAATTACTGTATTATTATGGAGAGCCTACTGGTTCTATACTGAGTAAAAGTTGTGAACATTTCCGCTGCTCCCTGGATTTACAGTATTCGGGAACGCCTCCCCGTTTTAGAGTGGCCCATCTTTGATACGCGAGTCCTATTTATAACTATACAAACTTCGCATTTCATTTCGTTTAAGAACATTTTAAATAAATAGACATCATTTATTGCTCACAAAAGTAATTACAGTTATTTATGTAAACGCTACGACTTCAAGTCGGAAGCTCAGAAGCCGGGTAGTTGAAACAATTGACTGCTTAATAATTAATATAACAAAAGCAATTTACAATGTCATTAAATTCAAGCTAAAACTAATGAAACTAGAACTAAATTAAATCAAATTAGAATTATTACACACTAAATTACAATAGATGTTTAGTAAAAATAAACCTATAACTATGTTAGTTACACACACAATTATAAATAAAACCCCAAAGCGACACACAAAAGAACGTAAAACACTAAAAACTAAGAACCACCACCCCGCACCGCACCCGGCTCAAATGTGCCCATCACGCGGGTCGAGCACGACTTTACGAAAGCTGCGTAACGTAAAATCGAATAGTAAACGTAGTCGAGTTTGTATGACGTTTGGAACAGCACCCGCCCGTGAGCGTATTTGGAACTAAAATTTAGTATGAGATTTCTCGATCTCGATACGATAACCGTAACGTTACGCAGGTTTCGTAAAGTCGTGCTCGACCCTCTGCCCTATCGTATGGCTCTATTGCCCTGTCGTATGGCTAGCGCGATCTGCTGAACCAGGTACGACCCGGAGCGGGGGTCGCAGCCTCTATCCCGCAGCCTACGGATCACGGATCACGAATTTGACTAATTTTAATCATAGACAAACATATCGAGCTACGTTTCATATCGTAGTTAGGCCAGATAAATTGCATTGGTTTTTGAGGATGTTTCAAATTTGAAACTCATAACGATATTGAGTTCGATGTCGTAATGACATTACGTTACTAAAATTTCCATAGTAAAACTGAGTGTCGTAATGCTGGTCAGAACGGACTTATGATATGTGTGTAGATAAACCAATATTTTTCGATTTTCCTGGCCGCAATAACAGGAAATCAGGAGTACCTACTACTTAGATAGCCACAAGAATCATGCGCTGAGTTCTCGAGAGGTTACCGGTAATGTATAGGTATAGTTGTCTAGGTAGACGAGTATAGTTAACTCCTCGTCGTGCCACCTATTGTCGTTTATTGCTTATATCCGGCGTGACCGATTGCCCATAGCATTTTATAGACAGATGCAAGATGTTTTTATCTTTTTATGTCGGATCTACTGTTGTTTTTGGTATAAAGAAGCTGCCAAATACATCGATACCTGTTGCACGGAATATTACGCACTGGTGGTAGACAAAGAAAATAAACAAAGCCTTTCAGACCAAAGCACGAGAAAAAACACGGTCGGCACCAGATCCATTTCATCCATTCACTTTGATGTATTATGCCATTTCAAAGTTCAAAATAATGTTTAACCGAAGTCGCAAGTAATAAGTGTTTGACTTTCCCCTCCATCGTAAGCGGATGGAAAAGTACAAAGACGAACTTGTGAGTTTTTTTTTTAATAAAACTAATTCCAAAATCATTTAAAAACAAAAAACAAAAGGTAAATTGGAAATTTGCCACGAAATTGTTTGGAATGATTCAGAGCTGCGGCTCCACCCGACCACGCCGCATGTAGTAGCTGCAGTTTAGTGAATCATAACATAACTGAATTATGTGTACGTCCGTGCGACTAATGAAACCGAGCCATTGTCTGCGGACAAGCGATCTCGGAATACATTAATCAAGCGCTTTTTAAACGATTCTAGTAGATAAACGAGATATTAAAAGTGAGGACGAGGCGAGGAGATTTGTCGACGCATCTGAAAAACATCGATAGCAAAATCTTTGTATTAGAAAAGTAGGAAAGGGATTAAACCGTTGGATAAACAGTTTAGAACTCGAACTCTTAACATAAGTTTGATTACCTACTATTGTTACTTTTAGGCAAATTTCTTACAGACACGGCTTGGATATTAAGGTCTTTTGGAAAGCATTGCAGGTATCGTAAGAAATACTATGAAAAACCCTAGAACTGGCTTAATTTATACCTAAAATCCTAAAGGAAAAGTATCCTCTAGACTAGACCACTGTCATTGATGAAGCAAAGTACAGCAGCATTTCTCCGTTGTATGGCTTCTGAAATATATTTTTAGTAATCAGACCTAACACCTACCTTCATCCTACCACTAAACCACCACCATCATTTCACTTTGTCTTTAAAAATTAGTCAAATATTTATCAGTGAATGTGATAGTCGAGCAATTGTCGGGTGATACAATGGAAACACATTTTATTGAATAAGTGGCTACTGTCCAGTACGGACCAGAACATCTGTGTTTACCCTTCACACAGACTTGCACGGAATTTCCTCATACTTCACATCATGCGGTTTCTTATGCTTATGTTTGTATTGGTAGAGCCACGCCGTCTCCTGTCACTACAGTCCAACTTGAGGGTGCGAGGGTCCAAATCTGCTCTCCTTCCTTTTCCACTCTTCAAGTCTTACAGTCAGTGACAATGCGTTGCAATTTCTTGAATATTGTGATTGCCTAATTGACCTATGATGTCACTCGTTTTATTGAATAAAAAAGCGTTTTCACTTTTAGTGTTCTTTATGTTCGTATTTATGTCGTGTGTAAGCGGCATAAAATGGGTTTTTATGCTCTAGTGCTTAAAGTAAAATCTTCGTCAAAGACTAAGGCAATGAGGCCAAATAGCCATGCACACCATGGAATCTTATAGATTTTTTATTAAGTATTGTTTTTTTTCGTTTGATTAGTAGGTATTCTAAAACTAACAGCCAAGCACACAATTGGCAACAATGACAGTTTGATTTTTTTACGCAAAAAGTGGTCACGGGGTGATTGCAATTTGACTGCGGTGAGCTCGAATTTGACATAATTTTTTCGATCCTAAAAGGCGGAGCAGAGTCACTCAGAGTGTATAACTTGTTAATACTCATAGCACCTCTACGTACTATCCACCCTCACTTGTGGCTCGGGCGGACATAACGTCTGGGGTAAAATGGCGCTTCTTATGGACTAGTTGCACAATCTACTATTTACCTACCATTTATGGCTATTTTGGCATGTCTTGATATAAGTTTAGCAACTGACAAAATGTAAAATGACATCTTTTCTTGAACATACTACTGTTTATTTAATTCGGGCAATAAAATGTAATTTGTAAGAAGAAAACGCATTATGCAACACTGCCGATGTCAAGGTTGAGGACAAAGTCACATCAATTCATGCTCCCTAGAGTTACAATTGGACTTCCCACACACAATATTGTTGTTATCCAAATTACCCTCATTGCTGCACAAATGACCGGTTATTTTGTATTTGCTCCCTCCTATTTTTATGAGGACCATACAGCATCATTATTTTTTTGAAGTGACATTGTTGACATTGTTTTTGACACTTCGCCCGCTGCTCGCATAATTTGTGGTCAAATTTGTGTTGATTAAAAAAGATCCATTACGTTTTTTCTAGTGGAACGCTATTTAGTTTTCTACCTTTTAAGAAACAACTAAGTATTCAAGCTGCTTGGAGACTAGATATCTGCTTTGCACTTTAATTTCAAAGATTAAAATTCATACCTGGTACTAAAACGTATTGTGGCGCCACTAGCGCCTGGCTGCGCGCCGCATCATTCCGCCACTTTGCTTGCATGGCCTGTGCAGAGCTGGCTCGAACTAGCCAATCAGCGTCCACCGTCACGCGTACCTCCATTCCTTACTTAAGTCAGAGTAGGATCAGATGCTTTCCTTCCATTTTAAGGCACCCGTGTACCTAACTAGGTATAATTTTTCACATAATCTACTAGTACAGTGAAGAAACTGAGTCGCGTACCTCCGTGGAACCTTGTCACAAATACTTTCACGTTCATTTCACAATGATGTCTTCTACAAATTCTTTCGAAAAGGTTCCACAGTGTACGCGAAACAGATCCTTGAACTAGTAATGATTTCGATTCGACCAGACATAACAACGTAGTTAGGTACTTATTTATTTCCTGCTCTATCCTCATTTAAAAAAAAACGGATTTATTTCACTTAAATCTCACGGTAGTTCCCCACAATAGTAATAGTGCTCCAAAATGATTCTACACTCCTCGAAAATGTCTAGGGATCTGTCAATAGACATTGAATCAGTGCAGTGTAGTCTAGTAGTAGTGTATTGTCTGTAATCAGTAGTGTAGTAAACACGTGCCTTGAAGATTGTCTCTATACTTCAGAAGTAAGTACTCGTATTGTCTTGAATTTCCCGGGGGCAGCCCTAAACCAATTACTTGCATCGCGACATAACGCAGTAAATGGGGCAGAATGTTGCGCTTAATCTGGCGCGACGCCGGCGCTGTCCCACTGCACTGATTACAAAAGCGTTTGTTAAATAAAACACTGTCGGTCATAAAGTTGTGTTAGACTTGGGTATGCTCACTGCACTTTTGGTAACTGGGTTGTGGATGGAATAAAAATATTCGTGGACTAATTTAAGTTAGTTGACGGCCGGATAGCCTGGCGGTTTACAGACCCTGCTAGGAAGCTTGAGGTCCCGGGTTCGATCCCCGGTCGGGGCAGATGTTTGTTCTCGTGTCTTGGATGTTTAATACGTACATAATACATAAGTACGTTTATCTCTAAAAGTATGTTTATCCGTTGTCTAGTACCCATAGTACAGGCTTTGCCTAGTTTGGGACTAGGTCAATTGGTGTTAATTTGTCTCATGATATTTATTTATTTTATATCCATTTTTGCTGCAGACAAAATAATGTCATAAGACTCTTGTTTTGTTTTGTTGCTCTGGGAGACAAAAGAGACAAAACGTCCCTACGAGCTACGGACGGACCGTTGGTATAGTCTTTGGATACGGAACCTTCAAAAGCACTAGAATTTATTTCCAAAAGTAATCGTTTTGATTTACAATGTGAATGAAATTCGCACTTTAAACATGTGTAAGTAAATATACATTTTGATATTTTAAAAGTTAAACTTGCACGATTTTTAGTAAAAACAAGTAATTATGCGAAGCCCATTTAAAATCGATTATTGGCGTTCAATTATGTTCGTATGTAATTTCCCGTGACATGGGTATTGGTTACCTACGCGAGCGCGTGAACGATATTTTAATTAAGATTTAATAAGTACTTTACAAACTGTATTCACCTACATTTTACTTTGAAAGTGCATTGACTAAGTAAAATTTTTTCTTCGTAATTTACGACACTTTCCGAAATAAAAAAGACACTATAATTTGTTGAAAAAAACTTTGTAAATAATTTTGCACTTTAAATATTTGTGAAACGGACCTAAAAACCACAAACAACAGTTCAAAAGGCATTGTATCAAAAAAAGTTACTTACGAGTACATTATTGGTTCGTGTTTTGATTGATTAATTGAAAGTTTATTATGGTATTTATTAATTAGTTTTGCATGTGACAGATATTTTATGGGTCGCGTTGCATGCAGCATGCTCGTAAACCCCCCACGCTACATAGGTACAATATCACACTTACGAGTATTTAGGTACAGCTCTTGACGTCAAAGTAAATTAGTTACTGTCGCATAATTGTTCAACACTTCGTCGCAAAGATTTCTGGTAAACCTCATAAATAAAACAAAATAGAGTCATTCGCGTGTTTCTATTCGAGGTTCGCCCGACATCTTTCGAACCAATCCGTGGTTCTTTATCAAGGAATGCCCACATAACCACCGCGTCGTCCCCACGGCGCGAGGGTAGGTATGCGTAATGCATTTCCCTTAAAAAAAAATGGCTTGAATCGTCAACAAAATACAAGAGTGAACCGTTTGTAAAAAATAAAAACGTCTGTTGTGCCATTATAGGTTAGAACAATTGAACATTGTTTTCTTTGGAACTCGTAATAGAAGATGTTCAAATATTTGAAGTCAGGACCGAATCTTAAATGCCAACAGCACATAGAGCCGTTGGGTGCGGTTTATTTCCTCCGACAGTAAGTAGCCGTAGCATTGAGAATTTTCCTCAAACCTTTTTTTAAACTGGATTGTTCATCCATTACCGCAAATGGAAATTAGTATTTCTCAAATGGACGTGGGCTTTACACAGGAAGGATTTTGTTGATTTCGCGCCTTTCTGCGTGCGAATTGAATTAGAGTAAAAAGTGTTACATCGTCTATATTTAATTCGCGGAAGCTGAGCATTTTAACACCCTTTTATTAGCTTCGCTTCGACGTGCAGGATAACAAGTTTTGTAAGTCAATTTCGGCCCACTTCTACTGTACGGAATGACTTGAAAGTGTGTCATATATTAAAACACTGTTTATTTCCTAAACCTTACTGTACCCGCGAGTAGATTGCGTCAACAATGTCACTATTTATTATGCAAAAGATGCAAGATTTACAACTGGTCTACTGACTAAAAATCCATTGTCAATTTATATCATCGCGATGTACTGGCTACCGGTTGCAGCCGACTCGGCGTGACATAATTCTGCCAAAGACACGCTAAACTGTGTTTGATCGCTTCGGTTAAGATCTGGGCCGGCACGTAACGCGGTATGCACTACACTTCATTATGTATTGCTTCATTCTTACTGGCAGTGACCGTCCAAGATCCTGTTGTTAGCTAGCCGCCGCGCGGCGGTTATATCGACATATCGAGGTAAACATAAGGAGCGGAAAGTCATAAATGTAACCTTTGCTGTTTTTCTGGGCGCTTCTGCTAATTGAAAATAAATAAAATTAATGAAAGACAGGCCACGGTAACTATATTTAGGACAACTTTCCTTATTCTAAGTTTGTTATTCGGACTTTCTTTTGGCTGATTTCCAGGCAACGCAATGCTAAGGCTTTTCATTCGACATCGCTGAAATATTAATAATGTACGTGGCGTCAGTCCTGAAAATAAATCACTCAATCATTCCGGATTGTCATCGCCGGGAATCCTTTGCGTAAAATGACAAGGTGCTTAGTACCAACAGAAATGTTTCGTTTTTGGAGCGGAAACCGGCTATTCACTAACAAAAATACCGGATGGATATCATCAAGTGGGAAACTTGTTGTGCTATTAAACAAAATCACTCGATACGGACACCGCAACCTTGCAATAATGAAGTAGATAATTTGTACTGCAATTTGCCCGCTCATTCCTCCGGTTTGCTATCGCATTTTTTCCGTAAAGACAATTGACTGTCTCTCAAATTTGTCGAAGGCATTGTTAACACCTATTATTTAAACAGCGACCCGTACCATCGAATCTGCGACTTGGTAATTTTGAAAATAACGGTTCCGTTTGGCCTTTAGTCAGACAGTTATACTATTTGAAGAGTCGGTACTTTCGCGGCGGTCGTGGGAGAGAATGCTGTTGCCGCCACGCTCATTGACGACCAACAGAACCGGTACAACACTCACACTCGTTACTTCCTGAAACTTTGCAATTATAAAACGTTAATACATCTCAGAAACATCGTTTAATTTTTAAGGAATTTCAATAAAACTGTAATTGTTAGTTGCTGACCATGCTTTCACTTTACGCGAACCGTTTATACTCGTAGCGTACCAGACTGGAACCTAAGTGTTCAACTTAAAGAATTTTCAAAGTACCTAACAACTTGTGTAATTCTTGTAGCTCGATAGGGTCTGAAATCAATCAATTTCTACTACATAATTATTAATAAAACGTCGCAGTTTTTTTTCAACTTCACCGACGGCCTCGCTTGATTACTTTTACGAATGTATTAAAAACTGACACCACAAGAAATTGTAGGAGTTTACCTTTTGGTAATGGCTCATTCATCGACCCCTTTTTGCCCCAAGGCGAGCTTGCCGGAATGAAATGGCAATGTGTTGGAACATGGATAGCGGTTCGTGTGGTGAAAAAAGTTCGGAGATTGGCCTCTGATACGCGGTTCATTGACACTTCTGCACTATTAAATTAAAATGGCGTTTTGTTAGTGCAGCACGTTTTAGTCTTATTGTTGGTCTGGCCGAATGCGAAGTAGGTAATTGATGCTGTAACTGTTTACTGTACGGTCGAGATTGCTTTAGGTCTTTCAGTGCTTGGCCCGGATTCGCTTGATTTCGCCGCGAAAAGATTGTCCCGTCTGCATCGTGCAGATGATCCGTGAATCAGATCAGATGTTCACTATTAAAAGGTTACATTTCTCGTTTTCGATCTCTCCAGTTTTAAACCATGACTTCAAGCATTAAAACCTAATATTGGCCATCGTAAAATTCAGGGAAAACTTGATTTCCGCTAACTTCAGACTAGGATTTGTTTTTGTTTTTTGTCTGTCTTCGCGCACAATATGGCTGACTGTCCGTGCCCGGCGCTCAAATCCTTAGAATAAATAAACAACTGAAGGCGCTTCATTCACGTGGCGTCAAAAGACGTCACGATACGGATGCAAAAATGTAATCCTTCCTTGAGCAGGGTTATCAAGACAGACCGCGATTTAATTTATCGCGCGACGTGCAATTTTCTTTTCTTTTTTTGTATAAATAAATATCATGGGACAAATTGACACCAATTGACCTAGTCCCAAACTAGGCAAAGCCTGTACTGTGGGTACTAGACAACGGATAAACATACTTATATAGATAAATATATACTTATATACATATTAAACATCCAAGACTCGAGAACAAACATTCGTATTCATCATACAAACATCTGCCCCGACCGGGATTCGAACCCGGGACCTCAAGCTTCAAAGTCAGGGTCGCTAACCACTAGGCCATCCGGTCGTCAACTTTTATCGTATAATATGATCAAGCTAGTAACCTAGTCGTGAATATATTATGATGGTAATAATTTACTGCCATTGCAAGTCCTTTAAATAAAATAAATATATGCATTGCTTCAATAAAGTTTTATTATTATTCAACTCCTATATAAGCTATCAAGAGATTGCTGACAACTTGAAGACATCATAAATCCATAGATTGGTTAGTGTTACATCTAACGGTAGATGTTCGTAAAATGATCATCAATTACTTGGTTTATATGCTTCTAAATGGTTCACGGTTTGTTGTCATGGTTGACTGTTTAGTTAGCAGCTGGTTAATTGATTAATTTTATAGCAGTGTTTCAGTTAAAAAAGAGAGTATGTTTTGTAGACTGCTGACATCTGTCGGCAAGGTAAAAAAATTATATTTCCAAAAGTCAAATTAAAGTAAAAAACAAGTAAGTAAGTATTTACAGTTAAGTGTAATTGTTATCGTGGGTGAACTTTTAACCAACTTATTAGCATTTACGACTTACTTCGAATGTTTTATGCATGCATTAAGATAGTATTGGATATTGGCATTATACTCATTAACGCCTTGTCTGATATGACTATGTAGTTTATGCACTAAACGTATCTTGAACACGGCTTTAAAGAGAAAAAAAAAACAATATTTTTCAAATGCAGCAGCACCACAGCTCTGCTGTGGCAACACTGACCCATTTGTCATTTATGACTTTTCGTATCTTCGACTTAACGGCGAAAATATAATCTCCTGCGCAACAATGAAAAATAATAAGAAAAGACGGACAGATTTGAAGAAAAAATTAGTGGAATTGCTCGAGTCTTCGTCGGAAGGTATGTGAATAAGAAAAATCATTTTCTAGAAATCTTCTTTGCACGTTGTTCTCCGTGGTGCTTGTACCGACTTGTTGTCGATAGGACGGGCGCCTATGCGAAACATAATCTACAAGTAACTTCTTTTTTTTTCCTTGCGATATTACGAGCGAATATACGGGAAAAATGTAATTAGTCTCTTATTTGTCGGTGTTCTTTTTTGCGTACCTGCATGTTTCGCAAAGAGACTGGCGCTTATACGAAACATACCTACTCCACAAAACAAGCTTTGTTCCCTTGCGATATTACGAGCGAATATACGGGGAAACGTGACCGTAGCGACAGGACGAGCGCCTATACGTCTGGTCAATAAAACAAAATTTCAGACGAAACTGAAGTTCCTCCGCCCACGAAGCGACGACGGATTATAAGCGATGACAGTGATGAGGAGAATATTCCACCAAAGACTCAACGAACGATTACTCCCAGTTTGTTGGAAAAAATTGGGCATATGCAAAAGAGTGAAAATTCTTTTGCTTTACATGGAGACATCAAATCTATTTTTGAGGAAGTCCTCAAGAAGGGTTTGAACAAGGAAACCAAGGACTCCATCATTAAAAAGATTCCTGGTATAAAAGACTGTTTCACATCCGCTCCATTATTAAATCCTGAAATTAAGGTGACCTTATCTGCACAAGCTGTCAAAAGGGACGAACATCCCCAAGTCTTAAAATGGGTTCAAGAAGACTATTCTATTCCCATTATTCAAAAAGTTTACCAGTCACATATTCCACTCAATAATAACTTCTCGAACATAGAAAAATCAAGAATTCGTGCCTGCATTTGTAACCTGTTGGAAATTGAAGCCATAACTGAGTGTGCTCCTTGTAAAGATCAGCATTTATCTAATATTTTTATTATCCCCAAACACAATGGAACTTTTATTTTTTATACTGAATTTAAAAAAGTTCAATAGGTTTGTTCAGAACATCCATTTCAAAATGGAGGACATCCGCACTGCAGTAAAATTAATTGAATCTGATTACCATAGACCTGAAAGATGCATACTTTTTAGTCAGCATAAATAAACGGTCTCAGAAATACCTTAGGTTCAGTTTTGTGAACAGATTATATCAGTTTCATGTTTTACCATTCAGGCTGTCATTAGCACCTTATGTTTTCTCAAAAATAATGAGGCAGGTCACTACTCATTTGAGGGCTCTAGGTATAACATTAGTCAACTACTTGAATGATTTTTTAATAATTGCACCCACAAAGGAACAATGTAAGCAAAATATTGACTTTGTGTGTCAGTTTGTTCAGTCTTTGGGATTCATAATTAATTATGAAAAAAGTCAATTACATCCTAGTAAACAATGCAAATTTTTGGGGTTTGAACTAGACACTAATTATTTCACAATCAATATTCCTGAAAGTAAAAGACTTACCATTTTGATAATGCTAAAAATGTTTTGTAAGAAAAAGATGTGTAGTATTAGAGAGTTTGCATCCTTACTAGGTACTCTAACTTCAATCTGTCCAGCCGTCCCATATGGATGGATGTACACAAAATTATCAGAAAGATCCAAATACCTTGCTCTCTTATATTGTAATGACAATTATGATTCAAAAATGCAAATAACTACTGAAATTATTGAAGAATTAAACTGGTGGAAAAAGACCGTATATGGTATACCGATATGTGCTGCTCCTATCAGGCGGGAGAATTATAAGCTAGAGATATTTTCTGATGCTTCTGGAACAGGTTGGGGAATTGTATGCGGTCAACAAAAGCTTCATGGTAACTGGACTAAAGAGGATACCGGTTTTCATATTAATTACCTCGAATTACTTGCTGTTTACTTTGCAACTAAATGTTTTCTGAAAAATGAATACAATTGTGAAATTCTAATACGCACAGATAATACAACAGTTGTCTGTTATATTAATCGTATGGGAGGCATACAATTCCCTCACCTTAACAGATTGGCCAAGAAAATATGGCAATTTTGTGAAAGTAGGAAGATATTTATATTTGCATCATACATACCCTCTAACATGAACTCAGAAGCAGACACACAGTCTCGTATAGTGAACATAGAGACTGAATGGGAGTTAGCACCATATGCATTTGATATAATTACTTCAAGACTGGGTTTTCCCCAGATTGACTTATTTGCAACTAGAGCTAATGCAAAGTGCAAAAAATTTGTCTCCTGGCATGCTGACCCCAACTGTTGGTCAGTAGATGCCTTTACTATTTCGTGGAAAGGTCTAAGATTCTATGCCTTCCCCCCCCCCCCCCCCCTTTGCTTTAGTTTTGAGATGTTTAAGTAAGATTCAACAAGATGGTGCTGAGGGGATACTAGTTGCCTTCACAGGCCTGGTATCCAATTTTTATGTCACTGTTGAAATCAAAAATAGTTTACTTAAAACCAAATCCAAAATCCCTTTTTTCACCTTCCAGACCTCAACATCCTCTCTGCCAGAGCCTTACACTGATTGCCGGGACATTATCAGCAAAGTGTACAAGGGCTATTCTAAGGACAGTGTTTCAATTATTTTGAATTCCTTGTCAAAAAATACTATGCAACAGTATAATTCATGTTATAAACAATGGTGGAAGTTTTGTGAACATAATAATTTTAATCCGGTATGTACATGCACACCAAATATATTACAACTTTTTACTGAAAAATACCATAGTGGTGTAGCATATGGTACATTAAACAGTGCCAGGTCAGCTCTATCCCTTTTGCTAGATTCTGAGTTAGGTATGAACAAGGACATTAGTAGGTTCTTCAAGGGCGTCTATAGATCAAGGCCAAATAAACCCAAATATAAAGAGACTTGGGACCCAGGTGTAATATTAGATTATGTGACTAATTTAAAAAGTAAGTAAGTAAGTAAGTAAACACTTTATTGTACAAAAAATAGGATAAAACACAAGTTACAACAATAACATTTGAGTACAAAGGCGGACTTAGGCGGAATTTATATCCTAATGTGGAACTTAGTTTGCAAGTTATTACAAAGAAAATGTTGATTTTATTGGCCTTGACTACTGCTCAGCGATTGCAAACTTTTTCTTTAATCACAATAGATAATATTAGTATAAATGATTCTGGAATTAAGATTAAAGTGCCACAGTTGATTAAAACGTCTAAAATTAACAGGCTTCAGCCTTTACTTAATTTACCATTTTTTAGGGAAAAGAAAAGTACTTGCCCGGCAAAAAGTTTATGTGATTATCTCAATGTTACGAAATTCTTACGCACAGACCATAACAGTCTGTTCATAACACTTAAAAAGCCACATTCACCCGCATCTACGCATACCCTTAGTAGATGGGTAAAGGACATATTACTTGAAGTCGGTATTGATACCGAAATTTTTAGTGCCCATAGCAGTCGTCACGCAGCCGCTTCGTGTGCAAATAGAAAGGGTTTTAATATTGATATGATCAAAGTTACTGCCGGGTGGACACAAAAATCTAATAGTTTTGCAAAATTTTATAATCTCCCTCTGCAAGAGGATACTAATTTTGCTAATTGTATACTAGAATCATAAAAATATTTAAGATTGAATGTAAGTAATAATAATTAAAGGTACTTACTTACTAGTGTAATTAAAATTCTATTTTCATTATTTCGCTTCATCTACTTTCAATATCTACATAGTCATATCAGACTAGGCGTTAATGAGTATAATAAGATGATCAAAGTAACTTACCTGTAAGTGAACTTCGATCACTATTATACAAAGTTAACGCCTCGTCTGAGTACAACCCTCCACATTTTTTTTCCCACCCTGCTCAATAATGAAATAAGGTAACATTTAATCTATTCTTCTATCTATATCTATTCTATTCTATATTCTATATCTATCTATACATATATATTATATATATACATATACATATAATAATAATAATAATAAATATAATAAATCTGTAACAAGTCCGTGTCTGTACATTGAAGATATTCGAGAAAAACTGTTACTAGGGCTATTTATTAACGCAATAGGACCAAAAACAACGATTTTTAAAATTCTTTTCTGTTTGTCTGTTTGTCTGTGCGTTTGTTCACGCTAATCTCAGAAACGGCTTAACCTAGAAGGATGCGGTTTTCACTGATGTATTGTCCTTTCCTTGGATTAACATTTAGTGTTTATTTCATTGAAATCGGTTGACAAATAAAAAAGTTACGTCAATTTAAATAATTTTATCAATCAGTTTCGTAAGAATCATTGTTGATTTCGCGAAAACTTCGGTTATTAACGATTATAGTTTTGGTTAATGGTTAAGTATTAGTGGTTATGGTAGTGGTAAATAAAAACAAAAATAATCAATAAATCGGTTAATTAGTCTCTTAAATGATGATTTAAAACTTACACGAACATAATCTAAACTAAAAAATGGATAGTTCGTCCAACTAAGATTGTATTGAAATGAAAGGCATGTAGATAGCTTATTACCTGGATTAACACATAGGATACTTTATATCTCGGAAAAATGTGTCCGTCCATCACAGGGTATTTTGAACTATAAGGGTGACACTGGAATTGTTTATTTGCACGCTTGCTTGCTTGCATGCTTGGTTGCTACAATCACAACTGTTCAACAATCCTCCAAGACATTTCTAAGTATCGAACCACTACGCTGCGTGTAGTAAGTAAAGGAGGCGGGGGGGGGGGGGGGGGCTCGAGGGGCCCAGCCCCCCGCAATAAAATCATACAAATTCAAGTCTTTCCACAAATACATTTCTAAGTAGCGAACCACTACGCTGCAGCAAACAAAAAAGGGGGGTTCGGGGGGCCCAGCCCCCCGCCATAAAAACACACAAACATAACCCTTTCCTGCAAGAAATTGATAAGTAGCGAACCATTACGCGGGTGCGGGTGGTAGGACTTTGTGCAAGGTCCGTCCGGATTGCTACCACCATCTTACTCGCTAATCCTGCCACTAAGCAGCAGTGCTTGCACTGTTGTGTTCCGGTGTGGAGAGTAAGACAGCCGGTGTAATTACGGGCACAAGAGGCATTTTATCTTAGTTCTCTAGGTTGGCAACGCATCTGCAAACCCTCCGGGGTTACGGGTGTCTATGGGCAGTGGTGATCACTTACCATCAGGTGACCCACTTGCTCGATTGCCTTCATCGTCGTATAAAAAAAAAATTACCCCAGCAAGGAAAGGAGGGGGAGGGGGCTCGGGGGGCACATCCCTCCGCCATAAATCATACAAATACAAGTACTTTCTTAAATACATTTCTAAGTAGCGAACCACTACGCTGCGTGCAGCAAGGTAAGGAAAGGGCGGCTCGGGGTTCGCAGCCCCCCGCCATAAAACAATACAAATCAAGTCTTTTCTTCAAGACATTTCTAAGTAGCGAACCACTACGCTGCAGCAAGCAAAGGTGGGGAGGTTCGGGGGGCGCAGCCCCCCGTCATAAAAACACACAATCACAACCCTTTCCTGTAAGAAATTGATAAGTAGCGAACCATTACGCCCCAGCAAGGAAAGGAAGGGGGGCTGGGGGGCGCGGCCCCCTGCCATGAAATCTACACATACACAACTACAACTCTTTTCTCTAAGACAATGATTTAAAAGCGAACTACTACGTTGCATCAGCAAGTAAAGAGGGGGGGCTCTAGGCTCAGGAATGGCTCCCCTAAGTAAAGAGATTCAAACGTCATCATGCCTGAGATAATGGACTTATTTTGTTACTTAGATTCCTTATAGAGCTCTTATACTTAGTTTCCGCTGTGTAACAATAAACAAATTCCACGCGGACGAAGTCGCGGGCAACAGCTAGTTTAATATTTAAAATTGTCAACGATACTAGAGTTTGTAGCTAACCCTTTAGCAAACAAATATGAGTCTTAAACAAAAGATGGTTAAGTCTTGTCTCGTTGACTGTACATCTATCCACATACTTGTTGATAGATGTGTATTACAATTTTTATACATAACTTTAAACTTAATGACATAAATGGGTCAGTGTTGCCACAGCAGAGCTGTGGTGCTGCTGCATTTGAAAAATATTGTTTTTTTTTCTCTTTAAAGCCGTGTTCAAGATACGTTTAGTGCATAAACTACATAGTCATATCAGACGAGGCGTTAACTTTGTATAATAGTAATCGAAGTTCACTTACAGGTAAGTTACTTTGATCATCTTATTATACTGACTATTAAAATATCAGTCAAATGCCAAAGACACTAGATTTCCTTGGGTTTATTACCTTCAAAAATGTCAGTTAATCAAAAACCTGTTTTCATACTTGTATTTACTGGCACCTTTTATTTACGGGCACGGAAATCGGAGAAAATACTTCCACGAAGGCGACTGTTTTAAGAAAATCCATTTCGCTTTAACCTCGTTACAACTACAAAGTTTTTGCTTAGGTAAAACCTTCGCGTCTATTTCTTTACCTTCATCTATTCTTACTTTGCGTCTTCACACGTTCGATGCTGAATGGAAAGCTTAGTCATTAATAAAATAACGGTGCATCGGTACACATACATACGTATATGAGCATTTCTTCGCGTCACTGTACGCTACGTGCGTCCAAAGCGTCCATTACATTAACATGTGGACCTTACGCATGAAACGTGCCGTCCGATTGATGATTGATGATTGATCAACCGTCAGATAGGATTGACTGCCACGGTACCGTTAACTACCGCACTAATTGAGTGCGATGGAAAAAAATACGGTTAAATATACCACTGTTAATTGAACAAAAACTTAGTTCATGAAGTAACAACAATTTCCTTTGCTCAATTAGTTCATAAAGTACCTCCGCAAAGTTGCGTTTTTTTTTCAATTAATTATTTAAAAACTAAGTTGCCTGTAAATGGAGATGTCATACATGATTAATCCCGCCCGAGACACTTTTGAGGCGTGTGACCACTGTGCGCCAACGCGATACGTACATTTACACATCACGTTAAAACTTTACCTACTTAAACTTTTACGTATTTAAGTATAATAATATCCTTGTAACAATACTTTTGCGCCAAATATTTTTATTAATATCTGATCTAAATAACGCAATATTTATTGTGCACACTTGGATCCTTATATTTAGGCTTAAAAAGGTCACCAATTTTCTCTCCCGTTTCTCATCTCCTTGTCCATAGATACGAGTGAAATATGATCGCCTCACTACTTTCAACAACACAATAAAAGGTTAGACGCTTGTCGGCGGGGCTATTATTTAAATAGTGCTCCTTGTTTGTACAAATACAATTGTATGACCGGACAGGATGACGATATTCGGCTGCCGGAACTCGGTGCGTGCTAACTTGACCGGTTTTTGAAACGGCCTGTCATGTAACCGCGGTAATAATATTATAAGCATTACATGAAAACTTGAGAAAATGATTAAGAGATGGTCATGGAGAACGGGCATGAAGGGTATATATTAATGTTCTTATATCAAACGCGACAGTCGTGAGAGCGAGATCCAGCAAGAAGAACTCATCTTCTATCAAGGGCCTTGGTCACTTTAGGATAATAAGACCCAATGTCGGAGGGTTTCCTGGGCTCTTGCCCAGAGTGACCAGTGGGAAAGAGGGGCCTGCTTACACCTAAAGGGTTCGTTATTAGCGGAAAGATGTGAATATGAAAATGTCTCATCGAAGTACTCAATAAACTTACAGCGTGAAACTACCGTGAGATTCAATGTTCACGTATGTCAGTCGAGTATAGCCCGACATGTTTCGGAGTAATCCGTAGTCTTTCCTCTGAGAGCACACGTTTTGCACGTTGCGGGGCTAGGTATGGTTTTTTGTTCTCAAATAGGAACATTACGTACGGATTAGTCTGAAACATGTTCGACTAAACTCGACTGTCATACGTGGTTTTATTTCACTATAGTCGATAAACTGATACAACTTAACGGAATCATATTAAAGAATATAGGTAAATAGTTTTCATATTTAAAGTAAAAACAACAGAAAACCAATTTATTAACATGCTCAAGATACTTTTGGCCACACAAGCGCAGCCAATCGGTCAAAGTCCAATCCGACAAGTTGGGAACCAATGACAACCATAACTCGTCCCACCATTCAACCGTTTTATCTGCATCGATATAACGCCCAATAAAGGGTAAACCTTAGCACACTGCATTAAAGTCTGTTTCTGGTTTCTTCGGACACTGCATAGCGAAGAGATTGGCCAGTGCAAGTATTGTGCTAGTCACCTGTCGGCGGCTGCATTCCAACAGGTACCGTTACTGCTATTCCGAGACCATTTCGACCGTCCGGTTCGATGAGTGTTTGTCTCGTTTTAACCCCTATTGTGAGAATGAGAAGAAGACTGGGGTGCATGGACTGGCCGGTTTTGCCTGTTCTGTATCGACAATTTTGGAAAATTTATGACTTTCAGTGTCACATTATCACGTCAAACCTTGAAGTTCAATGACATCCTTGGGAGCAAAATCTTCACCATTTTCCCTAGTAACAATACAATACAATACAATACAGTAACATCTTTGTACAGACTCGTAAATATTTTAATTGTATAGATGACATACAATTATAATATTTAGGAAAAACTGTTCCCGGAAAAGTAGTAAAGTAAATTTGCATCTGAAGTAGGTGTAGGTACTTACTCGTAGCAACAAATAAAATCCAATAACGATTTAGAAGCAGCTGATATTTTTCGTTGGCGATTTTTTATGCGAAAACAAAATACTTAACTACCTAATTAAAGAAACTAAACAGTTTATATTTGTTGACGTGATTAATACCTAAAAGAAGTCTCTGACTCCGTGGACAGACAGACAGACAGACAGACAGACAGACAGACAGGTGGACATGGCCAAATCACAAGGATTTTTTGCTGACTACGGAACCCTATAAATTAACCGCCTGCGTTCTAACTTGTAAAAAATAAACTAATTTAGTCTAACCCTGTATAACTTACCACAGCATACAAAAGCTGACACGGTTGCGCATGCCGATATAATTTATGACCCAAGCCCGTTAAACGCAAGATGAAGATAGATCAATGCACAAGGAAGTAGGTCCCACTTCCTAGCACCCAGTTACTGCAGACTCCATGACTTCATGGGCTAATTTGGTTACCGTTTCTTAGAACAATTCCCTTAGACGTATCCGTTAGTTCTGTTGCGAATCGAAGTTGTTTTAACTTTGATTGATACTTTTATTAGCTGTTTTCATTAATGTCGTGTAAATTGATTGATTTTGCTCAGTGACTGCTTTATTTAATAAGGATTTTCTTGGAAAAAATACTGAGCAGTAAAGTTAATTATGAGTGAATAGTCTAGCACCTAGTCATAGTCAGTCTTGTGGTCGTTTATTTTTTTTAATTAGATTCTATAAACAACTAAAGACAAAAAATAATGTCAATTAACATTGACATTGATTTTTGACAAAATATACTTAACGAAGGTCACTTTCGTGCCGTGCATGATATTGTTAACGTTAGCGGCATTGTAGGTAGGTTTAAATTCGCATATTTGCTATCACAACTTATTCTGTGCTAACTTATTCTGTGGTCTGGTAAAGTATCCTCGGCGTCCGTACCTACCTTATTCATTCCAATTGAGCCACAATCAACCCTAAATTTCTAACGCTTCAGTTGTTTGTAACCACGACGTAAAAGGGTTTTTTTAAAGTTTCACGTGTGTATCTTTGTGTCTGTGTGTCCGTCTATGGCGTCGTAGCTCTTAAGCCGATTAATTATCTTAAACCGATTGCGACGTGTTATTTTAAACGAAAGCTAGTTAATCGAGATGGTACTTAGCTCAGTTTCATAAAATATTGGTTCTTGGAGATATGGGACTTTGAAAATAAAATGTCTGAGTTTTTCAACTTTTCTTTTGGCCCAGCCCAAGAACACTTATTTTTCAAGTTGTCTTGGTCTCGGATTTCTAACTTAAACTGCGAGTATTATACCTATCTAGTTCACTAAATTATTTAGTCGGATTATGAAAGTCTGACAGCTTAATTGCATTTATGCCGCGTGGTTTGATTTCCGCGCTAGTACGACTGACGGCATATGTTATACTTCGTACCTAGTTGCAGTATTTTTTGCGACTTGCGTCACTTGGGCTGACTTGGCCGCATAGATAGAAACCTAGTTATTAAGTACTGAGTACATAAACGTTAATAATGTTGTTATCAGATGTGCGATATGGCAGGCGGGCAAACATTTTTCTTTTGAAATGCGTATAGTAAATAAAGTGTGGAAGTTATTGTGGACAGTGTAAATACATATAAAATACTTTTTATTCAGCGATATACAGAAATGGGAATCATCATTATCATCATCATGTCAGCCGAAAGACGTCCACTGCTGGACATAGGCCTCCCACCAAGGCTCTCCACTCCAAATATTTTATACAAACAAATTAATAGATGGCCTAATCGGAAATCGATTACAAATTGTTTTATCTATTTATTATAAACGATGTTATTTAACCTGTTAGTTAATAGTGTTTATATTCACGCATTCCGTATGTTGAAAATAAAATAATAATCATTACTTTGGCGCGTTATCATAAAAAAAAAACAATGACGAGTTTCATTATTATTAAGATCTCGTGATTACAATTACAGAAAGGTGGTTCAGCTGTATCTTAAAAACCGCGTTCAGTCGTGATAACTTTGTCTGTTAGACGTTTTGATACGATCGTGACATTTACTGAGAAAAGGTTCCACAGCGAGTCAAAATGCAACCGGTTCAACCGCACCTATCTGCTATAATTCAGTAGATGACGCGTTGTTTTAGTAGCGGCTAAAACTTTATGCGATCGCTCACCCTGGCTATCCGCGGTGTAATGGTGCATAAAAATAATCGTGTTCTTGTTCTAGCTTAAACACGATACAACACAACATCATTTACGGGTAATTTTTAATATTAGAACGAGAAAATATGTTGATTGGGTTAAAATTTGATCAGTGGCAAAAGAGTCACTTAAGACACTTAATGCATTCTGCCTTTTAAGCTTCAGTAGGTACAGTTTAAAGTTTGAAAGCAACATAGAAAATTGCAATACAATGCCTACCACCATCCTACCATCCTTCCACACACGAAGACACGACTAAATGAAATCAGTTGTTAGCATTTCTTTCTGTATTGATAAATACGACTTGTAAAAAGATTGCTTAATTTTCCCTAAAGGCCAGCGACGTTTCTAAGGCGGCACCAATCTAATTATACAATCTAATTATATGCAATAAACTATTATTATTATTATTATGTATATTTATTTTAACGTCTGAGGGTAGGTTTTTACAATATTCATATAAAAAGTAATAAAACAATATTAATACAAAATATAAAAACATTATAAAAACCTAACCTAGAGTGCCGCCGGTAGCGAGGCGAGGCGACAGAGAGAGGAACCTCCTGACTATCCGAGCCGTGTCCAGGAATACCGCCTTCTGTATCTGACCCTTGACCCAACCACCTAGCGAGAGCCTTTTAAGGTGATGGTCAAGGCTCTTCGCTATTAGACCGTTCGCCGAAACGACTATCGGGACTTATTATTATTGTTATTATATTAGTCGGTATGGCTTTCTATTCATATCACTCCTTTGCAAGCATTGTGCCTTCCATAAAAAAGTCATTATACATTTATCACCGAGCCAACACGGCCAGCAAAATTCCAAAATAAATCACGACATAACAAAACGGCTGTTTACTGAATAACAAAACGCTGACACGACTTAATCGCGTCATTATTATGTCGTGAAAGAATTTGCACAACCAAGTTATGGAACGCTTAACCGTGTCACGTAACCACAGAGCCCGACCCCTGTTCCCTAAAACCTTTCATACTATCGTCTAAGCATTCTTTAGTTAGAGAGAGGTCTTGTTTATCTGGTTTGATTAGCCAGAAGGCTTGAATTACGCGGCGTTGTTAAAAAAGCCGCGGCTTTGCAAATTGCAAAGTTGAATTGCGACACCGCGGTTCGTTGACCCGAGTACAAAAACAATGGTTTATCTCTTGAATTAATTGTGGGCGGAAAAATGCAGCGCTGTCTTGCGTATTTGTAATGTTTTAACTTGTTTCTTTCATTTATCTACTTGGGCGAGTTATTTAAGTACCACCGGCACTTTGCAAAAGTAAAAAGCACTTGTGCGTAAAATCCAAGTTTCCGCACATAGCCACAATAAGTAGTAACGACTAATTTCACGTATGTAGAGCCTAATGTAGAGCCGAGTTAAAATATTTTGTAGGTATCTGAAATTAACGTCAGGATTATTAATCATATCCGTTTGTCTGTCTGTCCGCATCATAACTTAGATAATCTTGGTACTAGAAAGCTGTAGTTCGACATATACATACTTATATTATTAATCACGCCGACAACGATGTAAGATGTAGAATAAAACAGTTTTTTTTTGTGTAAAATGGGTAGGTAATCATTAATTTTTCTTATCTATCTCATGGCGTAGGCTGTCGCTGGATAGGTCTTCCAAAAATGTTGAGGGTGTGTGAAGACCATTCTTCGATTCAGGGATCTATTCGCGAAATAATTTTTATCTTTACAGTGTTCATTTTTGTTGGAGTCAATGCTACCAGCGACACTGTTGAAAATGTAAAAAAATGTAAAAAAATGTAAATGTAAAATGTAAAAGAAATCAGGGCAGGTAGTGCATAGGTAGTGACTTGAGAAGTGGGCTTTACAGGTTAACAAGTACTTACCTGATAGTTGACCATTTGACCAATTTTATAAAATACCTAACAACTTACTTACTTAGTAAAAAACACTTATTCAAATTAAACTGCCCGCGAAGGGCTCGAAGTGTCAATCAGGCAAACCACGATATTTATCAGAAAATTTATGTATCCAGGTCAACACAAACTCAAAATATAAAAAAAAATACATTCAAGTGTATATTCGTAATTGTGTTTAAGTGGCCATTTGGAACTGCCGACAATTTCATAGGTGAAATACTTACCCAATTTCAACAAGTTTTCCTTGAGGCATGTAAATGTATCCTATACATAATTAATGTAACGTATGTATATGTAAAAAGCATAGTAGAGGGTGTCCATATTTTTGTACCAACTAGATAAGCGTCCTTTTCAAATTCATTGGGGAATGTCCCAGCACACCCGCATGAATGCAGTGGTACTAATTAAGAGATAAGATAACATTTATCTCACTTGATTAAAAACTTCACTTTTAAAAGCCATATATAGATACTACGCATATTTAAGTAGAGAAATATCAAATATGGTACCTATTTATAAATATCAGGTGTACGATTAACAAAACATTCTATTGAAGACTTAAAAAAAACAGACCGAAACTTGTTTTGGGTGATTGTCAGATTGATTAGCGTGTGCGTTATTGATATCCGTATGTGATATCCCCTCAAAAACCTCTGGACAACATACTCGGTTCTTACTAGCGCCTATATCTATCTACCGTTAAACAAAATTATTTGCCTTTCTTATGCGAATTACTTTTACGAATGAAGACGTCTTTGCTAGGGCTAACGATTCTGTACCACTTACTGTCAAAACGCATAGACAAAAGAATGTTAATGTGTGATATCCTATCTGCCAAACATTTGACATTAACCTGACGATTTTGCACAGGGTCTGTTGATTGTGTGCGTGTTTTTGGCATTTGTGCGACTGTTTTGCTTTGGCATGAGTTTGTAGGAACGTATGAAAATTTTGACATGAGCGTATTGAGCGTAGGCGTGTGCTGTGCCTCTCGAAGAGTGGCAGAAAAAATGTGTTGCAAAGATAATCTAAAAAATGCTCCCGCCTGTTTCCTTTGCTTGCTGTAGAGTAGAGGCGCTGGGTGCTAAGGTAAAAAAAAGAACTGGATAGTTTTGTTCAGGAAGTTTTCATTTGGCAAGATTACGAGTACGTCAGCAAAGCGGAAACTGTACGATAACATTTTATGTCCACTATTGTAGTACGGACACGTTGCCATGCGGTTATGTATCAAATACACACATGGGAATTAAGTACCTTGGTAGTTCAATCAACAAATTAGATTTAGTTGAATTTACGTTTTGGAAATTGTTGCGAATTAAGAAACGTAATTTGTATTCAAGGCGAGATTTTTTAACAAATAATGATATACCTACGCTATTAAAAAACTGGTCAAGGAACTGGCTTATAGGAGAGATGACAAGATTGTTACTCTTGAGTTTGATGATGATGAGTAAAAGAAGTAAGTAGCACTTGTACATGCCACGGATTTGTTTCCTATTTGTCTAATGTCTTGTTGTTTTCTCTTTTCAGGTAAGTCCGATTGATCTAATTGAAGAGACCGATAAGAATATGGACTAACACAGTGATCCTGGTAGGTAAGCATATTTATTTGAGAACGATTGTTCCCATGTCTACAGATTCCCAAGAAGATGTAGATTGTAGTTCATATAGTAATTTTGATAAAACTTGGGATTGACGGGCAAATTTTTTAACATATCTAGTCTAAATTAAGTTTTCCTTTACAGACAATAGATAAAAACCATGCACTTCAAACTTGTAGCATCTAGTGTAAGGAGACTAAAAATAGCCTTGACAATGAAATGAAGAGCTGGCTAAAGTAAGACTCCAGAGAATTGTTATAAAAAGATAATACCTGCGTATTTAAAAGGACCTATATCCGTGAGGTTTTCAAGGAAGACTAGACGGGCATTTTTATGAGATTCTAAAATTAGACGGTACGGTGTCTGTTTTGAAGCAAAATTTTCAGTATCAAAGAAAATCCTGTTGTCGTAATTGAAATTGGTTAATCTTACGTATAACATAATAAAAAACGTTTATAAGTTATGTATAGGTATGTATACAACGGAGTATTGTTTTCACCGACCAACTTTCTTTTGTTTTTGATAATGGCCAGAAGTTGTATTTTGTAAAGATTCTTTCGTCCCATAAGAGGAAAATTACGTTATGAAGAAAACATTCTAATTGTTCGGTGTGGTATGTACATTTTTTATTAAAATTAAAATGCTAAACTAACTGTTTTTAAGTCAAATTGAGAAATATGAAACTTTGACACGGAAGCATTCTTCGACGGAAGAAAAACTACATGTTTTGTTTTTTTATGAATCACGTGAATTTGATGAATTATTCTTGCTAAAGAACCCTATTTCCATCATAATGCCATATGCAATGCTGGTATTGGGCTACAATTGTAACTGTGAGTATTTATGTATCATGGATCACGGACTCTTGAATTTGCGAATACCATTTTGCTTTCTATCGTCACCAATCGCCATATTTTTCTATATTCTCTGGCATATTTTCATCTCCATACCAAATAGTTAATTAGTAGGTATTATTTAGAAGTCACCAGCAATGCCAATGTTATGTTCGCAAACACTCGAACGACCCGAGTCACGCCGGCGGTCGTTGCTCCTCCAAAATGGCGGTCGCGCAGGTTCCAAGTTATATAACCCGCCAGGTTTCCTTATTTATATCATAAAGAGTAGGTACTGCCCAGAGTTTCTTACGTTATCAGCTCTTTGTAACACTTATAATGTTTCGCGGTTACATTTTGCGCTAAATTCACAATTTGTGACAATTTGAGGTAAGCAAAAAAACGCAACGGATCGTTGTATTCTTTGTATAGAAACTCATATAAGTGCATCCACCTGTCCGCATCGTACGCATCGCACATTGCATATATTTTCGTTGCATGCGATGCGTCCGTTGCGTACGATATCGACATATGGACGCTTACCTTAAAGGTCTGTTGTTATTTATTCCAGCCTAGCCAACAATAAAATAGTCTCGTACGGCAGAAAAAGTTACTCGCCTTTTTTATACATGCAATTGCTTTACACTTTACAACACCAATATGCCGCTGCTAAGAATTAAAAATGAAGATGCCTTTTCAATTCAGTTCGTGTCTCCAAAAGTTTCGATCATATTGGCACGTTTGTTTGATAATCCCATCGACTTACCCGTTTTGCGACGCGCAATCTATTCTCAGAAAATAATTTATTAATTTTTCAGCACGAAGGACATTCTCGATATTGATAAAAATTAATGAGATTATCTGCCCGCTGATAGCTGATTTAGGTGAAAGCTAAACGTTAAAAGTGTATTATTTAAGTGTTCCTCGATTATGTTTATTATTATCGCCGATGCCAAGTTAAGGAAAAGCTACGGTGATAATTTACTACTGTCATTATTTTGAACGAACAAAAGTTTAAAGTTTTGTGTGAGGTCGACAGTCTTTGGTTCTCGATCTAGCTCATACCTATCTAGACATACATCGGCATAGCTCTAGGTACATAAAGAAAACGTGCAATATGAAGTACATAAATAACCTACATTTAATCAATCAAGCATTTCAAATCAATCCACATCCATTGCTGGGTAAAGGTATATTTATTTCATGCCATTTATGCCATGGATTTTGTTGTCTGTTAGATTTCATCTGACCAACAGCCTGGC
Organism: Clepsis dumicolana; assembly: GCA_963691665.1. Lineage (NCBI taxonomy): Eukaryota > Metazoa > Arthropoda > Insecta > Lepidoptera > Tortricidae > Clepsis > Clepsis dumicolana. Next base: position 5,220,831 of record OY829506.1, read on the forward strand.
CTACTGAGATATCGACCTAATCTTGACCTCTGTTCATCTGCCATAGGTTCAAAGATAGTAGTTCAAATGTAAACACTTATATGTATTACAATGTTGTCGTACATGTGATATTTCATGTCATATCTGTATCATTTCGATGCCGCGTGGACAAAGGTAGAACCATGCTATCAATACCGAACTCTTATCCTTATTGCGTTATTACTTTACTAATTAGTTCGGAATCGTATGGGGATTCCGTCACCCACATTTGCGCGTGACATAGTAATTGTTAATATTTATGTAAGTATAGCAAATAGGGATTCTTATCGGGCACGTGTTGAAACGCGTACATTATTTTACCTGAGACTTAATAAGGAATTTACTACGATAATGGTAAAATTTCACTTCACCTAAGTCACATAAGTATGTAGGTACAGTACGTATAGGCAATAAGAATAAGCAGTAATAACCAGTCGTATTCGCTACACTGCTAAAAGTGTACCTAACAGTAGAAGATTATATTTTGGAAATGTAAAAGGATACTTGAAGGGTATACGGAAAGAACATGTCTAGTCACTTTTTTTTAAAACGAGATTTTAATCTCAAAATGTAGAGCACTCAATAGACTATAAGTTACCACTCAGTTACAGATACAAATATTTATAAATGTAACTTGTATATTTTATCACTTAAAAAAAAACATGTATACGGAAATTATATGGATAATTAAGTACATAGTGCCAATCTTTCAAATCGCGATAACTCAAAAAGTTGCCAAGGTGACTAGACCTAAGCACCACTTTTTCTATTCAAGAAACTCCACCTTTTCTACCTAATTAAATCTGACTTGCACAGACCTGGGTAAGAAAGACAACCCAGATGCAGGTCGACTGAAAGAAAAGTTAAGTTAAGACCTACTTATGTTCTTTCAAACTGGGTTGGGAAAATGGCGCAACTCTAATCTCGCAATTTTGAGCAAAAACTGTTACGCCTATATTTTTTATCGTATTGGTATTGATTTTGTTAAATATGCGGGGCGAATTATATGCGGGTAGAATAAGTTAGCGATTACGTCTTTTGTCATAATTCAGTGGAATAAGCAAGGGGAAGCTAATTCGTATTTGTGTTAGAAATAAAATAAAGTACCCAAGTGCTTTCATCATTTCATATAAATCTTGTTAGTAGCGATATTTTTATTTTAACGAAGACATCCAATCAGATTAAATCATAATAATCAAAAGATTGCAATCACTTTTCGGTTCGGGTACAGCTATATAGCAAAATGTTAGGTACCCATCCCGCACATCATAAGGCACTTCTTTAGAAAAAAATTACAGGATCCCTACAAAAAGGCGTCCATCCGTATAAATACATTTAATTTCTTTGTAACAGCTGCTTAACACAGAACCTCTTGACATATCGGCTATTCCGCAACATTCGAAAAACATTGACCACTCAAAGAAAATAAAATCTTTTCACAATCTTTTAATTTTATCAAAGTTTGCGACCCATAACACTTGACATCCCGGAACCTAGAACTGCCCTTTAATAAACTTAAAAGCAATAAAACTTCGTATTAACACTTTTGGTATAATAGTAAAGCAAACAAGCTTATGGTCGGGGCTTACGGTGAACGAGAGGTGACTGAACCCTTTCGGCAAACCTGTTATGGATATATAGCTGATCGCGCTTACTTAAGTTATTAAACACGCTTGCTTTGTAGGTAATTTATTTTATCCTTTATTTAGGCTAATTTGTATTCACTGATTACTCCGTCGCGAACGCAGAAAGCACATTTAATCGATAAAATACTTTCAAAGTGCGGCAATTTATCCAGCTATAATTAAAGTGTGGTGTTAATTTGTGTAGAATTTTAAGTGACTTAAACATTGGTTTACGCGTACGAAATTAAAGAATATGTAAATACGCCTCGATTTATATGAAATTGACATGTTTTCTACCACATTTAATCGATAACCGAAAGTTTATCCCTATTGTTAAAATTGTACCAAATTATCCCGTTGCGATGACGTAGATTTTTGATGACTGTAGTACATTTAGCCCATTTTATTTCACTTTCCATTTAATATCACGCAAATAAAAGGCTAAATTTTTTCTGTATTCAGTAGTGTACATACCGCAATAGCTCACCTGAATAATGCGACCGTAATGCCCGGAATGATTGTCGTCCTTGGAGCACACACAATAGATAACAGTACACATTAACTATAAAATCATTTTTTTCCCTATCGTGTCGAGGAACATCGTTATGTTTACATTTACACTATAATATCTAGTAGATGCCGTCTGAAAACAAAGAGTCGGAAATGGGCAAAAAAGAAATTAACAATTGTCTTACAACATTTTGGCCACACTCAAGCATTTTACGACAATTCTATTTCAGTCTGGTTGAAAGTTATTTCAGGTTTTATAGAAAGTAAATAAGGTGTAAATAACTATCGCGGATGGTAAGAAACTCCAAACTACATAATAAATTATAACGAAAGGAAGATTATTTTATTGAAACTGCGTCATTGTCCGTACTTTTTGTGCTTAATTATAGTGTGTGTATTTTATTCAATGCCCAATCGTAATTCAATAATTGGCTTAACGTGAAAGTCGCGATCACTCATTACGTCTCTCAATCATATTTGGAAGGCATTATGCTGGAGAGCAACAAATCTTCTAAATCTTAATCCGACTCTTTGCAGTTGACATGCTAGCCAAATGTCTCTACGTAATATTATATCGATGAGATAACTTTTGAATAATAAGTCATAATGCCATCGACTGATAACAAGCCTTCTGATAAAATGTGCCAATAAGAATTGTTATTAGAATTCAACTGTTGGAAAACATTTAACTTTTAAGACTAAATAATTAGAGATCAACAAACTTTTTAATATTTCTGTACTACATTCTGCACAACCTCGTCCAATGAAAGTAGCACACGACCACCTGTTGCCAACCATTCATCTTGACATTTGAACTTCGCTAAAATTTCTTTCTACAACGCACGAGACGAGCTCTTAGAGCGCGATAAAAAAACTCGATTACGATTAATATCTTTTAGATCGTCTGCGGTTCTCTTGTGAATGTTCTTACATTTAATAGATTGGAGTAAGGTGTACCTACTTATTTTAGATTTTCTTTCTGTATGAAAACTATGCTTTCGCGTATTCAGCTAATGATGTTGTTCTTTGATCTTTAACATTGCCTTCATTACCATACAATAAAGTATCATTTAGGCTCTCTCTCATAGCAAAAAACCATGTTAAAAGACTCGTATTTTGTTTAAACACGCTGAAGTGCTGTATTAGTAGGTAGGTAAAGAGTTCATACCTTGCATACAAATATTTACAGTTGCATGGTTACAGGCCCACCAACACAATACCTAGCGACACGCACACGAGTTGAGGTATATATCTATATATTATACCTCATCATCAGCCAACAGCAGTCCAATGGTGCTGGTCATAGGCCTCTTCCATGGCGTGCCACAACAGTGTGTTCTGTATATTATACCTATATCGCGTTATTCTTTGGTAGCTTACACATCACTACATGCGGGCGATCACGGGTCGATAGAGTCACTATTGACCGAGTAAATTTATGCGACTACGAGTAATAGACTTAAGTCTAGCTCAACTTTCAAGCTTGAGAACTCTTTTTTTATATCCAATTGTAATTAAAGTTTAGAATAGTCTTTATTTTATTTGATAATTAATCCTGATTCTAAAGCCCTTGTAATTACTTGATTGACGATCGTTTATCTAAAGAGGATTATTGAATACGTAATAACAGCATTCAAACCAGTGCAATGACAACACATTCGTTATATAAACTGCTTGTAAATGCCAATAGAGAATCTAAAATCATGGTCATTAATTTCCAACACCCAATCTAAGTTAATGTCAAAGTTTATCTGATTACACGCCGTTCTGTTATCTTTACAGTCAGAAACTTTTAAAACCAGCACCTACCAGTACCAGTAACCACTTGAAAACAACGTAGTAAAATAAACGGATCAGATATGTATACCAATCGACATTAAGTCGACACTTTGATGATGTCGGTCGCGCGAGAAAAGCCTCGGCGCGCAGTGTACGTTGTGCTGCTGCCGAGTCATGCGCTCTCAGATTAAGCGCTAAAGGCAAACGAGCAAGTGGGTCACCTGATGATAAGTGAACACCCGGAAGGTTTGCAGATGCGTTGCCAATTGAGTCTCACGGTCGTTTCACCTGGCACGTTTCAAATTAGCTTGTGTTTTTTTTTTACACTCTTAGGCCCGTATTAATTGTGGCTTAGTCAAATAGAGCAGCGTACCTATACCTACTCAATACCTCAGCATTTGACGTTTAACTGGACCATCAAAAGCGAGATGCAACGTACTGTAGTTAAGTCCAAGTACAGTTAATACGGCCAAACTCTCAAGTGTCGGTTAGATCGGCGCCGGCGCCGCGTAGGAAGGAAAGCGTATCGAGCCCTGCGCTGGAGTTCTTCCGGGCAGCCATGCCGTTAAGTCAACAGTCACTAAGCGAGGCCCAGTAGTCCTGTAGCTCAAGCACGAGTTTTCGAATGCTGCGTAACGTAACGTTATCGTGTCAAGATCGAGAAAACTCATATAAAATTTTAGTTCCAAATACGCTCACGGACGGCTTTGTTTCAAACGTCATAAAAAATTCTCCATAACGTTACTACTCGATTACGTTACGCAGGATTCGAATATTCATACTCGGGCCTTTGTAGCTCGAGTTCGAGTTTACACCAAGAATCTTTTTGTGAAGAAAGTAGGGTTATTGTATCGCCATCGAGAAAAAAAATATGACGCTTGGAACAGAAGCCCAAGCATTATCGAGATTTGTATGACGTTTGGAACAGCCCCGCCCGTATTTGGTACTAAAATTTAATAGATTAGATTTTCTTTATTCATCATTGAAAATTACATTACATTTTAAATGTCAAAACATAATAAATTCACAAAAAGATCGTCAAAGAAAAATAAAATACAATAAGAATTTATGCGAAATACAATAGAATAAAATAAAATGTCAAACCATGTACAATGTTTTATAAATCATCAAATGTCAATTTAAAACTATGTAATTTAAAGAAATCTGTAAAAACTCACAAAAAGTGAAAATGTCATAAATATAAAAATTAAAGCAATAACAAATAAAAATAAAACAATATGGTACATAATAATACAGAAAATAAAATATGATCTTAAGTCAATGCTTAAAATTAATATCATTATACTCTTTTACGGAGTATAATGATTTATGCATGAGAAGTTTCTTAAGGCGGCGTCCAAATGTTTCGAATGTATGAAATTTCTCGATGGCGATACGACAACGATTATGGCGTTACGCAGGAATTTGAATATTTGTGATGGAGCCTCAGCCTCCCTGACTAAAATGACATTTTATTTTCTCAATGGTGATACGATAACAATACTAAAAGCACTCAATTTTTCGTGTAAACTTTTCAGATCCCCCTTGCATCTGCAAACTTTTTGTTCAGGGATATTACTGTCTAAGATTATTTTCGTGGCTGTTTCAGAGTGGAAGTGTGTCTGGTACCAATAAGTGACACTAGCAGTTGATGCAGCAAGCGAGATTGCATTAGAAAATAACACTTCAGCAGACAATCCGAAAAACAAAAGAATACCAATAGATGAAGAATAAACAATAGAATAGAGATAATCAGTTAATCATTTACAGAACAAAGTTCTTATTCTCTTCACTCAAAAACGCTTAGTACAAGCAAAACGAAATTGCAAACATGTATGACACAAAAACTAAATGCAAACGTAACAGAATCAACTAGTTCATATCTAGACTTGCACACGCAATGCCATGAAATAAATCTTTTTAAAATAATGCAATAAGAATGCAATTCGGCATGCGTTCGGTACACTGCGTTAACCTAGCTCGGTAACTGCGCAGTTTTGCGCGACTCGGTTACTAGGCGCGCAAGCGATAAGACAGAGTGGAAAATAAAAAAGAATTTTACTTCACGATTAACTAAACACGTTATGGCGCGTTTGTCTAATTCTTTACTAGGTTTTGTGGTTCCTTTGTCAACATTCTATGATGATAGGATGATGATTTCAGTTTGGGCAAGAAGATAAAAGACGTCACTGTTTAACAAAAAAGATTATATCAGAATATCGCCACAGTAATCATTCCTGCCCCACGGTTTTGGCGATCTTTAGTCCACTTATTGACCCACCTGCTGCGTTTTATTTTGTTAATTTTAGGATAAACCATCTTTATTATTCTGTGTTTGCCCTGCTGCACTGAAGCGACCCCAAAAGCGCACCTGCACTGAGACATTTCTCTGTCTGGACAAGAACAAGATACCATATACATTTTAAAAGCTTCTAATTAGTCTACCTGTTTAGGAGCTACGGTGCCACAGACAGACATACATATACACACGCCAAAGACTATTTCGTAATATTTAACGATCCTGAGCCATAGCTCACGGAATTTTGAAACAAACAGTTATTTCATACATATTTAAACACACATGGATTTTTCGTGTTAAGTACTAAATAAATTAACATTTGAAACCATTTTTACTTTATTTTTTTGTACTTAATAATGATTGGAAATCGAATGAAAACTCGCTACTCGCTGCACTTAATCACCATTCAACAATGTACTTACCACAATTACATCACACACAATCGACTCTTTTTAGCATACTACAACAATCAGGTAAAACGGGGAAACATACGATTCACTTGTCAAAGGTAATCGCGGTTGGGAATCGTGTTTTGTTTTAGGTACCTCGCTTTGTTCGAGAAATTAGTTTCATTGAATTTTTTTTGGATATCGAGTAAAAAAAAAAAAAAAATAGGTATTTCAAGGAGGACGCATCACTCTTGGTTATGTTGTTACATGCGGTCTGAAGAAATCGAGTCGGTTCTTAACTTTACTACCTATAAATACATTTTTAATAGGACACTTTGGAGTGACAATGACTTCACTTCAATACTTGGTAACCATGGTTCGGACTTTCATCCCACGCTAAACGAGAGACGTGCTGTGGAGTCGTTAAATATTAAATTTCAACCCGGACTCGTACTCATTTTTTTAATAAAAAACCGGCCAAGTGCGAGTCGGACTCGCGCACGAGGGTTCCAAAGAAAGATTTTAACGCTTTTCCCCAGTGTTTTAAGATGTCCAGTGTTAGCAGAGCCCTGCTCTTAAGCAAAATGTACGCTGTGTGGGGTCAACTTATATTGGACTGCGAAATCTACAGACAGACATAAAAATTTAAGATTTTGAGACTTTTCGGCGTGGTTAATAAGAGCTACCTTCATACCAAATTTCAAGTTTCTAGGACATCTGGAAGTACCCTTCAGGTTTTTGGAAACCGGCAATTTGTATGGAAACAGCCTTTTTACTTACTGTATCTTTTGATTGCGTTGACTTAGAAGGTTGATTTTTTCACAGCTTCAAGGGACCGCAGGCTTGAGTATTCGATATTAATTTCAGCATGATACCTCCACGCGTTCCAGAGAAAAAGGGTCTTGACAGACAGACAAACAGACGGACAACAAAGTGATCCTATAAAGGTTCCGTTTTTCCACAGGTTTTTTCCTTTTGTGGTACGGAACTCTAAAAAATTGCCCTCTCCCCCGTTCAGTACACTAAACGAATCCTTAAAAATAATATAAAAGCAAAATAATTAAATACCTACATTGCAATGTTGATTATGCATTTCAGGATAATTGAAAGGAATGAGTCTGAGTAAGAGTTAAATTTTAAGTAATGTCGACTCCATAGGTAACTTTCGTCTTAGCGTGCTATGAAATGTCCGAACCCTGTTAAGAACGTAACCAGCTGGTCCCCGTTTCATAAACGTGAAAGGTGACAAATGACAACGACAATTCGTTCTACACTTCAAAGTTAATATGAAGTCTGGTAATACAAATACTTTTCAAGCCAGTAATCTACACCAAACTGTCGTTGTCATTTGACACCTGTCACGTTTATGAAACGGGGGCCTGGTCGTGTAAATAAATAGGTACCTGACAAGCAGGTGTAACGGGGCCGTGATCACTAAAAAATTAAATTTACAACCTGCTTACAAACTAACTTTTAAATACAGTTAAATGTTCACCAGAGCAAAACTCTTCTGCTACTTTGACGGCATAATTTCCATTAACAATGAATTAATTAATTTGAAACAAATCCTACACAACACAATTACCACTGATTAGAACTGACGAGTTGATTTCTCTTAAACTTTAAAAAACTTTAGTAGGCCATTCGCGGAGAGACGGCGGTGTTCCCACGGCGAACGCCACAATCTTATCAGTGGATGCATCTGATATAATTCCCATAAATAACTCGCGTGAATACACCCCTTTTAATATAATAAGTACCGTTACACAAATCACTTATGATTAAAGTTCTATTACGTCCGCGAGCAAAATTATCGAGTTGAGCATATAATTCGGTAAAAATCTAGCAGGTATTCCCCTCTTATCAGCATAAATTTGTGTTTTATCAAGTCGTTATACTACTGATTCATAGCACTAACATCTTTGTAAAGTAAACAAACATTACGCTGTTATTGTGACCTTCTCAACCTCTGAAATTACGTGCCCAGTCGTGTGAATTCACTTACTCGGCCTGTGGAACACAAACAATCACAGATGACTTAGCCATATTATACACACTACATACTCCTTAGATGTTTTAAACCTCACGGCAAAGGCAGTAAGGTTGCTCGTGACGAGAGGTCCGACTGCACAAAATTAAACTGACATTACTTATACTGGTAGAGATGGCAGATAATTTAGTTGCAAGATCTGTTCTGTTAGATTATTCCATAAATGGGTACTTGTTTAACGTTTTATTACTTCAAGCTAAATATCAATTGAGGGCTTTGATATCGTTCTCTTATCCTACTATCGTCGTATTTGACGCGACTATCTGCTCGCGGTCCACTTCAGTCGTATTTCTTACGATCACTTACGATTCCGACAATTCGTGTTTGACATTTAGCTTTATAATTCACACCATGATTTATTTAAATTGCGATGAAATTGTTTGTTTTGTACATCGATCCGAAAAATTACTGCCGCAGACGTAATTATTATTTAAATGGAACAAAAAATGCAAATGCGTAAAGTAGTCGGGCGAGCGGAGCCGCGGCGCGCAGTGTACTTTACGTCTCGCTGCGGCTGGGGCGTGCGCTCTCAAATGAAGGACTACGAATTAGTCTGAAACACGTCGGGCTAAACTCAACTTTTATACGTGAGTGATCCGTTTATTTCACTATGAACGTAAACGCGGTTGGGTATTTTCATCACGTTGATAGTTTTCATCTCATTAAGTAGGCATGCTTAACTAAGCTGAATTTTCAAGGACAATTTACACTTTGTTGCTATCCATACATGGTCCTTCGTTAAAGCAGTAATTATTCAACAGTATCACGATCAGGAAACTCCAGTAGTAAATGTTTTTATGAAACGAGAAACCTGACCTTCGAAAACCAAGGACAAAGGTCTGTTTAATATGCTGCAGCAAAATGGGACAATGTTGGAGCTACTAATAATATTTCGGGACTTATAATCACGTCATAAAAATTAAATGATTTTAAATTGTGTCACGAATAAACCACGCTGGTGTTAATTTAGTGAGAATAATCGTAAGAGTTTAAATTAAATCAGTATGTAATGTATGAGATTCTATGAAGTTTTTTTTTATTACCATGCACAAACCTTGCTTTTCCTCCACGACTTCTGTAGAGAAATCCAAGATCTTGCCGAGAACAGTGAAATGTATAATGTAGTGCACTTACTCTAAGGGTTGGTTTATACATGAGGTGTTGATTAGAAGATAATCCGAGTTTAGAAAGGGAGTTGCGCAAGGCTGCTTTGGCGTCGCTTGACATTTTATTGCTTTCACATCTGTATTATGAGTTACTGGCCGGACATGTGTTGCTAAATGCCTGCTTAGACTAAATGTCAAATGTTTCGCGAGTACCTACTAGGCAGTTTTATTCGCGCTTGAGACACATAAGCGGTTTCGTAAGTTTCAAAGCGCCGATCAAGATCTCTACACAGGGTCTATAGCCACTACAATGTTAGTTATTAGAGAACAAAAGATTTTTATAATTAATAGAAATGAGCGGTCGCATTCGCAGTTACATTTGAGATTTTATAATGCTTTATTGACCTCGTTCGTACGGTCAACTACACAAGAAGTTCCAAGTAATATAAGACGCTTAACAATAAGTTAAACGACTGTAGAGGTGCGGACTTCTGCGGGTAACTGTACAGTGCCAGTTATATGTCTAAATGATTCTCACAACGTGCACCTAGTCTACAATATGTAGTTTCGGCCTGAGAAAACAATGGAGTCTCTAATTAAAATAAGAATATGAGGAACAATGACATGTTTGAAGACAGCCGGTTAATAGAAATGCTACAACGGGTTATCGAACAGTATTTTAATTAGTATTCTAACTTGATGCTGACCTATTACTACAGTAAGTATCAGACTGTCTGGTACACGGTATATGTGCCGAATACATAACTAATGACAGGCCAGGTGCATTCTTTTGTTTTCTGAAAATAAGACGGCTTCGACACTATTCTGCTCAAAAAGGAACTTGAGAACAAACTGCTCCTTTTAATGAAAGCAGCCTAAATCGAAATAAGTATGGTACTTAAAAATGCACAGTTTAATTTTGAGAGGTGATGTATATTTTGATTTAGAACAGTTTCATTCCAAAGTGCAGAATGTTAATAAGAAAAAGGCATAACCTACGCAATTGATCACTCACTCAATTGATCAGTCACTTTCGATATGTTTTGGTCCACGGTAGATCCCTCACATTTTAAATAAAAGTAGACTATAAACTTATTTCAAAGTTCAGTTGTTTTTGTCAAATTATCAGGAATTACTAATTGACAGATAGGTAAAACGTAAAATGGCGTGAAAAATATGAAATTATGTCACAGGACAGCATAGTTTTTCAGACATAATTAATAAAAAATTACCTACATTAGTTTCACTTTCGGACGAGAGATGCCGCTGTCCGTCTGCTGTTTATCCTACATTGAAAAGCCTGTACGTAAAGTAGCCCAATTATAGTCAAATGATGGCTCGGAACCCTCGGTGCGCGAGTAGACTCGCTCTTAACCGGTTTCTTAATTAAGTAAGTCATGACATATTAATTACATTTTATCAATTAAAATATTTTATGAATAGAGCATTAAGTATCTAGTTTTAATAAGACTTTTTTCGCTTTGGTATTTTGTCTTTTTTTTATATGACGAGGAAGGCAAACGAGCGAGTGGGTTACCTGATGGTAAGTCATCACCGCTCCCCATAGACACCCGCAACCCCGGAGGGTTTGCAGATGCGTTGCCAACGTAGAGAGCTAAGTCGAAATGCCTCTTGTGCCAAGTATGGTTGCGTAGAATCCTTGCTGCATTCCGCTTGCATCACTTCTTGGATCCGTCCCAAAGGCACTCGCTTTATCTGCCAACAGTTTAGTAATAGTTCATATTTATCACTTAAATCTTAAGAACGGGGTAGGGTTGTCAAAAACATTCGCGAAAAGAATTTTAATTGCAAATTTTAAAGCTATTAACAGGACGTAAGGACACGAGATGAAAACCCTGCCTGATAATTACAAGTATACAGTAATCACGGTAAGTAATTCAGGTCTGACAGGAGAGCGAAAACAGTAAATATCTTAAGTTTCACTATCCGATATTCACATAATCAAACTAAAGACTTTAATGGTTTGTCGGATAACATCTGAAATTAGGATAGATTTATTTATTTACTTACTCTTACCAAAATTTTACACGGCATGACAGTAAAAAAACAAAGCGCTGGAAAATTCAGTGCCATTATTATTATATTTTTAGTGTTATTTATTTATATCATTTTAGTGCGATATCCGAGCACCTATTTCACCAACAATAGGGGCACGGGCGAATTTCTCATGAATGGGTCTGAGAAGTTAGTAAGTAATAACGAAAAGTGACAGTACATAACAGCATTTGCTGTCGTGTTTGACTCCGTTTTAATAACTCTCGTCACATTGCTTCATAACATGCCAGTATCAAACCGAACGGTGATTCGTTTCGTCGCTTTCTCAATGCATTCGGATAGACAATCGATTTCAGACAGCAAATCGATTCTTTTGTTCCTATTCTCGATTGTTGTGCTAGAGTTAATAGCCTTGGTGATCAGATAATGCCCGGCTTATTATTAGACGTTTTGCCTTTAAAGTTCAAGGCGAATAAACTGTATCTGTTATGAAAATGGCGATGTAATGAATCAGAAGTCTAATTTTTTTCAATCGATTAATAAAAGCACATTCCGTACCGGTTATTAATGCATCCAATCTAGTTGGAATGTTATTTGCAACGTTTTCTTGTTATTTATTGAATAGATAGAATGTTATGATAGAGCCATTAATTATTGCATGTTGCTGATGCATGTGATGAAAAAAAGTGTATTTCGATGAGGATACTAACAAAGACATGAAATGTCAAGACAGACATAGGTATTTAAGCACTTAAGTTAGAGAAAAAAGTTTTGCATCATGGTCGCCTTCAGCCACTATAGTATTGCAACTAGAGGAAAATTTAATCGAAAAGCAATTTTTTTGGTTCCGTAAATGTCGTTATGTAAATCCTATTCAACACTTTGAATATTATTTAGCTGGCATAATGACGACCTTGGCTTTCATGGGATCGTCGACTCCGCATCCGCTAAAGTCACCAGAAAAGTTCCGAAATTAGAAACATTACACACCGACGACCAACATACACACAAACATATTCGGTAGTCTTACGACTGGTTCTAAGATACTCAAGCTTACTCTGTGTTGTGTGCATAGTTCTGTATGACAGGTTATGAACTTGCTTTATGACTACTTATTCTCGCATTACACTTTTTTTATTTAAATGCTAATCATTCTTACGGATCTTTCAGTAGGTACTGATGGTTGAGACGTCAAAACTATCGCAAAAAGAATGTAGCAATTTTTTTCCAATAGAGGCTGTTCGCTTTGAGATTATAATTTTTTTTTAAAGTAATCAGTCGCTGTTTTGTCTTTTGTTCTACTATTTTTAGAAAATTTTACGGGTAGGTAAACAAGATAGATCACTTTCTAACAATTAGGTTCTATTACGATTTCACGTAAATAAAAAAAGTATCTCGCAACTTTGGAATATAACGACTGTGGCGGTTCGAGGGGGAGAGGGGAAGGTCATGTCCACAACGTAAAAAATGTGACACTGTGACCCCCGCCTTCAAGTCGGTTTCCCTTGCCAGCGCATAATCTTTTTACGCATAATTGGTCGGAAACTATGTCCTACCATATGCGTTGTCTCCCAGACTGAACGTCATAAATCGTCTGTAATAGACGCAAAGGCTTATATATATATATTGCTCCTTATGACCTCAGAAATGCGTGGTTAAAATCTTTTGGATTCCTCCCGAGCACCCTGTATAGATATATATACGTATATATGTCCTACCAAGTTTTCAAAACGCTTTTAAATTAAGATACTTACATAATGTTCTAAGGTTCTAACCTAACCTGATCAACCTTTGCTATAGTCATCCTGAAAAAATTACGGCTTTAGCAAAAATCGATTATGCGTAAAAAGATTATGCAATATAGAGGTTCCTCTCCGAATATTGGCTGCGCCCGCGCCTGAACTAGGATCCTCTGGAAGTGCAAGGCTCGGTGGCGGCGAATGGTAACACTGCGGCGAAACGTACACAAGTACCCTAATTTTCATCATCAGAAAATTCAGGAAGGACTACGTACGTATTCATCCGAAGCCTGTCGGGCTAAACTCGATATTATATAATTATATAAATATTTAGTTACGTGAGTGGTCGGTTTTATTTCATTATGATTAAAATCTCACGGTAGTTTCATGTAAAAAAAAATCTATAGGCATTGATATATGATATTTATTCACTTCACTTAGGTACGTACTAGTATTTGCTAGCCACGAATAAATAATTTATTGAATCAGGCGTTACTTTGTGGAGGTCCATATTTATGAACTAAAAACAATTACTTTGCTCACCCGCGACCACTAATGACAAATTGTTGTATCTGTGCGGCAAATGTAACTATTTGTCATTAGTGGTCGCGGGTGAGCAAAGTAATTGTTTTTAGTTCATAACGAATAAATAAACAAAACTATTTTATTTGTTGATGCTGTTTTGTGAAATTTCGACCAGTTGAATAATATACAGCAAATGTAGCGAGACCGCTTAACGTGAAAGTGTAGCATTTTTGGAAACTTTAACTGTGGAGTTGTTCAACTGTTAATCCTGGAATTGTGCTGAACAACATGAAATTAATATTAACTGAAATGGCCATTTTGTAGGAAGATGTGATCCGTCAAGATATTGTGTTATTTTTTCTACTTGCCTTTTAGTAATCAGCAATGTTGTAATAATCGATTATATGCATAAGTAAATATTTCAATACTTACATCACGAATCGATTAAACCCGTAACTTAAGATTTAAATACCTGGCATATTTGTTTAGCATACAGAAAGTGGTATTTATACATATATTGACCGTGAAGTCTGAGCAGGTAACCCAATCGAAGACTTGTGTCGTCATAACCATTCGTTGATTCAAGATCCTAATATGCAAACAAGCCTTGCAAAATGACTTATTAACCCTCGACCCAAAAAGAGGGGTGTTATAAGTTTGGCTTGTGTATGAATGTATGTCTGTGTCATCATAGTTCCCAAACCGATTTACCGATTTCGATGCTTTTTTATTTAATCGAAAGCTAGTTTAATCAAGATGGTACTTAGCTGTTTCATTGAAATGACTACGACGGGGGCTTATCAACTTTTTGGTCAGGTTATTTACTTCTTATACTTCTGACAATTTTGAGCATGTTAAAAAGGCCAACTTTAATATCTATGTTTACAAATGCACGAAAATTACGTTTTCATCATTGAAATCTGCTATTTTTCATTAAATTTATCAATACGCGGGAAAGGATTTTTACTATTCTGTTGCTGAGTTAACTGGCGCTTTAACAGGTAGCTATTATTCGTAAGATTCGTACACTTTTCTAATATTTAGTCGTATAATAGATATTTCAAAGCCTCTAGTCTTAATGAGTGTTAAAATTGTTTATTCGACATTTCGCGGAAGAAGGCTGCTGAATGCTGATGCATTAACTCCACAATAGAACTGGGTTAAACAATAAGAAACAAAAAATATTGAATCAGCTCATTTGTATGACCAACAATCAACCAGTTTCGCCAAATTAGAGTAAACAACGAATCAGCAAACAAAGTTCAAATTATTGCAAAACATTTGCTCAGCGCTATATAAAGTTTCTATAGAAATTTGAGAATGTTTTTTTCGAAACCACAGAATTGATACTGGCCGCATAATAAGCTACCGATCATGACGCTGTCTCAAAACTTGTTGAAGCCATAATATTAAGGAGATATGAAACAATATTGGCTTTAGCAATCTCGAAACAGGAATTCAGGGCGCCGCTGTATGGGTTCCGAAGGCCAACTGCCGCGCACCTGCAGGGTAGGACTTTCCATAAAACCACTCCGTAACCATTTCTTTTTTATAAAACAAAACATTGCGGTAAAGAATATAGACATGGTTGCATTAATAAGTTACCTAAACGTTTACTTTGTATTGCATCTGAACGTTTAATAAACTATACTAATTACAAATTCCTTATGTTAGCTGTAGCAGTACGTTCCGCAATCTTATTTAGGCCATTAGAGCAACATGTTGGTGTATAGAATTTAAAACGTGAATTCGTACACGCCTAAAGGAAATTCATGTAGAACCATTTCAGCAATGACCAGTCAAAGGAATATCCTGCAATGTTATTCTAGTTTTTCTTTGGAAAGCGTTAGTTCATTCGTTTCTCAGATAATTAGCTAGTACTTTTTATACAATTCATAAAGATGCTATGAATTAAAAAAAGTTTTTTGCAAATTAAACATTATATAACTTAGTGCTGGCCGTTTATAATTCAAGTTGGTATTTATGGTATGACGTCCACAGATGCAGAATAAAACATACGCAACCGGATAACGCCCTCACGCCATAGTTTATAGATGATCTGTTGCTTGTATCATCGGTAGAGGGCGCGGGCGTGTGAAAGTCCCATTGTCCTTTGACAATAGACAACTAGATCGTAGTGAAAGTGTACTTGAAATTTTAAACTGTGTTTATACCCAATATTTATTGATGTCCGTTGCACGAAATTTGCGGCTACTAAATAGAATAAATACAACGCGATAACTTAGTTTTATAAAACCGGAGACTTCTGTATTGGAGATTGATTAAAAGGTTTCTTGAGGTGTTGAGGCTTTTATTTAGTAGTTTTACAATCTTGTTATAATCGAATTACGGAGCGACCGCCGTAGCTGTTGACCGTGCCGTCTCGTATGTAAGGGAGCGAGAGGGGGAGATGTTGCTAGTCTTAACTTTCTTTTTTTTTTTAAATTTACGTTTCGTTATACAACTCTAATACATCATCCCCTTTTACAAAAAATTAATATACGAAGTTAAACAAAATTAATGAACTGTTATACTAACATTAATTAACAAGTTTTTAATTAACTGTCGTACTAGAATGAATTAACATGTTATACAAATTTTAATTAAGTATTAAAATTACAACGTTACATCCAATAAGTATATCACTTCTTAATATATTGCTTATATTACAACATCATCCCCTTTTACGGAATGAGTATGAAATACAATTAATTAGATACTTAGTACCCGTTCAACCAGCAATGAGTGAGTGAGCAGAGTCCTTGAGGGATCACCAAGTCATGCTGGACGTATAAAGAAAGAGGTTCTCTCATAATTTACCCTATCACTGTCTAGAAGGTTATAAGATCTATTGCCATTACATTTGACTATTGTGCCTTTATTCCATACATTCCTATGAACATCCTTTTTAAACCAAATATTTTGTCCAATCACAAATTCCTTTTTATGTCTGGCTCTTTTATTATAACTAGATACATTTCTATTAATAGTCTTATTCATTTCCTGCTGCACCTTAGCATTTAATTTTGGTTGCAGATATTCATGTGATACTAATAGTTTAGTTCTTAAGTTCCTATTCATTAATAACTGTGCTGGTGAAAAATTAGTATTAGAGACTGGGGCAGCTCTGTACTGTAACAGCGCTAACCTGTAATCGGTTTTATCTTCCCAGCATTTATTTAAAATTTTCTTACATGTTTGCACTGCTTTCTCAGCCATCCCGTTGGATTGTGCATAACGTGGACTTGAAAAGGTAAACTTAAAACCAAAATCAGATGCAAACTGTTTACATTCTCTTGAATCAAAAGGGACATGGTCAGATACAATCTCTCTTGGTATTCCAAAGTTAGTGAAAATCTCTATTAAACTATTAATTACAGCAGTTGCACTTTTATTTGGGATAAATTTTAAATCTATCCACTTAGAATAATAGTCCACAATGACTAAATAATTTTTATTCCTGAACGCCATGATGTCAATGCCTAATTTCGAAAACGGTAAGTCTGGTACACTATGATTTAATAAGGGTTCTTTAATATTATTGTTCTGAAAAGTTTGACATATGAAACATTTTTTAATAAATTCTTCTAAGTGACTATCAATCATGGGCCAGTAGTACAAAGTTCGTGCTAGTTGCTTCATTTTAGTAGTGCCTATGTGCCCTTCATGTAACTTGTTCATTATGGAAGTTCTTAATGACTTGGGTATTATTAATCTTGATTTTAAAAACACTAAGCCTTCATCAGTTGCAATATCTCCTCTTAATTTATAGTAATACTTCAAGTCATCAGGAACAGCTTTAATATTCTCAGGCCACCCATTTTTAGTAAAATCTATTAATTTTAATAACTCTTCATCTTGTGACGTTTCTAATATTAATTCAGTTTTCTGCTCATCTGTGCACTGTAAGTAATGGGCAAGACCTACACAGTGGATCACTTCATACATATATGAGTCATCAGTATCATTAATATTCATGAAAGAGCGAGAAAGCAAGTCGGCAATAAACATTAATTTTCCTTTAAGGTAACTGAACTCGATATCATATTTTAATAATTTTAATTTTAATCGCTGTAGTCTAGGTGACGGTACTTCATGTATGTGTTTCTTTAATAAGCTTTCTAATGGTTTGTGGTCATTTAAAATTTTACACTTCTGTCCATAAATGAAATAGTGAAATTTTCTGGTTGCCCAAACAACACTTAATAATTCTTTTTCAATTTGTGAAAATCTCTGCTCAGAAGGAGTCAGACTTCTAGAAGCAAAGCAAACTGGTTTGCCATTCTGCAATAAACAGCAACCTAGACCATCTTTAGAAGCGTCACACTGTACTACTATGGGTAATTTGCTATTAAAATTCTGTAAAATGGGTGCCTCACTTATCATTTTCTTAATATTATTGAACACTGTTTCATGTACTGAGGTCCACAACCAAGTTACATCCTTTTTTAATAAAAGGTGAAGCGGTGATGCAATACTTGCCATATTTGGTACAAATTTTCTTAGATAATTGACCATACCGAGAAATATCTGTAACTCTTTCTTATTAGTGGGACTTTTAATACTAGTTATGGCATTAACCCTTTCCGGATCTATTTGCATGCCATGTTCTGAAAATATATGGCCAAAATATTTTACTTCTTTTAATTTGTATTGGAACTTTTTCTCATTAAATCGAACATTATGTTTTTTAGCACGGTCAAAAACCTTATCCAGTATTGCATCATGCTCTTGTTCCGTTTCACCACATATTAATAGGTCATCACAATATACAATAACACCTGGAATATCTCCGAAGGCTGTCTCACTGTATCTTTGGAATACCTCGGGGGCAACCGAGATTCCAAAGGGGCATCTTAAAAACTTGTAGCACCCGAATGGGCTATTAAAAGTGCACAAGTCACTCGAGTCCTCTGTTAATTTAATATTATAAAACCCGTCTGACAGGTCTAGGACCGAGAAACAACTTTTATTACAAATTTTAGGTATTATTTCACCTAAAGTTGGGATGAGGTGGTGGTCTCTTATTAAAACTTTATTTAAATCTTTGGGATCTAAACAGATTCTGAGTGAACCATCTTTCTTCTCAATTATTACTAAATTACTTACAAAACTTTTCGGGTGTTCTACTTTCTTAATGATTTGGTGATCCTCCAAAGACTTCAGCTTCTCTGCGAGGCGCGTCATAAGTGCGTTGGGCACTCGCCGTGGGGGTCTTACTACCGGGTCCACTCCTGGCTGAACGCGTAGCTCCAATAGGTTTTTAAATTCACCGACCCCCTGAAAAAGTTGTGCATTCATATTAATAATTTTACTTTTACTATTTAATGTTTCAGTCTTTAATGTGTTAATATTATTATTCTTTAAAATGTTTAATTTAATTAATGACTTTAGTCCTATTATTGGTTTAGCCTTTTCTTTTATTACTAAGAACTCTAAGTCAAATCTTTCAGCATCATTCTTAGTAAATACTTTTAATGTTATTTTACCTACTGGTATTAAATGCCTGCCACCAAACACCTCTATTACTGTTCTTGTCTCAGACATTTTAATTTTGTACTCATCATCGACAAGTTTATTGAGATCATGCTGTGATATCACATTAATTTGAGCACCTGTATCACACTTAAAAGACACTCTTTTATTATTAACTCTTAAAAGTTCTGTCCACTCATTTTTACTTAGATCTATTGAGCAAACTAGTCATAAATCATGAACATTATTGTCAGAATCGCTGTTATTATTATTAATATTATGTACCTGCTTTTTAAAAGTACAGCCAACTCTGAAATGGTTAAGCTTTTGGCAATTACTGCAAGTTTTGCCATAAGCGGGGCAATTTTTTGGCCCATGCTCAGTTTTGCATTTAAGACACATGTAATATTTGTTAGTATATTTCTTATTTTGGCTATTATTCTTATAGTGATATACATTGGGTTTATTATTATTGTACTTAGCTTTATTATTTGATGTGAAGTGGGGCTGCTGCGACTGGCTCTGCGACTGGACTGCAAACACCTCCTTGCTCGGGTTGCTCAGCGTCTTGATGTGTTCTTTGGAGAGCTCCGCTGATCTGCAGATGTCGATTGCACGCTCCAGGCTTAAGTCCTTGGTTTCTAGCAGCTTCTGTTGTATGCGCCTGTCCCTCACTCCTATGATGATGCGGTCACGAAGCATTCTGTCCTTTTTTTCTTCGAAGTTGCAGTTCTCAGCTATCTTCCTGATGCTTGTGTAGAACGAGTCGAATGTTTCGTCTTCTTACTGGTTTCTCTTATTGAAGTTGAAGCTATTAATAACCTCGTTTTGCTTCGGTTTAAAGTAACTGTCGAATATCTTAATTATATCTTCTAGTTTAGTTTTTTCTTTGTCGTCATCTTCTGTTTTTAATACGTTAAAGTACAGCTCCTGTGCCTTGTGTCCAATGCAATTTATTAATATTGCGGCTTTTCTAGTCTCTGACAACTTTTCGAAACCCGCTGCTATAATAAAGTTTCGAAACGAGTGCTTAAATCTCTGCCATTGTGGCCAACAATTGTCTAGATTTTCAAGATTCAAACCTTGTGGCATGGTGTATTGGACGGCACCTGCATGTGCTACTGCCTCGATCTCGATGTGCTCGTGCTGGTTGTCTTCCGTCATCGTGCTCTTATTAATGTTAATTTCTTAGTATTTCTTCTTAATATTAATTTCTTACTGGATTCCGGTCCTTCTTAATATTATTTTCTTATTGGATTCTTAGTAAATACAGGTAAATACCTTGTTTTCGGTCTTCCGGTGCACGTGTGTTTAAAGGTTCCGAAGTTAATCTTCTTAAATCTTCTTAATCCTGGTTCTTCATCGACTGCGCCATGTATTGGAGATTGATTAAAAGGTTTCTTGAGGTGTTGAGGCTTTTATTTAGTAGTTTTACAATCTTGTTATAATCGAATTACGGAGCGACCGCCGTAGCTGTTGACCGTGCCGTCTCGTATGTAAGGGAGCGAGAGGGGGAGATGTTGCTAGTCTTAACTTTCTTTTTTTTTTTTAAATTTACGTTTCGTTATACAACTCTAATACAACTTCAATGACGTCGTAAAGATTATACCTAATAACTACAAGCTGTTTTAGAGATAATAATAAAGAAGAAAATGTATTATCTACTTACTAAAAGTACCTCGGTAATTCATTGAAAATTAAGTTAAAAGCTAAGTTTGTACAGCATTCGATCCTTACTCATTTCTTAAAATATTCTTCAGCCAGTTAATTTCACACCTTCTAATGTTTATTCAAGCGATGCGCCCAAACAGAGGTAATTAAATTGACAGTAATTTGATTACTTCCGAAATATTAATTACCTACGCAGCAGAAAGTAAGCAATATCAAAGATGAGGAAATCCTTCGCCCACCGAAATCTCAGTTAATTACCTTTTAGAGAACGTTCTATATTTTGTCTCTGTTAATTTTTGTTGATTATTACGCCATTTTTGAACGTCATGTGGAAATTTGATGTTGATTGGAACTTTTAGCGCTTTACTGTTGTTTGTCACTTGCATAATAAGATTTATCGGTGGCCATGATTGCTTACAAAATAATTCATTTTGTTTAATGTAATTTTTGCGAGTCAGTGCGGAGTGTCGGTCCATCCTATAATCATAGCCAGTCTTACTCTCGAATCCACCTTGAGGAACTTTGTTTTTCTGCAGTTTTTTGATGCCGTTTGGGTTTAATACGTGGGGTTTAATTTTTTATTTATGACGACCGGATGGCCTAGTGGTTAGCGACCCTGACTATGAAGCTTGAGGTCCCGGGTTCGAATCCCGGTCGGTGCAGATGTTTGTATGATGAATACGAATGTTTGTTCTCGGGTCTTGGATGTTTAATATGTATATAAGTATGTATTTATCTATATAAGTACGTTTATCCGTTGTCTAGTACCCATAGTACAGACTTTGCCTAGTTTGGGACTAGGTCAATTGGTGTCAATTTGTCCCATGATATTTATTATTATTATTATTATTTATTTAAGATTCCATAGCGCGACATCTACCAAGAGCAGTGAAAACGTTGGGGGCGGCCTCTGCTCAGCAGTAGGACACGAAAGGCTCCGAGTAATAATGTCAGCTTCCAACGAACGGTGCGACTTCGACGGTAATGTGTGACAGACTGGTTTCAAGGAAATAGATGAGATAGATCTCCATATTACAATTCCACCATTTGAAAGTCTGCGTTTTCTAAAAAAGCTAAAACCGTTTCGCATTCATCGCTCCGTTATTTCCAATCAATAGTTTACTGTTAAACGTTATCACGATTTGTTTTGTGAAATGCTCGCGTTTGCCCCACTTTGTTTAAATTAATACCTATCGGTTTTTTGGTAGCGGCGAGTCAATGGGCTTGCGGAAAATGATAGCTTTAACCATACTGTTTTATTTTAAACGATGTAATAAAACAAAACAGTACACGAAAGTTTGCAGTGACAAGCATTGAGGAACGAAAAATTGTGTTTTAACGCATGAATGCCTATGTGCCTTTGACTTATTAACAATTTTAGTTATTTTTTGCTTTGAAATGTGACAGTGCTTTTACAAAGAATTCTTTAAGTAATGTGTCTTAATTTACTTACATGTTTTTTAGGTGCAGAAAATAGGTAAGTAGTAAATTATTAACAGAGACTTTACGAATGCTGCGTCGTGTAAAATCGAATAGTAAACGTTGTCGAGTTTGTATGACGTTTGGAACAGCGCCCGCCCGTGAGCGTATTTGGAACTAAAATTTAGTATGAGGTTTCTCGATCTCGATACGATAACCGTAACGTTACGCAGCATTCGTAAAGTCGTGCTCGACCCTCTGATGCTTAATTTACTATTTACATATTAACGGTTGTTACTGAACATTACTCTCGTGTCCAAATAGTTTGTGTCCCGCCATTCGAACTAAATTTTCCACATTATATTTGCTACAGAAGGCCTTAACTCTCGCAAGTTGCAACAGCCTTCGGCTGAAGGACGGCCGCGTCCTTGGAACAAAGCAAAACAAATGACGCTCGCCCTTTCCGTCAATTCCAATCACACCATTGGATAATCGACGCGGGAATGCAGCGGATTAGCATATTTTAAGAATTTCGAAATTGAGAATTTGAATTTAACTGTTAAAATGTTGTTATCGGAGTCATTTGGTTTGGAACTGATTTTAGATAACGATCGTAGATCATTTTTAACTAATATGTTAGTGTTTTAATATGTTAAATACCTATATGAGGGTTCATTAAATACATTAATCGAGTAAATCGATAATTTAGTTTAAAGTTAATTTTTTTTCAGGCACCCAAAATTTTTGCCGTACTGAGTGACAGTTTGCTAAGTCACCTGGGGTAAAGGCGACTATGGGGCTATTGCGTTTATTTGAGTTATTTTTTAAACCATGTAAGTTACAACAGCTTCCGCCATCTTGTGATAGACACCTGAACTACTTGGAGGACAGCACATACCATAGAGGGCGTTTTAGCGAATCCTATTCAAGATATCGGCCATGTTGAAATTTTCTGTCACATCAGACCAACGCGGTATGTGAGGGAAGTGAACAAAATCCATTTACATCCTCATTTTTCTTTCAATTTTTGATATTAATTTTTGTTCAATACAATCAGTATTAGTTGGCTCATGCGCCCGAATTATATTTTTTATTAAAAATTCTTTATTCTTAGAATTATACGCATGTAAAATGTTACGAGTTAAATTTTCAAATTAGGCTAAATGCGTCAGCAAATTTGAGGCAATTGCGTCTGTGCAACGCATTTGCCCAAATGTCAGTGGTCAACAACCTTTTCCTGGATTTTTAGTTTTAACAGTTTTAGTACAATGTAGGTTACCAAGTTTTTTTATTTAAAGATTAATAATAACAGAATGTTAAATATATAACTGAATTTTAAAGTGCGTTAATTAATTTTTCAGCAACATTTCAAATTCAGATATATTCAAAAGTACTTAATTATTTGATCTATGCTTTAGATTTAACAAAACAAAAGGTAAGTATTTTATTTTACCCGCAGAGTGGATCACTGATAGAGGGGAAAATATCGTAACTGTAATAAAAAAAAATCCAGCTCACTCTTTTCGATCGAATAAAAATATTTGCAACATCTGGTATTTAGGTTTGGATAAATGCGTCTGCAAATTGAAGACGCATTTTCCCCAATTATACTATTTTGTGTCTCATTTCGTTTTTGGTACTTTTTTGTCTATTGTATTAACAATACCTTCTAGAATACTGTATTGTGAACACGTTCCATGATGTTTCAAAGGCCTAATCCCAATCGTTTAACAGTTATTTTAAAAAGACGCATTTTCCCGAAATGGGGTAAAAGCGTCTAAAATTCCGTTTTAAAAAAAAGGCCTATGTATCTTTTAATTATAGTGCAGCGAAAAAGTTACTTCACGAATTGAATAGCTAAAGAGTTGTACAGAGCACAGAGCGAAAGAGTATTTCAATATACTTAATACATATTTCATAATATCGGATTTAAAAAATACCAAAAAAACGGTGACGCTTTTACCCCGGTTGACTTAACAGAAAATATTTAATTATTTTAAACCCCTTACTCAATAAACAAATTACATAATTGCTTGATTAATTAGATTATTGAACGTTCAAGTGCGGTGCGCTTTTACAATGCTCGATTAGTATGCCGCTCGTTCTCGTATTAAATTGCCCCTCATTACCGACACAATAAGTAGGCCATAATGTATCGGCATAATATGGCCCGTACTATGCCAACTACCGCGCGAGAGCGGGAACTTTGTTAATTTTTACGAAATTACGGTAAAAGTGCTGACGAGCGTAAAATTACTTCATTATACCTCTAGTAGTTATTATACCCATATTACCTACGCAGAATTAATAATATATTAGCAAGGTAAGGACGGACTGAGCGAGCTGCCTCCCGAGAAAACCAATGTTTTGAACCCATACCCAAATCGCGCCGAGTTTCATAATTGAATCACACGAGTGTTTTAAGGCCTAATTATGTAGAGTTGCATACATTACTTTATCTACGACACATTATAAGTAAGAACTCTAAGATGGGTTCAGAAACCGAAGACATGACAAACTTGTCACGAATTTGAATTATTTTTTAATCATAGACAAACTTACCGAGCTGGCGTTTCGTATCGACTTTTTTTTTAATTGAGGCCTATTTTTAAGTTGTATTGCATTTTGAAGATGAAAACTGATTGGCGTAATGCTGGTCATTACCTATTACGATTTCTGAATGCATTGTAGAGGACTATGATATGTGTGTAGTTAGAATAATATAAGTATTATTATACTTGACGAGTGCACTAAACTTAAATGCTTACTTAATGCACTAAACTTACATGCAGTTAATTAATATTATAACATAAAATCCTATTCCTATAGACGCAAAGGTGCTTCGGAATGCGAATTGAGGCTTTCTCACGGACCTTTCGTATCGCGACTGCGCGTAACGAATTATGCATGTCATACTCGTAAAGACGGATTCCAAGCTGTGTAATAATGACAATAAAAGTAACAAAACAATTCTAATTTTTGGTCTACGGAAGGTATATGGTGTACGAAATGGTAGCTTTTTTAAATTAAAATCCATATCCATTCGCTACATATAATTAAGTTAATGTTGAATGAGCTGTCTTTTGTGTAAACTAAGAAATATAAGCTTTTAAAAATTTACGTACATATTCTCACAAAATGTCTGTGATAGTTGTGTGTAATGTACGTCTCATTAATTATGTACAACTATTTCTTTAAGTATACTTAGACCGACTTGCACTGACCAGGGTTAGACCTAATCCATGGTTAACGTAACGTCAGACGATACTTATAGGTCAAGTCAACCCCAGATTAGCAGATTAGTGTCAACCTAGGTCGTTGCAAGTCCGCCTTATAATCCTAAACTTATTCTTCTGGTACAGCTTAGCAGCTTCGAATTTATATAATGAGTTTGGGAAGTTTGTCTGTCGTGTCGGCTACCACAATAATTATTTATTTGAAAAGAATATGAATTTGCCTAACTTCCCACATTACACTTGAGGTATATGTTTTGCAGTTCTAAGCGCTACAAGTAAACCCACAAACAGACTAACTTATGTCTCTACATACACTTTAAATAGTCTTAAATAACACTAACCATAAATATAATGCTATACGGTAGGACAGTTACAGAAAGAGCTTGTCAGTCGTGAGCGTAACAATACACCAGCTTTCGCAATGTTTTTTAACAAAGTGACTAAAATCTGGCAAAACATTTTTTTTTATAATTATTGACTTACAAAGTGCAATTATTGAAAGTATATTTTTACTTCCGCGCGTGTTAGGGGTTAGCATAACACATCACACAGTTCATCAAACATTTAACAGCTATAGTACTTCGTTTTTTAGCATTAGAAAGAAGGTAACAGTTTTGACACGTCTTGTTATTGAAAAAAGCTTGTTGAAAATAAGTTAACCGTTACGTGTAAAACCATAACAATATAAATAATTAAATCTCATTGTTATTTAATTGTTAGTTGCTGTTACTTATTTTCAAAAAGCGTTTTTCAATAAAAATACATGTCAATGCTAAAAAAAAATCTAAGTATAACATGCACCAAAACATACAACTAAGTTACTTACTTAAGAATACTTTTAGGTAGCGTTCAGTGCGATTTAGAAATATATAAATTGGGCCACCTTTTTTTATGCAAGTCGCAAGACAAGTGCTCATTTCATGTCTATGAGAGCCACCTATATAGTAAACCTAACGTGTGTTTGGACCGGCGAGTGTCATATGTCATATACTTAGTACTTATTCTGGCTGTTATCTGTCAGGCACTGGGTAACCGGGCCGCGATAATTGCAATTGCATTCCTTTGCAACATAGCGTTTCCTCTGTACTAGGTATACATACCTAAGCTTATTGTTGAGTGTAGTTTTACAGCGCGTTTTGATTCATGATAATGTTATCGTAGCTCTTGGTTTTGTCAAAAGTTGTTTATTGATTCAGGCGTTACCGTAACATATTAGTGGGCTAAAACAAATCACTGTGCTCTATCGTGACCTCACGTGCAAGACAGCTGCGTCTTTGCGACATGTTATTATGTTTTAAATGCATTCAGTAGATTTGATTCGTCTATTTCTCATTGAAAATTACATTAAGTTTTAAATGTTAAAAATAAAAGAACACAATAAAATAATATATAAAATGTCAAGGCATGTAGGTACAATAAATTTTTAATGTCAGTAGGTTCTACGTAATTTCAAAATGTCAAATCACACAAATGAACTCAGAATGTGAAAATGTCGCAGAAACAAAAGACATAACTTAATAACAAATAAAATAAAATAAACAATATGGTACCAAAATTGTACAGAAAATAAAAATATGATCTTGTCAATAGGTACTTAACATTAATGTCACTGTAGTATTTTTATGGATTGCACAACAATATAGACAGCAATAGTCAATTTACAATCTAATAACACCCCTATTTTCGCGTCGGGGGTTAAAAACCAATAGGTAATATTGATACACTACACTATACCATAATACCTGTTACACTATTAACTATATTAACAATAATGTGATCAGTAAATCAATATTTATGATCATTTGGATAAGTAATGATTATTTTGAAATACAAGTGGATGTAAATTTCAAAATTGTAAGATTCAGAGAAAACCTAGATGTTGTTTATTACACAGGAAATTAAGCCCTAATGACTTAATTACTAGCACAAGTTAATCGTGAAACAAACGAATTAATTACAATTTGATTGAGTTTATAAATATCTCGAGTTATTGTTTATCGCGCACGCTACAGGAAAACGTTCTCGAATTATAGTTGATACATAATTAAATATTTGTGTATGATTACAAGCAATGTTTTCGCAATCTAGCAGATAAAAGGGTAATCAAAACAGCCCCCCTAGCACGCTAAAATGTAGACATGTTATTTTATCGCGTGCCCTAACATGCTATTGACAAAGCATAAAATCAACGCTAGGTTTAAATTTATCCCAAGAAACTGTCAAAACAGTAGTAGTTATTCTTATCTACATATGCTTTACCGTGCTAGAGCACTAGATAAATTGTCTATTCAATCGTCAAGTGTGGATAAAATACCGACATAATTTAGTGTGCTAGTTACCGCTACTTAAAGTTGTTCAGCGCTCATTGGTAGATAAAACGAGTGCATAAACCGTACCGTGCTAGAGAGGCTGGTGGCATGTGGGCTGGGTTTCCCCGCGGTTCCTCGAACTTGCATCAGATGGGTCGATACCGGATAATACTGGTTAGCTGATAATACCTAATGTAGCCTTTGCTGTTTGTTATTTATCCCGTTTGCCGCAAGTTAAATTCTACGAATACATTTTTCCGATAAGTTCGATTGTGTTCGAATTCGTATGATATGATCGAAAGGAGAATGGGCTTATTATTAGTCAGTCCTAGGCTGGTGTCCCAACAAGTCTGTCCATCGCTTTTCCGTTTGGATTTTTAAAA
Source organism: Clepsis dumicolana (assembly GCA_963691665.1). Lineage (NCBI taxonomy): Eukaryota > Metazoa > Arthropoda > Insecta > Lepidoptera > Tortricidae > Clepsis > Clepsis dumicolana. The sequence goes on from OY829506.1 coordinate 5,249,380, forward strand.
TAGTTAACCTAGTATAAGAAATTGACATTCTTCCTCTTTCTTTATTAGTGAGGATTCATTCCATAAATACCATGTAGATGGATTGAAATGTTTAACTGTCGTGGTTCTGGACTTGCCACTTCCTTCACTTTACCGCGAAAATTTTCAAGACACCTAGCTCTGTAAACAAATCTTACCAACGTAACAGTTGAAATGAGTTTCCGTTGATAAGCCAGCTTCCTTCCTCCGCTATCATGCTTATCTAATTGACGCTCGACGCTGCAATCCCCATCTCCCTCTGTCATCGAGTCAATTAACTTTATAAGATAAAAAATAATTGTCAAACTTCAACATTAGCATTATTCATTACAGCTGTTAGGAGGTAATTAATCTGTGCTAGAATAGTAACCATGCGGGTCTTAAAAAAATATATATTGGTGTTAAAGATGCTGGCTGAATAGAGAAGGAGATGCGTCATGAAAAAACATGGAACCGTTAAGACCTGCCCTAATATTTATTAAAGTCTAATGCCCTTATTCATAAACGTCACTCAAGTCTCCATTAGTTAGAATATGTTTTGTCTTCTTCTTACAAACGGAAATTTCAATGTGACAAAAAAGGAGAAACGAACTTTAACGGCATTTTAGTTAAAATAGGTTTATGAATGACAGGATAAAGCGCAGGCAATCTGGCAAAATCTTTAAATAAGCACTTACGTGTCAGTATTGTATAATGTCTAAGAAAAAAGAATATTGATAAAAATAATTAGTTCATTCGACCGTGTCTTAGTGTATGACAGTTATGTCAAAAGTTTGAAAATATAATCTAAAGGTAAACGCGCTTTCTTTCCGCAAATAATAAATGATCCATGAACCTACTTCTGTATCCTCTGTAATCTTTTTTAAACCTTTGTGTTGGGCAAATCTTTTGTTAAATTAAATATATACTAAAACAATCCGACCATCGGCCGATGGCCTTATGGCAATGCTCCCAAAGCTGTAAAGCCCTGTGATCCTGGTCCGTGAAATTAATGCGTACGGATAGGGCGCTCGACAAGGCCCAAATTATTGCTTCATATTACATGCTGTCACGCTGTATGGGCCCACAGATAACTAAGCACAATAGTTACAGCAAAAACAACATAACTGACGCTGTAATACGTTAAATTTAAAAACAAATTAAAGTTAATTACGTTCATGTTGGCAAACAGCTTTTGGAAATTAAATTAAAGCGATTCGTTTTTGTTTGGTTTGAAGATGCTGGCCTATACTACTATCTTACCTTAGATTTAAGAAAAAAATCTATGTTGACCAACCAACCAACTGTGACCTTATTTTTGGTCGAATAGTATTACTCTGTATAGTTTCGGTAAGCAACAACATAATGTGTTGTTGTATTTCCTTATCTTACAATTCGATAAAGCTTGACGGTGAGTTTCTGCAAACAGCTGAATTAGCTGGAAACAATACAGGATCATTTATTTTTTAATCCAATTTGTTTGAATACAATTTACAATCAACAAATATTCAATTTCTATAACTTAAAACAAGGCATTTCATCTTAGCTCTCTGGGCTGGAAACGCATCTGCAAACCCTCCAGGGTTGCGGGTGTCTATGGGCAGTGGTGATCACTTATTATCATCAGATGACCCATTGGCTCGTTTGTCTTCCTCGTTGTATAAAAAAAAAACAAGATATTAATAATGGTTAAGTAATAATAAAATTATAACTATCTATGTTAGTTACATAAATAGTTATTAAACCTCATAAATAATTTTTAATCTAGGTATTTTACTTTCAATCTTTCACTAGAGCGTCAAAGGCTCAAAGCACCTTTGCGCAGTCGAGCGAGACCCACAAAATATTTCCCACTGTCTGTAATCACATGTCATTTTGTAACAGTTTGTATTTGTATGCGAACCAAAGAGCACGCAGTAATGACATTACCAGATAAATCCTATTACGCCGGCAATAATTGGGTAGGCGACAACAACAGTTAGTTGTGTAACGCGATACACGTAACTGAAATACTTAGTGGTAATTAGTAGCGACGTAAATATCGGCAAATCAACGGCTCATTTGTGATTACCTATGACCTTCTATGAGAACCATTTAATGAAGTAATTTTACATCGTAATCGTTTGGAAGAGAAATTAAATTTTATCGTCAACTGGACACAGTTTGGTTCGTCAGATCATTTCCGAATTTACATAACCATTGGGAAGTAAACTACGCCTAGGCAGGGCTGCTGTCAAAATTTTAGATCTGAAGAGAACATTGTGTATTTTTAAAATCGTCTCAATTATTTACAGACCTTACAATTTTACACTTATTTTACTGAATGAATGACCATCAATGGAACATAAAACATCCGAACGCGCAAATAACAAAGCACCCCCGCGCGTATCGTCAACCCACTGAAGCACTGTATATAACCTAAGGTTATTTATGTCCAATATTTAATCTATAACAAGCGACAAAATCCAATCTGCTACGCATTGGTGTTATCAGGCGGTCGCAGGCGGCGGTACGGAGGCGGAAAATTGAGAAAATTGGCGACGCCGCGTGGGTAGTGAGGGGGTGGGGGGTACGGCGCCCGTGACGTCACCGACACGCCTCCAGCAGCCTATGATAACGTTAAGGTACAGGCGCGGACATGAGGGAGCTGAGGGTTAATTCAAAAGCAGGTCTGACGTAGCAGCCAGCGTGCCACGAGCGTTCAGATTCTTTGAACTGTTTCCTCAAATCCAAATAGCTGGCCGATGATCGAATACCAAATTTCGAAACCATCTTTTTTGTGGCATCCATAAGCCACGTCACGCAAATATCATAATTTCTGACTGAAAACTTTGTAAATAATAATAATAATGTACCTAGGACTTCAGACTTTTAAGATCTTATTTATACATATAAAGCCGCCTTAAAAAAAAGACCTTGGAAAAAAAAAACGTAAAATAATCCTCTAAAATAATGATAAATAAATAAAATAAAATAAAATGCGTTTATTTCGGACAACGGAAACTAAAGCCTAAAGTTTTATGGCCTAGCACTAAGTAACAGAAATATGAAGTCGGTGCGGTGCGAGCGGAATATTTTTTGAATGAAGCTTGAGACACTAAGGGCTACACTCACCCAACGGCCGTGCTTAAATAGGCACCAGCTCACAGTACATATAAGAAATTGCGAGTGTTTTTATCATTAGCGTGATACGATAAAATAATTTTGTGATGAAAAACTTGAAGCAAACATTACCTTGCTGATTGTCTACAATGTTATTAGGTTCTGTTAATTTTTCATTGATAACTTATTAATTTGTAATTTCTGACCTTAAATTATCAATATATTGAAATAGTTCTTTTTATTTTGTCAATCTATTGTTATTGTTATTAACTACCTACCTACTCCATTGTTCTGTTTGATATTTTGATATCGAGAAATTTGGAATGACCAGAAGCCCGAGTACGAATATTCAAAACCTGCGTCGTGACAATGGTCGTAAAATCGAAGAGGAAAACGTTACCGAGTTTGTATGACGTTTGGAACAGCGCCCGCCCGTGAGCGTATTTGGAACTATAATTTAGTATGAGGTTTCTCGATCTCGATACGATAACCGTAATGTTACGCAGGGTTCGAAAGTCGTGCTCGACCCTCTGGATTTTAACCTGTAACGTCTCATTACTTTCATTGCTTATTTTGAATAAATTCAATTATAGTACGTACCTAATGAAATAAATGAATTAGTTAATTTATTCTTCTTCACTCCTTTCTCCATTATTGTGTGTTATGTAATTTTTTTGAATTATTTTGAGCAATTATTCGGGTAATTCAGTGAAGCGAAGACCCGTACAAAAGTTGTCTATGAGTGAAAGACCAAGCTCTCTCGGATTGCGTCAAACATTTCTGGTCGCGCTTGTACACAAGTGACACTTAAAAAATAAATTGCCGCTTCGCTACTCGTTACTGTCGTCTAGTAAACGGAGAAGAGTGGCTATATTTCAAAACTAGGACTACCCTACCGGACCCATTAAAATATATTGGATGCAAAGTACAAAACATTTTTGCTGTCAATTTATTAAATCCGATGTATTGAAAAAAAAAAAATGCAATGTGCATATCGACTGCAGACCTTTTATTACTTTTAGTTTACTCAATTCATAAGTAGGATAGGAAACACTCTTAAGTAGATTTAGAAAAAAAAAACGTTTTTGAGTTATAATGTCGAACTCTTAAAAAAATAAGTTTTTCACTGGCTTCGTTTATTTCGGGCCAGTCAGGATGAAAAGAACAAAAGGTAACCTAAAAGTAATACGTGGGAAGAAATGACGATCGCAGTTAAACTTTCTTAAAAATCTGACTCCAATTCAGAGCCCCGCTGCGATTCTAATAAAAAGTTCTTACAAATTATCATTTGTTCCCCCGAAACTACGTCAACCGTTAATAAAACTTTTATCGAACATTTTAAACCCTCTTTAATTAATCCATTGACCAACTTTTATCTATTTCTCTTGTTGCTGAATATGGACCACTATTACAACTGACTTTCAGAACTTAAGCTGTGAAAAAAAGATGTCGTTACAATTTGATTGGGTCTAAATCCGCATAAATCAGCTGTAACCTTTACCACAGTTACGTCCTTAAACGATACACAACCCCGTCTACTTAATATAAACTTAATCCTACTACCCTTTAAGTATGATCTAGTTTTAAACGCGTTGGGGTTAAAATACAACCTTGGAAAGTAACTTTACACAGTTCAAGATAGTTAGAATTCTTGGTAGTCAATTAAGAGGTTTCGCGGTATTGGGACCGTTCCTTGTTAATTACATTAAATGAAATTATTGTGATGTTGTCGATGTTGTTGGTTAGGTTACACAAGGAGTAAGAGGGATAATTTAACAGGAAAACAATGAGTTCTCTCCTCACAGATTTCTCCTTGGGGCGGAGGTAGTTTACAACTCTTACGAGCCAGGAGCTTTGACCACTGATGAACATGCCAGCCTCATAAAAAAACTGCAGAAACATATAAACGATTTAAAAAACTACGCCAAATGTACTAAAATTTAATTTAGTACATACGTTATCCTTAATATAGCATGTTCCATGAGCAAGCATGGAGTTTTTACTTTCTGAATATGTATATTTGTTTAGGTATGGCTTAATTAGACATATTCAATCCGAAATATTTATTTACTGTTTTTTTTTTATTTAAGCCTTAACTGTGGTAGTGGTATAGATTTTAAAAACTTCAGATAATGCAGTGCACAAATAGATGAAACTTTAAAAGTTGGATTAGAAAACATTTGCATTGCACTATCGCGATGGGTCACAATTCGATTAGAAAAGTCTGAAACAATCTTACTGAGTAAACTTTCAAAACTTTCACAATATTCCAACCGTATTGAAAATAGTGGTAAAATCGGAACCTTATCACATAACTTCAACGGCTTAGCCACTTTCAGCTTTGCAGCGCTAGTGTACATTTTTTGTACTAAATAATAATAATAAATGAATATCGTAGGACAATTCACACCAGTTGACCTAGGCCTAAATTAAGCAGAGCTTGTGTTACGCGAACTAGACAACGTAAAACACAGATAACTTATGTATAGATAACTATACACTTAAGTACAAATTAAACATCCAAGACTCGAGCGCGAATATCGTAAACTTCATACAAATATCCGTCCCGACCGGGTATCGTAAACCCGGGACCTCAAGGTTCATACTTAGTCAGGTTCTCTAACCACTAGGCCGCCACAGGCATCTGGTCGTCAAAATAAATGACAATCGATTTGTCACTTCACCTTAGAAAATAACATCCCTGTATTGTGCGGTCACGGTCACAGAACGTCACGAACAAAGTTGTTGTGCCGTATTACCGCAGTTCTACGGCGTAGGTAGAAAATCGTACTCGTAGCAGTAGGTACATTAATTTTCCTTTATTTTGCACCTCAATGTGGCGTGTCGTGAGCGTAGCACGGCTGGCGTGGGCGCCTCGTGGGCGTATCGTATTTTTATTATCCGAGGGTGCTCAAGCGAAAAAGGGGTTAAGTTCTCATAAATGTTTCTTCAGTGATTTTGATAGTTGGGATGAGAAAAGGAAACTATAAACAACAGTTTTTTAATATTTTTTTTATTTTTTTTTCCTTAAGTACGTCTTTTCTTTAGAGACTTTTCCGTACAACCTACGCAGCTGTCAGGGTTGAGCGTACAATTTGTAATGCTCTGTGTAAAATTGCAAAGGTCAATTCAGTTGTAACTTTGTGATTAGCGGCTCTTGTGATATTGTTTGCATTTGCACAATTGAAATAGATTAGTATGAAATTTGATGGCTTTTATTTAAGGAATGTGTCAGTAATAACTATCCTTTTGTGACAAACACGGATGTTTCTTACCATGGTCCCGGTGTTTCCCTTTGTCCAAGGATCTTTGTACATTTCTTGAACAACTTCGGTATCAGGTGATGGGGACCCAGAACTCCGCCGCAAATTCTTGGATAGTTCTTTGATACGCATGTTTGCGTCACATTTTGATGAATAAACTTACACCAAAGACGGTGCAGCTAGCAACTTCCTCCGACAAATATCGTAACATTAACTATATTCAAGGACTTATTTGCGTTAACTTTAAAGTTAAAGTTGATGCAGTCTCTTGAGTGCATAATAACTGTATTATGCTGTCGTCTTAGTAATCAAGGATTGCTTTTGTTGGGGTAGTTTTAAGTTTAAAGGCAAGTTTATGCGAGTTGTCTGTTGCTTAATTGGAAACCACAAGGCATAGAATGCTGCGGTCGCAGGTTCGAGTCGAGAATATTCGTGATTTCGATTGATGTAGTAAAATACTTTTTGCAAATTATACATTGCATTATAATTAATTGGCCTTTTAGGGTTTTATCAGTTTTATTGTTTCTAAAATACGGTATTTTTTTTCTCTCTTAATTTTATAATGACAGAGTGAGGTTTCTTTGTGTAATTTATCTGTGGTTACGTATTGTAAGAGCTAATGTAACTTGTTTTTAGAAAAAATGACTTTGTGCCAAGTTTCTTGCGGCGCATTCTTCTTGGCAATCATGGTCTTTCCGAAAGCGCTGGTAGACTCAAAAAAAATTACGTGTAAAAGAGCATTCAACTGCCTATTTGCTGAATAAAATTTTGAATTTAGAATTTTATGTCGAACGGTTCTTAATCGCTTTGACATCTAGATCCCATAACCCTCTTTTTTGGCGGCAGATGGGTGTAAATTTTATTATGCCTAGCGACAAGTCGATGAGGAGTGCTAGAGATAACCCAGTTCGGTTATCTGTAAGCATCACTTAGCAGCTACAAGCTTCATTGTAACTTGGCGCCTGGCTGCGGGGGCCCATGACGTCACGCAGCGTCTAGACGTTTTTCACTGAGTGACGTCATCACGTCACGGCTCCCACAAACCGCCTACCGATTTTCCTTTCATTTATATAAAAAAAGTAGGTTAGTGACAGCGGGAAACTAAATGTTTTTAAATGTGTCCGGGTAAATGTTTTTGTTGGAAATGAATGTGCTCTTGACATCAAAGAAGAGGAAATACGTAAAATAAAGGAGTGTACGTATTGTAACTTGAGATATTTCATGAACGTTATAACTGAATATGAATGCATGACTTGTTAATGATTCATAAAAATCTATATTCGGCGGGGATTTATAAGGTCACGAACTCACTAGTGACTGTCCGATACTTGTCATGTTTCCTTTTAAGAGATAAGCGTAGCCGTCCCTTCTTTGCTTTACTTTATTTCCTCCTTTCATGCTTTGAACAGACTCGTGAGCTCTAAGTGTTATGTCATATAAGCTTCCGAATATTAAAAAAATCGACTGGAAACCAAAGTTCTTTGAATAAAGAAAAGTGATACCTCAAGTCGTTACGAAGCTCGGAAGGTTTTCGATTTTACTGTGTCTTGTGTCTATTCTTGTTTTAAAGTTTGTACCTATACATACATAACTCCTTGAAAGGACAATATACAGTGTAACAAATTACAGGATAAAGCCATAATCTTTTTATGGTGTCTAGACTTCCAAATCGGTGATTGGATCATCAACTTGATGATAATTATTATGGGATTAATGTGACATCATCACAGCGAATATGTTATGTAAGGAACTAAACAATTTCAATAAATATTACAGGAATAAAATATTTGTCTGCTCCTATCATCAGTCACGTTTAACAGCCTAACCGGTCTCAGCAATGTCTTTTAAAAACTTGTCTAAAAGTACTCTATCAGCCAAACCCACACTAACGCCCAGTATTTATTGAGCATTAAACTTTTACTATTACATAAATAAGCGAGATCGTGAGCTCTAGACTATATGATCACTCAAGCTAAGCTAGCATGCTAAGGCTGTCTCAATATCCGAACACTCCGTCTCTTTCAGGTTAGTAGAAAGTGAAAGAGACGCTATGTTATTTCAGCTATAAACAGCGCATGCTAGGGGTTTCACAGTCGTGACAAGTGATCGTAAAAGCGCATCTCAATCGTGTGAGACGTTCGTCAGTTTCCCTGCATCATTCACGACCCAATTCGAGCATGCTATGCCGAACTAGCCCACATCACGTATTGCCACAACAGACTATACTATTTGCATGTGTCTGATGACATACGCGATGTGTTCACGCCTTTATTGTAATGGATTGTTCGGGCTTGTTGGTACCAAATCATATTCAGAGTCATTGGTCCGAATGTGTGTTCATTACGTTTCTAGGATGTTAAGTGTCGCGCGGTCCAATCATATGGTCAATACCTGAGCGCATCATACTTTATTTCGATTGTTTCTCATTGCGTGCCCAGTTTTACCTGTTAGCGTTTACATTCAGGTTTTATAAAATAATTCGAGAGGTGTCAAAATATTCCAAGCCAATCATCTTACAAAAAACTTCATTTATTGTAAAGGGTATCGGACAGAACGTGTCGGTATTGAACATGCGGTTCTTCGAGTTCTGTGCCCTAAGCACGACTTGTCGAATCCTGCGTCACGTAAAATCGAATAGTAAACTATAACGAGTTTGTATGACGTTTGGAACAGCGCCCGCCCGTGAGCGTATTTGGAACTAAAATTTAGTATGAGATTTCTCGATCTCGATACGATAACCGTAACGTAACGCAGGATTCGACAAGTCGTGCTTAGGGCACTGACATGTGAACGAACTTGTACAAGTATAATTACGCCGAAAATGTTCCTCTTGTGCCCCATTTACTTGCTGGCGGTGGAGTTAACGCTCTTGTTTACAACTTTGCGAGTTTTACGATTTTTAAGACATGTTAACACACTAGTAAAAGTAAACGAGTATGTTTTATGCCGCTTTTAATATTTTGACTAAGTATATGACTTTCGCGTTTTATTTTGCACCAATACAGCTGAATGACCTTCGAGGAACGAAATTCTTCTTTACTAAAAGGTCGATTGAATGCAATTTATTTAACATAGTGGGTGGCCATCTGGGGGTTATTGCGTACTATCGTAGGATTAACTTTTGTTTAGTATTCTAAAACATTACAATCTGTTCAGTAACCAGCTTCCTTAAACTCGACTACCTTAGGAGAAGGGAAAGGAAATCATACGTGTAAGGTGTGACCACAGAACCGCCAAAGGTGGGCAGATAGCGTGCGGATTCCATTTAAGAACAAAATACAGTTATTTTCTCCACCTTTTAAGTAATTTTGAAGATAAAAGGAAAACAATTTGAGTATTAATCCGTCTTTTTCACGTAGGCAGTCACGATCACCATTAAATAATAGACGTTGATTATCTTCTCCGAGTAAATTACTTTATTTGAAGCTTACACAGCGTTTTATTTTTATGTCTTTATTAATAGCTTTATTGGTACTATTCACCGTTTCAACTCAATGATATGCAAGTACATGCGCCAATGGCGGTGGAGATTTGAATTCCAAGCAAAACTATAAAATGAAATACGAATTTAAGTTGTCATTATAATGTGACTTGTATGTTCTCTTTGACTTTTAATGAAAACCATAAATGGAAAGTTCATAGAGCACTCGTAATAGCTGTTAACTATTATTAATTACCTAAAGCTTATCGTAAATCTACTCATTCTAGCAAGCCTAAGGTTACGTTTTAAGACTTAGAGTGTCCTTCTCTTTTCACCAAATTACTAAGACAGAAATGACCGATACAAAAAAAACTTGCACACAGAAATTAGCTCCGTTCTTACATTTACGAAACGGGCTACGGGTCCTGGCCCTAAACTATGAAGTGCAAAATTCGAACTTCGAGTCGTGCCGTCCCGCTCACGCTAATATGATTTAATACGAGAGCGAGCGGGACGATACGATACGAACTTCGATTTTCGAATTTCGTAGTCGTCCCCCAGTACCAAAAATAAATGTTTAAACTGCGATCTCTGGTCCTTAAAGCACTAAGCACTCTAAGGATTTTAAAATCAGATTATAATGCATGCACTTTATTTTTATTCTTAAAAGCGTTTAGCTAATTTTTTTTCAGCACTAGACTCACCCCAGACTAAACCACAAAGCAAACAACACGGCCAATTATGCCTTGTATCTTAACAAGAGCCCGAATGTGCTCTCGATCGAGATAATGGCCGATACGAGAACGGTACCGAGTGAACCGGATGCGAATACTATCGGCCGGTGAAAGTAGATCTCACAAAAAATGATCCCATTCCTTACATTGCTTATTTCATGAGACATTCACTAACTGGTACCAAGAGCTCTAGAACATAGCCTGTTTCGAAAGGACTTCATTTTGCGAGGCATCGTGATGTGCGGATTGTGAGGCAAGGGCCCCGTCAATCTCGTGTTTGATTGTGCTTGATTGCTTCAGCAGTACAGCTGCGTCGTTACAGTCGTGTTCACCGTCTCTTTCTACCGCCGTCTTTCACCATTTGATCGAATTAAGTGGTGAATGCGATCGCGATGCTGCGCGCGATAGCAGTTACGGCGGATCGGGTCGATCTTCTTGGGCGTTCTGCCCACTCTAAAAGTCAACGTGCTTCATTTTTATTATTCCGCCAAGGTTAAGGTGTTACGTTCTTTACTACTACTTTTTAATTCAGTTAATTAAAAAGTAAATTGAAGGAAAGAGAGGAAGAGGTCGACCTAGGCGAAGCTACATAAACCAGATAAAGGAGACGGCCGGTGTCGTGTCGTATCAGGAGGTCAAGGAGCTGGCTTATTATTAGAGGTGATTGGAAGAAACTCCACCGTCAAGAGTGTAACTCTTAAGTTTGATGATGATGATAAAGTTAAAATTGTTGCTCGCGGCTTACCTATAAAATTTTGGTAACAGTGAAAGAGACAATAGAACAAAGATTCAAAAAAATTTAGCAACAAAGTTCACATTTGAAAGTGCATTGAACAGGTATAACCGTATCTTGTCTGCTTAATATCTCAAAATGTTCACAAAAGAGCAATACATTGCATACATAATAATGGTTACACAACGCTAATGTATTACCTTACAGTGCATTATTTTAAACATTGTTATATGTTCCTACGTCTGTCCGTGTTAGGTTTGCAGAAAACAACGGTATAGATTGACGGATGTGTTTTCACAAAAGCTGTAAAATGTTAGATGGATTACTCCTATCATAAAACATAGATAAAAGTAAACGCAAGGAAGCTTAAACTCAAGCAATCTCTCTAAAAGTACCTAATAGTTTCTGCATGTTCATAACTTAACCTAAGCATTAATATGGATATTAAATTCTGTACTCTAGTAGAAGTTAGTAAGAGTACCAATAACTCCCGATAGTTTACTAATAAAGTTCGACCGTTTCAACCTAAAATGATCGCAGCCAGAATTATTGGTTGATCGAATAATCGTTTAAATTCACAGGTGTTCTTGTTGACCTTTCTGGTAACGACCGGCGGATTATTAAAAATACAGTCGTTGAATCAAACCTTCTCACACACCTGAAACCAATCGCAGTGAACAATGCAATAAAGAGATGTATAGTCGGCACCGCAACTAATTGATTAATGTGGTTTCGGGTACAAACTGCGTGTTGAACTCTCTCGCTGTCTTCACAATGTTATCTACGGCACGCTCTAAGGCACACAATCAATGGCCAAGAAGAAATCTATTCTCACAAAAACAAAATGAAGTTGATGATAAATTTAGCATTGTGGAGACTTGACGTGCCCAATTAGCCCAACTGATGAAGTAGTGAAAATTGCTAAGACACTACGTAGTCATTCAAAGAGGCCCTTTTGAAGTAACGTTTTAAATACCGTGGCCACAGTAGCGCGTCATTCAGTTTAACTGAATGTTATACTACTTCTTCGTTTGTTTGGTAGCTTGGTTGGTTACGTCAGTTTGTAATTTGAACACCGTAAATAATTTTCCAGATTTGCGTTTATTTCGTAGCATCCAAAAGGTGAAGCTGAAACTGATGAATGATGAACGAGGTTTGATTAAATTTTCAGTAGGAATCTGTTATTTCAGCGACTCTCAACATGCTTAGCTTCTCAGATTATAGTAATTAGTTACAATTACTAATTGTCGTTTACCCTAACTCACACTGTCGCTCTAAGCTAGCTAAACAAGAAACAACAGCCATTCTTTTCTCCTTGTCGGTCGTCGCCGCAGGAACTACGAACAATTGACTTCCGAATAATGAACCGAATTTGGCAATTTGCGCGGGCGCATGGTGGAACAATCAGGTCGCTGGTACCAATCATTTTCGTACCTACTAGATAAATATACGTACTATGGGTTGTTTATCATAACATAGTCACTCTACCTACTTGTCAGATTAATTGGCCGTTCCTCTCTGCGAGTATCTTTCTTATTAATTTTTGGATCTATAAAAAATTATAACCTAACCAATTTACAAAAATTAAAACCCCAAAATTTTCATTTTTAACTTCCGTATCTCAAAAACGGCTGAACCGCTTTTGGTGAAACGTATCTAGGAACCATCTTGGTTAAACTAGCTTTCGATTTTAAAATAACCGCGTACAAGTCGGTCTAATACATTTGGGAGCTTTGATGCTACAGACGGACACAGTTACACCTATACACAGGTCAAACTTAGTGGTGATGCAGTTGCCCCTGTTTTGAGTGGATTACAGTGGTAAATATAATAACGCTGTCTAACCAGGTAACTCCACTCAATAGTGCGAAGCGAGCTCTACGCTTAAGAATAGGCAGTACTTTACTTATACAATTTCACTCGCGGCACTCAGCGTCTACGCTTGTTGCCGTGTCGTCCACGGACCCTGGCATATCACAGTCGACAGATCTCTTAACCCGACTTTTCTCATCCGCTCACAAGGACGGTCATGTGCGATACTATCCAGTTTATTATGCAAGTTAATATGGACGCGTGAAACCAGCTTATTGGTGGTTACGACACACATGCCTGTGTTGCGTGTGTGCATGTCTGCAACGGTGCTTAATTGTGCGAGAAATCTAGATTGCTATGACCTTTCCTACTTTCAGAGTCATAAAGTTCAGTTTAGTGGGTATAAGTTATTGCCACTGTGTTGGATTCGTTTTGATGTGTGGCGACACCGTTACTTTTTAATTCTTTATGCGCAATTGCGGACGATACGGCAACAACAATTATGTATCCAGAGAATGTTCCTAATTTAATAGAATAATTTGCATTAACAGTTTTAAATCATTCGCGGTTAATTGCATTAGACATAATGAATACGGGATATTGCAGGAGCTCATTAAACCTGTAAGGTAGGTAATCGCGGTCAATGTCCCGTTTTGATTATGTCTAATATAATTTGTATTTTCTGTATATTTCGAAGCCCTCCGGCCCACATATCGATGGTGCTCTGACTCAACCTCGTATATAAGGTCTAGAGTCAGTGGTTATTCCAATTTCGTCAAAGTTTATATACGAGGTTGAGTCAGAGTCAGAGTACCGTGGATATATAAAACGAATAGGGTTTGGGCCTAATATTTGACATGGAAACATAAAAGTGCAATTATGTACTAAATAGTCATTTTTCTTGCTGTCTCTCAGTCTTTTTCCTTCTGAGCTATGTAATTGAAAAGTGATGTACTTAACTACTTATCGACAAAATGAAAAGCAGTCAAAGTTGATCCCTTTTAAATGTGAAATCAAGCTACATGTTGCTTGAATCCTGCAGGATTCTTCAAATCAAATCAAATCAAAATATTTATTGCATGGTCATGTGTTTTACATCATAGGTGTTAATTATTGTTTAGCATAGACCGTACATCATGTCCTGCCGAGAGGCGTACATCTTTTTTTTTAATCTATCTCTATGGTATAATCTATGTTAATCTTAGTTGTTAAAAGTTTTATTACATGAAAGGTTCAATATGAAAATTTTGTAAAGTGGTAGTAATATAGTTAATTTTACAATCATTTGTAATAAATTTAAATATTATATTATAGGCAATTTCATTCACATATACAGGTAATCACTTATGGTATAGATACATTTGTTAACTAACCAACTAAAAACTTTCCTTTTAAAAACTGGAGGAGTCAATTGTTTCAGTTCAATCGGTAACTTATTATAAATTTATGCACTCATGCACATTACATTATTGGAGAAAAACTCTAACTTTGACTTTGGTCTAACCACATCATAACTTAATATCGGTTGAAGTCTTGCCCTTGGACTTCTACCTCTTAACATGCCTGTATTGTTCTGTACAAAAAGACAGAGCTCATATTATGTACAGAGCAGGAAAAGTGAGAATCTTTTTTGCACTGAACAATGGCCTGCACGAGTCAGTTTGTTTTAAGCCATATATTGCCTGAAGACATATCTTTTGTAGTCTAAATATTTGCTCTTTATTGCTAACATTGCCCCATAAAACAATACCGTAGCGCAAATTTGACATTACATATGAATGAAAAGCCAGAAGAGCTGTACTTTCTGACGTGACTTCCCTGAGTCGTCTCAAGACATGCATATCTGCTTAATTTCCCCATTAAATGCTCCGAGTGGTGAAGCCAGTTGCAATGGGAATCTATTATGATACACAGGAATTTAATGGATTTGACGTTTTCCAATTGTAGGTCTTGGTATGCTATTTTAATTTCAGTCGGCTTAGCCTGGGGAGCATAAAATTCCATGCACTTAGTCTTTCCCATGTTAACCTTTAGTTGATTGTTTTCTAGCCATTTATTGATATTATGGAATTCTCTATTGGCGTCCTTTTCGAGTTGCTCAGTTTTGCCAGCCCTGTCACCCTTCAACACCAACAAGCAGTTGTCAGCAAAAAGAAGTATTTTATGATCGGAGACTTTTGGTAGATCGTTAATATATAGTAAGAATAGCAATGGGCCCAGCAAACTCCCCTGTGGTACCCCCGCCTTAACATATCTGTACTCCGAAATAACATATCTGTACTCTTTTCTTAACTATTTTGAACGGTACTTAACTATTTTGAACATAAAATTTTAATTAATACTTAGTTTGATTAAGACTTCGTTTCTTATTCAATCCCCTAAAATGTTCCTCTAAATTTGCGTGGTTTAAGTCGTTATAACAACATTTTTCACAAACCCTGCTAACGATATATTGACCTGAATAGCAAGAACTGGAACTGCAAGTGTCATTAATAAAACAGTACACATAGGAGTTAGGTAGAGCGGTATATCGATCAGATATTGCCAAACCAGCACTCCATACAGTCACGAGCACGCCGCCTAATTGCAAACGCACACGACTCAAAACGTGTAATAACATTTTTTATTTGTTTTAACCTTTCGAAAGACAATCGGCGAGATCGTGCGAATGTGTACGCAAATGACAGGCATCGCGGCCATTCGTAAAATAAGTTACAAATTTCGATCTCCAACTAAAGGTTAAACGGTTCTCAACTTTTGGAAAACTTTTCGTTGTTCAGACAGCAAACAAACATAAAGTTTATAGCTCCGTTATAATTAGTCAACTAAGTCGCGATTCAACTGTTATCTAATACAACAATAATGGCAAAGCGTATGTTAATTAAAGAAGATTTTGTTTGTTCAACAGATTCAAGTCAGTTCTTACCTATTTAAAGAGTAAACCAATTATGAATGAGCGAACGGGCTCGTGAGAAACCCCGCAAAGCTTCGCGTTCCCACGCCGCAAGGATGTCTTTATAGAAGGTGTGAGACAGTCTACTTCGGCCTAATCATACTTCATATCTTAAGGTCTACCTTAGAGACATCTTACGACTCTTACTTCTAAATATGGGTCTTCTGAACTTCTTTTGAAATGTCAAATGATCAGTTCATCCATGATCAAAAAAATATTGCAAGTCGCGTTGAGGTAGGAAGCAGTAAAAAAAAAGAGTGAGTTTTGCTTCCCGGTAATACCCGTTTGGAGCACAGTTTATGGCGTTAGGCCAATTTGTTTAACTTGCAAATGTTTCCGTTTTCTCCGTTTTAATTAAAGTTTGCTTATTTTGTTTAATACTTCAACGTAGCACTATAAAAAGCTATTTTAAAGCCCAGTTTTAATATTTGTTTAAAAACGAACACTTGCAATAATTTTTAACATGAAAAACTTGCAATAAATTTATATTTTATAAAAACAGTAGCAAGCCGAAGTTAAACACCTAAGTGATCACCCCTGCCCATAGACACCCGCAACCCCGAGGGGTTTGCAGTTGCCTACCTTGAGGGCTAAGATGAAATGCCTCTTGTGCCTATGATTTCCTCGGCTGTCTTACTCTCCACACCGGAACACAATAGCGAAAGCACTGCTGCTTAGCGGCAGGATTAACGAGTAAGTTGGTGATAGCGATCCCGACGAAGCTCGCACAAGGTCCTATGACCCGCAAAAAATGTTTCTCATAGCATTTGATACTCGCGTCCCGTTCGAGAAGTATTTTTAGGGTTCAGTACCTCAAAAGGGATAAACGGAACCCTTATAGGATCACTTTGTTGTCCGTCTGTCTGTCCGTCTGTCTGTCAAGACCCTTTTTCTCTGGAACGCGTGGAGGTAGCATGCTGAAATTAATATCAATTAAATACTCAGGCCTGCGGTCCCTTGAAGCTGTGAAAAAATCAACCTTCTAAGTCAACGCAATCAAAGGATACAGTCATTAAAAAGGCTATTTCCATACAAATTGCTGAAATCCGAAAACCTAAAGGGTACTTCCAGTTGTCCTAGAAACTTGAAATTTGGTATGAAGGTAGCTCTTATAGCACAACCACTCAGAAAAGTCTCAAAATCTTAATTTTTTATGTCTGTCTGTAGATTTCGCAGACCAATATTAATTGACCCCACACTGCGTACATTTTACTTAGGCGCAGGGCTCTGCTAACACTGGACTTCCTAAAACACTGGGGAAAAGCGTTAAAATCTTTCTACGGAACCTTCGTTCGCGAGTCCAACTCGCACTTGGCCGGTTTTTTTGGTTGTCGATTACACTAAGGCGCTCTGACAAATCACTATAGCGCCGTCATTCGCGTAACATTGTTCCGTCAACAAACGAATAGAAAGTGAGTTTTGAAGTCCGCCGAGACAAGGATCGTAACAGACTTAATTACGTAAGGCTTAATTGGAGCCAGTCATGCATGCGTCAACCGCAAACGGTAATGAAATCAACACGGAAATGATTTTACAGCTTATTTTCAGAAGGATCTTCTACTGGGAGACTTTAACATGAAACTACCGTGAGATTCAATCATAGTGAAGTAAACGGATCACTTAATTATGTCAATCGAGTATAGCCGGACTTGTTTCGGACTAATCCATAGTCCTTCCTCTGGGAGCACACGCTTCGCCGGTAGCGAAACGTAGACTGCGTGCCGCGGCTCTGCTAGGAAGGACTACGGATTAGTTCGAAACATGTCGGGCTTTCGACTGACATAGTGAGTGAACCGTTTTTTTTACTATGCCTATATGGAGAGAGAAAATATCGCGTAATTTGCGTTAAGTACATTGCCGTGGTTAATTGATCACATATACATTCGTTACATGGAGGTCGAACCGATCGTCGCGAAGATCCTTCGGGAAGGCCTATGTCCAGCTGTGGACGTCTTCCAGCTGATCTGATGACGAGGGGGTCCCGCAATGGAATCTAGCATCACGTAAATTACATTGCGCGTTCCTTAGTAACTGGCCCAATGACAAAGGGTACACTCACATTGAACGACTGTTATGATCGAACATAGTGAAAGCGGGATATCTTACTTATAGGTTTGATGAGCTCCCATGATGATGTATCACAGGTAGTCGTTCTCATTATGTTTAATGTAATTAACCGCGAATCATTGAAAACTGTTATGTTTATGATCATTAACGTTAATCAAATCTATACATAGCGCTGACTAAAAAAACATTTTTTCTCTAGTGTTCTTTGGGAGTTTGGTGAAATGAAATATTATTTAAAATACACAGTACACAAGTTATAAACTTAACTACATTATGTTCGGTATCGTAGGCAGACCTGTTGTCAATATTCGCAAAAAAGTATAGTTGTTGTAATTTGAAATTGTTTGGGATTATTTTCCATGATCTTAATCTCTTACATAATATTTTTTCTGACATTCTGTGTATTGTCATATTTTCTATTAAATTAGATTCGATAGGATTATTATTAATGTACCTTTTGGGCACCATGCCTTGGAGGCTTTATTAAGCTTTAATTTAGTTTTAGTTTAATTGCCTTTTTTTATTATGTAAATAAATGCTTATTTTCAGTTAAAAATAATAATTAATACATTAAATTCAAAAATATGTTATAAATTGTACAATGTCGATATTGTCTATCAACCCAGCTAGGTACATTCACCGATACTCGAGTTAAGATCTTAACTGACCATTTGTACTCGTTGTGTTACGTTTTGCACGAATGATCTTTACGCTAATAGTATTAAGTACTGGCTGTAAAATGTAAATACATTGTACCCCTTTGTTCAGCATTTGTTTCATGATCCGTTGTTGAAATAGATAATCTTTACAAAAATTCTGTTTTGTTTTGGTTCCATGACCCCCAAGTAAGCACCTGCTATCACAGAACAAACGATTTATATGGATGCATAGTAGTTAGTACAAAGTGAGTCTCACAAGCGAGTACCAAATTAAAGAGTCCTCCGTTGAAGTGTCGAAAACCGTTATAAAATCAGTACACTCATCATTTACGCCTGTCACTAGCCGATTGGCATTTCTTTCCCATACCACAATATTTATAATTTCCGTCACGTTCTATGAAGAAGTTAGCCGGTATTTCCCACCTGACTTCCAGCATCATAACGCCTTAGGTTCAATAGCACTGGATTAGAGTTTCGCTACACCACATTAAGTGGTTACGTCTATACGTACAGCTTGTAGTGAAGTCTGTTAACCAATTCCATAGGCGATAATTAGAGGGTCGATGTGCGAATTGTTGGAGTTTAGTACAGTAACAGCGATTATATTTCGAAATGATTAAGTATAAGTAGATGGTATGTATAAGTATAAGGCACAGACATTGTTCTGGGGAAGAAATGTGGTTGGTAGTAACTTACCACCTTGTCTTACTTACCACTTGGATTATTCCTTTCACTTGGAACTGATGGTGCCATGGAAAAATACAATAAAACCTCAGTGAATTTTAGTTTCGCTTGCTAATAAAAAAAACCTATGAACAGGTTGCCGATGTTCAAGGCGCCACTTAAGCGGATATTTCCGTACTCAAACTTCTAGGTATGGCAATAGTTGTGAAGTAATGTAAATTAGCCAGTGTCCGAGGCTCATCAGAAATCGGCGGGCGCGCGGGGTCAGCGACCGAGTTCGGACTGCGTTCGTTCACTCTGTTTACAACGGCCAAGGTGAGGGACGCGACGAGCGAACCAATCGAGAATGTTAGATGCTCAATTCACAGTGACTGACCTCATGTGTTTTGCTATCTAAGGTATTTCAGTTTTTTCTGATAACAATCCGCACGCGAGCATGAACAGGTTTCAATGCGTAAGCGATTAATTTTTCGCTTCACAGATTTTATCGTAGCGATGAAGATCAGTTAGAAATGTACATGGAACCCACATACAAATATCGTAAGCGGTTCGCATGTTTAACTTCGAATGCATGATATGATCTGTTTTCAAATAGACAATTATGACCCATTCAGATCCCCAATTAAGCTTTGAAAAGGAAGACGCCCAAACTATCCATTAATATAGTTACCACAGACGATGTAAACGGTTACCACAGAGCTACTAATGGGCGTGTCATACGATGTTAACGTCCGAATTTGCTCCAAGGTGAGAGTCATGGCCACAGTTGCCATGAGAAGATATAACTAAGTTTGCTTTTTCTCTAATGTAATTGAATTATTTCGTGCCCGCGCTCAATTAAACATCCTCTGGACTGTGACACTCTAGAATTAGATCTAATTGTAAAGAAAGAGCTAAAACGGCTTAAGAAATTAATGGATCTAACCAAGCCTTCTTATGTTACTAAAAACTGAGAAAGTGGATTGTGTGCAATTTAGCCAAATGGCTAATTAAATGGTTTAGATAGATCAAATAAGAGGGTAGTTGAGCTAAAATTTGAACGGCGTTTGATGACTTCATTGACGCGTCGATGATTCATAGAGTATTTGTCTTTAAAGATTAAGAAAGGCTTGAAACAACACGACAGGTTATCGACCGCACCTCATGGCAGATCGGCAAACAAAATGATTTATTTCCCCGCGGGGAGCCGTTAGCTTTATGATGGCCACTTACATTAAACAATAACTTTATTGGTGTAGCTAACTCTTTAAAATTCGATTTCAGAACTGCGATTTCACACTAACGACCTTTCTTCCTATTTACATCGACGATTCTCTTTGATGCTCTACCCCGATAAGTTGACGCAACGTCGGAGTCAAAAATATCACCGCGTTACTCATTTTACTTTTTCTTTCATTTCAGGAGATGGGAGATGTTCTAGACGAGGACGAGGAGATGAGCGACTGGTTGATCGAACGGGAATCTAAATCGGGCGTGGTGTTGCATGACAGACTGATGACAGACGCGGCCCTGGGCGCAGTTCCCATCAAGACAGAACACTCATACAGCCTACATTCTGACGTCGAATCAGCGCCACCATCACCACACCATACCAAAGTTGACGGTCAGTACAACAATGAGTTAGATTCCATATGAATTAGATTTTGTTATGGCTATCAAACATTATCATCATCATTGGCCTTATAGCACTAGACAGACAATTGCATACCTACTGCAACTAAGCGGGAATGCAACAATTTTCACGGCTGTTTCAATTATGTACCTATCAAGACTCGATGTATTATTAAAAATAACCAATAGAATAGGATACTGGAACTGGTCGTAAACAGAGCATACACTAGGTAAAGTTATAATGTGAAATTTCTAAATAGCACCACCTGCTTTAATCTGTTATTACCTTTAAATGTTTTAGAGATCGCTCTGTAGCGATAAGGCCTCTCCCATTTGCTACCTTGTACTTTCTATGTACCTTTTTCTGTTTTTTTTTTGTTATGTGGTGTTCAATAACGAATTCTTGTTTTGTATTGCATTGTATTTTCGCAATACTCCAATGAGATCATTCACGTGATAGGTGATTTACGATTTTCGTGCTGTTTCTATTAGTACGAGTACATCCGAGGCATGTTGATTGAACTCCGCGAATTTTACTAACGTCACAGCCTTTTATTAGTGCATTGCGCTCGCCATAGAAATGCAGAGGCGGTTGGAACAACGGTATGCGCGGATTGTCGCTCACGTGTGTTCCAAATTTAAAAAGATTCCATCGGTACGTAATAAAGAAATGCTCCGAAGCACGTTTTGCTTTCTACCACTGAGTAAATGGTGAATTAAAAGCCGGTAGAAAGGAAGTGACTCATTGAGAAATCATTTCATGAAGACGTCACGTTGACGATAGTTTTAAGTGACATTTTATTTTCTTAAATATCGTTCCATCCCGTAATTAGGTATTTATCACATTTCACATTTACGAATGCAGAGAGCAAAGTACCTACAGTCAATGCCACCAACGATTTGTTTACACAACAAACTCCTAAAAATATGAATACACTTGAATTTATTGCCACGGTAATAGGGATGGTATGTGTACGTATTTGTGTATGTATTCGCACCTGTTTCTGAGCTTGACTGTTCTAAGTACCTCATCATATAACTACATTATAACCATATCAAAATCGAAACATCAATTCCCTAATTAGATCTTAAAGCTCATTGAGTCATCAAAGAAAATTATTAAACAAGCAAGCTGCTATATTAAACCAACATGTCAATAGTTAACCGCCTATAAACGTGTATATCAATTTTATTACGGTTCGGGCGTGATAGTGTTTATCGAATCTGTTATCGGCATCTCGCGTGGGTGCGTTGCCCGCGGACCGGGTATCGGCTCTCGCGTATGACATTCAATATTCCATAAAGCAGACAGACGGGAGGCACCTTTGGCTTATCTATTCACTACGATTTTTCTGGCACTATTCGAGGGGGACGAGGTACACACGTACTGCACATGTCAAAATTTGTTACGTTCCTAAAAACTCGTACCTAAGGTATTAATAATAATAATACACCATCTACACACACCAGCATACCAGCACGAAGTGTTTTGCAGGAAATGCGTCCTTCAACCACCCTTGCTGGAAAAAGTAGGCGACGAATGAAGTGGACTGATGATATCAACCGTGAGCTTCTTCGTTGCTACTATATAGTCACACACTGCGAAACAGACCTTACCGCCTACAGACCACTTCTTCATCAAAAATTCACCGAGACGTTTCCAGAACTGCGACATTTACCAGAACAAAGACTAGCAGATCAAATTAGAGTCATACATAGAAACAATAGAATACCAGCACACGAAAGAGACAGCATTAAGCAATTAGTATCTCAGACTAACCCAAATATAAATAACCCTGATGATAGTAATAACATAGAAGACCCAATAACCGTAAACCCAACCAATAACGCCACCCCAATTACGGACATTAACAATATTCACAATACACTCACCCCAACACACACACCGGATCAAACACTAGCATCCACAATACAATCAACTGTAACGACAGAAACAGAATACGATGTTTTATCCGAAACCCTAGAATCTCAAGAAAATTCAGCCACAACAACTACACCACAACACAATACACTAACTTACAAAAAAATCGAGGAAACCTTTACAGAAATGCTTCTTAAATATGCAGGCACCGATCCAACCCTCAGACCTTTCATTCCAAAACTCCAAACCACACGAAAGATGATACACCTGGTTAATACAGTCAATGATATAATAGACAAACATTTAAAAAGCATACAAACAATCACTTTGGAAGAAGTGCATACATTTATATATTGCGGCGCAGCTACCGTTGCTACGATTCAGTGTAAGCAGAAAAAACAAATAGAACGCAATAGTAGTAATCACACATCACACAATAATCGCAACACATCACAATCAAATAGTCATACACAGCAGAATAATACCAACAACTCACCCAACACAGCATTGCACAGTAACAATAACACAACAGCAAACGACTCTCCACATCAAACATCACACAATAATACTAATACGTCTGACACTGATACTACACGGAAAAAACAAAAGAAACCACAGTGGGAAAAAAGACTAGATAGCAAAATCACAGAGCTACGAAAGGAAATGGGCCTGATTACACAACATTTACACGGAAATCTTACACAAAGGAAACAAACAAAACTAAACCTCCACAATAAAAGCAGGGACGAAATTGTAGATCAATTAGATAGTAGTAAACAAAAATTACAAGCCTACTCAAAACGACTGCGCCGATACAAAATTAGCAATCAGAGGAAAACTGACAACAACTTATTTAACACCAATCAGAAACTCTTTTATCGAAACCTCAATTCAGAACACATAGCAATTACACACCCTCCCGACCTCACCACTGTTCAACACTACTGGGAAAACATATGGTCCATACCAATAGAACACAACCCACACGCAGCCTGGGCAGCAATAGAAGAAGAAGAAGTAAGCGATATTAACGCAATGCCGGAAATCACCATTACTACGGACGATGTTACTCAAGCTGCCAAAAGAACCCACAATTCGAAAGCCCCAGGCTCCGATAAAATTCAGAACTACTGGTTGAAATACTTCACCTCAGCACACGAATACATTGCTATCCCACTGAATCACATCATACACAACCCGCAAGACATACCCTCATTCCTAACACAAGGCATTACCTACTTAAAACCTAAAGACAATGACACGACTAACCCTGCAAAATACAGACCGATTACATGTTTACCGACAATTTACAAACTACTGACATCCATCATCTCACACAAGCTTACCACACACATCACAGAAAACAAAATAATATTAGAGGAACAGAAAGGCTGTAGTAAAGGATCGAGAGGATGCAAGAACAGTAAGTAATAGACACCGAGATACACAACCAAGCGAAACACAATCATAGAAACCTATACTACTCATACATACATACCAGAAAGCATTTGATAGCGTACCACACTCATGGTTAATACACATTCTGAAAATATACAAAATCAATCCTACACTAATTGAGTTCTTAAAATGCGCAATGGCCAATTGGACCACCAAATTAAACATGCAAACTGACAAAAAGACACTTACTACAACACTGATAAAAATAGCCCGTGGAATCTTCCAAGGAGATTCACTTAGCCCATTATGGTTTTGCTTAGCGCTAAACCCCCTTTCCAGAATCCTAAACAAGACAGACTACGGATACACAATTGACAGACAAAACAACATCAAACTGACCCATTTACTATACATGGACGATATAAAACTCTACGCACCAAATAGACAAAACATGGAACAGCTACTTAAACATACGGAAGAATTTAGTAAAGATATGAAAATGACTTTTGGAATCGATAAATGTAAAATAAACAGCATTATTAAAGGACAACATAAAGATACAGAACCGTACAATTTGGAAATACAGGGAGGAACGATAGACATAATGCAAGCAACAGACACATACAAATACTTAGGATACCTACAAAGCACATCCATAAACCACACAGACATAAAAAATACACTAAAAACTAAATATAAGCAGAGACTTAACAAAATACTCAAGACCCAACTATCAGCCAAAAACAAAACCATAGCCGTCAACACTTACGCCATCCCTATATTAACGTATTCATTTGGAATTGTTAAATGGTCTGATACAGAATTAGAAGCCCTAAACACTACAACACGAACAGCATGCAACAGACACAACCTTCATCACATTCACTCAGCAGTACAACGATTTACATTAAGTAGAGAACAGGGAGGCCGCGGATTCATAGACATTAAAAACTTACACTATACATAAATAGACAACCTACGAAAATACTTCCTCACCAAAGACAGAAATAGTCCACTACACAACGCAATAGCCAACCTTCCTAAACCTGGAACACCCCTACAACTTAACAACACACTATTTGACCCAAAACATAAAATCCACACAGACGAACAAAAGCTGGAGAATTGGAAAAGTAAGGCATTACATTGTAAGTACCCACATCAAATCGCACAAAACCATGTAGACCAGAAAGCTTCCTGGACATGGCTCACCAAGGGAAATATTTTTTGCGAGACCGAAGGCTTTTTTATAGCGATACAGGATCAAATCATTAAAACCCAGAATTATGCTAAGTACATCCTAAAAGAAGCAATAGAAACCGATAAGTGTAGGTTATGCAACCAAACCACAGAAACAATAGACCATATCACAGGAGGATGCAACTTTCTCGCCAACAAGGAATATACTCACCGCCACAACAATGTCGCTAAGCATATACACCAACAGCTCGCACTGAAACACAAACTCCTGGAAACTTACACGCCCTACTACCAATACAAACCAAGGAATGTTCTAGAAAATAGCACAACAAAACTCTACTGGGACCGAGACATTAGAACAGACCGTACCATCCTCAGTAACAGACCAGACATTACACTCATCCAAAAATCCACTAAAACCACTTATCTTATTGACATTGCCGTACCCAACACGCACAATCTGAAACAGAAACACACAGAAAAAATACAAAAATACGTACCTCTGGCTGACGAAATCAAACAAATGTGGCACCAAGAAGTAGTCAAAATCATCCCAGTAATTATTTCATCAACCGGCGTCATTCCAAAATCTCTGAAAACAGCACTGAAAATACTAGACCTCCACGACAACACATACATACCCCTACAAAAATCCGTAGTTATTGACACATGCTCAATAGTGCGCCGCTTCCTAAACCCAACTTCATTACCCGTACACAGCAACCAAGACGACGTTCACAAAAACACACAACAAACCTCATAAAACACAAACACCAAAACTAAGCATAAACACAGCAACATTTTAACACACAAATGGTAACATGATACTTGGTGTAAGCCCGTATCATGAACCAAAAAAAAAACCGACTTCAGGTCGAGAACAAAACTCTTCGAGTACAAATAATGATAATAATAATAATTTAAAACAAAACTGTCACACAAATGCCGAAAACACACAAACAATCAACAGACCCTGTGCATTTTGCATGGACTCAAAGTTTTTTTTTTTTGCAGAGGGGAAATCGCGCGTTAACACTTCCTTTCCTTTCCTACTCTAAGTGTGGGGTCTAGAGCAGCCAATAATGGTATTTTTTATCAAATTTAAGGTCGCTGGTGAGTTGGCGACTATACGAAAGACTCTAAGTAGGCGAAATTCCCCTACATTAGCTTTTCTGAAGGTCACTACTTCGAACACTGCATATGTATGTGTAGGCTAGAACAAAATAAAGAAAGTACATCCTGGTTTAAAAAGCAAAAAAGAAAACAGCAGGTATTTTAAACGATTTTAAATTAAGTACACTATCATTAAAACCAGTATCTTATCCAATTAACAAATAGCAATTTCCGGCTATTTAATAAACAGAAAATATGTCGAGTAGTTTGTGACACTCTAGAGAAGAGCTTCTACTCAATATAGGAACGAAATTAAGTAAATTAAGTTTTTTGTTTTTCATTTTCATTACAAGCTTTTCGTTGACTATGCTTGCATTGTCATCCAATTGACATAATCTGTAGGTACCTAATTTCAAGTCCATCTAAGCACTTGTCGTACAAACACTAAAAAAAATTAAGAGCAAATGAAAATTATTTAAATATCACGCGACTTTACCCTACTATATGGATTGTTTGTAGTAAAGATAGGTAGTAACATAAGTAGATGTAGTACAGATAAGAATACTTGTATAGGCAAGCCGGCTCGTGCTGGAGGTCACACACGCGCCCTTTGATAATGACCTCTTTAGATATACGTATGTATGTTGTATTCTCTGGGGCCACGGCTGAGCCGGGATGCAAGTAGTAAAATTAGGTGCTAATACGAAATAAGGCTCTTATTTCGAAGTCTCTTGAGTAATATGGGATCTTGGTAAAATAATAAATAAATACATATGTATCATGGGACAATAGACACTAATTGATCAATTTATTGATCTAGATACAAACTACTATGGGTATTATACAACGGATAAACATACTTACATAGATAATTACAAAATTAAATAAGTACGTTATTTAACATCCAAGACTCGAGAATAAACATTCGTATTCATCATACTAAATATCTGCCCCGACCGGGATCGAACCTGGAACCTTAAGCTTCGTAGTCAGGTTTTCAAACCACTAGGCTATCTGGTCGTTTATGCTTGAATGAACTGATTTGATTTATTTATTTGTACAACGATGCACTTCCAAATTTGAGGGTAAGTGTAGTCAAGACGCATTTGAACAAACGCTAAAGTAAAGCCTATTTGACGAAAGGCTGACACTTTTTACACCGTTTACCGTGTGACTCAATCATAATGAAACAAAAACGGATCACTCACGAGCGCAGCAGAGCCGTGGCGCGCAGTGTGCTTCTCGCCGCCGCTGGTTCATGCGCTCCCAGAGGAAGGACTACGAATTAGTCCGAAACATATATACGTGAGTGACACGTGAGTCCGTTTTTATTTCATTTTAAAGACTGACACCTTGATTTTGATAATTTACACCCTTCTTGCCACCTTTAAAGTTACTATATGAATTAAGATTGAAAGTGCCAAATACTGAAGCAGGCACTGTGATATTAGATTTAGATTTTATATTTTACTCAACATGAAAATACCATAAATACATTTGTATACATTCCGCTAGTAAAATTCTTCCAAGCAAGCCTGACGGGTAAAACTTTGATAGAATTTGCTTGTCGTCTACGCTTTTAGGAAAAATGTCTGCGACCATGATACAATTTGATAAAGAAGGCCGCGTCAAGTCTACGGGATTACTGCACAGTGTGTAAGTTAGGTAGGTATAAGCAAGACATTCACACCGAAATACACACTTTAGTACAGGTTACTGTGACTGTAAGTAAGTAAGGTAATAGTAAAATTTCCCGCCTTAAAAATTGTCTGCGAAGTAACGCGATTGTCGCAAATGTGATAATAAATGCTAAAACAGTCTTTGAGAATCTCTTTATATCGCTAAGTGTGTCGCAAATATTGAATCTTTGCGCTTTTATCCGATAAAAAACCGGCCAAGTGCGAGTCGGACTTGTGCAAGGGTTCCGTAGAAAGATTTTAACGCTTTTCTTCAGTGTTTTAAGAAGTCCAGTGTTAGCAGAGCCCTGCTCCTAAGCAAAATGTACGCAGTGTGGGGTCAACTTATATTGGTCGTCGGAATCTACAGACAGACATAAAAAATTAAGATTTTGAGAATTTTCTGAGTGGTTGTGCTATAAGAGCTACCTTCATACCAAATTTCAAGTTTCTAGGACAACTGTAGCCTTAGTACCCTTTAGGTTTTCGGATTTCGGCAATGTGTATGAAAATAGTCTTTTTAATGACTGTATCTTTTGATTGCGTTGACTTAGAAGGTTGATTTTTTCACAGCTTCAAGGGACCGCAGGC
The DNA here is from genome assembly GCA_963691665.1 of Clepsis dumicolana. Classification (NCBI taxonomy): domain Eukaryota; kingdom Metazoa; phylum Arthropoda; class Insecta; order Lepidoptera; family Tortricidae; genus Clepsis; species Clepsis dumicolana. The sequence goes on from OY829506.1 coordinate 5,278,276, forward strand.
TAGAGTATTTGATATTAATTTCAGCATGCTACATCCACGCGTTCCAGAGAAAAAGGGTCTTGACAGACAGACAGACAGACAGACAGACGGACAACAAAGTGATCCTATAAGGGTTCCGTTTTTTCCTTTTGAGTTACGGAACCCTAAAAACAAGAGAAAGAATGGAAAAGATTGTAGGTAAGTACCAACTTTTGAACCTATGAATTGTGCAGAGCGTTCTTTCAATTTCACATGAATACTCTAATATAATTGGAAAGTTCAAAAACCATTGAAAAATCTTTGATTCAAAACACATCGTACACGTTGCTGTCGCAGCTGGTTCTTATTGTAAAATCCAGTGTGAAATCCAATGTTAGAGCAGCAATCTAATAATACTTACTACCCAGTCTGTCTTCGCCTCCAATAAACCTCATGCTCCATCAAAATCTATCAACATAACTATATGTACAATTGTACTCGTACAAGGTTTTAGCGAAGAGCTTTTATCTTTAGAAAATTTGAAACTTCTTATTCTAATGAAATTTATCACGTGACTTGGGCCACTAGCCTGTACTAGAATTCACAATGTGTAATTGTATCTAATTTACTTTTCTTTTTGATACGTTTAATCGCGATTGATAATGTTAATCAAGTGCTTGAATACAATAAAAAACTCAACCGCCGCAGATATTCTCACCGGTCAATAAATTTCGGCAATCTTATCGTGGTTTATTAAGTACTTAATTAAAACACGTATCGATCTTAATAACAACAAATTACTTACATCCTCCTTCTTTAATACCTCTGATTCTATGTAGGTAAACAAACCTTAGGTGATTGTAAAGGCCTAATTAAGCTCAAAAATTTTAACACATACATAAATCCTTGTTGGTACAGACCGCGAGCCTCAAGTCCGCCGGACCCACCCATAGTGATTTGCAAGTGATTTTGGTGAAAGGAGCCTCTCGGTCCTCGGGTGAACGAACGCTTGCTGATTCACACATCTCCAAATGTCAACTGCTTCACTAATAAACCAGTGACTGTACTTACTATTGTACCCGGAATACCGACAAAAGGATAATATACGTACAGTTTAAAAACGTTGTATTATTAATTTGTTAGGGTTTTTAACTTTGTAATGGAAAATAACAATACGCTGGCGTGATGTTGAGATTAAGTATTCGATTTTCGAGAATCAATGCCCGAGCGGGGACAAGGACATTTTGACGCTGGATCATGATTTACCGAAAATAGCCCGCGATGAGTCCATTGCACATTACTACTATATAAACTGATCGTGAAATCGTTTCACATATCAAATGTTGAGTCGAATATGAAAAGTATATTATGAGTATATTAGTATTATTTAAAATGATAAACAGAGAGAGTAATAATGTGTAATAAGTAAAATAACTCAATCGCTTTTAAGGTTTTGACTAAATATTTAAGTAAAAACAGAAACTACCTACTACACACTATGGGGTTCATATTCCTTCGATTAGTTTAATTTCAATAGTTCAGCCTAATAAATTTTGATTGTTTTTGGTTATTTTTTCGGAAGTGCACTTGAGACGAAAATGTCAGCACTGATTGTTTTCATTGACTTCCTAAGCAATAGTTTGAGCTGAGGCCGTATTGCGTAACTATTTTGACACTCGTCATTGGATTGAAATGTCAGTTTTTGTACAACTGTGACAGCTAGCTGTTTCCGATACCAATTGTCAGTCCATACAAAATGAACGCGATTGTGATTCCGACCGACTTAGACCACTGGACACTCACGATGTGTAGATATAGACATAGTAGAAAAACCTTTCCCACGGGCCAGGCAAAATCAATCTTATGACTACGTCATAAAAATTTTGACAGGGGAAAGCTTTTCTCACTTTAACTATAAATAGTACTTAGGCAATTTCTTTTTCAATTAGGTACCCAAGGCCATATAGAGTCAATTCTGGGTTCAAAGTTGAATAAAAGTAACTAATAGCGCAATAGAGACAGGATGACCATCATATTGACGAGCCGTAGGTATGATTTCTAAATTGAATAGTTCCATCAAACGAACATTACAGGCCACTATTATGTTTAGGCAGGCATTTAACAACTTAGCATGTATATTTAGTTAATAATGCGTTGTTTAATAAGCAATGATGCAAGTGGACGCGTCTGCAAAAACAATCGGCCTGAATACTTGCACGCGGCACGTGATCTATGTCGTGACATGAACAAAACACTTTATTAAGTTTTTTTGGTTCGTTAATAAAATTTAAAATTAATTAATTCGAAAAATTATAGCAGACGCTGCTTTAGTTGCTTGTGGTTAGGGTCCGCGTACCGGAAGACGAAGTGTTGGTAAGCGTCCCGCAAGGATGATCTGATAAAGATCTGCGGGTAGCAGAAGTTCGATCGTCGTGGGGATCCTTGGGGAAGGCATAGGCCTTCCCCAAGGTTCTCAAGGACATAGATTCAGCAGTGGGGGTGACTTACGACTGATATGATGATGATGATGTTATGGTCGCGAGAAACTGTGAAGCCCAACGCTATGTCAAATTGGACCATTTAACTGCAAACCAACGACAGAAAATACGAATTTCAGAGAAATAGCACCACCGCTCTAATTTACTATTTATGTCACATTTTCTACACATACTAACCCACCCTACCCATCTAACTATATGTAGAAATCACACAGCATTAATACTTCCACCAAAATTTTCCACTTGATTGCTTGAGCGATTTAGCAGAAGGAAACAGTTAGTATGCGCATCCACTGCCCCCCTTGCGTTTAATGAAGACGTTGTTGTATCCATAATTTTACTTGCTGCTAGTTAACCCAATCGTAAACGGTAACGATTTAATAGCGAACTCGTAACCGTTAAACGGTCGATCAGATTTACCAATGAAATAATTATAAAGGTGAATGTTCAAATTGGTTAGTCTGACATTAAGGAATACTTTTTTTAAGTCACGCAGAAATAAAACTTTCACCAAGTATTGATAGGACTATACAATATGTATAGTTAGATATGTTAAAATTGTCCCTGGCCGCTCATAGAGCAATTTCCATACAAATTTGCCCATTCTCCTTTGATATTAATATGCAACGAACTATCTACAGTGCGTGGCAAATGGCTGCTTATTTGATAAAGTAGCTGGCCTTATAATGTTATGTCCAAGTAAGTATATATAATTATGATACCTATTTCCATTATCTACAGTAACCTACAAGTACTGGACTAGAGCTCGGTTGTTTTTCCCCGAACAATATAAGACTCGATGCGGTTGTTGTCAAGCTGTCAATCAATGAATTTTAGTATAAAGAATAACATTTTCCTTAGAAAACGTTGTTTTTCATCATTCAGTTCAAATATTTGTTGCGTACCACTCCCTTCCCCGTGGTAGAAGCTTGTTAATCGACAAGCCATTAATTCTCGTGAAGTTGGCAGACCATATCTTCCCTTGTTCTACACCCTAACATGGTGGATGACCTTTGATGCTTCGGCTGTGCGTAGGCAACATCTTTGACAGTTCATAAGCGACTTATCCTCTCATAATACCTCTTCATCGTGATAAAGAACAGATATTCCCCTATTTCATACCCACCTTCTCCACTTTCAGACATGGAGGACGAATGCTACCCCACAATTCCCGCCAGCGCGTGGAGCCGGCGGCGCTCGAGCGACTCTCTGCCCGAGGTGAAGGCCGAGCCGAAGTCGGAGCCCGACTCGCCCGCCTCCTCCTGCCCCCCCTCGCCCACCCCCGGCACGCCTATCACACACCTCGACTACGTTATTGACCACACAGTAAGTACATTATGAACTAGAACCAATGACTTAACAGTAGTAGGTACATACGTATGTTTTCACGCTGGTTTCTCCGGCTAAGCCGCGTGTTTATTGTTGATGCGTTGACGATCCCTATCGCACAAATCAGTGATTCCCAACACCAGGGGTTCGCTAACGTATTCCAGAGGGTCTGCGGTGAGAATAAAAATGGAACGTTAATGACGAAAGCATGGTGCTCTCAGCGCTGTCCGGCGTGGAAACAAAAGTAAAGAAAAGCTGGGAAACATCATCGCCTTCTACCGCTATTTTGTATCATCTGGGAGAAAGGGTGGCGAATGCGATGGCAATTGTAAGCGCGTTAGACAAAAACAATACCTGCTCTTTTTTTTGGGCAGTCGTGTAAAAAGCCTACAGGTTGCACATAAAAGAAACGTATGTCACACAGCTATCTCCACAGGTACCACACTAACTTTATTTGAAACTTAAGTCCTGTAACGCGTATGATACTTACTCTAATTTGAAAGAACAAGCTGCGGTCGGCCCGTATTTCCAGATTTTTTAGATCACTGCAATCACGTTTCGTAAAGCACTCGAAATCCGATGCTGTGAAGCTTGGTCGAATAAAAAACCCAATTTACTGTCTATGTGAAGTAACTGTATACGCAAATACTTATTTCATGCCGAATACGTCCGTGCTAGATGAATAGCCAGACGTTGCCATAATTAATCGGTTTCCGTGTTACTAAGAGACCCTAAAACTACTTAAGGTCATTAGAGTTCAACTACCTCGCCAAGTCACTTAGCAACTTTCACCGAAACTCAAGATTTTTAAGTTGCAACTTTTTTATACAAGTCAGTAATTATCCAAGGCACTGCAGGTTCTCAGAAATGTTCAGGCGAATCGAGAGCAGATCGTTATCTCTGTATTGGGAGCACATTACAAGCTGTAACCCTTTCTGGTTTACACAGGGCAAGGAATTTGGATGGCCGGCTTCTTAAGTTGCTCTTGCACTTTGCACAAAATACATACGGCAGCCAGTAGGTATGCTCAGTCGAAGATAAACTAAACTGACCATTTAAGACGGCCTTGATAGAAATGATCAGTTTTATAGAAAAGGATCTATGCATATTGGTGTATCCATTTCTAGTAACCACACCTAGATAATTTATCTTGATTCCGTTTTTAATGATGTTCGATCATACCTTGCCTACGGTAAGAAATGAAAATACAGTTAAGGGACTTCTGGTCTTATTCCTACAATATTCATGAAGACGATTAAGAGTTAGCAAGTTCTGGGAAATACTAATTTAGGAGCCGAAGTTAGTTTTGGATCCCTTCCGCGTCTCTCTTAACTTTTTAAAGAGGTTGATGAATTCTCTTAATCTTCGCGCTTTTATAATTTTCTTACTAAAGAGTGACATTTCAAATTGGATTTGAATTCAGTTTCAATTTTGAAAAACAAATCTCATCTTGGTGATGAGGAAGCTTTACGAACAAGTAAAAACTACATAGGTACCTACTACATGTTTTAAAGTTTTACTCTTTAGTACCGGAATTATATTTCTGAACAAAAAATCATAGAGAATACATTCATTTAAACGATGCAAACACTGTTTGCCGAACTTTGCCATTTCATTTAGAAATATCAAGTCATCCTTACCATGTAACGTTCCAGACGGGAACCATCCACATGCCACAAGCCGTGTTGCAGAAAGTGGGCGCCGCCGGGGTGCCGCAGCTGCTGCTGAGCGCCGCGCCCCGGCTCGCCACCACGCTCACCTCCAACAAACTCTCCATCAAGGTCACCTCCAGCTCGGGGTCTGGTACGTACCATAAAATATCACTTTTTAGGGTTCCGTACCTCAAAAGGAAAAAACGGAACCCTTATAGGATCACTTTGTTGTCCGTCTGACTGTCTGTCAAGACCCTTTTTCTCTGGAACGCGTGGAGGTAGCATGCTTAAATTAATATCAAATAATTAAGTCTGTGGTCCCTTGAAGCTGTGAAAAAATCAACCTTTTAAGTCAACGCAATCAAAAGATACAATAATTGCAAAGGCTATTTCCGTACAAATTGCCGAAATTCAAAAACCTAAAGGGTACTTCCAGTTGTCCTAGAAACTTAAATTTGGTATGAAGGTAGCTCTTATAGCACAACCACTCATAAAAGTCTCAAAATCTTAAATTTTTATGTCCGTCTGTAGATTTTGCAGACCAATATAAGTTGACCCCACACTGCGTACATTTTGCTTAGGAGCAGGGCTCTGCTAACACTGGATTTCTTAAAACACTGGGGAAAAGCGTTAAAATCTTTCTACGGAACCCTCGTGCGCGAGTCCGACTCGCACCTGGGCGGTTTTTTTTTTATTAGAAAAACTCACCAACGATCGACCCCTATTTTATACCACACCTGGTAGAAAATGCATTAGACGCGGCCCAACAGCTGATCGCTAACGTCACCCATATAGATATTTTCGACTACCGATGAGGTCCGAGGATTTTATTTATCGAGAAGCAAAGTTCTTAATAACTGGCATACCCGATGTACCTTTTCATATAAAGCAAGACTTAATTGAAAGCAGATGTTGTTGATCTTGACTCTGAAGCTGTCATCGTATCCAGTGCATTTTCTGTTCAATAGTAATAGATATCAAACGAACTAAAACCCCGAATGTAACTGCAGACTGATTTATCTCTGAGGGTCGAGCACGACTTTACGAATGCTGCGTAACTTAAAATCGAATACCTAGTAAACGTTGTCGAGTTTGTTCGTCGTTTATAACAGCGCCCGCCCGTGAGCGTATTTGGAACTAAAATTTAGTATGAGGTTTCTCGATCTCGATACGATAACCATAACGTTACGCAGCATTCGTAAAGTCGTGCTCTACCCTCTGCAGTTTGTGTTCAAAAACAAGGTGTGCGACATTTCCTAACACTACATACCACGTTACAGGCTTCAACCTCCCTCCCACGCCCCCGTCGTCCCTATCGTCATCAGACAGCGAGGGCGCCCTGTCACCGGCGCACGAGGCCGCCGCGCCGCAGCCGGCGCCCGCGCCGCCGCGACGCAACCACCTGTACGTGTCGCACCATTCGCGGCAGCCCATCAATACGCCGCTCATCAGCAGCCAGCCGGTGAGATACCATGACTCCTAAGATATGGACTTTCAAGCCATAGTAAATGACTCTAGCGTCTGCACATGGTGACCGCTGATCACCCGCGTCAATCTATCAACACTCAAGTCATCTATAGACAGCAAGCCGGTGAGACGTCCTAGTAACTTGGATTTTCCTATACTGATACGTTTTCTGTGAAACTGGAACAGTAAAACTTTTTTCAAATTTCAGAAAGGTTCCACGGGCCAGCTGATGCTAACAGATGAAGAGAAACGCACATTACTGGCCGAAGGTTACCCCGTACCGACGCGCTTACCTCTCACGAAGGCCGAAGAGAAATCCCTCAAGAAAATCAGAAGGAAAATCAAGAACAAGGTAACAACGATTAGCGTGTCCTTGTACCTAACGTAATGGGTCGTTAGAACTGAGTAACAATTGATGCTTTGTTTTGTAGATATCGGCACAAGAAAGCAGACGTAAAAAGAAAGAATACATGGATCAGCTAGAGAGGAAAGTAGAAATACTCGTCTCGGAGAACTCTGACTACAGAAAGAGGGTAGAAACTTTGGAGCAGAAGAATGCGGGGCTTCAGAGTCAACTAGCGGCCTTGCAGGCGCTTGTGACGCGAGGTGCGCGCAAGTGACGTCGCAAGGCCCACCTGTGACGTCACACCCTACACTTTCGGGCCCCGAGAGCGGCCGTAGCCTGCTGAACTCGTCGCTGCGGCACAGAGAACGGGCAACCAGCGGACGTCACTACCTCGGAGCGGTGACAACTGTCGTTTGAAAATATAGCAATTAGCGATTTCGTGTCACACGATTCATGCTCATTTTTATTTCGCATTCAAGACGCAAATTATTCAAATTTACGTAAAATAATTTCACTTTCATGTAGTCATTATGTATTACATTTTCCATTTACTTTCGTTTTACCTGTATGAAACGTGAAGTAATCAAAAGACAATTGTCATCTAGCGAGGATTGAGATGTATCTTTGGGCACATGCCGGGTCGCAGCCGTTGCCACTGACCTACACTTCAGTCAAGTTTAATATGTACACAGTTTGTGACTTTGTTGTTTTAACCTCTTTGTTTAAGCGAAGAGAAGGTACTTGAATGTGTACTTCTTTGGCCGTTTTCCGTGGCAATGCTGCGGCCCGGTGCAGTCGCACCCCTCGCCGGTGGTGGGGCCATGAGATTGTGCCCACAACTCGCGACGTCCTGTCCAAATCATGACAAGTGGCTGCCCCCTTTCGGGCGCAGGTATATTTTTATCAATGTATATTTTGGAACTATTTACATGTACGAGGAGGTATACTAAAGGGAAGAACTGTTAGCGTTTCAATGGTTGCTCACTATATTTTAGTAATAAGTTTTGTGGTGCTGGATTTGTTATTCCCGCGTTTAGGTGTATACTGCCGAGTGCCACACTAGATATTTATTTTTACAACTGCACCGTTCTCGACGAGAATGCCCAGGCGAAGTCGCGATGACAGGGAAAGTACTGGGGTCCTTAGTATGTGTCGATAGTTTGAAATCTCGTAATATATTTTAATAATGCTGTAAAAGCGTTGTATAACATAAGTCTTAATTTGTGTGTTTTCATCATTATGTGAAATTAGGTTAAGAGTTTTAATCGTTACCCAAAGCATACGTTTTATTAGTATGTCGCTGTGCCTACGAGCAGGTCGACTCGCCTTTCATAATAATTTCTTGAGCACCTCGTTGTGACATTGGCCTAAATTTACATCGATGGAAATCATTTCGTGAATGATTAGTTTGTTCGAGCGAAGCAGTAGGCACGCGAGCGAGCGCGCTGGGACGACTCGAGCGAAGTGGCTCGAGAGGCTCACGGACTCGAGTCTCGGGGACTCGAGTCTCGACGACTCCTGAGCTCGGGGGACTCGCACAGCCGCGGCTCGCAGCGATCTTCGGGAATCCTGGTAGCATAATATGTAAGGCGAAGGTACAACGGTCACTTATACCTGCGTCTTACCATTAAAATTGAATTCCATGAATTTGCATTTATAGCGAGAAATGTTACGTTCTAGAGATTTTATCTTTATTTAAGATATCATTAGATATATTTGTGTATCTACTAAAGGACCTATTAAGCCGATTCGTACGATGAGTGTATTCGGTAATGTCTAGTCTCTCGTAGAAACAGTAACCGGGCCCAGGGGCCTCGTAGTGTAGCTGCATTCATCTCAGTAACTGCGCTCTGTGGATCGACAAGTACAAACGACTGGCATACCTTCTTTGACGAAACTTGACTAACACTCAGTCCTAGATAAATGAAGTGTGCTTGTGACTAGCTCTCGGTTACGAACAGTATTGTAATGTAATGAGGCAGCCGCGAAGCCTGTCCGACGGCACACGCGTGCCGGTAACATTCTCAACTACTATACATTCCATTTTCTTTAGTAATATGAGTGACTTAAAGTGAGCTCCAGTACTTATTAATAATAGATTAACCTTACGAAATAACAAAATGTAGGTATCAACTTGCTGTACAAATGTTTACCTGATCGAACTGTTAATTATGTCTACGTGTTATGTCTATATAACTCCGCTTCACTAGCCTAATTCTATAGCTATTTCTAATTAGACGCGTCGTCTCCGGTTAGAAGCCGTAAGGCGGGGTGACTTTGAATTACAGGGATATCTTTTCATATCTATGCACAACTTTTATAGTTTCAATATTATGTTCTTATTCTCTATGTTCTTAAGTTTTCTAACCGTTCCCACAAAAACTTATCAGAGGAACAACTCAAGTATATACAATTCTAAAACTAATATAAAAGTATATTTCAAAGTCACCCCGCGGTACGTGACCGTCGTTTCGTATTAGTATGTTACTGTGTGCAATTACAACGTTCTGTTGTACATGTTTGAAGTTCTTCCTATCTAGAGTTTTAAGCAAATGTTATATTTATAAATTGTGCTAAATTAATATATCAACTTATATTGTCCCCAACTCATCATGGATCGCGTTATTGAAAGGATGAAGATATATTTTAAGAGATTTTTTCTAATGAATTTTTAGAAGTATATACGTTATACAGTTTTACTTGTCTCTATTGCTGTACGAGATCTCTATCGCACTACGGAACTGCGAGCGTGCCTGCCTGTCAGCTGCTGACTTTACCAATATGAATAAGTGTGCAAGGTAGTACCTGTAGTGAATGACGATTTCGGAAAGTATCCTTAGAGAATAAAATACTATATTTAAATAAATAAAGTATTTAAGTAACTTGTAAAATATATAATTCCTAATATGGCATTTACCGTCTACAAAGGAGTGATGTATTTGAAAACGACTTATATAAATTAACTAAAGTAGTTGATATTTAAGTTATGGAATTAAATATTTTAATGTGGGCCGGGCGGGAGCGTAGCCCGGCGCTGATGTATATGAAATGCCAAACATACATACTTTTACATGTTAGTATGCGAGGGTTGCACACCGCTGAATAACAATCAGTATGGTCCATTCGAAGTTAACCAACCAGAAGGAAGAGTTCTGTGCTTGACACAGAAGAGAAAAGTATTTTTGTAAATTTTGTGCAATTGGCTGGTACCGGATGGATGATACCTGTGCGGGGTAGAGCCCTAGCCCGCACTGCATTGTTATTCTTATAATAAAGTGTAATTTTATTGATAGTTTTATTGTTAAAACTATTTACTGTTACCTTGAGTCATCATTTTGTTGAATCGTTTGTTTTATTATTATTTTTCAATGACATTGCGGATTTTACTGTCACCCTTGAGATAAATAAAGCGTCAAAATATTGTACACCAGTGTTATTATTACCCGTATCCCACAATTAAATTTATTCTGCTGGATGGTTGTCAGACAGACTAACGAAAATTTTTAAGACTACTTTTATTTATAGATTTATAGATAGAAGATAAAAGCAAAACATGTATGGTTAACTAACTTTATTTATTTTGGCGATCTTACAAAAAGTAGTCGTTTAAAACGTAAGTATTCAATTTACAGGTTCTTAAGTATAGACTAGACAATGTTTTTAATCTAGCGAGCATCAAATACCTACGTAGCAGAGTTAAACAGTAGGTAGTAAGTTTCACAGCAAGTAATCGTTCAAATCATAGAGCAAAATTATTGGATACGTCACTGTTCTAAATCTAATAATCAGTCTTTATATCTACGTTTAAAAACTAAACAATAAGAGCTGGACAACTAACCATCTCCCGTTTCCATTATATCGGATAGGCAGTTCCAAATTGTCATGTAGCGTTTTTTGATACAAGTCAAACCAAACCTACTTTTTCAACTAACAAAAGTACAGTTCCTGTCTCAATTTTTCACTCTCACAATCTTGCATCTCGTTTTATTAGTCGAGCACATCTTGCGAATAGACACACCTTTTAAGTGAATGGCACAATGCAAATAGCTGGCAAAAAACAGTAAAAAATACCTACCTACTAAAGGAGCTGATCTTTTTCGATACAATGGAAACCAGAGGTGTAAGAGATAAGTTCACAATTCAGAAAAGGACGGCAACACTTATAGCGTAATAAATACCTTCTTCTTTGCCATAATATGCGCTATGATAACCCAAAGAGCTGTTCCCCAAAGAGCCTCAATGAGTCGTACAGCATGGGTTTCCATATTAGGGACTTTCCAATGAAAAGGGAACATGTTGGAGCACAGTGAATGTCCTACGTAGAGCGCGATCGCGTTGAGCCCTGGGGCTCTAAAGGGTCCGCCGCCCCAGAGACGCCATGCGTCGGTTAACACATAGCAGACGCTAAGCAGGACCAGGCAGAACGCTGACGTCACGAGAACGAATGACATTGACCTGCGAAAAAACAAAACAAAACTATCATGCCGATTAATTTTGCAATTTCTGCAAAGGAAACCAACTTTTTCTACAAGACGCGTGAGAAATATGCGGACTTTTTTTTTGCTTTCATGGTCTGCAATCGGTCTAGGTGCAGGAATTAGGTACTCAAAATCGACCAAGATTTCGTAATTGGCACGACAGCGACATAGCGGGTCGCCCTTCGGATGCGTTTCCATTTCAGTTTGGGCAAAAATTCTTTCATATGTCGGGATGTGCGGCTGTAGGTACCTAGTCCTCTACATGTCGCATTCCTCAATGTTCAATGTGGTCTACAGCTAACAGAGTCACCAGTAATACCTACCACAGGTTTTTGTTGATGGGCAACACTCCATGTTCGCGGGAGAAGCCAGCCAGCAGGGCTCCAGCCAAGGCGAACACCAGAGCCCAGGCCAACCAGCGCGAGACGCGCGCCTTGTGCGAGCGCTGCAGCAGCACCGTCGCGCCCGCCTGCACGCCCAGCAGCGCGTGCGCGGCCGACGTCAGACATCCTGGGGATAGTCACATTATTTTGATCGTTTTCACGTCATACGTAACAACTGCCAATCGCGTAACAAATGTAAGCAGGCCGACTACGAAGAGAGACTAGGTATACTTAGGTAAGCATAACTATTTTTGGATCGTCATGTCAGTCATGTCAGCCGAGAGACGTCCACTGCTGGCCATGGGGCGGCTCCCAAGGCTCTCCAATCAGACCGGTCTTGTGCTTTCCGCATCCACCGGGGTCCCGCGATCTTTACCAGGTCGTCGCTCCATCTTGTTAGTGGCCTACCGACAGCTAGTCTCCAATGCGTTTGGTATTGATCAAAATTCTTGACAGCATCCCAAAGAACAGGCTCCCTTGACTTGACTCCCTTCCCTACTACTATCTACCACAGTTCTACTACTATGGATTTTTATCGTAGTAGGAGCGCCGCATTAATACTTTGCCGGCGGTAAGCCAGACACAATAGAATTTCCATTGATATATTAATATTATAACAGTTTATAGCCGCTTGCCGCCGTCGAACGTGTTAAGCGACAAACGAGTATTCGATAGCCACGTAGCGTTTGAGACAAACTTCAAAGCCATACTGCTTAAATGCGAATAAGATTTTGTTGTTTGTACAACTTCACCCTTGTGGCTTTTAAAACATGAAGTGTAGGAACGTGTGTAGTCACCAAGTAGCCCTTCGGGATCGGTCTTCGGCCCACCGTAGACCTCTCCTCTTGCAGCCCACTGGAAGAGATGCGAGGACCCGAGTATAAGCCGGTCGATGTAGCCGGCAGCCCCGCCGCCGCACTCCGGCGCAGCCCAGTCGTCGTGCTTGCCGCCAGGGCCGAGATAACCTCTGAAAATATGACTTTTCATATACCGGACCGTCAGATCCATCACATTTCGTTCTCAATCATCTCATTCAATCAACCGAATCAGCCCATATCCACCCAGCACCCACTTCTGGGTAAAGGCTTATTAATTTTAAATATCTTATTATCCCTACTTAATAACCTGACCAACTCAGAAAAGTCGGAAAACCCCGATATTTTTACTTCAAGGTTCAGTATTTAAAAAACAGCTGAACCGGTTTTGAATAAACTTACATAAGAACTGTTACTATTGAATTAGCTTTCGATTAAAAAGCCACGTCGAAATCGGTCCATCCGTTTATAAGCTACGATGCCACAGATAGAAACACAGATACTCGTCAAACGTATAACACCCCTCTTTTGGGTAGGTAAGGGGGTTAAAAACAGAATCCTTCTTTCTGACGATTGTCGGAAATAAAAATGCTTTTGATTCAGTGATATGTCATTATCTTCGTCACTCGCTTCTCTAGCAGCCGACGACTTATCAGTGGTCTGGAATGCATATCTGACAATTTACGGGTTTAACGGGTATTTACATTTTGTTAAGCATCTAGTAACAACCATTCGTCACTGTGCAATAAGTGAAATGATATCGAAATATTGTTAGGGCTCCGAACCAAAATGGTTAAAAGGAACCCTTTATGGTGTGACTCGGTCCTTCTGCCTATCCATCACAGCTATGGTTATCTCAGGAAATACTAATGCTGATGCTAATGAATATTTTTAGATAGGTAATACTTACCCTTAGGTAATAGGTACTCACCTATTATCAAATAGAAAATAATTAAAAATTATAATACCTATTGAGGTATTTTGATTGCAACAAAGACTGAAAGGGGGTCTTCAAATTTCAAAGTGGGATTACTAGATCAAGTGGGGTCTCATAAATGTGCAAGTCGTCTGTTAATACATTCTTTTTTATCTTTATTTATTTTTTATTTTGGTTCATTGAGAATTAAAAAAAAACACAGTCGCGCCCCCTTACCTCCTAGGCTTGTAGAGAGAAAACACTCTTTTTTTATAAGCAGCATATACGTGATAGGAACACCAAGACCGCGTGGGGAGGCGATTTATATTGTAGCATATGGACTGTGGTGCATTTTGTGACTCATTTGATATTTAGGTGGCCGCAGATTGGTAGCCAGTATAGGTCCAGTGAAAAAAGCTTTTCCATGGTTCAGGCAAAAATCAATCTTATGTCAATGCCATAAACAGACATGTAAAAACATTTCTCAATTCAACTCTAACAGTAGGTCTTTATTTAAACTGTATGGCACTCACGCCGGGCAGTCAGGGTGGTGGACCACGAAGGTGACGCCGGTGTGGACGGCGACCAGCGCCCCGGCCAGCGCCCAACACCAGGCGCACGAAATCACGTCCTTCAGCGCCTGCCCGCACGCTCCCTGCACCAAGCATACAAGGCTATCTAAAGATTGAGCTCAGAACTTTTTGACGGCCAAATAGCTTAATGGTTAGAGACCCTGACTATGTAGCTTGAGGTCCCAGATTCGAACAGATGTCGGGGCAGATGTTTACTGTATGATGAATACGTGTTTGCGCTCGGGTCTTGGAAGTTTAATATATATTATATATTAAACTTCCAAGACACGTAATACATAAATATACATAAACGTATTATGTATATGCATATTTATGTATTTATCTATATGAGTATGTTTATCCGTTGTCTAGTACCCATAGTACAGGCTTTGCCTAGTTTGGGTCTAGCTCACTTGGTGTCAATTGTCTCATGATATTTATGAACCTTAGAACATCAGAATACAAAACAAACTATCCACACGTCGCGCACTGTGTTCGAAAAGCATAAGTAGGTACTAAATATCCTGTTTTTTAGAAGCCCAAGGGCAAAAAGACGGCATAATACTAGTATTAATTAATGTTCCCATTCGTATGCGCTACCGTGCACAGGGGACTGCACGAAATTACACTATTTCAGTATAGTATTGTTTGGTATTGGTGGAAGTAATCTAGATAGATAGGAGACCATGTAAATAGTTACTGAGATAATGAGTAGTTGTTGAAAATACCGTATAGTTTGTAAATCGCTGGGCCCTTTTTCAGTGTAGATAATAAAGAGATTCGAAATGGTTTAGTAATTTACCTACTTAACAACGATTCTAAGAGCATTATTCGAAAACAAAGCGGTGTTAAAGCGTTAACTAAACAATAAACTATAGACTCTAAACAAGAGCACAGAGAAACAGTATTTAGCAAAAAGCAACACCATAACCCGGACCCAGAAGAGAAAAAATTTCGATCAAACCTCATTTACCCTGGGAGGCGTGAAGTACTTAGGCGCAGTGAGGGCGTAGAACCCTGCTGCTACGAAGTAAGACACGGCGAGCCGCTGCAGCACCCCGAAGATGCGGATCTTGCCCAACATGTTGTCGCCGTAGACCGTGTTCAGTGCCACGCCCAGCAGGAACATCAGGAGCGACCGCTGGAAGGAGAAAAGACGTTGATTTACGTGGAAGTTGAGGTGTGTGGGCACTGCATTATGGCTGTCTTGCACGTGTGCTCACGAATCATGTAATTGGAATCGTAGCACGGGCTATTTTCCGCAACTCGACGACTAGTTTGCGCCTATTTTGCGTGAAGATCACGAATCATGGACAGAAAAGTAATTGGTAAATAATAAAAACGGTGTTATGACGATCAATTTAACACACAAAATTACGACAGTTTTACTCTGGTAACATTAACAATAACGAGGTCCATGTAAAAAATACAACCGTAAGCCATCCAATATTGTGTGTTATCCTTCTCTACCCAGCATAGACGAAGCACTCAGTTTCATACTAATTTAGGCTTAAATTTTATCGATTAAGGTTTGGTTTTCTCGAATTTCGAACAGTTCATATGAATTTGCCGTTCAAGGTTAATGCTGTTTTTAATGTGGTTTATTACAAGTAAGTAAGTTTAACCATGAATACGAATATACCAATTTACTAATTACCAATACCAATTATAGGCACCTAAATGAACAGTACCTATACAATGCAAAGTCCGATCATTAAGCACAAATCGGTGACCTAGTCACCACAGCGAGACAATGATTCAATGCTACATACGTAGAGGTCGATTACGAATATATCTTTGCGGACCGTTACCTGCCTCAGTAACATGCACGGATAGTCAGATATCACGGCAGAGCTTGTCGAATAGACCCCATCGGTCTGCGGGGAACTAAACCAGGCCGCGTCCGCCTTCCGCAGGTCAGTAATGATCGAACGCTCAGATCCATAAAGAAATTATCGCCGTCACGATGCCTAACGATAACTTTTTTGCAAGACGCAAACGAGAAGAGAACAAACCATTCAATGGATGCTGTTTACTGCACACAATCAACGGCTCAAATAAATCAGAGTCGGTAGAGAGAGTTAGCGATCGCAATCGCCGCACGCGACGGAATTTCCAATGAAATATGTAGCAAAAACTAATGCGGTACAAATACGGGTGATATGTGTGAAAGATCACAGAATGATCAATAATACGGAAGTCATGTGACGCAACAAGTGCGAAAGTGAGCGGATCGCATGCTAAAATCTGGTTCGTGCATTAATTACTAGCGTATTCAAATATTACCATATCCATTTTGACAGTTGATATTATCTGTATTCGATAAGAAATAATACAGCTTTCGCACGCTAGTCATTCCATTGTATGTAGAAAGAGATATTACAACATTATCTTCGTAGTAAGCATTTCGTAATACTTGGCGGGCTCTAAAAGGTCATCGTGCCATCCGCTCCCTGCAACCTGAAGAACCGGTCAGTGAGTATGGGTAGCCTGTACAGAGCGTTTACATAAGACCACTCCCGGAAAGCTCATACTTTAAGAGCGGGTTCAGAGCTTTATCATTTTGCTGCACAATGACGAACAGTTTAAATTCAAAATTGCATCTAAAGTTATTTTCTAATTTAAGTTAATCGACTCTTTCTCGTTAATCTTCATCTTTCATCGAATGTATAAAAGTTTAGTGTTCCAGTTCTTAAATTGGTGATTCATTAAACATGACAAAAGACACAGTATATTTCGATATGATGAATATTAATGTTTTCTATCAGGTCGATATACGCATAATTGCTTAATAGAATAGAGCACAGAATTTTAAAACCTAGAATCTACGAGTATGTTACCTAAGAGAATGGCCATCGATTATTAGGTATATTATACATATAAATATAACAATTACATCAGAATATACTTTGAAACTAATCATTTACCTGGTTGTTTCATAGCTCAGCTCATCGCATTAACTAAAATACAGTATGTGACATATCTTATCAGTATAATTTATGACCATTAGCACAACATCAAATGTTCAGTTATGATCATAATAAATTTGCTCTTCTAATTTTCATATGCCACTATAAACAAAATGACGACGACAACGACATTCATCAGATAGAGTCGAGCTCACACATTTAACTTTGAGCCTCTTGGACGCTTCTTGTAACAAAATTTCAATAATATTCAGTTATTCTCATTATTTACATCTCAAACTTACCCTGACAACATGCACGAAGATCTTCCACCGCGGCACGCCTTTAGCGAAGGCCCCTTTCACCGACAATGGTATGCAGACACCCATAATCCACAGGAAAGAAGGGAAGACCAGGTCACCGACAGTCAGGCCATTCCACGTCGCGTGCTCCAGCCACCAGTAGCCGCCGGCGCCGTCGTTCACGAATATCATGAATACGATCGCCATTCTACAACAATAACCTTTTCATCACACTTGCTCGTAAAGCGTCGTATTGTACGCAGGCATACTGAAGGACAACGGCCTAAATTATTCCTACGGGAGTAATAGGTAATTTGTAATTTTCCCAAGGGAGTAATGAGTTTAGTTTTAAAAAATATGGTGTTCACTCGTAGGTAAGTAGGTACAATATGTCATTCCACACTAAGGAGGTTTTAAATCAAACATGGCTTTTAACGTTTTCTACAAATAAGTATTACTTAATTTAAACGTTATTATTGTGTTTTAAAAGTATTTGAGTTTACTTTGCAATTATTTCAGTGAATTTTATTTTGAAAACGATAAAAACTGGCTGTATGGATGGGCTTTCGTCTTTCCAGTTTCTAAACGCGTTTTTTATCATTATCTGTGGAAGTACTGGAAGTCTGAAGTCTCCATTGAAAGAAGTTGACAATCTCAAAACTATTATTTGTTGCCGACTGCTGAGTTTATATTTATAATCGTCTAATATTTACGGAGGTACTGCCTGTACTTAGTAAAATATGTCTTCTGTATGTGAACACCAAACTTTTAATAAATAGATTTTTTGCCTTTCGTTGTATGTATTTATTTCCTCGCAAATGTGGTGAAAAACATTGTGTGTATCACGGGCAGTAAGGGTATTACAAACTCAAGTCATGAAAAGCCCTCCGCCTTCGGCGTCGGCCTTCTAATAGACTTTCGTTAGTAATACCCTTCTTACCGCCCTTCATGCACAATGTACTATTGTAATATTGTAGTAGGTAATACCGTTTTTTTAATGGTTTTAAATAGGGACCTGAGATTTTCCAGTTAGCTCGTGTTTCCATGTCTTCACAAACAACACGTCTGTTTGAAGTGAAAGTTTACAAATAAGATCTATGCGGTTGAATTCAGGTTTTAATTGCCGTTTATATAAAATACACGCATCCATATTGTATATTCTTGGCATCCAGATGCCTAGTATCAAACCAATACAGCCTTTATTGGGCAGTTAATTTAGAAACTAAATAAGGAATTCGGTAATAGCAAAACAACAAGTCATAAATCACTGCAATTATAATTGTTTTCGTAACGCACAATCATAGAAAACAAAATTTTGGCAGGCAAACTCACAGGGCCGGTACCCTAGTTGAATTAGATGAAATTTCACCAAAGTCAGGAAATAATTCTAAGAACTGATAAAAACACTTTTGATCGATTTGTATGAATTAAAAATCGAACCTAATACACCCATTAATAAATTTGCACCCCCGGAATGGGGTGAAATTGGGTGAAAACAATGCAATTGAAATAACTATCGAGAGAAAAAAGGTGTACTCGGTGTAATTTGGCATACGTTTTAGTACATCTTAATCTACATTTGCACGCTTTATTTAGTTTAATCCAACCTACGGAACATACAAAAAAAAAATAGTACAACTAAAAATTTTCTTTTGGGCTTTGCGGCTCCGGGGAAAATACAGAACTAGGTGCAAATTGAGAAAATAATTAGAAAAATTATCTAAATGCAATAGCAAATTTGCACCGGGGTGCGATTCCCGGAAAGTAGTTTTATCGTAGTTTTCCATGTTTTACCATCTTTGTACTTCGGGGGAAATTTTGAAACTACTGAAAATCCTCACAATAGTATTTAATTAGTTTGTTTTACATTCGCACCCCATAAAAAATTGGCATTTTTATACGGAACACGCGTTTCTGTAATTTTGTAAATAATTATCATAGAGCAATATATCCACAGAAGCGGCAAGCGCGCGATTAAAACAGGCAAGCGAACGTTGAAGCGCCGACCACGCACAATTCTTGATGCATGATGTGAGCAAAAGTAGCGGGGATTGAAATCACGAAATCGACATTATTTTTTTTTTCAAATCAAATCAAAATCAAAAATATTTTTATTGGTAACAGCCTTTTAGATGCTACAGAAGGTTGGAACCTTCCATTAAGTACAAAATACCTGTGTTAGGAGATCCCGCTCTTCCGCAATTATTACATCAGATTATGTGTACAACCAATACTTAATCAAATTATTGATTAATTATACTAAATATGACTAAACAAAATAACAACAATATTTACTTTGATTATGGTATAAAATTGTGTGTGTGTGTGTGTGTGTGTGTGTGTATGTGTGAGTGTGTGTGTCTATGTGTGCAGTTTTGTGTATGTAATGTAATGAGTAATAAAAACTAAGTGTTATAATATTAGAGAAGCATTGCTTCAATTTCCTCATATCTTAGAGTTTCTGACCAATTTATATTAATATTATTAAATTAATACATTAATGTAATAAAGCAAACCTACTTGTAATTTTGTACTTAAGTGAATTTGAATTCTGTAAACGTTTTCAACCATAGTATAAAAAGTCTGTGGTGTTGAGTTATCCCTACTACTTTTGTTCGTGCCTCGAAAACAGAGCCCGTCAGTATACGTACCTAACGTAGAGGGGTGTTTTCTATGCTTAAATATTGTAAATACAAATCTACTTACACAATTTATATTTGGACGGCAGAAAGCGGAAATGTTGTAGGTATCTCGAAAAGTGGCCTAAATGACTTTTTAACCGGACTTCAAAAAAGGAGGAGGTTCTACGTTCCAGTGTATGTAGGTACGTCGATTACTCCGTCAATTATTGACCGATTTTCAAAATTCTTTTTTTATTCGAAAGGGTATACTCCTGAGGTGGTCCCATTGTCACCAAATCATGATCTGATAATGGGATCCTAGGGAAATCGAGGGCAACCCTCAAATTTTATAGGCACGTGTTACGTGTTTCATATATTTTCTAAGGCTATTCAAGTATTTGCGTCTGGTAGTCATCATCTCATGATGAGCTGATGATGGAAGGTACAAATCCTTAACGGTTAGGAATTGGAGGTAATTCTGAAAATGTTAAATCAACATGAAATTGTGGAATAAAAATCTTTTAACAAAAAAGTAAAACCGCCTCCAAAAAATCTTAGAAAAAAAACATGAAATAATCCTCTAAAGCCATGAGTTTTATGGCCTAGCTCTAGCAGAAATATGAAGTCGGTGCTTCATTCAAAGAATATTCCACTCGCACTGCACCGACTTCATATTTCTGCTAGAGCTAGGCCTTAAAACTCGTGGCTTTAAAGGATATTTCATGTTCTTTTTTCAAGGTTTTTCAAGGCGATTTCATTACTTAATTGATCAGAAAAACATCCCGCGTCGATTAGTCTAGGGTATGCCACGTCTTCCTACGACGAAAAAAATTAAAGGTACCTACACCATTTGGCTTTTTTGTAGTTCTTATACTGTTTAGATGACAAAATGCTGTAAATAGAGGAAAAAAAACGCAATTTTGTAATTAAAACAGATACATCAACACGCCCGTGTACAATGGTTGATTTTAAGGAGATACAGCATTTTTGACGTCCCTAAATTTAACGTTACTGGAGATACAACAATTCATTCAGAATTGGTGTATATTATAATCGAACAGTTACCACATTTCAAACGTTTGATCTGATAGCGAAAATCATAATATGATTTTACATATTAATTTTAAATATTATTTACGTCTTATGAATAGGGTATTGTTTTGTATACTGTGATAAATACATCACTCTGACCAGACGCGCCCCATTCTTCTAACCCCGCGTAGCGCATACGGCGTTCCGATTACGCGACAATAATGCGTGAGCGCCGATGTAAGTATATCAACTTTGGAAAACAATAAGGGCGTATCCTGTTAAAATGGGTTGTAACTAGACTAAATATAAGGCTATAATAATCAGCTTCTTTATCAACGTCGATTGGTTTGGGTCTCGTTGGTCTACGTTGACATGAAATCTAAAAAGCAGTCAGTATTTTGAACAGTGTGTATAATTTTTTTGGTCGTAACTGCCCTTAAAAAGACGAATTTAAACCTCTTAGAGATACGACGAATAGAAGTTTACATTTTCATAAAAAAAATAGTTACGTTTTTCCTTTTTATATGCACGATAGCTGTTACGCCCTTTTCAGGATGCATTTTTTTACTTTATTGCTTACGACATTCTCACTTTTCGTACTTTTAGGGTTCCGTACCTCAAAGAAAAAAAAAGGAACCCTTATAGGATCACTTTGTTGTCCGTCTGTCTGTCTGTCAAGACCCTTTTTCTCTGGAACGCGTGGAGGTCGCATGCTGAAATTAATATCAAATACTCAAGCCAGCGGTCCCTTAAAGCTGTGAAAAAATGAACCTTCTAAGTCAACGCAATCAAAAGATACAGTCATTAAAAAGGCTATTTCCATACAAATTGTCGAAATCCGAAAACATAAAGGGTACTTCCAGTTGTCCTAGAAACTTGAAATTTGGTAAGAAGGTAGCTCTTATAGCACAAAAACTCGGAAAGTCTCAAAATATTAAATTTTTATGTCTGTCTGAAGATTTAGCAGACCAATATAAGTTGACCCCACACTGCGTACATTTTGCTTAGGAGCAGGGCTCTGCTAACACTGGACTTCCTAAAACACTGGGGAAAAGCGTTGAAAAAATTCTACGGAACCCTCGTGCGCGAGTCCGACTCGCACTTGGCCGGTTTTTTTTTAAAGACAACGAATAACCTCTAAGGTACTGCAATTGTTTGGGTGACTGTAATCAATTCAAACCATGTTAAATCAATATTATTAGAATCATTATTTTGCATTACCTAGTTTTTTTTTTAATCTTTATTTGTTTAGGGGCTTTGTTCAGACATGAACATGTCAGCCCCGCAAAGGCACTACCTAGTTAAGACGAATCATAATAGGTCGCGTCATCTCTGGAACATTCCGGTTTTTTAATTAGGAAATTAATGCTTTGTAGGCAATTTAATACAGATTTGTATTTTATAGTTATGGTCCAAAAATCACGTTGATACGATTTATCGTTCCAAAATTATAATTTTTTCTCCGTATTTTTTACTGTTTTTTGACTCTAGTGTAAAGTTGGGTTTGCCCTTATTGTTTTCCGTCGTCGACATGTATAACTTGCGGACTTTTAAGTTGCCGTGAATGGTTGACGGGAATATACCCACTAAATAAAAACTGTTTTATTTACAACGAAAACGCTTAACAGCAAGTCATTTAAGTGTCGGATCTATCACTAAAAATTACACTATATCAAAATATAATAGTCATATGCTCTTGCTACATTAAGACCCTAGAATAAATCCATTTAATAATGTTGTTAGTGACACAACCGGCAAAGTCTTGTTTATTGAGTCCCGTCAAAAATGTTGTAAGTGACACTTCCGATAAATATCGATGAAGGAGTTCAAGTAAAATAGGATCATTTAACTTTTTAGCATCTTCTAATAGGAAATTGCTGAGTATTTAGATATTTATTTTAGAGTAGAGTAAAAATAATAACAATAACTAATACCGAATTTCATAATAAATTCTATGAATCGTAAATTTTATACACAATAAGGTATTTAATTGCTTCTCCTGAAACGTAGCTGTTTTACAGATCCGACTCTTTTAATAAGGACCGTCGATTTGCTCTTTCTCTATTATGTGGCAGAAGTGACTCTGATAGGTAAGGTCTAGAAGGCTAGGGTTAAACTTTAGATTAGAAAAAGTCGAACGATTTACTATTTCCGGCAAAAACCGATCACGCGTATAAAGTGTTAAGTCAAAATGATCAACATAGAAACGTCACCCCGTCCCGCGCTCCGCTTCTACCCCCCGCGGCCGCCTGGCGTTCGCGGCGTGTCCTTACATTTAGATAGAACTACTTCAACAAAGCTCCAGTTATTTTTTTCTTTTTTTTATTCAGTGCGAATGTAGTATCCATTGAATAACTGTAATTTCTTAATTTTCACGACTATCTTAATTTGCCCCGAATAACAATGTACAAAAGAATGAAAAATACATGTTCCATACTTTGCACTGGGGTGCAAAGTGAACTGAGTGTGTATAATGCTGTAAAAAACTTAATGTAAGTTTGCACCAACCGACTGAATTATCCTTGAGCCGCAATGTAAAAAAAATAATTTACTGAGGTTTCATACACCACACACCTTAATAATTAAGATATATTATGCAACAAAGGGCAACAAATACACGAGGCTAAACTTACGCCAAATAACTTTTAACATACTCCAATATTACGCCACTTTAAAGTTTATACCTAACATTTAAAGGTCTTCCGTACATAACAGAAACGGTGCAAACCGGGGGCAACCATCTAGTCGTTCCCTCTAATGATTCCCAAAAAAACCACGACTACACGACTTACTTCCGTACTTTTCACTAATTCGACTAGGGTATTTTTACTGTAGGTAGTTAGGCAACCGCTTCTTGCAACTGATTTAATTTTCATAGCAAATACTCGAAGCTGATGGTCAACTCAACCTTGACACCTTGTAGAAACGACAGAAAAAAAAAGTTTGATAGTTACCTACAGTGTAAAGCAGTTAACGGTCCTTGTGGACGTTGCCTGATAAAATGTTGCCATATCACCTTTCTTCTAAGGTGAATCACTTCATCAATTTCGTAATTGACTCGGAGCGGAGCGGAAACTTGCAGAATAATCAACCAATACCACATTACAAGGGGAGCGAGGCGAGACGTGGATCTTAACTCAACTAACGTGATTGGTTGAATCTGTTCGTCTCCGCTTCGCTCAACCTAAATAGAATGGCATTCTAATATTCTTAATCTTAATAATTGTTAATAGTCTTATTTATCTTACCCTCGGAAGGTGTCCAGCGCTCGTAGTCTCTGCTGTATGGCCAACTCTTTGTCTCCGTATCGCAGCTTGCCGGTCCGCCACACCCTCGACATGATCAGCCGCACCAGTCCGTACAACACCCATATTCCCAGCAGCACTCCAATGACCAGGAGAAGAGCTAGTAAACAAACGGTTATTATTAAGATGTGATTCCAAAATCAGTAACCGGAAACTAGGGACTTAAAAATAAGTATGCCTCACTCCAATGGGTTCGGGACAACATTGCCGCGTTTGGTGGCAACCCTTATAATGGGATGGCTTATTGGCTTCAGCGCCGATTCTGCTTCAGTTTCATTTCAACTGTATTCATCGAAAGTCAAGTTATTCAATAAAGTAATAGGTAGCAGAAAGTGGAATGCATGTTCTGTAGTGGGACTGTGATGCAGCATTGAAACTGGCTAATTATTTGGGCTTCCATACGACTGACGAGCACCAAGCTATGAAATTTTTGGCCACAACTCATCATAATCTAGTCACAGGCGTCTAGTCACTAGAATTTCTCCCATGCAACGAAAAATCTTTTAGTGATGTTGATATTTTTATAAGTAGTAAACCGACCGATTTATACATATTATACAAGAAAGATCAAAAACACCCCTATTTTGATCGGTAACACTAATTTAAAATATTTAGGTGACGTACAAAACTTACACGGCGAAGACTATTTCTCCAGAGACTTCTTCCGTTCAAGACGCAAGTATTTAATCTTGAGGGAGATCAGTTAGATACAACTCAGCAATCGTTAGACATTTTTACATAGGAGACAGGGTTATTACTGTAGATGTCAATGCTGTAGCAGAGAATTTGATTTCAGATTTTTTTTTCAAAGCCAATTTACGAGTAGGCATGTGTTTAGCTACGTCGGAGAGTCTAGTGCGGCTGGCGTGGGGCACTTACTTATACCTTATTTGTTCAACTTGCTACTAAAGTTCAAAAATAAACTACAATCCCAATTTTCTCACTTATTTCAAACAGTGATGCAAATGGTGACAAATCACAATAATGGCTAGGTGTTCCCAAAACATTATTACGTACCAAAGCTATTCATAATTTCAAGTATCCAAAGGAAATTCCTGAAGATTGCCCTGCACTTGATCAATTAACTATTTCTGTAGGTAAATGAGTAGTTAGATACTTATAACGTTTGATAATAAAATCCTAGAACCAATCGCGAACCGAGTACCTAATTAATGTTCCTACGGGTACCATGGCTGTGTCTTCGTTTTTTCAGAAATAGTTGACACCAGGTTAAACCTATTTGCAACTTCCACTTTTATCAGAAAAAATTAAGCCACATCCGATCATCTGTTACTTTTATCGATCTGCTAGCATCATCAAGATTAGTAAGTACTATCGAGGTACTTCAGTTTCAAGATATTGTATCCAATTCAAAACGTCTAAATATAATGGATTTATCTGTAGTGTACAACGGCAGTTGCATTACAAAAGTAGTGGAAGCTACTCGAAAGTTTTATTCTTATTTTCAACGAATGTTTCATAATGAATATCGTAATATTGTTAAATATTTTATTAATTGTGAGCGTTCAAAGTGCTGTACAGAGAGTAGACCCTTTAGTGATCCTCAGTCAAGGGCTCGTGAGGGGACAAAAGGGTACTGATGGCGACTATTCTGCGTTTTTGGGAATCCCTTATGCAAAAGTGAACGTAAATGACCCATTTGGGGTAAGTTGACTGACTGAATTTCATCATCATGATCAGAAATTTCTCTAAATTTGTTCAATGATGAACTTAAATTCATTTGATATTTTAAAGGCACCTCGGCCGGCTCCTGTTTTCGAAGAAGAAATATTCTACGCTTATAATAACTCGAGAAAGTGTCCTCAAACTGCATTTGGAGCATTTCCACAAGAATCCTCCGATGACGAATCTATCGACTGTCTCCAGTTAAGCGTCTACGTGCCATCTCAAGCAAGCTCCTACAGTCCTCTTCCCGTTCTTGTATGGATTCATGGAGGAGGTTTCATGGGAGGAAGTGCGAATAAATACGGCGCGCAGAACTTGGTCAAACATGGCGTAATCGTCGTAACAGTCAACTACCGTGTGGGACCATACGGATTCATGTGTCTCGATTTACCTGCTATACCAGGGAACCAAGGACTAAAAGACCAATACGAGGCACTGCGATGGGTCCGAAACAATATAGCTGCATTCGGTGGCAATCCTTATAATGTGACTCTTGCTGGCCAAAGCGCAGGCTCTGCTTCAGTTTTGCTACAAGTATATTCGTCTAAAGAAAAGTTATTCAACAAAGTGATAGCAGAGAGTGGAACACATCTGAGCCCCGACATGTTTACCAATCCAGATCTCAACGCAGCGGTAAAGCTGGCAAATCATTTAGGGTTTAACACTTCTGATGACCAGCAAGCCTTGGAATTTTTGTCTTCAAAACATCATAGTTTGGTCACGGGTGCTGTAGGTGAAGTCGGGTTGGACTTTAAACCGTGCAAAGAAAAATCTTTTAGTGGCGTTCAAAATTTCGTAGACAGTGAACCTTATGCTTTATCAAATGGAAGGAAAATCAGAAACACCCCGATTTTAATTGGTAACACCAATGCAGAATATTTGGGCGACAGCATAACAGTCATGCACGGCGAAGACTATTTCGAAAGCGACTTTTTTTACAGGAGATTACAAAACGCATTTAATCTTGACAAGGACCAGCTAGATAAAGCCTCAGAGATCGTCAGACACTTTTATATTGGAGATCAGCCCATTTCTACTGACGTTGCATTCGAGGCTGCATATTTTAACTCCGATTTTGTATTCAATCATCCCATTCAAAATACGATCACAAACTTGATTAGTGAGAATGCCAATCCTGTTTACGAGTATGTGTTTACCTACGTCGGTGACTCAAATGCAACTGGAGCATCTCACTCCGCAGAATTGAAGTACTTGTTTAACATGTCCGAGATTGGACAACGATCAGTGGACGAACAGGCAATGGTCGACACTATAACAACTTTGTGGACTAACTTTATTAAATACGGGTAAGAACTTACATGAATTAATTTGTACTTGGTACCTAAGTGCGACTTTTTTCTAAATGTTGGTGTTTTTTAGGAATCCCACTCCAAGCACCTCAGACTTGATTCCAGTCTCCTGGCCAGCAGTCACCACAAACGCGAGGCCCTACTTGAACATTGGTTCGGAATTAAAAATGGAGGATAGATTCGAAAAAGAAAGAATGGCGTTCTGGGACCTCTTTCACTCTATTTATGGAAAATACAGCAACCTTGTGAGAAATTGTGACTATGACTAAAAAGAGAAATTTATATATTTTTGTATGTAATTATAATTGATATACTAAGCGTACGTATTTTTCTGACATATTTGGGTTATCAAATTTGCAAATTTGTATTTCAATTAAAGTTGAAGCGGCACTCCTACTCCTATTTGGAAAATCCCAAAATTAACTTGAGTGTATTATACAAAAGACCACTCCCGGTCGTGGTTTACTGGTTAGCGATAGGTATTGTTAAATATTGGCAACCTTGGGAACTAATTCAAATACTGGAGCAGTGCGGTACTGGTACTTGTAACGTGTACGTCGAAATACCGTCAAAGGATTTATGAGCGTGTTCAGGAATATAAACCAGATTAGCAGTTAGATACGATCTATTGTCTAGAACGCATTTCTCAACGGACGCTTTAAGGTCGATCATTTGCATACGGTTACTCCATAGGAAGTGACGCCAACCAATTTTAAAGTTCACTCAGAAAGTGTAACGGTTGTTAAACATTAGAATGGGCCGTGTACCTGAATCAGTGGTCTTTTACATGATAATTTTATATAAATTCAATGAGCTATTTGGCGAATTAATTGATTTCTATTTTCGACACATCCAAACCAACTTATGAGTATTACTTATTTTAAAATTCTGAAGCTTATTATTATGTCGGACGAGCAACAAGTGTTTAGATATAATATCGTCTACTCTATAAGTATACATATAAGATCAGTACCTAAGTAGTACGGGCTAGACTCAACCGTAGATCTAGAACGGATGGCGCTCATCAACGACATCCTCACTCGAAGGATTGGGGCCAATACTAAGCAGCAGGAAAGGCATAATCTTTTTTTTGATGAAATTTAATGAATTTGTAGTATTTAGTGAATTGAAAGAGAAAGGTGAGACCTTTTCCAGTAGGTATTGGAACCCAACAAATAAAAAAACAATAATTAAAAGTTTTAAAATACTTGACTTATTTTATTAGTACCTACCTACCCATTTACTAAAACGAACCAAATTTAACTAAAACTATAGGTAACAAATCTGTCCCAAATCGAAAAATTACTACCATTCAATCTTTATTTACAAAGTCAACATTGTAGCGTAGCAGTATCTTTATAATAATTATGAACGCAGAGAGAATATCTCAAGTGCAATGGATAAATTTAGAAGCGGATATCACTTAAGATATCACGTACATTTTGAATATTTGAAGATACAAAGAATGCGAAAGCGACAGAGAGCGGTATGAGCGTAAGTATCTAAGTAAAATGGTTAAGACACACCAATAGAACAAGTTGAAATGAATAACATCAATAAAAGATGCATCTTAAGCTTAACCTGTATTCTACATAGTTGGCTCCGAAAGTGACTCTACAACAGTTGTCACGATGAATGCGACCAAAATAAGTGCACTACATACATACACATTATGTATGTGGCCTGTTGATAAAGCTTGTTTGCATCTCTACTCAGATTAAATATGGAGGAGCCTTATCTACTCACTAATAGGCAGCTTGCACAGTAGCCAGTTCTTTTTACCTGTTTGAAAATCGCCATTCAGATAAAAGCTGAAGGATCTGAGCTAAACAATATTACAACATAATAATGGTTAAGGTAAGTAATTCTTAATATACCTAATACTAAATGGATTCTTTTCCACCTGGTCAAGACATTTAAGCGAAAAAGCTGCATGAAGGAAGCGAGCAAAATTCTATTTCACTCTTACGCATAACGCATACGTGAAAGAATGTAATATGACTTGTTCTTTTCATACATCAACTTATTGCCTTTAAACATGTTTCTTGAATCCCTAGTCGGGATGTTGGTTGCGTATAGTATGTAGCGCGTAAAATCAGTAAGAAAAGCCGACAATCTATTTATACCAAGGTCACAAAAAAACGGTAATGGCCTATTCAAAACAAAGCACTGCCTTTGTAACTCTGCATTTCTCTAAAGTGTAGTTACCAATTCAGTTTCACTTTTTACCCAAGATGCATTTTATTTGTCGCCGGGCCGCGGCGTCGGATCGAACTTTCTCCCCTGCATTAGTTCCGCCAGCTTTTACCCATTACCCATTTCCCCGCCCTTTAGCGCGTGTCTATTACCTCAGATTATGAATTGACTTATCATTTCATTACTCAACTGACATTGTCAATTACTATTTACTACGCTTTCTAGCGGTTTGTTTTTATTGCCAATTACTCGGTCACAGTCATTGAGTGAGTTATGGTTGTACAAATTTAGCGAGATCTATGATTCATTACATTCTTCGGTTACTTTTCTGACGTTCTGCGATTAGCGATTAAGTTAACCGATTCTTTCATAAAGTCTATTAAAATAACAAGACACTAAACAAATTTAGTGTCCTGGTCCACCGTAAAAGTAGGTACCTACTTATTAATTCTTACTCATATTTTTGATTATGCCTCATCTACAGGCGAACCATTGTACTGTAGTAATTAACATAAAGAGGAAAACAAACAGAATCAAAACAATTAAGTAGAGTCCTAGATAATCTAATCGCATAGTTAGGTCAAGATTTTCAACAATATAGTTGCCTAGTTAGACACTTTAGCATAAATGTCTCACACGCGTATTTACCTAGCCATTTTAAATAGGGCCATTTAAAGACCTTAAGCTGAAGGAGAAACGGTTGCGCTGATACATGCCATACATGACACACATGCTGAACAGACCACATGGTGCCTTTAGGCCTGCCGACTACGACGCGTGGCTGCGCAAGACCATGCACCAGCCACTTGATTGACGAGGTCCAAAAGGATCTAAGGGCGCAGATACACACTCAAGAGTAAAAAAATGGGTCACTTTGTATGGAATTGTTCATACAAAGTGACCCGTTTTTATTGCTCTTGAGTATAGGAGCTCAAACCGCACAAAATCACCTCGAGTGGAAAAGAGAGCCGATCGCTGATCGGGAAGGGCTTTAACCAGATGATGATGATTAGCCTTTAAAAATGGCTTAGTACTAGGTAAGTAGGGTAAATTGTCACTAACTGGTCACTTTAGAAAATATCATCCAGTTACCGGCCACCCATTTTGTATTTCGATAATGAGTATGAATACTTTCGGAATTTACAGTTCTGGATCTACACATTTCAGTTTAATCACATGATATCAGCATTTCAATGTCTTGACAGATTATATTGACAAAGTGGCCATTTACAGGGGGGTGGCTAGAAACAGGCGATTTACCCTATTATGTCCAATTAGTTGTATGAAAATATTCTTCGCAAAAGTAATATTGAATAGTGATCCCTTTGTGACTGATAATAAAATGTCAATATAAAAACAGATTAACTGAAGTCTCTCTGTGAAGCAGATAGTCCAGTATAACTGTTTGAATATTCCACAAGACATACTAGTTGTTAATAATAATTCTACGATGGTTTGGACTTTGGACTTGTTGTACAGAGATTGCTTAAGCACCCTGTGCGCAGGCGTGCATGAATCCGGCCTCGTGCCGCGATAATCAACCCTAATACCCGTAAGATACAGATCACGTGTAATTTAACTGTACCATCTATCACGGAAAATGTACGTTCACCTTAATGAAAGCGCCATGAAAATGCGTGGGCATAATATTATAAGGAAAATCTACATAGAATCACGAGCGAGACGAACTGCATTGAAAGGAACTAGCGACTTGGCAAGCAAATTACTTGTATCAATGTGCACCCATGCACTAAGTCTTGAAACCGTTTTTAAAACCGTGGTCGGCAGTGGTTTGACCTATGGTCTCTCAAGCAAAAGGTCGTGGGTTTGACCTCAGGCTCGCACCTCTACGTTATGTGCGAAATATTAACGTTCGTAATTTATCATGAGCTTCTCTGTGAAGGAGAAAAACCTGCACACTCTGGCAAAGCAATTTCATGGTCTATGTGTGTGTGAAGTCCCCAGCATACTGAGAGGAGGCCTGTACCCAGCAGTGGGCCTAGGCGGGTGAAGATAACGATATCAAAAGCTTTAATAATAATAGAAACCGATACAAAATATTACATTACTCTTAGGATAATATAATCGATATAAGCAGAGAAACATCATAGTTATGACCAGAGCTCGGACAGGTCATAGCAAAAACAGATATGGAAATAGAACAATACTCAATAGAGACGATACTTAAGATTATAATTATCTAAAGAGGATATTATCGTAATTTAATATTAAACCTTATTTAGTTGCATATGTGTCATGGTTTTGTCAAAGTGGAATTCTTGAAACAGTTTTGTGGTGACAATTTAAATGAGTAAACTTATTTACTTATATAAGGTTATTTCTAAATATTTTAAATATGGTGAAAATAAAAACGATTAGTAAGTGGATTGAGAACTACCCCGAACTCTATTATAATGAAATTGAAAAATATAATATAAATTAAATATTACCGTACATAATGCGACTCTATTAATCTTGTTCTATTACCGTGTTGCAATTAATTATTTTGCTATGAGCTGTCCGAGCTCTGATTATGACCCTACATTAAGTACAAAAGTGACGTTTACGATCAAAAGTGTTGAAGTACCAACGATATTTTATTACTCGTGTGTCGTACATAAATTTCAATAAAGCCACTCAGCTCTTATGATTAAAATTGATCAAGGTGTTGATTTTGATTGGAAAGAGGCCAAGACTGAGATAAACATAACGGTATTATGTGTACCGAGATAATAATGAGAACAACAAGGACGACTCCTATACTGGGTCAAGGGATTTTGATAATAAATTTACTTAACAATAGTTAAATCGATGTTGACTGCAATACACAATTCAAAACTGCACTGGAATAAACTAACCGGCTTATTATAACACACACTTAAACTGTAGACACTGTAATTCACAACGGCGTTGATTCGGACGAAAATATACATAGGTACATAATATTCATCAACGTTCCAGGAAGTTCAATTTGAGAACCTTAAAACTCGTATAGTTAGAGTTGGCACTCGTAGGGGAACTTTAGGTAAATAAGTGATTGTAATTTGTATCTTTATTATATTAATCGCTTCTGAATTACATATTTGCACGCCTGCAGGCTGAATACATGGTAAAAACCTCATGCAAGACCTTCCTGCACTGTATACTGGCAAGTAAATACTTTTGACTTTGACTAACGCCACCGCTGATATTTTTCCCGATACTCCATTTTTTGCAACCGTTCTGCGACCACACTGCGCAGAAGGCAGACATTGTAGGTTGGTTACTTACGCATGTAAATGTCGACTGGTTCCTTGAGCGTCCTGATGCTGCAGCCATCCTCGGTCACGTTGAGGTGATACACGCCGAACTGGCCGAGTTCAGGCCGCGACTGGCACACGAGACGTCTGCATACAAAAGTAGATAAAGTAGGTAACATTAAATAAACAAAATGTACTGATCTCAATTGGATCTTTTTGTATTTTTTCCCCATTTATTTTATTTTTACGGTTTTCCCGTGAATATTTTTAAATGAAATAAAAACCGATCAATTTTAGTTTACATAATAAATTAATAATTGGTGAAACACACCGTCATAATCATAAGTTATTCATGTAGGTTATAGTTGATTGTTATATCGGTTTTAAGTTGGGATACGGTAATTTATTAAGTACAATAATAGACCTTGAGTTAATGAACAAAAACGCGGAAAAGAGAGAGCTGAAATAAATAAACAACAAAGTTTAGCTGGGACCCTATTTCATTACATGTGAAAAAAATGCATGCGTTCTAAAATTGAATCAATCTCATTTGACTGAAATAATTTTATAATCCTGACTACAAACATTTCATGTATTCTATACAATTTAATAAGACAAGTACTTATTCTACAGCGAACAATTAGCTTCTCATACAGACCGCATAAATCAATGACGACAACAAGAAACCTACAAGCTGCAGACGAATTAAGAACCTCTTTCTTTTTTGAGAGCTTAAAAAAGAAGCAAAAACACGAAGAGTATGACGCTGACTGTACCTATTGCGACTCTTGCGAGTGCAATTAATTGGCGCCATCTCCACGCTGAGCGCAAAAGACAATTGAAAATCGGCTTAGGTTTTTTATTCAAATTATTTACGGCCAGTAATTTTTTACCAGTAAAGAGGATTGACGCCTACCAACTAGGTACAACAATATGACCCTGTTGCAGTTGCTAGCGAATTTTAAAACTTCTGTATTTGGTAAATCAGGAAAGGCAGTGGAATAGGCGTCCAAGTTTGACCGGCTTTCACTTTTACGTACTCGAATAATGTGCTTAAGTTAAAAAATATTGTATAAACATTGAGTTTTAAAATGTCAGGCGCATTTAAATGTATTATTATGCGGCCGTAAAATGCGTGTGAGTTTTGTTGCGTGTATGCAAATGTATGTCGTGGGCAAATACTTAATTTTAAGAACAAAAAGTATTTGGCTCGTGTGAAACTAGCATTTTTGCTCGGCTAATCTGTGAAGTGGAATGAATAAGATTGCACTTCGAATCCGCGGGCGCATTAGTTGCGATATTCAATTAAGTATTTGATTTCTGAATCTTGCTCAACCAAGAACCAATCTGGAGGAAACGAACGAGTTAGAAGAAGTCGGTCGAGCGCCGCAATGTAGGTACAGTCGAGGAAATTAATTCCGGACCCACCATAGAACATTTTCATAGTAAACGTCTTAAGGATTTTTCTTGTCAAGCATTGCAATGTCACTATGACGTTTACCGTGAAACGGTTCCATAGTGGGTTAGGAATTAATTCCCTCGACCGTAGCTACCTATGCAATTTATTCATTTTTTCGTCACCAACCTTTTTCACGTCCCACTGCTGGGCACAGGCCTCCTCTCAGAATGAGAGGGCTTGGGCTATAGTTCCTACGCGGGCCGTGCTGATTGGGAACTTCACACACATTATTGAATTGCTTCGCAGAAGTGTGCCGGTTTCCTCACGATGTTTTCCTTCGCCGAAAAGTTCAATGATGAATTACAAATGTATATCCGCACATAGATTCTGAAAAACTCCTCAGAGGTGCGACCCGGGGTTTGAAGCCACGACCCTCTACTTGACAGGCCGTAGGTCAAAGCACTAGCCCTATCACGGCTATATTAATTCTTACTAGTGAGTATAAATTCGGGATAAGTAACGATATAGAAGTGAGTCATATTTTCCGTCGAAGTTTTACCTATCAGACCCGTTGTGCTCATTAGAGTCTCCTGTCACCTAATTCGCTACAACGTGTTCAAAATCCTCATCATCATCATCATCATCACCAGCCTATTTACGTCCCACTGCTGGGCACAGGCCTCAGAATGAGAGGGCTTGGGCTATAGTTCCCACGCGGTCCCAGTGCGGATTGGGAACTCCTCATATTTTGTCAAAACTATACTCTTGCACTATACTAAGGTCTTCTTTGAGCAGCACTAACCAAACCGTTAACCACACACAAATATAAACAACACCAACTTGCATTTTCGCACGTACGGAGCTTTCGTTCATTTCTACGAAAATAAACAATTATTGTATGTTGTGGAGTGATTCACTTGTTTTTCATTTGTACATACGCGTGCGTGTAGCGGTAAGTCCGTCATGCCACCGTATTGACCACCCACTGTTTCTTGTATGCTAGTTTACCTTTTATGGTTTGTTTAGTGTCCATTGCTCTGCACTCTACACCATACAGAGCATGAAGTCTTGTAATAAAATATAGGTCACACGTCTTCAGTTGTAAAATAGGTAATCCTCAATAGTATTTTATGCAACTGTAACATAACCAAGGTCATTATACATGAGTGCGTATGTTTATAAAACGAGCCCGAAGGGCGAGTTTTCATAATAAATCACACGAGTGTATAATGACCAGTTATGTACCGCTGCATACATTACTTTTTCTACGACTTCATTGTAGAAATAAGAAGTATTTGTAGAGAAATAGTTAAAACATTTCTTCATTTTCAAATTTAAAGTTATACTGTCGATAAAGCAGACTACCTTACCCGGTCGGTACTGCAGAGCGGTACGGTATAGCGGAATAGTTTTAGAGGTTATAAAAAGATTGTAAATAAAAAGATGATGATAATGGCGATGACTAAACCTTATTTACTTAATTTAATTTGTTTACATTATTGCAAAAAGATCTATATAGGAATTGACAATGTGAGTAAAAAACGGTAAATGTCGTTTCTTTATTTACTTACCACGTACATCAGGTAAGTTTTTCTTAAGTTCAGTGTAAAGTTTTGTCATTGAATATAATTCATTAAAATAAAACTTTACAGAGCAACACTTCAACTTATTCATACTTAACACTTTTTCAATTCACCATTTCACGAAGTTGTTTATTTGTTTTTGTTATAAAGTTTTTGGACTTTTCCCGCAGCACATTTTCCGTCACTGTTTGGGCCATTATTTTTAACTTCTTCGGTAGTACACAGTACCTATCTAATTTTCATCGCTCATTTAGAATTTCTTTTACTAAACCGAAACAGATCCAATAACCCGATAACTAATTAAGTGCAATTTTTGCATCAAAGAGAATATAGTCACTACGTTTTGCCTTTAACAGTAAAACTCGTCAGCTGACTCTTTTTTTTTTAATTTGCATCCGTACCACAGACCATAGCAGAGCTAGGATATTAGCGTGTTCTCAGTTACGGAATTTTGCTTAAAAAATACTCCTTAATTATGATTGGCTTTCAGCTGCTCTTACTCATGTTTAAGCAACCAATCACGAGGCACATGCATGTTTAAAAAAACTCGATATCAGAATCGAACTTAGTATTCTTTTTTCAAATGCTATTATTTTACTCAATAAGTGTAACTAAATGAAAATTGTATGGGTTATTATGTTACAGTTTTTTTACCACAGAGCATAGAACTTGAAACAGACTTATAACATTAGTTATTATTGTATACTTTTTTACCATTTAATTGACAGATTATAATATAGGAGTAGAAAAAAGTCTTATTGATGTTAAGATATAATTAATGTCTCATTTCCTTGGTTTTAATGTATTTATCAAACACAACCTTATTGCTGAGGTATAACGCAAATAGCTAAACGTGAAAAGGCAATTCACTTGTTTAATCGTAACGGAATCCCCACGAACTCGCTTCAATCTTACACTTTATAGTGTAGAAGTAGAAGAAGTAGTTTGCAAGTACACAGGGCGACTCACGTTGTGTTCGAAGCAGTGATGTACTGATCGGTAGAGTTTGCGTAAACGCGCCACGATGAGCGGTGCGTTGTGTCGACCACCCACATGCTTGGTTCGTCGGTTTTCAGAGTCTTCTGTAGTTCGAAGGGGCACTGAAAACAAAAAAAAGGCATGAAAAACAATTGATTAACGACGCAATTGAAATTATGATCACTCTTAACGTAAGTTAAGTAAACGTTCAAACGTTAAGTTAAGTAATGTTTGATAACTA
This sequence comes from Clepsis dumicolana, assembly GCA_963691665.1. Taxonomy (NCBI): domain Eukaryota; kingdom Metazoa; phylum Arthropoda; class Insecta; order Lepidoptera; family Tortricidae; genus Clepsis; species Clepsis dumicolana. The sequence goes on from OY829506.1 coordinate 5,315,488, forward strand.
TTTTAAATCCATTAATTATCAATTGCCTGTCACATTCTTTTCTACATGATACATTAATTAAGATTGAAAGTGGCAGCTAGTAGGACAGTATCGGCCAAGTAGCACTAAAGTTACTGAACCAAGGAACAAGACGAGAACACGGTCTCTCGATGTTAACACCAGAATAAAGACGATGAAATCTAAGCAACTAGGTGAGTAAATTAAAAAGAGTTTAAAATTTTATTTTTATTTCACATACCCACCAAAAGCTTTCCTTCTTTATCTACACCTATAAAACAGTACCGTGACTGACTGACTGACTGACTGACTAACTGACAGACAACGCAGCCTAAACCACTGGACCTAGAGGCTTGAAATTTTACAAACATATACGTTGAGTACTAAGAAGAGATTTTTCGAAATTCCCACGGGATAGGGAAGTAGCCCATTTTGAAATATTTCACGGCGGCAAAGCCGCGGGACATAAGCGAGTGGAAATATTATAGCGTAAATTATGATTAATTAGGTGTGTAACGACAAACAAGTCGTCAACACCACGTCGTGTGCCAAATTAATCTGAGTTGCCAAGATAGCCTACCATACAAAGTATTCTGAGGAACAATTTATGTGCCCAAAGTGTACGCAACTAATCGCGAAGTAAAATTTAAATTTTAGCCAGTAGATTTAGCTTCAAAAATTTGCGAAGTACCTAGCTCTACCATTTTGTTACGCCGTAAAATGTAAAAATATTAATTCAATTATAATTAGTTTTTTCTGTTCTCCATTCAAGAAATATCCATGTTTATGATTTCATTTACAGAATTAGTCATTAACTTGCAGTTTATTGCACTAACCTAAAATTAGAGTCATTATCATCATAAAAATGAAGAATTGAATTGAGTATGTTTAAAAAAATTATATTATACATATAATTCAAAATACGTAAGTAAGGTATTCGCTTTCTTTATTTCAATATTTAGGAGTACATTACCGTTTTGTCTTCAAACTTTGCAGTGTGTGTTAGTCCAGTAAAATTAATAGTTATTAGAAACTTGATATTGTCTACGTAGTGTTTTATTTATACTACACTTAAAACGACGACGGATTATAAATATATCTGAATGCAATATCTAAGTACTTTACATGTCAATGACATTAAATAAGTCTTTAAAGATAATAATAACTTGACGTGTTTACTTCGAGTAGGTTTACGATTCAGCAGCCAGCGGATTATAAGAATCCTACGTCCTTGCAAGGGGCTCCTCTTGTGTTTGTATAATTACTATTAAACTGTAAGTCTTTGTTAATTAACTCGAACAAAATCCTAAACCTATTTTATCTTTTCTTATCTACTTACTAAGACAAAAAAGTTTTTTTAAACCACACTGAAACGTAAATATACAGTAAGAACGGAAAAATAAATTCTCGAACTGAGAGTCGAACCCAGACTACACCAAACCCAAATAGTTTTTTGTAATATACTGTGAAGTGGGGTATTTCTTGAGTTACAGTTAATAGTGTAACAAACTAACAATGCGTATCTCGGACGCCGGTGATCCAATCATCCACTCCGTAATTTCTCTAACAAACGAGCGCGCGTGCATCGAATACTTGACACACATTGTGCAATTTTACGACGATTTACATTCACGGAAAAATTGCAAGTCTTTACACATCTTGTACGGCATGCAGAGAGATTTACGCAGTACATAATTATACACTGACGAGCAAAAACAACGGGTCACTTTCAATACGAAGTTGAATGAAAAGTGACGTTATTTTTGCTCGTCAGTATAATAGTTCAATCCATGCAGACACGACCCGCTCTTTTTATAAAATATGTAAGAGCCGTGATTTTGTACTATCCATTTTCGTATTTCAGTAAACTATACTCATACGTACAAAAAATCATTAATTTCAGTGGCCTGTTTCATGACGGGTTTTAACTTGCAATACTTACTCGTAGGTACAAGCGAATTCCTCATTTCACCTCCTTGTATTAGAAAGAGACTTTATGTTGTCCTTAAACGATATTTTTTGTGAGTTCAATGTGAGCAATAACAATTATTTGAGCAGAGAGCGTCACGGTCACATAACTACATTGAGAACTCGTAATATTTCGACACCGACTATAGTGTTATTTAAGTATTTACATTTGAATTTGCGACTAACTGTCCATTAAATTAATGTACAGTCAGCAGCAGAAGTAGTTATAAGCAACCGAAGTGGTCACAATGATCTAAGCACAGCTCTATTGTTATAGACATAAGAGCTTCGGTTGCTTAGCTAATTCAGCTGCTGACTGTGCCTACCTGACTTAACACCTCCAGTAGGGTTATGGTTATTTATGATGATGTAGAGCGGTTTTGTTAAGTTCACTTAATATATTCGACAAAATTTTGTAACGCAACGGTAAACGGTAACAATCAACGAAAATTAATTTCGATTACTTAACACTCTTACTATTGCTTATTGCAAGCAACTTGAACTCCTACCAAGCAGGCTCTGGTTGTTTAGAAATTTAATTTTTGGTCTGATGTCACGCACAATTTATCAAGATATCTACCTAATGTTTTAAACTTAATATGATAGAGTAGTATTTCCTTGCAGAAGATTCCAAACGAAAAGTTCTTTAAAAAACAAGCGAAAAAAACACAGTTTAAATTAATTTCGCGTTCAAACATAAACAGTGTAATGAGAAGATGTTTACTTATTTTCCTATGCAGAAGGCGCGGTGAATCCCACTCTACAACATTTTAACTGAGGGGGATTAAAATAGATGATTCTAGTGGACATCACAGAAGGAGCGGGGTTCCCAATACTTTATTTTCCAAATTCACATACTGTCTGCCGGAACATTAATACTACATTATTTTCTTTGTCTGTATGTCACCGGCGCCGCAATGTCCGGTGCGTGGAAATAATTACTGCACCGAGCTCTGTGCTTGCCTATTAAGTATTGAGTTCCCGTTACTATACCCCGGGAAATCCCGACATTGATGTATCGGCACCCCATTTTCTTAGAAATACTGGTTGACAAGGAAATTATACGATTATTTTCCCTAGTAAGTATTTTTTGCTATAAAGTTTAAATAAAAACAGCCGAATTCCATGGTTTTTTTTTTATATTTTTATGAAACATTCGTAATATAATGAAATTTAACATACAATGACAAAGCACAGAATAATTTGAACCAGCAACCTCGATTATTGGTGGAGCGTGGTAAGGATTACGAAGGTTTCTGGTTCAAATCCACCTGCTTAACAATTTTTTCAGTGCATTGTCGTTGTATACTAATGTTTAAAGCGATTACAAATTAATCTAATCTTATACAGTACTACAGTATATCCAATAACTTCTATAAGATCTCATTAATAATTTGGAAATCGTGTCCTCAAGCCTCAATAAAATATCGTGTGAAGGACATTTTTTATTTGACGGAAACCAATTGTACGCGTATTGTTTTTTACGTTCTACGTTTTTTACCCGCAACCATGAAAGTTTTACTCGTAATTGCTTTCCAATCGTCACGTTGTTTACTTTTGTTTCAACCATTGTTTCCACTTTCTTCCGATTGAAATCATAGGCGGTGCCAATCGTCGGAAATATGGACAATACGTGTACATAATTGCATGGGAAATACTGTACACGGTAGTGTATAGTCGCCGAAGCAGGTAATAAAAAACAATTATCATTTCTAACGTGGAAATAACTTGAAGTGGAAAGATCATGCGACAAGCATTGTAGAGCGATTTCTTCTTACTTTTAAAACGTTTTTGGTAATCTAGGTGCGTTCATTCTGATCCTAAATTAAGTAATTGCGTGCATTGTTACAAACTGTTGAATATATGGGCCAGTAGAATGTAACAAAGTATTAGGAATGAAGAAAAAGTGTGGAATTAACGAGCCATTCAATATTTACGATAATCGCATTAGAAATGTGTGAATTGGCCTTTAGTGTAGGACGTTTTTTTGTCAGTTCACTTTTCGCAATTGTTTCTTGAAATGGAATTGTTACAGGTAATTAATGACACTTTGCTTTAATTAAAGAAAAAGAAAAATGCAATAATTGGTTTATAGGGATAAGTTCGCCTTTGTACTTTTATCTCATTGTTTGTAACTTGTCTTTATTTCTGTATTTTCTGTACATACAATAGAGCATTTACTTACATTACTTACTTAAAGGCCGCATAGCAGTGTTTGTCAGTTTGTCTGTTAGCTTCCAAAACCTATCTGGTTTAAAGGACGGTAATTTAGATAGATACCTATTTCAGAGAGTAAACTTTACGACGTTCAATTTTGTTATTGTTAGAATTTAATTTACTTAAATTGAAGTTTTTCGAGGGCTCAATAAAGACATACCTATTATGTATTATTATGATGCGACTTTCGTTCAAATTAGAATTCACATAGCTTCAATTAAAAAAAAAAACAAAAAGTTTTAAACAAGCGAATAAAAAAGGGAAATCTCACCCGAAAACAGTCATCCGAAACACTGTACACCCCCACATCTCGATCAGAGACCGCTGTCACGTAAGCCTCGTCCATCTTCAGAGCGGTCATGTTCAAACCCTCGTGCTCAGTCACCCCGGGATCCTCCAACCAGCTCCTGATCGCCTCCCGGTACCACTGCCAAGTGTTATTGGCCACCATCACTGTGCTCGAATCATTCATATTTCACGATTCAGTTCACAACTTTTTAAATTAAGAACACTGATTAGATTTGTTTTTTTTTATTAAAATGCAGCGGCAGTTCATTCATGCCAGTTTGTTTACGTGCGCATACGGCGGGGGCGTCTGAACCGGCGCAAGCACGCAGTCGCACTGCCTCGCTCGCCGGTTCTTTTACACCGGTGCGTGTGTCGCAAAACTTGTATACTCTAGTGGGCACACACGCCAATTTTGACCCGACTGCCTTCAGAGGGGAGGTTATGTTTTTCGATTGTACTTAATTTGCATTATGTACGTATTTTTAAAGGACAAGGAAGGCACTTTGAACATGAAACTACCGTGAAATTCAATCATAGTGAAATAAACGGATCACTCACGTATGTCAGTCAGTGTCGGTGTAGCGTGTGCTCTCAGAGGAAGGACTACGGATTAGTCCGTAACATGTCGGGCTATACTCGACTGACTTACGTGAGTGATCCGTTTATTTCACTATGACAAGGAAGGCAAAAGAATAAAAATTAAATGCCTCTTGCGTCCCTAATTTTCCCAGCGGTCTTCTTTACACAAATTTGCGATTATTAGCGAGGTCCCACCACCCCCACTAAACAAAATGTCTAATCCTTTGGCACGCTCTGCAGCTTACACAGCTAAAGGTGACATTAGGTAGGTAAATTTCAGTCAAAATAAACGGAGCGGGGAGGGACCCCTGAAAACAAATTTTCAGATAGGCGTTCTAAGCGCGCCAGGATTTGGAGACCAACTACGAAACCTATTTTGTGTATTTTTTTTATACGACAAGAAAGGCAAACGAGCAAGTGGGTCACCTGATGGTCCACTGCCCATGGACACCCGCAGTCCCGCAACCCCGGGGGGGTTTGCAGATGCGTTACCAACCCAGAGAGCTAGGATGAAATGCCTCTTGTGCCCGTAATTACACCGGCTGTCTTACTCTCCATACCGGAACACAACAGTGCAAGCACTGTTGCTTAGCGGTAGGATTAGCGAGTAAGATGGTGGTAGCGATCCAGATGGACCTCGCACAAGGTCCTACCACCCGCAAAACATCATTTAGTATTTTCGTCATCATTCTTCCCGATCCATCCATGTGTCATATCGTCTCTTCTGAGAGGTCCCAGTATCTTCCGTAACACCTTACGTTGCGTTGCCAGGAGTTGGTACTCCTCCTTTTGGTTTAGTGTCCTAGGTTCTATAGCCTAACGAGATTATAATGACGGTGGACAATTTCTCTCAGTTCTGTCTTTAATGATCAGTTAGTATGTCTTTGATCGGACACGCGACTATTTTCATGCGAGTACCTGGTTAAATAAAATAAAAACATGAAAAAACGCTATGAATATAAAAATAAACGTGTTTGACTTTGGTTCGTGCTAAAATTACCCTAATAATTAATTAAGCAAAATAACACAACAATAGCAAATAGTTTGCCGCAAAAATTTTACAGTAATTATAATTAAGAAAGAAAGAAAGAAAACCATTTATTGCCACACAAAATAATTAATAGAAAAAAATAATAATAACTGCCTTACCATATTGAAGAGCCTGGGCATTACGAGGTCATGCATTCAAGGCCTGGCGTGACCACTCTACTGCTATTCTAATGCGTACCTTAACACAGTCGTCCATTGACATAGCACTTCTACAACTAACCGCAGTAACTTGCTTGCCCTCATTTGACCAGTGAAGTGCAATTAATGTATATTCCTCTTGCTCTGCATTAACAAGGTTGAGTGAGAGGCAAAAAAATAAACTCTAGGCACGAGGGTGGTATGATAAGTAATGAACCTTGAAGCTACGGGGTTTGGCGGAATATTAAAAATGTCTTTGCCTACATCCGCCATCTTGGACGCGGGAAAATTGACAGTTTCAAATGATTCCGTCAATTACTTCATGACTTATAGTTTTTTAAACAGAACGAGTGGCATTGTTTGTGTAAAATGGAAAAAGAACAATATCGATCAGTGATTCGCTCTCTGTTTTTGAAGGGGAAAACGCGTGATGAAATTAAAACTGAGTTAGATACCGTATATGGCGATGCTTCACCTTCTATTGCCACAGTAAAGCGGTGGTATAACGAGTTCAGAAATGGAAGAATATCTGTGTTTGATGAGGCCCGCCCAGGACGTCCAAATGAGGTTACCACGGAGGAAAACATCAACAAAGTCCGTGATATGTTGATGAACGATCGTAGACTGAAGTTGTGGGAGGTAGCTAAGGTATGTGGCTTGTCACTGGAGCGTGTACAAAATATCGTTCATAAACATTTGGGAATGAGGAAGTTATCGGCCCGATGGGTACCGCGTATGCTAACAGAAGAAAATAAGCAGAATCGTGTAGCCACTTCCAAAGAGTGTTTGGCACTATTAAAACATAATCTGAAAGACTTTTTTATGCGTTATGTTACCGTGGACGAAACGTGGATCCACCACTATACTCCCGAAACAAAACAACAGTCCAAGCAGTGGACCTGCCCCGGCGAAAATGCTCCAAAAAAAGCAAAAACGGTTCCGTCGGCCGGCAAGGTTATGGCGACCGTTTTTTGGGATTCCCAAGGAGTTATCCACATTGACTATTTAGCGAAGGGAAGAACGATCACGGGGCAATATTACTCTGATTTATTGTCTCGATTTGATGAAGAATTAAAGAAAAAACGGCCCCGTTTAGCCCGCAAAAAAGTGTTATTTCACCAGGATAATGCTCCGGCCCATTCATCTCACATCGTCAAGGCCAAACTGGATCAATTGGGCTACAAAATACTGCCGCACGCTCCTTATTCGCCAGCTTTAGCCCCGTGCGATTTCTTCTTGTTCCCAAACATGAAATCTTGGCTCGGAGGCAAACGCTTCATGTCAAATGAAGAGGTCCTAGAGGCCACAGAGGAGTATTTTGCAGAGTTTCCGAAGACATATTTTTTGGAGGGCTTAAAGAAGTTGGAGACGCGTTGGGATAAGTGCATACTTTTGAAAGGGGACTACGTAGAAAAATAAAAACAAAAAATAAATTAATTTTTTTTTTTTCTTTGGTAGGCTCACTACTTATCATACCACCCTCGTACAGTAGGTCTAGCTCAACTCACAGTGCGACTTCTATCTCGCGCGGGAACATTAATTTATAATCTCGCGCGACAAACAAAGTCGCCGCCAGTCGTGCCAGCCCTACCGGCGCGACATTCCAACCTTTGAAATAAGTAAAATTAAGTATTGTAATGACGAGCAAAAATAGCGGGTTACTTCCCATACAAAGGAGTGATCGGAATAGGAGAATCCTCCGTGCGATTCGTATACATTATAAAAAAATTCCCTAGTTATACTTTGCACCCTTTAATTATTGGATCGATGCAGCAAAATACTAAAAGATGTATGCCTAATCACAATTATGTTCACGTGAGGATTTTCTTTTTAATCCTTCAGTACCGGAACAAATTACTTCTATGATTGCTGAGAATCTATGTAACAGATTTTATAGCAACAAATATACACAAATCTCACAAACGTTTATCTCCACGCAAAGTCTTGAATCGAGGTGAACTGCACCACGCTACCACATGCAATCAATGCATAAGTAATAATAAGAACAATCCAGATCTCAAAGCGGTAAAAACAGACGAAGTTACAGTGACTGAAGTTCAAAACAAATATTAGGTACCTATATGGAATTTTTAGCTACAGCATAGATGTAAAAAAGTTTACCCAGTAAAAAATATGTTGATCGTATTTTTGAAGAAATGGGGTGGCCCGGCAAAGCCCATTTATTCGGCTATGTTTACCAAAACCAATTAATTAGGTACCTACCTACGTATCCTGAGTAGCCAGTAGTTATAGCCAAAAACTGCTTCAATTAAAACGGAGTTGGTTGAAAATAAACAGCTTCGTAAATCCTAGAGTATCAAAAATCGTAGAATATTTAATACATAGGAGTGAATTCGATAGGTCTTAAGACCGTTGTCGATTCTTATTTTACAGTTCCCGTATTAGGTACCTACCTAACGTTTGTATCTAATCAATTCAAGCCTTCATAAAAAAATCAACAGTCGTGTTACCGGTGAGCTTATTTTTTTTTATTGCTCTATGCGTATTAATTTTATTAATCCCAAGGTCGGAGCGACTGCTTCGTTAGAGCGTTCAACTTAGTATGCAGTTCGCGTCGAAACCCAAATGGCTCCCTATATATTTACAACTTTATTTTGACCAAGTTAGCCCTGACAAAAAACCAGTATCGCACAGCTCCAAGTTTGTATACATATTACCGGTATTATGCGTTGAATTGATTACCTACGACCTTCGCTACGGAAACTAAATTCATCAGTAATGTGATGAATTACTGCGTGGTCAGTCGTACAGATGAATTTGTATTTATATTTATTTTAAGACAAAATGGGAGTTAAGTTCATAGTACTGTTGTGTGCGTGTGGGTGTGCTTTAGCGGTCGATACGGGGTTCCCGGCTGGATACATGGGCGACTGTGAGTTCTGTGCAAGTTTATCCTACTTGAAATAAAAATAGAAAAATATTTAGCAGAAAGTAAAGTAGGTACTTAATTTCAAAAGTGCGTATTGACAGGTGTAAAGTAACATGGAAGTTTAATTTGATTACACGTTAGTTAAACATTTTTATGACTGAAGTTGTCAAACCTTTTGTTTCGTCACACAGTGAAGATTCGTTAGATGCTTTTTATCGAAGTTCATCATGTTAAAATTGACAGCAATTTACTAAAATAAGGTCTTTAAATACTTATACCGTAGGAAGTGCAAAGTATTTTCAAACAAAATTACTGTTTGTATGAAGCGACTGACGTGTAAATTGTCGAAAGGCATTTTTTTCACTTTTTGGTTCCCACGTTTCGAACCTTTCGCGCCGACTCAGAAATAAATTGAAATTGATAGAATGAACTAGAAACAATTACCTAATAGTTTTGCTCAATTATAGGTATGGGTGAGCAAATTTTTTTTTTAATTCATGAATATGGACATCCGCAAAGTAACGCCTGATTCAAACAGTAACTCCTTTATTGCTAATTAAAATTAATGTTAGAAACAAAAGAAATCTAAGTAAGTAAAATAAGCTATAAGTGCCTCTCCCGAGTTTACGTTGTACCTATATAGGTACTATCGAATTAAATATCTTTCGCACTTTACAAACCAATCGTACTCGTACAACTAAATGTAGTGTAGGTAGGCAGCAATAGTAGTTTATGCAACTGCTACATAATGAGGGTCCTTAAAACACGAGTGTGTTTTTATGAAACGAGGCGAAGCTGAGTTTCATAATAGGATCACACGAGTGTTTTACGGCCTAATTATGTGGAGTTGCATACATTACTTTATCTACACACATATTATAAGTACTCTAAGATGGGAGAAGAAGCCGAAGGCATATATCATGCCCATACCTGTCACGAATTTGACTGTTTTTTTTTTTAAATCGTAGACAAACATACTGAGCTGACGTTTCGTGAACTGTTTTTTTTTTGTAAAAAAAATTATAAAAAATACCACATTATTAATTATACATGTCGGACTGAGCTCGACTTATATACGTGAGTGATCCGTTTTATTTCACTATGATTGTAAATTACGTTGGTTGTCAAATTCGATACATCGAATTCGATATCGTAATGACTATTACTTTACTGCTGGTGGTGGAGAAGGTGCTGGGGCTGGCGCTGTCGGCGAGAAGGCGACGGCGTACTAAAATGCTAGTCATTTTCTACGGTTTCTGAACGCATTATAGAGGACTTATGATATGTGTGTAGATAAAAATAATAAAGAACTAAGTACTTATTATTATAGGTACTAAGTTAATGCTGTAATAAGAACATAATTTTCTCCACCTAAGGCCCAGGAATGTCCAACAACACACAATTCTCGGACAGCACACAGCGCTCCCTGTCAGTGGTGGTGATGTGGCCAACTAAAGGCTTCATCAGCAGTCAGGAGAGGAACTGCCAGCTCAGCGTCCGCGGAGCCGCTTGCGCCGCTCGACACCTGGACCTTAAGAAGAGAAAAACTCAGGTGGGAAGGTTTTATTCCAGAGGTTGCCTCCAGAGTATAAATATATAACAATAAGTACTTCCCGTAAAGCCGGTAATGATGAGCCAGTCAGATTTAAACCGAAGTAAATTATGTAGTTGCTTCGTCTAAAAATCGTAGGTATTTTGCCCTCGGTCAGTTTTGCAATAATTAATATTTATCTTCACAGAAACAAGTTTACATCTAAATATCAAGGTCGAAGGTTGTGGCTTTTTCGAAGGTGCAAATTAATAACAGCAATAGAATAATAATAAAAACGTCGGTAAATTATTATCGTTATTCGCATTCGCGCTAAAGTATTCGCGAGAACGAAAGAGAATGTACTTGTACTGTATCTACTAAGCATGGTATTAACATCCTAAGTATCTACCTGCCGCACTGAAATTCGCAAGTCACCTACCCATTATCGCTTTTGAGTACCTAATAGGACTGCCGATTGTCTACCTTGCTGTTTTTAGGGTTCCGTAGCCAAAATGACAAAAACGAAACCCTCATAATTTCGTCATGTGTCCGCGGCTTGGCTCAGAGACTACTAGTTTTTTGTAACCTCCTTGTATACTTACTATTTTGTGGTTAAATAAAAAAAAAATTGTATTGTAGTGAAATGAACGGATCACTCACGTATGTCAGTCGAGTATAGCCCGACATGTTCCGGACTAATCCGTAGTCCTTCCTCTGGGAGCACACGCCACGCCGGTACGTGAGTGATCCGTTTATTTCACTATGATTGAATCTCACGGTAGTTTCATGTTAAAAATATTTGTATTGTATTATAATAATCCGAACTTAGTCCTGCTCTCTATTTTTCTATGGAACACATTATAAGTCTAATCTAACAGATTATAAGTGTCGTAATTGTCATCAGGTCATGATAAGTGGGTACCTCGACGCATCGTTCTCCCCAGTGGTGCGGTCGGTGGTAGCGCCGTACCTCCAGATGGGCCGCAATGTTATCGTGGTGGAAGTGTTTCCGCTTCTCTTCCGCCCTTATCCCATGTGAGTTTCTTAGATTTGTTATAATTGCATTCTACAAAAACTTAAGAAAAATAACCTATCTGAGGTAGTGCTAGAGACAAGAGGAGCTTGCGTATTATTGAACGTAAAAAGCTTCCAATCCCTTTCACAACGCATGATTCGGGTTAGGTACATTAATGGGTCTTAAAAACCTCAAAAAACTTCAAAATAGAGCTTGTTTTTATTATTATTTGGATAGTTTTCATTATGTCAAAGATCGCTACTGATCTAGTGGCTCAGTGAATTGATGAAATTTAATCGACGGTTGTAAAAATTAAAAGGCTTTTACTGCCACACGACGAGAAATCAATTGACATTTGAATCTTTCAAAACTGATGATTATTAATAAATATTACTAATAACATTAATACTGTTTAATAAAACATTATCAATTAAGTCTTAGATGCGGTGCGACATTTCGACGGCACAGCAACTCTAGCGGAACTTGAAATGTTAACAAAGTTTAATCGCATTCATTCATGTTTCATCCTAAGTGCGAACAATTTCTCCCAAAACACAAAGTGTGCTTACTACTTAATGTACAATCAGCTTACCAGTTACTATTAATGTTTGACAGGGCAGCCCGAATAACCCGGCCTCTCGGAGAGATTCTCGGCGAGTTCTTAGCCGAGTTGACTCGCCGAGGACTTGCTCCGAGCCGACTCGAGCTGTCTGGAGGCAGCCTCGGCGCCCACATCGCCTACTACGCAGCTGCCAAGTACAAGGAACTGACGGGGCGGAAGCCAGCGCGGTTGACAGGTTTGTTGTATTAAAGGTACCAGCATTTTTTTCTTTTTCGATAACTTTCGTCATGACCTCTACCCGAAGCTGTAAGTGAGGTGCCGGGTTATGTTGGATCCTTAACTGCTTGGGGCCTTAAGCCCCCCAAGGGGCTGCACTGCCATCTTAAACATCAAAGGAAGGAAGGAAAACTTTATTTGATAATTCCAAGTTAGGTACTGATAAATGATGATTGTGCGACAGATCCAGGAAATCAGAGACAGAAAAGCGTCAAAGGAAAATCAGCGCAAAATGAGATAACTAATCTTGAGTGAAGATTCCCTCGGATCCTTGACGAGTTCTTGGTGAAGTTTACTTGCAGCACACTGCTTCGGAATTATCTTGAGATATTGTATAGAGCGGAAGTCTCAGCACCCACATTGCGTAGGTACTACACAGCTTAGTAATATAGCTACTTAATTGTTTCATCTGCTGCGTGCGTAGGAGAGCATAAATTGTTTGTATCCTGGTTCTTCATTTATGTTAATTAGGCCTTTTCCTTTTCACGCAAACTGAGATCATTTAATGGATAAATGATAAGTTATGCAAATTTAAACTGAGTACGAGCGACTTTTAAGTGTTTATTTGATTATTTTATTGAATCAGGCGTTACTTTGCGGAGGTTCATATTTATGAACTACAAAAACAATTACTTTGCTCACCCAAAGTAATTGTTTTTAGTTCATATTTAGATTATTAACTGTTAATTAAACTTACCTATTTATTTCACGGGAGAAATTAGTTGTTTAAATAGTTTTCCCTGATTATGTTGAAACGTAGACACGAGATCAGGGGCGTCGCTACCGCTGTATCAGCAGTATTGTAAATGATACATAAAAAACAAGAAAAACATAAACTATTGCAAAGCCCGGGAGTCGAACCCGATACCTCGACATTCCGTGACATACGTGACTGGCCCATTTTTATTAGCTTTAATATGTTTCCAGGGAGTTTTCTGTTAAAACACGTCTTAATCAGTCCCCGCAACTTCCAGGCTTGGACCCTGCGGGGCCGTGTTTCCGGAACCTGCCAGCCTCACAGCGATTCAACTCTGAAGGCGCAGAGCGGGTCGACGCACTTCACACCAATATCGATGGGTTCGGGATCGCGGACCCCATCGGCCATATCGACTTTTATGCTAATGGCGGTAAGTAGTTGCATCTGTGCCATACACATTAGTAGTAAAGTACCACGATAGTATGGTAAGGGCTATATTGAGGTCCATCGCTGGTTAGTTTTTGAAAACATTTATATGCCGTTGTTTGGCCCAGAGCTTTTCAAACCCCAACTGCATTTGTATCTAGTACTTGACAGACACTTGTCATACTCAGGCCCCCATCGCACGCAAGTGCACTTTTCTAACGTTTGTTAAAACCGGTTCAAAAGACACAAATTGATACACGTGAATTATTAATATGCGCTTTTAAAACAAGGCGTTATTTATCGAGTACTGTTGTCAAGTCGAGTAGAGCGTAAAATAGCGCCAACTTCGCGTTAACTGTTACTCTCTGTTTACAGGTGAATTTCAACCATCAATGATTGGAAACTTCATCATGCCTTGCTTCCTAGTCTGCAGCCACCTTCGCTCCGCATTCTACTGGTTGCTAGCCTACGAAAACCCGGACAAGTTCATGGCAGTTCGCTGCGAATCTGTCGCTAAAGCCAGACACGGCGACTGCTACAATACACCAGTCGTATCAAACTATCTTGGCCCAAAAACAAATTTCACCAACAAGGGAATATACTACCTCCCTACCAAAGAATCTATGCCGTACTACATAGGAGACGAGGGCCTAAAGAAACGAAAATACAATCATTATGATTACCTACTCCGGGTCTCGCCAGAAAACAATGTGATAGTCTGACAAATAAAACTATTTGGAGATTTCAGACAAATTTATTTCAATATCAATCATTACAAAATCCATTAAACAACAACTACTTATTAAGATGTTAGTTAGACCGATTTTATTTCCTATTTGTGTAGAGTCTATCTAAATGTATGTACAAGAAGAATCAGTCGAGTTAAGCTCTGAGTGCTCAGGATACGTTCACCGATTGATTTGAGCTAAATAATGGAAGCCGTTACGTTGACGGCGTTATGATTGACACCAGAGCCTAAACTATTGCAGACGAATAATGTGTTGCACATAAGGACGGAAGGGTATTCAGCGTTCAGCGTTCTCCAAACAATACATTTCCTTGGCCTCTACTGCAGAGAGTGGTAATCTTAAATTACATGTCTAATTTACGCTGGTGTCAATCCAAACGCTGTCACACAGATCCGAATTACATCAGAAATGCAAACCAGACATTAATCTTAAGTTCATAAACATTGAAGAAACTTACAGAAAACACAAAATATGCGACAGCGACATCTCTGAAAATATATTGTAAAATACAAATTAATATCAACATAATGTACTTGATTTAGCTTTATTCCAATAAATAGTCAATCTAAAAATAATTCCTAGTCTACCTAGGAGTAACATTTCACGACCATTATGAATACGATCGCATGAAAATAGTACAAGAAACGAACGAAAAACAAAATTGGGAAACAAAATTGTTAGTAAAACTTCAAGAACCGACTATTTAATCACATAATTAAATCCACTACAATCCATTCAGATCTCAGTTAAACATCACAAAAACACAGTCAATCCGTTTGTCTTTATGGGATTATTTTATTTTATCGTAATTTATTCATAATGAATGAAGCGGTGTTTACACTGAGTCGTTCACCTAACGCGGTTGCCGAACGTATACCATCCTACTACAGTGTTCTTTACACTTTTGCGGTGTTGACTTAGTGTAATTGCCGCTTGATAATCATTTCCACTTGAACGAACTTTTGTGACACATGGAACTAATTTCGTAGCCTGATATTTTTTTAAATACCGAGTTAACCCTAGTTGCATGTAGAGTAAACTGCACTGGTACATGGCTATTATAGTTTAGTCACGACAATCGTCGTGGGAGGACCAGCAATAGAGTAACAGTTTACCCTACATACTGGTATATTTTAAACGCGCGAAGCAATTGTGATAAAAAAAGCTTGTCTAATTCAGAGATGGACAATAAAATTCGTTCAAATGGGATTCGCAATGTAAATACTGAATATTACAATTCATGGCATGAAATAATTTATACATAATACGAGTGGAATGTACAAAAATAAAATGAGCTATTTTCATTTTAAACCACAGTACACAAAATGATATGCACATAATTGAGGAAATCTTTAGAAGATTGACTCAATGTAAAGCGTCAAGTAATCTCTCCAATATGTATATTCTGACATATGTATCAGTCAGATATGTATGTTTACTGCTAAGCGAAGAACTAAAGCAGCATACTTACTAACCTCCAGAAACATTTATTGATCAACTAATTCACACAGTCATGACAATTGTCAACTGTAATGAAAAATCTTCATTGGCGCAAGATAAACACCTCTGATAACTAATTTGTACACCGCCGAGTGTCTCAAATGTAGCGCAATTTTTAACTCAGACGCATTTATAGGCACGATATAGGCCTTCATAGTTACGAGAATTAATATAATAAACACTTCTCATCTTACACTGTTGTGATAAAATCTTGTCATCTTAAATGCCAAAACCCACTATAGCAGTGCGGTGCGGCAAAATATTCTCAGGAGGCAACTGGGCGTTTTCAGTGAATCATTAACATTCATGTAACTTATGCTGTCAAGCGTTACTTAAGTTATGTTTAAATCACGTCTTAATGGTCAGTTTTGTGACGAAATGTATGTGTCTGACATTGACCGTCAGTTTTGTGACAACTGCTAACCATAGTTAACTAATTAATGATTCACTGAAAGGGCCCAAATATGGTTAGCAGTCGTCACAAAACTGACCATTAAGACGTGATTTATAACTTAAGTAACGCTTGACAGCAAAAGTTAAATGAAAATGCCCAACTAACTACGACGCGCCGCGCCGCTATAGTGCAGTTTGGCCTTAATGCTCGTGACTGTATGTGTTAAGGCGAAATCGGCGGTGGACTGGTCAAGGGCCATTCATTTGAGCATTGTAACCCCCTCCTCCCTTCTCATTCTCTCCTAGGCATACTTAAACATGAAATTTTGGTATATGTATATCATAATTTGACTAATTCAAGACGCCCTCTTTCCTCTCCTCCTTTATATAACATGACCCCGTATAAACTAGCGTGGGTAATAAAGCTGCCAAATTATAGCTTTTACTCATATTAGTTAGAAGGTAATCCACGTTATTTGCAATAGAGGAAACACTGTATTTTATAAAGCCTTCGATTATTTTACTTTGACTTTTGTTCGGGAACGCGCCTCTATTGGATCAATACAGCAATCGCCGCCGCTTTCAACAAGATGTACAGATCCGCCGCAAGGGAGCGCGCCGATCGACCCGCAAAATATCAAGCAACCGTCAATTCGCTTTACTGTCATTTACTACATGATTCGACCTTTTTAACTCGGCTTGCACTATATTCTTTTTTAATTCAAAATTTACTGTAAAATTTCGATCATTACAACCCTTGAACTTTTAACAAAAGCTGCATTATTGAAGAAAGCCCTACCGTCGTCAAGTATCCTCCTCGGGCAAAGCAACTGCCTAAACAACTTTTTTATTTTTATTTGCAGTTAAGGAATACTTTCATTTTTAATTTACTTGTATACTCTTAATTTACAAACATTTTGACACGGATGTTGCGAAATAACTCTACACATAAAAATTACAAAATTAATGTGGAGTCATTATGACACTCTTTTTTAATAAATGTCATGGTCCTTTTTTTAGGAATTTATTAAGAAAAGGTTCCACTGTGGCTCAACCTTTGTATGATTTTGCGTACGTTTGCTCAGATGAAGTGTAAAAGCTTTTTAGTAGCTTTTAAAAAAAGTACAAAATTATATTAAAATCTCATTAGCCTAGTTTGGCCTAGTGAGCTTAATTATGCGCCAACTGTTTTTAATTTAAAGTGGCAAGTTAATTAAATGCATACATTTCTGCGTTAACAGTAAAAAGCGCAGTTTCTAAAATCTAATTTTAACCTTTTAACCGCCAACAATCAATTGCTCTTTACTACAACTAACTAATTCTGCTAATTAATTGTAAATATGCACCAGTCTGATTTGGGTTAAAGGTTAAAATTTCGAGCAACATTTTCTAATTATATTTTAAGTATTTCTGTGTTTTAACTTGCTATTGCAGTGTTGGACAATGGGAACAACCTTACAATTTTTCTTTTTCTTTCACGAATGTTGAATATTAATTAACAATCACAATAAATTTAACCACAATTTTGTTATAAAACGCCCAACACTGAAAACATCGTAACAATTAAATCTGCACACAATGTTTAACCTTGTAACCGCCAACGTCAGTATAAACAAGACAACGCACAGCGCTGGAGCGACAACCTTGCATTCAATTCCTTAAACTTCGCCGTATTTACGAGCCTTCTTTCGGTCAAAAGGTTAAAATGTCTCATCTACAGTCACTTACCTGTGTACGTCACAGCCCCACATAGCGGAGCCGGCGAGTCTTAGCTACCGGGGTATGTACTCCAGAGGGTACCACGCAACCGTCTCCTCCCTCAAAGGCAGTGAGTTCAATGGTATCACCACACCGCCTAAGAACGTGTTCTCTTGTAAAGAGTCGTAGTGCCACACTGTCGCTTGCAGGCTCCGGTTTTGGACGACGTCGATGGGCAGCCGGTACTCGAGCATTTCCATGAAGGAAGGGTGCGAGTTGCGTTTCAGGACGCGCGTCTTGCGTTTGGTCTCTTTGGTTGGATCTGGCACCAGGTACACCTGGAAATGGGTGGGAAATGAGCGGTCAGTTTAAGATGGATATTATGCATGCGGTGAGACGACATGGGCAGTGTTTCATAAGGCTATAATTTACAAGCGGATACTATAACTTGTGCTTTATAAAACACGGCCATGAGCGTTGAAAAAGTTCGTGCTAAAACTACAGAACTACCCGCCCTCTTGAACAAAGCTGGACAGCTTTTGTTATGGTTATGTTTCAGCTGTCCTAAACTTACCACATTTATTAAATTTAGTAAAAAGTAAACTTAAATCTGAAGCATATGTACAAAGGTTGTTACCTACACGGCACGTTATCATAATGTCAAATGCCTAATTGAACTGTAAGCACCATACACGTAGGTCGCTATTGCACTTGACAGTTTGGACAACTACAGGTGTTGGTGGCGTGGTAGGTGCGACTTCTGAGCGTCGAAAGGGCTTAAAAACGAATCTATTACTATTTATTTTTTATATGGTTCTTGCAGCTTCATACAAACATTTCTATGTAAGGTTAATATGATTAGAATAATGTCAAATTTCATCATCATGTCAGCCTCTAGCCGTCCACTGCTGGCCGGCGGCCTCCCCAGCGGCCCTCCCCTCAGACCGGTCTTGTGCTGTCCGCATACGCCGCGGTCCCTCGGTCTTTACCAGGCCCCTATTTCATAAACATGACAGGCGACAGGTTACAATGACAATTCGATCTACATTTCGAAGTTAATATGAAGTCTGGTAATACAAAAACTTTTCAAGTCAGTAATCTACACCAAACTGTCGTTGTCATTTGTCACCTGTCACGTTTATGAAGCGGGGGCCAGGTCGTCGCTCCACCTTGTCGGAGGCCTACCGACAGCTCGTCTCCCAGTCAGTGGACATCAAATTTACGCTGTTTAAAATACAGATGAAACAAAACAAAACGTACTTTGTTTCATATCGGCAAAAGTTTCGTATTCCATTAAACTTGATTATGTACATTTGCACCTTACGAGGATAAGGTATCGCAAATAAACCTACCTTGACGTAAGGGTTGGGCGGTAGGCCTTGCGGTGTGACTGCGAGCGACTGCGCGTGCAGTATGAGCACGGACAGCACGCCGCCTGTGTACTGCACCGACAGTTTGAGGGACCCAGATCCCGTGTTCTCCGCTTCTGTTGATTCTCCTGAAAAAATACAGGCGTTTGATGACTAAATACTAGACACTTTTCTGAAACCTGCTTTAAAAATTTCCTACCTTTTATTTGGCAATGTTACTCATGAGATACATAGGCAGTAAGCACAAACATCGTATAGTTATTAATTTTGCTGCTGTTCTAAATTATGTCATAAACCAAAGTAGTTAAAAGTCAAATATCATTAATCATTAGCAATATGAGTTTGCTTAAACATTTATGTTTTGAACCGTCGTCAATATCTATAGCAGTCTTTTCGTATTTTTATTTTATTGCGCATTTTTTAGTATATATAAAATCAGAAGAGACTAGAATTCAAGTTTTCTCTTTTTAGTTCGGCCAAATAAAGGGTTCAGCTCCCAGTCTTTTAGAGCGATATGACTTAAAATAAAATGGACAGTCGAATCTGGTACATACAATACAATACAAATATTCTTTATTGAAAACCACAAAACAGTACAAGGAGATTACAGAAAATAGGTATGGTAGACAATACGTACACACATGTACACATGTATGGGTACATGTATCTAGAACTTCAATGACAATGCAATGGATGGATGAGAGGAACGTAGTGATGGCCTGAAGATGGAGCAGGTATCTAGTGAGTCAGCCGAATTTGTGCTTAGTAGAAGCGTCTTTGCGAGCACTTTATGTATAATTTCCTTGAGATTTTGTGGAGCGTCCCCCTCGAATTTTTTGAAGTTAATTTATTAAATTATACATGTCGTATCGTATTTCGTTGGTGTAAACATGTCGGGCTATACTCGATTGGCATACGTGAGAGATCCATTTATTTCACCATGACTGAATCTCACTTAAGTTTCACGTTATAAGTTGAAGTTTATTCGCAGTTCGCTGTCTGTAGGACGCTCCACGTTTTAAAAAAGTTTTTTTTACGGTCAGGTTATTATTGAGTGTCCATGTCTCACCTCGGTTCTTCATGCGCTGCGGCTCGACGTCCTGCTGGTCGCGCAGCAACGGATGGAAGAACGTGTAGACGAGGTCCGAGTGCGCGATCTCGTCGGCCAGCCCGAACAGCGACGTGAGGAACGCCTGCACGTCGCCGAAGCGCCGCTCCGCCACCTGCCGGGTGTTGGAGCGGCCCACGTGCAGCCCGGACGGCAGGCTGGAACACATTCCATAATCAAATTCTAATTAAAACCGTTTGTTTTTTTTTGTATAACGAGGAAGGCAAGCGAGCAAGTGGATCACCTGATGGTAAGTGATCACCACTGCCCATAGACACCCGAAACTGCGAAGGGTTTGCAGATGCGTTGCCAACCTAGAGGGCTAAGATGAAACGCTTCTTGTGCCCGTTATTACACCGGCTGTCTTACTCTCCACACCGGAACACAACAGTGCAAGCACTGCTGCTTAGCGGCAGGATTAACGAGTAAGATGGTGGTAGCGATCCGGACGGACCTCACACAAGGTCCTACCACCCGCAAAAGTTTTCAAGTAGAAAGCCATGACAGCCCAGTGGTTGGACCTATGGCCTCTCAAGCAGAGGGCCGTGGGATCAAACCCCGGTTCGCATCTCTGAGTTTTTCGGAAATTATGTGCAGAATCACATTTGTCCGTGGGCGGCGGTGATTGCTTTACATCAGGTGACCCGCCTGCTCGTTTACCCCCTCTTATATAAAAAAAAACCCTGACTATGAAGCTTGAGATTCTGGGTGCGATCCATTGATGAATACGAATGTTTGTTTCCGAGACGCGGATGGCTGATATGTATAATAAGTATGTATTTACTATTTATCTAGGTATAAACATACTAAATACAATAAGTATGTTTATTCGTTGTCTAGTATACATAGTACAGGCTTAGGTGTCAGTAGTTAAGTCAATTGATATTTATTTATATATCTTTTAAACTTTTGACAGGTTTTTCTCACTGGGCCTTTTTGACTGAATTTATAACAAGATACCGGAAGATATAATAAATATAGATAATATGACTAAAGATATGCCACTTTTAACATGAAACTACCGTGAGACTCAATCGTAGTGAAATAAAAACGGATCACGCGCGAGCAGAGCCGCGGCGCGCAGTGTGCGTCTCGCCGCCGCTGGGTCGTGCGCTGCCAGAGGAAGGACTATGAATTAGTCCGAAACTTGTCGGGCTAAACTCGACTTATATACGTGAGTGATCCGTTTTTATTTCACTAATATGACTAAATTCAAAAAAACTTTATGTGACTTTCTAGTGTCAAAAGCTTATTATTCGATAAATGAATTTCTGACCGACTGTAATTAAGCACCTATTATAGTGAACATTGTGTGTGTGCATTGCATCCCGACTATTTGTATGCCTTGCGGCGCAACATAGCGACACTTCATTATTTAAGATCTTTATGTACTATGTACTAACCTATGTTGAACAAATAAAGAGATTTGTACTTATATTTGAGTGTTCTCATTGTATATACAAAGTAGGAGCAGATTGGAGCGCACTACAATTATTACCATTGAAATCAGGTATGGTATCTTTGAGCGGTAACACGATGGCTGCTACAAAATTAACAAACGTTCCCATATCGGGAACAAAAACGTAGCTCGTTTTGTGAACCGAAAATGAAGCTTTGTGTTCTTCATATAACGCCAAGTGATTTATTACGTACGAAAAAGGAATGGCTAACTTAAAAGACAAAACAAAACAGGTGATTCTATAGATAGATAGAATAAAGGAGTTGAGAAAGAAAAATGTTTTAGCTCCATCGAAAATTTATTGAAATACGACGTGTATTATCTAAAGAAGAATAAATTATTTAGCAGCACTCAGATTACATGGGCTTTTAGAATTCTGAGTAATGCGACAATAATAATTACGACACATATTTTCGTTTAAGGGATAGCTGGAAATTTTATACTAACTTTTACTACCATGGAGTCTTTTTATGGAAATCTGGTGGAATATTTTAAAGTTATATTAGTGCGAAGATTGCGACGTCCTTAAACTACAAGCAGTGCAGTGGTAGTACCTAAATACAAATGCCCAGACGCAATACACAAACAAGAACGCCGCGCCGTTTCCATGACAACCCTGCTGCATCCATACGACGCAATCTAAAACTATTGAAGCAACCTTCCAGTGTTTGCATGTGTGTGTGGATCGCTGCAAATTTAAAGGGAGACAGTCTATTTTCACTATTCATAAACAATACTCGAGTGATGTAAATTTTTTATGACCAATGATTAATCATAGAATAATCCGCTTTTCGCCGTCGATATGCGATAACTTCGAAATAATTTAGTAACAGATAAGATTGCCAGCGTTATTCACATCACACCCAACAGTTCGCTATCTAATCAACAGACTAACGAATGTTATTAACAGAAATGATCGAAATATATTAATTATTTATTTACAATAACATTGTGGCGGAATTAAATCCCAGTTAAAAAGGAACCGACGAATTGTGTGCGAGTGAGTACTGGAATTTATTACATTATATCATTAAATGTCTCCATCTTCCATCTAGTCCTCCCGCAATATTCAATTTATCTCTACAAATTAAATTTACTTTTATTCAACAAAGTTCATTGGTTGTAACAAAATTTTAAGTAATATGTAAATGAGATCAGATCATGCCAATCACTCCTCTGTCAATTCCATGACAGACTCAGTATTAAATGTTAGTCGGTAGATCTGCATAAATACACAATTTTTTGCAAACAATTTTGTGCAAACGTTTCGTAGGTACGTAGTGCATTCTTTCTTCGACATCATAAAGGAGAACGGGCTAATTTGTATGGAACTTGGTCTATGAGCGGCCACGGATCATTTTAATATCTAACGATGGTGTATAGACCTGTAATTGCTTGGTGAATCTTTTATTACCGTGATTCAGGGCTTTCATATGACAGTAATTTCATCAGCGGCCGCCGATAGGTTTGTCCATTCTCCGTTACAAGTGCCCAAACTACCACATTTATTTATCACATAAATATTTCGCTGCATGCTCTTAAAAAATGTATTGTATATGTGCGTAATTTAAAACTGGTGTGGTATTATACTCGAGTGTCCTTGTTATTGTTGATAAAAAACCCTAATTATAACATTAGCCATTTCAAATTCCAGCAAACAACATCGAGGCAGCGACACCCATTTCCGCGGTACACTGTGAACAAGACTAATGTTCAAATTCGGGGGCTTCAAAGCGACGCTGAACTTCGGTTCTTCGGGTAAAAAGAAGGAGATATATGAAAATGGGCCAACTTTGTCAGTGGGCGGGGCTTACAGACCACATCGAGAGGAGTTCTTTGGTGAGTCGACTTCATTAGTACTTTACATATACCTTTAAGGAGTAAGAGGTTCTTGGGGAGACTTTTACTGTAATCTTCATTATTGTCTGTAATTATTGTCTAACTCGCTCACAATAAGCATCGTGTTCATTTTGTATGGGCTGACAATTGATATCGGAAGCAGCTAGCAGTCACAGTCGTACAAAAACTGACATTTCAATCCGGATGAGTGTCAAAATAATTACGCAATAGGGCCTCTGGATATCCTCATATTTAATACTCATACTTAATTCATCCATTCCCTTTTGCACCACTTGATTTTATCGTAACACAATGTATGAAAGTTGCTTCAGCGGCGAGATTATGTTGCTGTTATTTATTATTTACGTTGTCCGTAAAGTTTTAAGAAAAATGCGTCACATGAACGGACGAATATCTAAACCGAGGAAGTATTAACATTGACATGGTCACACTTGACAACTAGGTAGGTAGTTCTTGCATCTGTCTTCAATTTTAACAAGGCAAAACCTCTTCAACTAAATACAGGCCGTCACGTCCTCTAACATAACGACCCCCACTCAGCCCAAGTAGGTAATGTGAAACGTGCATTCACGTGGATAGATAATCGTACTCGTACTATCTATCGCTATCTATATATCAGGTATCAGGGTATTGACATTGATCAAACACTAATAAAACTGTTGATAACTTTGTTAAATTTCAGGACGTGGCAGCTTGTCCGGAGGACCGCTGAAAAAACTCACGCCGTCCATGGTGAAGCTCCCACCAAGTAATCCCAGCGCCATTAAGACTTCGAAGAGTGCAAACGACTTATCAAAACCGTACAATCTGCCCCCAGAACTGAGAAAAAGCACTCCCGACGTATCAGCCAATCCTAGAGGAGGCCTCTCTCAAATTAGAGACTCGACAGCACCACAGCGTAATGCTAAAGCGAACAGCAAGGAAGCCAAAAGAGATTCGAAAAGGCAAGAGAAGGAGCAGAAAGAATTGGAGAAGAAACGGATAGCCGAGCAAAAGAGAAGGGAGAAGGCGGAAGCTCAGGAGCAAGCGAAACAGGACAAGCTCAGAATACAGCGGGATAGGCAAATAGCTCAGCAGCAAGCGAGAGACGTGAAGTTAAGGAAAGAGCAAGTGAAGAAAGGAGCGGCGCTGCAAGTGCCGCAACCGACGCCGGTCCCTCAAGCTTCTTTGCCACAAGCTCCAAATAAACAAACTCCGATCGCCACGGTATCGATCCCTCCACCGCCTCCGCAGCGAGCGAACCCACTGGGAAAACAGACAGCGTACTCAACCAACACTCTAGAGAGTTCTATCAGCCGAAGCAGCGGCCCGCCTCCCTATTCGGAAACGCCGAGAAACCCGGAACCCAATAAGAAGGATATCACGGGTAACATCAGCTTTGGTAAGCCTGTAGAGAGTAACAGCTGGGACATGATATCGGAGCATCGGCACCAGATATCCAGGACTGTTGCGAATGAGGCGAGCACTAAGCAGATGATGATGGATTTGCAGTTTAGCTTCGAGAGAGCGCAGGCTGGTGACAAAAATAATAGTGAAGTTTGAGTGGATGGTTTGTGTGATTGTTATCAATGTTTATTTCTAAAGTTTTTTAATAAATTATTTAAAGTTGTATGGTTCTAATCATACTGTTTTAATAATATTGAAACCTAATACTTAAGGTCGCCAGCTCAACTTTGTCAAGAAAAAAAATACACGCCGTTGTGAAATCAACAAATTAGCTGACTGATGTCAAAGAGTTAACATAAAAAGAACACTTGATAACAATTTATACGTTTCGCACTACGGCGACAGCACGCGTATAGTTAAATTGAAAAAAGCTTTCCCCTGTCAAAATGTTTATGACATTGTCATAAGATTGATTTTTGCCTGAAACGTGGGAAAGGTTTTTCTACTACATCTATACAAAAAATCACACTTTACGCCCAGCCTTTTGCTATTGAAGGGCAAACTTAAGAGTCACTAACAAGTGCCTAAAGGGTGTAAGGGACGGGCGATGTTTGTTTCATGTATTTGACGGTAAAGCTCTACTTTGGATCACGGTAAAACCGCTTTAATCTTATCGCGAGCTTAAGCGGACTTCTTTGCCGTGGTGAGGGCGCGCATTGCGTCCTTCTGGGAGAGACTGCGCTGCTCTCGTAACGCTATACTGACGGCCGTGTACCGCGACATGGGCAATCCTATTTTTAGGTATTGGCTATCTGTGCACCAGAACGAGAATCGCAAATAGGGTGATTTGATGACACCATTTACTTTTAAGGTAATGGTCCCTTTGACACTTTGACTTTTGACACTAGTGTGTTAACTTATTAAGTTAAGTTAAGTAAATGTTTAAGTACCTATTTGTGTTTTTAAAATATGGGTGTCACGCCTGCAAATAAAACTTTATTTATTTTTATTTTATTTTATTTTAAGCTTAAGCTCATTTGTCGAGATCTCTCACACCATGGATACCCCTGAAAAAAAAAAACACTTCCTATGTCAAACATAACTCACCTGTGCACTTTAGCCAGAGGGAAGTGCAAACAAATCTTCTGATACAGCTCGGTGAAGTGTTTGTAGGAGCGGTAGAGCACGGAGGGCGTGGCCTGGCCCTGCCGGAATATGCGCAGCGCGTACACGTAGTGCTTCTCCGGGTCGTAGCGTTTCTCGTAGCCGAGGCATTCCACGCTGACCAGCCGGCCCTCTTGCGCCATACTGGGAACAGGGCACGCGCATTACTAAGTATTTCTTGAATATGGCGTTAGTTTCACAAATAAAAAAAACATCCCGGCGAATTGAGAACCTCCTCCTTTTTTTGACCTCGGTTAAAAACAATTAATCTTCTCGTCTGCGATCAAACGTGAAAGACAGCTACAAATTTCATGGCTTAATGCAGTTTGCTTGCAGGTTTGAGAGTTAATGCACTGTCCCATTCACCTACTAAGGAAATGATGAGGAAGACCCTGCGCCTCGGAACCTTTTGCCTGGCTATGCAAAAAGCATGGCTACATCTTCTCATTAACCTTAGTTGGCTAAAAAGGTTTTTGCATCGATGCACTAACTCCTGTGGATTTTATTTAAAAAACAAGCTGTTATTTAGATCAGGATATACCAGATTTTCAGGCAAGATAGTAAATTTATATTTCCAATACAGACATTTTGAGATATTTATGCTATTTTGATTTTTTTTTTGTATCGTGAATGAGGGAAGTATTTTTTAAGCCCGTTCATTTATAGTGAACTACGGATCAAACACTTATCATTTATCAGCGAGTACTCACGTGTAGGTCCTGGGTATGAAGGACAGCAGCTCGGGCGTGCTGCTACCCTGGTCGCCGCTCGCGCGCAGCTGCGCCAGGTTGTGCAGGAAGAAGTTTATGGGCGTGAACCTGACGAACAAGATGGCGTTATCTAGCAAAACTAGTTAATCGCATAGATGGCGCTAGTCACTGCAAAAAGTGATAAAAACGAGCTGATTTGAATACATGGAATTCGGCCTATACCCTTATGCCAATCTTGGTGTACGGGTAGGCAGGCGACCGAATGTCGAGGAGCCGGGTTCCATTCCCGGGGTTGGCATTTTTCGGTTTTTTTTTTCTATGTATTCGTTACAGTGAGTATTTCAAAAGAGTCACAA
Organism: Clepsis dumicolana; assembly: GCA_963691665.1. Classification (NCBI taxonomy): domain Eukaryota; kingdom Metazoa; phylum Arthropoda; class Insecta; order Lepidoptera; family Tortricidae; genus Clepsis; species Clepsis dumicolana. The sequence goes on from OY829506.1 coordinate 5,342,875, forward strand.
GTCCGTTGCCGGCCTTTAAGGAGGAACAGGGATAGAGAAAGGGGGGATCGGGCCTCCGGCACTCTCACTGACCGAACGGACCGCAACAGGGGTGCTGTTTTTAACATGAAACTACCGTGAGACTCAATCATAATAAAATAAAAACGGATCACTCACGTACATAAGTCGAGTTTAGCTCGACATGTTTCGGACTAACTCCGTGAGGGGTCCGTTTGTATTTCATTATTTTCATTAGGGGTGCTGTTGCTTCACGCCGATTTTCTGCTACATTGGGCACGGTACTAACTTGCTCTTGAGCGAGGAGTGTATGAGCCGCGCGAATGCGGCCGCGGCCTCGGCGTTGGTGGCCTGCGGCAGCAGCGCGCCGCGCACGTAGCTCACGGCCGCCGACGTCACGCCCGGCACCCCGGACGCCGCCATCTGGCAACACGAGCGTCTTATTACATACATTGTATTTTACCCGCGAGTGTGGAATTGAAACACTCGCTACGCTCAGGATTCTATTTTAGAACCACTCGCTTTATAGGTAGTGCCACCAGAGTTAAGGTCACGCACACAAAATGTCACGTAATGACAGAGGGGTTCTGAAATTATCAAGGTTTCGTTAAACTATTTTGTTGAGTATTACTTACAAAAATACATCGAATTCAAACAAAACATAAAATAAAATATTGTGATCTATTTTATTTAAATGTTAATAGATACCTATTCAAATTCAGACATGTGTAGGTATATGAATATATTATCAATCATAAAAACAAAACAGAATAACAATTTGCCTTGTTTTTATTTACATTTACTCATTCATTTAATTACTTAATTCATTTTTTTGCAATCAGTACTTCATGTAGCTGTGTGTGTAATCATTCACCCCAACTCTCGTGGCACTACCAATACTAGCTTCGATACGACGATAGCGATAAGATACGACGACATCCGAAAGGACCCGATCGAATACGACAGACGAACGGTCCGATCGCGCGTATACTTACAGCATACTTTAGGCTACGATCGAATGCCGCGGAAAACGCCCGCGGTCAGGCTGCTATGCGCAGCTTGGTAATATAGGGCCACGGACCAACCACCCTCTGGACACCGCATCTTTTATAATTTAATTGGAAAGACATTACGAAGACATCCGAGACCAGAGAGATTTATAGGTGCAAATGGGCATATGCGTTTCGGAAACGTTCGCCCTGACATTTGGTGTCCAGAGGGTGGTTGGTCCGTGTATAGGGCCTTACATAACGTCACTCAAGCCTCCATTAGCTAAAATAGGTCTTGTCTTCTTCTTACTAACGGAAATGTCAATGTCACAGAAAAGGACAAACGAACTTTAACGGCATTTTAGTTAAAAAAGGTTTATGAATAACATGGATAGACTTTAAATACTGTGTGCATAATTTAATATCGTTCAAAGCCGTTTGGTGGTAATGGTAACAGTTAAGGACAAAATGGTCAAAAAGCCGTGATAGCCTAGTGGTAACCTATAGCCTCTCAAGCAGAGGGTCGTGGGTTCAAACCCCGGCTCGCACCTCTAAGTTTTTCGGAATTTATGTGCGGAATTACATTTGAAATTTATCATGAGCTTTTCGCCGAAGGAGAACATCGTGAGGAAACCTGCACCCTCCTGCGAGGCAGTGTGTGTGAAGTTCCCAATCCGCACTGGACCCGCGTGGGAACTACAGCCCGAGCTCTCATTCTGAGAGGAGGCTTGTGCCCAGCAGTGAGACGTAAAAAAGACTGATGATGATTTTAGGGGATTTTAGGTTGGAGTAAAAATGCCTTCTGTCGCGACTATTTGAACTGTTCTATTTCTTTCTCCAATATGTATAATAATCATATGTACATGCTAGCTTATATACTAAAGTATTTCTAAGATTATCTACTAGTCATGCCTATCCGGATCGCTTGCGCGTGACATCGATTAGCGCAGCATTCAGCACTACCGGCACGATTCAGATAACCATCAGCCGGCACAATGATGATATTTAAGGACTCACCAGCGCGAACAGGTCTAGTATGTGGTCATGGTGCGCCCGCACCAGGTTGAACGCCATGCAGCACAGCTCCACGAAATGCTGGAAGCGCTGCGTCGGCCGCTCGCCGCCGTTTATGACATAAACCATGTCGTTCGTTAGTACGAACGGTGCGCGGTCTCTGTCGGTTTGAAGTTCGAGTTTAGGGTGTGAAGGGTGTTTTAGATGGTACTCATTTATCATACCAGTTAAGTACTAGAACAACAATAAGGACACATTGCACAGGTGTAAAATTTCTGATTAACCCTTTATTTGACAATGTAAGTATATCGTGATTAAAATTGTCAGTACATAGCATCAAACGTCGTCTATGAATTTTTCTTCTGTTCGAAATTATGTCATAGGTAGACCAAAGACCATTTTAGAAGGAAAAATTGAAGGACAGAGAGGAAGAGGTCGACCTAGGCGAAGCTACATGGACCAGACAAAGGAGAAGGCCGGTGTCGTGTCGTATCAGGAGGTCAAGGAACTGGCTCACAGGAGAGATGATTGGGAGAAACTCCACCGACAAGAGTGTAACTCTTAAGTTTGATGATGATGATGATGTAAACCAAAGTACCTAAATGTCAAATATCATTAGCAATGCAAGTTTACTTAAGAAAAAAAATTTGTTTTGAAACATCATTAATATCTATAGCAGTCTTTTTGTATTTTTATTTTATTACACATTTTTAGTAAATATAAAATCAGAAGAGACTAGAACTCAGGATTTCTCTTTTTAGTTCTGCCAAATAAAAATTTTACATTGTCAAGCATTGTCATTGTGTATTTGTTTATCAGAAACTTCATAGCTATGCAATGTGCCAGGATTGACTTCATAGTGGCGGGGCACTATAGTATGCGTGGCTTTTTTCGTTTACAAGTTGAAACTGCGCGAGCTATCACAAGTGCATCTCGTGTTTAAAAACTAAGCACAACGTTAGTTTTATAAATGCTCTCTGAAATACATCTAAGTGATTGTATCAAAAAGTACTTAAGTACCTTTTAAAGGACGGACGGAGGTACGGATTACCGAGGTTGCTGGTTCAAGTCCAGCTGCTTAACGGATTTTTCTTTGCATTTTCATTGTACCTTTTAAAGTTGCCAAACATCTGCGCGTCCCCCAGAAACTTTCCAAAGTCGATATGGAAGAGATGGCCCGAGGTTTTCAACATTATGTTGTCGTTGTGTCGGTCGCAAATGCCCAGCAGGTAAGTAGCCACGCTGTAGCCTGCACAGGACGCTGCAGGGACAAACAAAAATAACCTGTAGTACCTTAGTAGTAGGGCCTTATTTCATAAAAGGCTTGTAACTTGTTCCTAATACAAGCGGAAACTTTTTTTTAACTCCCTGTATAAAAAAAAACTTGTATTACAAGTTCCTAGGTGTTATGAAACGGGCCCTGTACACATTAAGACACATCGGGACGGCGCACAAGTCAACCAGTTATTCCAAACTGCGGAGCGCGATTGTCACTAAATGCTTTGCAGCGTCGCAAGATTATTGGCAACGGAACCTAATATGGATGCAGTTAATTAAAAAAACATTTTTTTTTTATAGTAATCTCATTGACCCTCCTATAAAATCTTTTTAACTCTTTAAAAAGCCACGTGTTCCAAGTAGATGCTCGAGCGAATTCGTAATCTTTACATTTTCATGTAAAAACAAACCGCACATAAAGGAGACAGACAATCCAAACGTGTCGCGCACGGAACTCTCCGACCGCTAGAGCGATACGATATGGCTACTGAATGCTCTTGTAGCTGAGGTCCACGACGCCGATGTATTTATATGTACCTTGCGATTTGTCTAATTGGTGTATTGTCTTTTTTTTTCTGCTTTATGTGTTCTTTGTCCGTTAACATAATAAGTGTGTTGATCTCTGACTGTAAACTTATTATTGTAAATTGAATATATAAATAAATAAACAAAGTAGGTATTTAATTTTTAATTTTTTAAGTTAGTTTTAGTTTTAATATTTTAATTAACTTTGTAGGTAGTGTTAGTCCATTGTACATTTGCTTAAAATAATAGATATATACATTTAGATAGAAATACAGGAACATAGCGCCGAGTTTATAATAAACAAAACTTACAAGTAAAGTTGTCTCTGGCCCTCTGGTACTCGAGCTCGGAGGGGTTGTGCTTCGCGAGCCACTCCGCTATGGGCTTGTCCTTGAACGACCCGGTCAGGCCCCATTCGGTCTGGATGGCGCGGAGGGTCTCTGCTTCTGACACTATTTCTATCATACCTGAAATACAACGTATCTGTATGGTTTTTTTCTTATCACGCTAAGGAGTGGTGTATTTGGATCAATCAACTTTTAATTGCAACTCATTCCCATGGAGATGTAAGAGAAAGTCAGGTTGATGGAGTGGTGCCTTAGAAAATTATTTTAGACGAGTTCCCCAGGGACAACTCCATGTCATGAGTGGCAATTAAAAGCTGATTGACCCATTTCCAGATTATGTACAGGTTTAAGGAAGACAAAGTATGTAATCTATAAATGAAGGATGCCATAGTAAAAGAAACGAATCACTTGCGTAAATAAGTCGAGTTTAACCTGTCATTTGTTTCGGACTAATTCGTAATACTTCCTTCAGCGGCAGCAAGACGCACACTGCACTAAGTCGTGCGCTCCCAGAAGAAGGACTACGAATTAGTCTGAACCATGTAGGGCTAATCGACTTATATACGCGAGTGATCTATTTATTTTACTATGATCGAGTCTCACGGTAGCTTCATGTAAAGGTATGCTGTATTATTGCCTAAAATTGTACAAAACCTACAGGGACAAAATAAGATTTTTCGTAATAGTATTTTACCAATTTGAAGTTAGACAAAATACATGTTCACAAACTTAAACTTGTTTCGATATTTTTCTGGAACTTGTAATTATCCAACCCAGAAAAATATTTTAGGATTTCAAAAACATCGAGATCTCTCATGGAATAGGGACAGGTAAAAAATATGCGACAGATCATATGGCTCTAAACCCTAGGGTTTAATTACGATTTCACTTGTTTTTCAGTCTGTTGTCCGCTCTGTTATTATCAGATTTTTTTAACAAGTAACTGACCAGCGCTCCTATCTCACCTGATGAGGCCTACAGCCTATTCACTCTAGCCTAGAACAGACCCGGATAGTATCTGTCCAATGTCCAAACACAAAATGTTGCTGTCAAAGATCTTACCTCTTCGGTCACTAGTGGGTAACGTTTGGAAAGTGACCATCCGCAGATCCAAGCCCTGTTTGAGCCACAAACTGTCCATGACTTTCATCACCTGAAGCACCAATGCGTCTTGCCGCAAATCGTCACCGACCTACAAATTTAGAAGTATAATAAACATCAACATCAACATTAACTTGAGTATAGTATTGTCTCTTCAAACAACATTTTTGGTTATTAAAATACCTTAAACATGGAGGGTACTATGGCGTTGTCACTTCCGATGAAGTTGATCTTGAGAGGTAGGGTGTTAGAGTTGAAGTACATACACGACCTGGTAATAAACAACATTATTTAGGAAACGAATCACTCATGTGGAATCCAAATTCTTACGTCAAGCGACAAAATCGGTGATGGTTGACTTTTAAACATACAGCCAAATAAGTGCAGAGAAGAAAAAAACACGCGAGAGCGCAGAGACGAAAAGCACTGCTTAGTTTGTTTACATTGCTTAAGCTTTCTAAATGCAATCGTGTGGTAAAAGTCAACATAAACAGCTATTAGCGCCCGTCGTCCTTGTATACTAACTTGACGTCCACATCGTGCACTCGCTGGTGCAGCGCGAGCGGCAGCGCGGCGGGCTCGGCGCGCAGCAGCGCCGCCAGCCGCTCGGCGCCGGCGCTCAGCGCGCGCCCGCGCCCGCCGTCCTTGGCGCACTTCACTGACAAGGCCACCTCCGACAGCGTCTGGAACAAATTTGTTGTCTCAGCACAACAATACATATACTAGCGCATAACCTAGTGGTCAGAGAACCTGACTATGAGGTCCCGGGTTCGATCCCCGGTCGGCCAGATATTTGTATTATGAATGCGACCGTTTTCTATTGGGTCTTGGATGTTTAAGATATAGGTATATAAGTGATGATCTATATATGTGTTTGATGCGAAACGCAAGGCGATAAATACAAGGCACGGGTAGTGATCATTCGCTATGCTAAACAATTAGATATTCTGTACTTTGGTACAATCAGCATTAAAGGTAGCTTTGTGACTTTTGTATGTACCTTATTGCAATAACACATTTGTCCATCATGCAAGACGTTTCGTACGTGGTTTTAGAGAGACAAGGTACGCAGCAAACAGTTACATAACAGAAACCCACATATGCGTAAGTCCATCAGTAAACCAACCCAACTTTTTTTTATACGACAAAGCTAGCAAACGAGCAAGTGGGTCACCTGATGGTAAGTGATCACCACTGCCCATAGACAACCGCAACCTCGGGGGATTTGCGGATGCGTTGCCAACCTAGAGAGCTAAGATGAAATGCCTCTTGTGCCCGTAATTACACCGGCAACTTAGGAACATTATTTATAAAATAAAGTAAAATAAATGAAAATGTAACCCACCTTCACGAGCAACTGTTGCCTGACCAGCGTCCGTGTAAGTTGCTCGCCGCAGACAGCGAGCAAAGCCCGCAACATAAGTCGGTAACGCCACGTCGCCGTGACGCACTCGAAACTCTCTTGCGAGTCGCCCGCGTTGTCTTCAATGGTGATACCGAGGAACTCTTGACTTGGCGCCTGTAGGCAAAAGAAAATGTGCTATAAACCCACAAATTATGATGTCAACAGAGTCTATATTGGCTCACATTCATATCAATTGTCCTAAAGTAATGTTTGGTGGAATGATTGTTTGTCATAATTGAAATTATACTGAAAATATCCAAGCTTCAGTAAATTCATAAAATAAACCTACCCTAGCCCATATAAAATATTTTCCGTAATATTATTGGTCTCAGTTGCAGAATAATTATGACAAACAATCCATCGAACAAACATCACATTTTATGAGATTATGACTAAAAGATTTCTAAGAGACAAAGGAATACTACTCAATATCCAATCAACCAATCACAAAACGCGTACGACGTAAAAGCTACCCGTCTCACACCTGCAAACATTGCGCGTAAGAATATGGAGAAAATTTTCACTGGCGACGTCCTGCGAATGTTGGTACCATGGCTACAGGTACAGTCAAGTCAAGTCCCATGACTCTTATGTCGACGAATTAAGGTTGTGGTATTGTTGCTGTGGTAGATTAATTGGATACGCATTTTTGCACTTGACAGTATAAGACCTTAATTAATCATTTCTTGCGAAAGGAAATGGTTTACAAAACTGCTTACCTGTGGTACGTTTGGCAATGAGTGGACCAACAGCCAGAACAGCCGGTGGGCGACCGCGGGCGCCGCCAAAGCTCTCGATAGCAATAATTCTGCATAAAAGTAACAAAATAATCAACGAAAATAGTGAAATACCGCTCAAAAGGGTGCCAAATTAAAGATGTCCGCAGTCGAGATTAAGTTAAAATAGTCACCACAAAGTGCACTTGTGCAAAAGAGCATATCTTCGACTGGAAAGTCATGAGGGCTATCGTGAGTCAAACATCCGCTAGGATCGCGAGTCTATCTGTCAATTTCCGCCAATCATAGGCCAGTAGCTGGTCTCTCATTGGTTGAAAGTTACACATGTAGGTACTTCACTCAACAGTCAACACTAGCGATCCTAGCGTATTTTTGACTCACGATCACGTCGTGTTGAGTAAGAATGTCCATATTTCCGCGATGTCTATCAAACTTTGAAATCTACTGCATTGTTCAAAGCGTTTTTCGTTATGGCTACACTACACTATGCCCGCGTATCGCGCGCGAACGAGAGTGGAGCCCTTTCGTGTGTTCTTCGTGATTTCGTTTTTTGTTCCCCGTTTTTTTATCGGTTTTTTGACCCGCGTCAAACTTCACTGTGAGATTACTGATGACGAGTGGATGAATGGACGTTTCTGTTATGTTTCAAAATGAATTTATTTACACATCATCCATCATCACAATAATAGAACAATAAAACACTAAGCACTACTGCTCTGTGTCAGCCTAACAGCGCTACTGGACGTGCGCGAGGACAGTGCGCTATCAGGAGCAAGGTTTGAAAGTCGAACGCATATGTGGCGTCATTGATAAAAACGCCGCGAAATCTCGACAAGTTCGCGTCGTGATCCGCGGGCTAAGTGTAGAGAGGGCAGTCGCGACTATGCCGTGACATATTACCGTGTGTGTATAGCTCGTAAGATAATTGTTTTACTGCATTTGTCATAGTCATGGTTGTCGAATATCATCATACATACCGGCCAGCGAGCTGACGTGATACGTGTTGTGTCGCAGCGCTTGCGTCAGCTGCGGCAACACGCGGCAGAGGTCGTCGTCTGACATCTGATTAATCAAATTAGTCGCCGTCTCGCGGACCTCTGAGTCTGGGAAACTGCAAGAGAAATAAGATTTGAAAACACAGTCCAACCATTTGACTCGTGACGGTGGAATGTTCAGCAAATAAAGATCGTTCGAGCTATGTTAACGAGAACTATTATTATTTCTCTTAATCTCTTACAGTGAAAGTTATATCTGAAATACGAGCAGAATAGTGGGATCACCGCTCTTATTAATTTTCCGTATGTTCCGTATGTACGTTTTTCATTATGTCTGTAGGGAAAGGCTGCGATAGTCTATCCAGGCTGATGTGAAAAACATTGATAGATACTGTTCGGCCCAGGAGTTAGAGTTACCAGGGCAGCAGCAGGTGCATGGCGTTGAGCGGCGAGGGCTTCACCCAGCGCTGCAGCAGGCCGACGAGCTGCGCGCGGTGCTCGCCGTGCCAGCTGGTGGCAGCCAGCAGCACCAGCGGCAGGGCGCCGGGTAGCTCCACTAAATATTGCCGTTTCTCCCACATCACCTGTACCCAAACAAATTTAATTAGTGCAGTGTTTTTCCAACTAATAGGAAAATTGCACAAAATTGAGAAGGTTTTATGCGTGTATTCCGAAATATTTTTATCACACATATTTTTTATTTAGCAATACGTTGAGCTAAAAATGGAAAATAATGAACATTCTTCATTACGAACACTAACCAAAGTTCCATTGTTATTCTCATTCTGTTATTCAATTCACCTCTAAGATCCTACGTATACACAAAAATTAGCACTCTAGTATACGCATCCACGTACACAACTTCTAACTCAATCAGCCTTTTAAAACCCCTTCCACTACAACAGCAAAACTATCACAGCCTACAAAACCAGCCGCCTCACCTCCCTACAGTCCGTAGGCATCCTCTGGTAGGCGCCCTGTTCGATCAGCAGAAGCAGCTGCGCCTGGGTGTGGCCGTCCAGCGAGTCGAACTTCGGCAGCGTTGGCGGTATCGCCACCTCCTCGCCGCTCGTCCATTTCACCCCGGTGTGGGAGTAGAGGGGGATTTCTGGGGGAAATAAGACAATATAGAACTTAAACATACAATGACAATGCAAAGAAAAACTGTTAAGCAGCTGAACTTGAACCAGCAACCTCGGTAATCCGTACCACGCACCACCAATTAAGCCATATGTTAAGATACTTAAATAAAAACAAAAATAATCAATAAATCGATTATTTTCATTAATATAGAACTTGCTATTGGAAAATAATTTGTTATTTTTCCTCATTCATTCTCAAGAGTGTAAAAAAGTTGTATATTCGTACAACTTTTCCTTCTTTTTTTTTGTCCTGTTTTTTGTACAATAAAGTGTTTACTTACTTTTCTACACTCTGTGGTCGCACAAGTGCGGAAACGACTAACTTTCTATGAATATGTTGACCGACGTAAAGTGTCTCTTTCCGAGCACATGCATTACCAATTTAATGAGGGCTATCGCGAGTCAAAAATCCGCTAGCATCGCTAGTGTCGAGTGAGTTCTATCAATCAATTTCCACCAATCATAGACTAGGACAGACTAACGACTCTGGCTGTAACGGGAGTTTCATTTACAGACAATAATTAAAAACAACAGACATGGCTGCATGGACTTAGTTTCCTTTGTCTATCCCTTACAGGATGAACTATAAAAAAAACTAGCTGATTTCTGTCACCCCCCCCCCCCCCCCGATAGAGTTACCGATGTTGACTACAGGGAAGGGCGCGGGCGGCGCGTCCATGGGGTGCGGCGCGGGCCCCGTGCGCCGGTCGCAGCACGCCGGCCACAGCGGCAGCACGTACGGCCCCGACGCCAGCATGCTGCAAACATACCCGCATTAGCTTAAACCTTAGAGCAAGAAAGGATACAGGAGAAATGTTAAAATAAGTTTTAATTATTACTATTGTGTGCCCTTACAGGGCGTCATGGACTGACTAATGCCGATGTAACATCTTTGTATAAATGTACATGACTTACCCTCTTATTCATAAACGTCTGTCAAGCTTCTGTTAACTTAGCAATCGTTTGTCTTTGTTTGGCAAAGGCAAATATCAAAGTAACAGATAAAGACAAGTGATTGCCAAGTTAACAGAAGCTTGACAAGCGTTTATGAATAAGGGGGTTAATCAATGTAAATGAAATGATGATGACGCGCGATTTCCTCTCAGCCAAAACTCTAACATTAAGTCTGACCAAAAGAATCAGGGTCTGTTGATTGTGTGCGTGTTTTTCGCATTTGTGTGACAGTTTTGTTTTAGTTTGTAGGAACGTAACAAATTTTGACATAAGCGCAGAGGTGTGCTGTTCGTGTGTGTTCCTCGTCCCCCTCAAAAAGTGGCAGAAAAATTGTAGTGCATAGATAACCCAAAGGCGCCTCCCGTCTGTCTGCTTTATGGCTTAACCCTTTTCCCGGCATAGTACGATTTATCGATCAACTTTTTAGTGTTGTTATTCTGTCCCGTCACCCAGGAGACAACAGTGATACAGTTGCTTAGAAAAATGGTTGTCATGTATACTACTAGCATGCTTACGAGATAAGGCATGAAGAAATATGCTTATATCATGACAGCTACGCAATGCAAGTACAGTCAGCATAAAGACTTTTAATGAAAACGTTTATCTAACAAAAAAAAATGACAAAATATTATTATGGTCTCACTCACCCGTCAAAATTAAACAGCTGTATAGCCGCCCAGCCCAGCTCGACCAGTTCATACTGGACGTCTCCGTTCTCCTCATTATTCTGGCTATCTTGCTCGTTCTGATTCTCGTTGCTCTGGTGCTGACTGTCCACGGGGCGCGGCGTGCGGCCGTACAGGGTTAGGACCAGACGGGCTTCGCGGGGTAACTGGCTGATGGGCACGTCTTCTAGGTTTAACCTGGCGGGGAGACAGAACGATTAGCTGTGGTGAGGCTGTACAGGTGAAGGGGAACTGCAACACTTCATCATCATCACCAGCCTTTTGAAATCCCACTGCTGGGTACTGGCCTCTTATCAGAATGAGAGGGGGCTTGGGCTATAGCTACGGCAACACTTGCATACAAAGAACTGTAGAGGATGAAATCTTACTCTGCTGAGAAAATAACCCTCCTATGGCTTTGCCTTGATTCAATCTCGCAGGGATACTCAAAGCATAGTCGACTCACCAAGTATCAAAGATGATCCTCGGATAGAAGCCCCCGCTCTCGATCTTCGATGTGTGCGTCACGTGGAGCCGCTTCAGCGGGCGCGTGCCGTACAGCACCTGCGCGTGGAACACGTAGTCGTCGTGGCTCCAGCCCGGCGGCAGGCAGTGCACCGCCTCGATGCAGAACAGGGTGCACTCCGACATCGTGTGCGCTGACACCGCTTCTGGATAACACGAGTAGATGCCTTAGTCGTGCCACAGCCTAGACGTCTAGACAGGGCAATCGTGCGGGGGTGCGGGCAGATCGGACCTAAGTTGCATACGCCGCCGCTGCCCGTTTTTGTTAGTAACTAGAAAGACGGCTGCTGCTGTGGCCTTGCGGTTGCGTTGTCGGCATTTACGCAAACATCAAAGGCGTCGGACCACTGTTATATTATAATCTCTTTACACTGTGGTAGTGCATTGCATGTACGGACAACAAAGTGATCCTATAAGGGTTCCTTTTGAGGTATAGGTTTAGTGAAAAAAGTTTTTCCACAGGTCAGGCAAAAATCAATCTTATGTCAATGTCGTAAACACTTTGACATGTAAAAGGGTCAATCAACTTTTCATTACCACTCGTTGCCATGGAGATGACCCTGAGTCACTCGTCTAAAATAAGATTTTCTAAAGCACCACTCCATGAAACGTCAGGAGTTTCGACAACTACATGTCAATTCCTTCATGCTTCATTTCCTAAGCATGCAAATCCTGACTTTCGGGTGAGTGGGGTCTTAGAAAATCATATTTTTGTTGTGTTACCCAGGGGGCATCTCCATGGCAACGAGTGGCAATGAAAAGTTAATTAAGCCAAAAACATTTCTCGCTTTCCTCTGGGTCTCTGGGTCGTATTTGGTGCAACAGGTCTCCATTGCCATTCAGCGGGGCAATGCTGCTGGTATTATGGGGGACCTTTGAGCCGGGTACGATGCGGGGTGGAGGGTTTTTTAACGAAGCATGTTGCTGATGATGTTTCTTAATGTAGGTTAAAGCTAGTTGACGAGGCCCGTTGCCGATGTATTTCAATGTGAATTCCCGTTACTTGACATTGTACCTAATATTAATATTGAGAACATTTCTCAATTCAAGTTTACGGAAAACTAAAACTAAGTACTCACTGTCGGGGCTCATTTGCGGCGTGAGCTGCGAGTCAGCCGTAGTGAAGTCTAGCAGGCGCGTGCGCGTGTAGAGCGTCAGCAGCGCGCGCACGGCGTCGCGCACGCGGCTGCACTGGTGCGCCACCGTCTCGCGCGCAGTCGCCGACCGGATAGACACCGCGCAGTACTGGCCCGTGTCCGCTTGGATCTCCGGGGTCATCAGACTGTTGTTGCCCTGGTGAGTGGAATACGTCGTGTACATTTCAGGATGACAATTGACAACATTTCATTTTTCTGACGGTTGAAAATGATTATAGGCATCGAAAGAGATTCGCCTCCTGAACACATCAATATATTTATATAAATTTAATATTACTTATTATATAAAATACAAGACAATGAAATGAAGAGGATTACGAACAAATGGATAAAAGACCTTTACATTTTTAAGAAAAAAAAATTGTGACAATTTTAAATTTGACAACGTCACATTATCGTTATAATTTACTTTTGCTAAGGTAAAGGCAATGGATTCATCCAAACGTATAACTGAAGTTACGTCCTTTTAAAATAAGTACCTTTTAATAAATTAATTATTAGTCTTAGTGAAAAATTTAAACTATTGTTGAGTGCCTCTTTCCACGCAGAATACAGACAACTAATTAAATTACAGTCTTAAAAATGTGAAATGTTGTCAATTATAGCCTTAGCTTATGCCCCGCGGCTTCGAATAAAAAATATTTTTTCCTATCCCGTGGGAAAAAAAAATGTAATTGTGTCTCTACAAAGTACCTACACGTCTGTGAAGTGTCAAGCCTTCAGCGGTTTGGGCTGTGGATTGACCTCTGGTTCTGGGTCAGTTAATTTATTACATAATGTTGTGACAGACAAGACACTCACCTGTCCAGAGCACGCCTGCGCGAAAGCATTCAATGTGTGCGTGACATGCAAGGTCTCCACGCCGCCGGCAAGCGCACAGATCGCTTTGACCGCTTGGAACACGGCTTTCGGCGAACAACTGCCTTCGGCGCCCACCACGCCTACTGCGCGAGACAATTCGCCTTCCAACGTTTCTGTGAATCAATTATGTCCATTGAAATATAAACATCAGGATGCCCTTTGGAACACAAAAAATAAAATAAATAAATAAATCATGGAACAAATTGACATCAATTGACCTAGTCCCAAACTAGGCAAAGCCTGTACTATGGGTACTAGACAACGGATAAACATACTTATATAGATAAATACATACTTATATACATATTAAACATCCAAGACCCGAGAACAAATATTCGTATTCATCATACAAACATCTGCCACGACCGGAATTCGAACCCGGGATCTCAAGCTTTATAGTCAGGGTCTCTAACCACTAGGCTATCCGCTCGTAATTTAAACGGAACAGATGTTGCGAGCCCGCTGATGAGGACGTGCGCGCGGCTCATGAAATTTTGTGAGCAGGTTCGTTAAATAAATAGGTTTTTCTCAAATATTGTCGGAAATGTTGTCATTTTACTCGAAGTAACAGAACACGAAGGGCCTTGTTGACGGCCGCATTGCATTGCAGGCTCGATTACCTGTCCATAAATCGGATTGCTGGACTGTTTTTCATTTGTTTTTAAATTTTTAAAAAGTAAAATAGACCATGGAAACATTGAGTGACATGTCTCATTCAGCCAAACCGGTGGTTGTATGCAGGCGTTCTATTAGAAATTTAAATTTTTTATCAATGTCTTAAATAGCTTGGCAGTATTAAAAAGAAAAATACACTTTTTTATTTAGAAAAAAAATGGCGGGAATGAAATCATAGGTAAACAAGTACGTAAGTCTCGATTTACCTATTTTAAGTTATGCAAGTTACATTAATTTAATAGTTTTTAGTGACAAAATCGTGATCATTCGTTGTTGTTGTTTTTTTATTTATTTATATAGAAGTCCACCATGATGAAAATCATCATGATGGAGAACTATTAACTAAAGCAAACTGCTTAGTACCGCTTAAATTTCAATGGAAATATTTATTCGTTGTGAAACTATAATTAAACAGGGGTAAGGAAATTAATGAATTTAGTTAGTTATTAAGTATTTTTAATTAAATTAAATATATTAATAATGACTCAGATATTGTAATATTTTGCAATAAATAATATTTAAGACACTGCCACAATTATAGTAACAATAATGGCAGTTTTGGCTCGCTGTATTACAAGAGTTAATTATTAATTAAAAATTCCTTATTTCCTCTTAATGTTTGAGAAAAAATCTATATCTGCCACGGCTGGAATAGCAATTGCTGGACTCGTACCTAAGCTAAGCTAAGTAAACTAAGCTCTCGCTCCAGTAATTGCTCACTTCCCATGCCTGGGCATTAATCTACTATTTTTGTAGATTCGTTTTTGGATTTTTTCAAAAGTTTTTTTTTTAAATAAACCGATCGCCGTGAAATTTTTTGATCACGCTCAATAATCACATAGGATTTTCTTTTGTCGATTTGTTTTCTGAAAATTAAAAAAAAAACGAAATTTTTCTCAAATGAGGTCGCGAAGTCTACAGCTCACAGAGCCACTAGTTATGTAGAGTTGACTGCTCTACTATTGGCACCAAGTTTCTGACAAGTTTCAACCCTCGTCGCCTCGATAATACGAATGAACATAAAATTTTCAAGAGAGATGCCAATGACAAAGCAATTTGCCCTACGCCCTATTTATTCACTAAAGCACTTACCAAGTAAAATGGACAAGTTGTCAAACGAGAGCAAGGGCGTGGCTCCCTGTATAGGTATCAAGTCGTCCAGAGTGAGATGCGAGTCTCTAGCGTCGTCCCGCTCCGTCCTGGCCAAGCTGCGGTCAATGCCCTCGTGCAGACACAGTCTAACGTCCTTCTCTAGCCGCACGCATTCGCGAATGTAGTCGTACTCGCTTAGCGAACTGCCTGGTGTAAGATATTCTTTGGCACCCCATACCTGGCAAGGAAAATTTTATTAAACAAACTTTTGTATTTTTATTTGTTCGGTCATTCCGTTCGCAATTATTTCAAACTGAAACGTAAATGTACAGAAAGGCCACATTTTTTTTTTGTCGAACTGGGATTCGAACCCAGGACCTTTACCTAATGGCATTTGGGCATTTATACAAAAAAATGCTAATTTGACTAACTAGGCTTCAATCCCATTATTATATCGTGATTTACTAATAAGCTGAGTTAATACACACGTACGCTATTTTTTTTATATACTATAAGGAAGCAAACGAACAAGTGGGTCACATGACGGTAAGTGATCACCACTGTCACAATCACCCGCTACCCCGGAGTGTTTTCAGATGCGTTGCTAATCTAGAGGGTTAAGATGAAATGCCTCTTGTGCCAGTGATTTCTTTGGCTGTCTTACTCTCCACACCGGAAAACAACAGTGCAAGTATCGGCGCTTGCTATCGAATTCATCGTTTCTTTCTCGGGCCATCATATGCCATTTGACTGTCTCTTTCTGTGCGAAAGCGATAGCGATCGCCTCAGATAATAAGCCTACTGGATGGGACCAGGTTAAGTGAACCCAATAGTGAATTAATTGAATTAAGCTTACTCTTAACATATATCCAGACATATCCTCTCTTATATCTTCGTCCAGAGAACAAACTACGGTCAATATCACATGTTCTACGGTTGACTCCACTGAAAATAAAAACATTCAAATTTACATCACACCTTATTATATAAGAATCATATACTGTTCTCTTCCTATTATAAATAAAATTATACATAAGTTAATTACAACTGAATAAAGCTTGTCGAAAACTGCATATCTAACGTGCAATTTCATTAGACAAGCATTTATCTAACAGCCTTATTACACTAGCGATTTGCGAGCGAGTTTTGTAGGTATTGAGTCGATCACCGTATTCGCCGCGAGCGAAATTAGTGTGAAGCACTCGCTCGCAAATCGCTAGTGTGATAACTGTAAGGCTGTTGGCTCAAACCGAGCCGTTCAGTATTCTTTATAAAAAACTCCATACTGTAACGTACGCTTATCGCACACGCATCGGAACAGCATCGCCTCGCCGTTGTTTGATTGACGGCGGCGAGGCGGCGCCTATCCGTGGTCGAGCGGTTACATGTGCGACAACCTTCAATCGAGATATTTCGTCACTAACTGTTCAAACACCAAAACAAAAGTTGGAGCTGTTAAGACGCTTCCCTGAGAGGATGACCTTGAACGCTTTGCGCCTTCCTCACCCCAACTCACTTCTACTAAACAACTTCGTTTTAGTGAAGACATCAATTAAATATCGGTCTAACTTCATTTTACACAGTGTTATCACAAATAACGCGTCTTTCCGAAAAAAATTTTTTTTTTCAAAATTCGCACCGATTACGTAAATTACTTATTTAAATTTTTTTTTAACATTTTTAATAACAGGCCGATGATGATGATTATAAAAAGGTATTTTAATAATGTTAAACATAGAAATCCTAGCCTATTAAATTCTCTATACATTGTATGTCACAAGTCAAAGTAAATTATGCTTATGATGTAGTAACAGAATATTGATTGCAACTTGACTTACTTGTGATGCAGATATCATAAGTATTAAATAGAAAAAAAAATGAAACATAGAAAAACAAGTTAAGATGTTTAAATAATTTACAGAAAGGCTCTAAAAAGCAGCCATTTAAGCGTCTGGGTCAGGGAAGCGCCTTAATCGAGATATTTCCTCAGTTAAGGAAGGAATGACTCCACCAATATACCATAGGGTATGACGCACCACCCCGTCGAACCCTTACCATAATAGACAATACGCACAGAATGCAAGCCCTGGAAACACAATACCATTATCGCAGGCTCCATAACGACATCCGCCGTAAGAATAATTATCATCGACATCCCTTACGATGACGGACTAAAGCCAAATGAAGATACACAAGTACTATAATATCTCAGGCACCTTATCTAGGGCTGCCAATTGTATTCCACGGAACACGTCACCCTTATCTCTAGCGCCACCGAGGCAAGTATGATAAAGGCTCCAGAACCTTCGACATGCCTACGTGACGACATCAAGCTGCACTCCCGGGGTCCCCACCCTTATCGCGGCCCTTAAAAGGAGCAACCCCGAGCAAGAAGGGGAGTTCACATGGACAGTTCCTACCCAGGAAGCAAACAGTGCACAAAGCTCCGAATCGCTTGAACACCGTTAGTCACGCTCCCTATTCATTGTAATTAATTAATTAAATTGTAAAAGTAATTAATTAAAGTATTTCGCCCCTCACGTCGTCGAAGTTTATTCAAATCAAGAAGTCTCCAGCTCCTTAGGCAAGACACATAACTCCTCACTAAATTACACTCATCACCAGCCTTTTTTACGTCCCACACCTGGGCACAGAGCTCTCAGAATTTGAGGGCTTGGGCTATAGTTCCCACGCGAGCCCAGTGCGGATTGGGAACTTCACACACATCATTGAATTGCTTCCCAGGAATGTGCAGGTTTCCTCACGATGTTTTCCTTCACCGAAAAGCTCATGATAAATTACAAATGTAATTCCGCAGATAAATTCCGAAAAACTCAAGAGGTGCGGGCCGGGGTTTGAGCTCACGACCCTCTGCTTGAGAGGCCATTGGTCGAACCACTAGGCTATCACCATGGCTTTGTTAAATTACACTCGTGACGTCAAAATATCTAAAACAATATGTTACACGCTCGGTTCCCATACAAATCGATGAACGTTTTCCTTCTATCCCGATACAGTTCTGTGAAATAGAGGCAATGCCTCTGTCCAAAATTTTTGCAGACAATTGAACATCTGAAGAAGTTTGGAGATTTATAGCTGGCAGTCCTATTTATCTATTATTATTTATCTCTACAATTGTCAGTTTTATATGACAATTCGAACTAGATTACTAAGCTCAGTAAAAGTAGCTCAAAATTTGGCAAAATTAATGGAGAAGATTTTTCTATAGGAATAGTCTCTATGCATGGGGAAGTTAAAGAATATCAAGTGTCCCCCCCTCTCCCGTGTCCCGAGTCGTGGTTTTCATCAGTTTTAAAGAATACTGTTCACGATACATGAAAAGTGTTTACGTTCGAAATAATACTCGTTAAATTTACTATCAACCTGTCATACATACAAAAGCGATATCTCTTTAAGTTTTTGTGCTATCGGACACTGAATATTGGCATTTTTCATAAATTTTCTTTTTTTTTGTTAAAACTCTAGTTTTCTCGAAAAATACGCAATTCACGACCAAAAGTTATATTGCCAAAATAAAGAATGGAATATTCTCTTTAAAAAGAGGTATCATTGATTTATATACTGTTTAAATTAACTTTTCTATGCTATTTTGAATATTGAATTTAAACGGTAGGGCCGCTTAGGCTAGTTTTTTACTCAATTAACTTAAAATTAAAATAATTTAACTGCATTTTAAGGGTTCTGTACCTCAAAAGAATAAATTGAACCCTTATAGGCTCACTTTGTTGCAAGTCCGTCTGTCTGTCTGTTAAGATCCTTTTTCTCTGGAACGCGTGGAGGTAGCATGCTGAAATTAATATCAAATACTCAAGCCTTCAGTCTCTTGAAGCTGTGAAAAATTCGAACTTCTACATCAACGCAATCAAAAGATAGGTAATAGATAATCAAAACCTACTATAGAACTAAGTACTTCCAGTTGTCCTAGAAACTTGAAATTTGGTATGAAGATAGGTCTTATAGCCTAACCAATCTGAATCTGAAAAACTATTTTTTTTTATGTCAGTGAGCAGTATAAAGTATAACCGCGTACATTTTGCTTAAGAGCAGGTAGGGCTCTGCTAACACTCAACAACGTTAGAGTAACTATTTATTGATCAGGTATTATGAAACACTTAACAAAAAAATCCGGACAAGTGCGAGTCGGACTCGCACACCGAGGGTTCCGTACAAATTTGTAGGTCTAATCGAAATATTTCGTCTATCACGGGAACCGAGTCTGGAAGGTTGTTGAGTGTTAGCAGAGCCCTGCTCTTGATGTAGTGAAATAAACGGATCACTCACATAAAGTCAGTCGAGTATAGTCCGGCTTGTTTTGGACTAATCCGTAGTCCTTCCTCTGGGGGCACACGCCACGCCCGCGGCGAGACGTAAACTGCGCGCCGGGGCTCTGCTCGTGCGTCTGCTCGGCGCTGACGGTGGCTCATACCTACCCTAGTTTTCATCGTCATTTTTATTATTGTCAAAAGTAAGGTAGCACAACTGCTGTATCTGTGTCAGTGGTGTGCTTCCATTTGACCTAAAACGTTCGGCAAACTGATTCATTTGGTCAAAATGCTTTTTTTTCCAAAACAGTAAATATTTCAGGATTTATTTCAGGGCCATCTCATAGAACCCTATAGGTTAGTTAGGTTGGTTTTATAAAAATCCTGAAATATTTACAGTTTCTGAAACAAAGCATTTTGACCAAATTAAACATTTGGGAAATGAATCAGTTTGCCAAACGTTTTTTGGCGAAACTTTAGTAAACCTGACGCAGTATTCAACACAAAAATAAAATAATAAAAATGACGGTGAAAACGAGGGTAGTATGAGCCGCCGTCAGGTGCGCCGAGCAGTCGCACGAGTCTCGCCGCGGGCGTAGCGTGTGCTCCCACAGGAAGGACTATGAATTAGTCCGAAACAAGTCGGGCTATACTTGACTGACATACGTGAGTGATCCATTTATTTCACTATGATTGAATCTCACGGTAGTTTCATGTTAAAAGTACCTGATGAAAAGCTATTTTAAATAGTTTACTTATAAATGATATCTCATTTAAAGAGTATAATCCATTCTTTAGTTTGGTAGTACATATTTTGGTTGTTAATTGCGTACTTTTTGAGAAAACGAGGTATTTAACAAAAACAAAGAAAATTTACTTATATTATGCTCATATTCAGTGTCCGATAGCACAAAAACCTAGAGATATCGTTTTTGTATGTATTACAGGTTGATGGCAAATTTAACGAGTATTATTTTGTTCATAAACACTTTTCATGTATTGTGAAAAATTCTCTTTAAAACTGAAGAAAACAAAATTCGGGACACTTTCAAGCCCGTAGGGGGGGACGCACCCAAGGGAGAGGGTGGGACACTTGATATTTTTTTACTTCCTCATGCATAGAAACTATTCCCACAGAAAAATCATCTCCATTCATTTTGCCAAAATTCCCATACATTGAAATCTAATTTTATTGAGCTATACACAGCTAAAACAAAAGCTCTTCAAGTCAGCAGTTGACACCGAACTGTCATTGATAAATGGCAATTGTAAAGTTGGTGAGATAGGGGCCAGGGCCCTGTTTCATAACGAGTTGTAACTTGTAGCACAAGTGGAAGTCTCTTTCTAATAAAAGGAGTTGAAAAGAGGTCTCCGCTTGTAATACAAGTTACAAGTCATTACGAAATAGGCCTTAGGTTATTGACTTACCATCAGATGTGAAGGTGATGGGCTCATCGGAGTGAGCGTGTTGGACTAGAATCTTAATGCTAGTGTTGGGCGGGTACTTGCCGCCCGAGCGCGCCGCTACCACGTGCCCAGGGTTCGTCGTAGTGTCCGTGTGCACGAACCTTTCTGGAAGCAGGAGTAAAATTCCGTAACTACTTTGACACTACGCACCTTCAGAATGAAACAGCCCCAATTCTGAATGGGCATTTAAAAAAAAAACCATAGAAAATTTATTTGTCAGTTTTGTGACGGTCCATATAGAATGTATGTAAAAACGCGTCACAAAACTGACGAAAAAATGGGGAACCCTTTTTTTACTATTTAAATATATAGCCCTCGTGATTCTGAGCAGAAATAATCCAAAATTTGTAAGGTTATTCAAAAAAAGTAAAGGATACACAGTTTTCTGAAAATGACCAAATATGTCATATTTCTATATAAAATTTTGCAGTAAGGTATAATTTTGAAATATGTCACATTCAGAATTGAATCTCTTTTCATTCTGAAGGTGCGACTAGTCATCGGATTTTAATGTCAGTTTTTGTACCACTGTGACGGCTAGCCGTTTCCGATACCATGGCGATTGCGATCGAGTTAGACAACAAGCATGCCAGATGTATTGCTTAATCATAGAAAAAAAGTGGTCTAATAACTCAGTAATATTGTCTTTTGAAAGCGAACGTCCAACCCCATACACAAAGTGATCGTCGTCGTAGTAAAAAATCATCAGAGAGCAAAGACCTATTAAATTTTGAAACCGTGGAGGCGTTTTACACCTCTGCTGAGTTTAAATTTAGTTTAAATTGACCCTAGAGACTATACATCTCTAAGCCATTTAGATTAAGTATTATATTATAGTATTAATTCTGGGACCCTATACATCCCTTTGTAATTTAAATTTTCACAGATATTTGACCTGGAGACCCTATACATCTCCTGCTCAATTAAAACGTGCCAGTAAAGTAAAGTGTTCTGGTTTTGCTGTTCTAATAATTACTTTTTACACTTGTTTCTAAAATGCGGTATTTTTTTTCTCTCTTAATCTTTTAATGACAGAGTGAGGTTTCTTTGTGTAATTTGTCTGTGGTTACGTATTGTAAGAGCTAATGTAACTTGTTTGTAGAAAAAATGAGTTCGTGCCAAGTTTCTTGTGGCGCATTCTTCTTGGCAATCATGGTCTTTCCGAAAGCGCTGGTAGACTAAAAAAAAATGACGTGTAAAAGAGCATTCAACTGCCTATTTGCTGAATAAAATTTTGAATTTGAATTGAATTTGAATTTGAATTGAAATGAGACATATTTAGTTTCTGTTGGTGGGTGGGGACATTTATGCCCATGGTCCTTACTTTTACCATTTACCTATGGGAGGAAATTCCACAGGGAATTCCACAGACCACAACTAAACTCTTTCTTGCAAATTCAAAGTGGTACTTACTCCGCACGTCGAGAACCATCTTCAAGAATGCTTTGTGCTCGTTGTCACAATTCCTTGTTCTGCATTTTATTATGCAGTCATACAATTTGTTCTGGAATAAGTATATCGATTAAATTATGTTCCCAGAAGCATAACGTTAGAATTTCAATACAACAAAACAACACTTCTGTGTGCATCATCATCATTGGGACCTAATTAAAATTAAACTTCAACTTGATAGTTAAATCTTATACATACATATTACATTAAAATACTGAAAAACAATTGTATCTTGGTCGTTAACTTCAACTTTTTCTACCGGTCCCTCATCCGCGCTGCTGTCGCAGACAGCGTACCGTTTGAGGTACAAGAATCAGGACCATCAGGACCTTATTAAAAAGGAGATAAGTCCAAAACAGGTGAACAGCAATTTTCTGTTCTCCTCAAGTCCTTAGACTTAAATCTTTTATACTAAGCCATTCACTTACCGTGGTAGACCTCTTAGCCACTGACGGCACAGAAATGGTCTTTGGTGGTGGCGAGGGCAATATAGCGCTATCCTTTTTATTAACGGTCGCGTATACAGGCGTGTCTCGCATCTCTGTCTCTCCGTATAGGAAGTCGAGCGGGTCGTACTCTTCATACACGCTTCCTGACCCCTCGCTGGCAACGACGTACTCTGTTGAAAAATATGGTGTCATAGCATTGAGCTTGCAATATGAGTGAATTTAGGTTAGCACGAGAGTCCATCGCTCTGTGCATCCTTCCATACATACATACAGTCAAGCCTGTTTCCCAGAGGGTAGGCAGAGGCCACGGACTTCCACTTGCTACGATCCTGACATACAACCTTTGCTTCCCTTACTCTCATAATATTCTTCATACATCCTCCCCGGCATTGGGTACTCCTGACCTGTCCTTTTTCCAGAATATCTCTGTGCATCCCTTTCGTAATAACTCTTTAGAGCAGAGACGTACTCAGAGATAAGCAAAGAAATTAAAAACATCCAAATATTCAATAGTTTCCTTTCGCGTATGTGAACTTAAATGCTATGAGAAATTAATTGACTTTTGTACGATTTCGAATCATTAATCAACAATAGTTCTATGTACTTGGCGAAAACCAAGAAAGAAAAATTCTGTGCAAAAAAACTTTCAAAGTCAAAGTAAGTGTAAAAAAAATGATTTTGATGTATTTATTAGTAACAAGCTAATGGAATCTACATTACCGGTAGTAGATGCTACATTAATGCGCATTTTTAACGACATCAGTAAATAAAAAAAAATCGCATCACAATAATCAAGTGCATGAAAAATCGAATTGAAAACATTTGTGGTTCATTTTACAGACAAACAAAATTTTAAAAATTGCAATTAGGTGAAAAAAATATGATAGTGTCGTGATTGTCATAAATGATCAGATTAGACACAATTGCCAAACACACCAAACGATTAACACGTATGAAATGTTGAAAAAAAAAAAACTATGGACCATGCCTGTACTTTACCAGAACGAACACACCGTGACATAATGGCAAATCCTTGTTGTCCTATTTAAAACTGCAAGGATACAAGAAAAACAATCGAATTTATAATTATTTATTCGATTATTTTTATAAAACATCCATAAAAGTGTGCACTGAAAAATTCCTCAAGTAAAGTCAATTCGAGTGGCTAAATTCACAGAGCTTGGCACGAAATTCTTGGTTAAATTCCAGCTGCTTAACGAATTTTTCTTTGCGATGTCATTGTACCCACATTTTTGTAGGACAAGCATACAATGATTTGCCAGAGGAGTTTACTGTTAAAACTGCCCGAAGTAAGTTTAAAGGTTATCACACACAATATCTTATAACCTGTAAATAGGACCGTGTCAGATCAAAACATTGATAATTTAGTCAGAAATATTATAAGGATGCTATGCTAATTAGATTCTGCTATGTCAAACAGGCATGTGTGCGGCAACCTTTATACTTATACGCAATAATCCCGAACCAAGAAGGCAAATAAATCTCAAAAAAGTAACTACATTTTTAACTAACTACCGTGAGACTCAATCATAGTGAAATAAAACGGATCACCTACATATATAAGTCGAGTTTAGCCCGACATTACTTAAGGATAAGGAGCCTATATGATTCATTGCTCCTGTGGTAAAAACGATATCGGAGAAACTGGTCGGAATATATCCACAAGGTTATCGGAGCACATACGCAGTATGAGAAAATAGCACAATCAGGGTTCTGCTGTGGCCGAACACTCAATAGACTCGGATTCGACGCATTACAATCGGTTTGATGAGGTGTCGGTACTGGGGAGAAAAAACGTATGTACGAGTTCGTGAAGCCATTGAAATTAGTCGTCATCCCAATTTGAACCGTGATAGTGGATGGTCGGTGCCCCCAAGTTGGAAGACTGTGTTAAATACTGCGTCAACGGTGAGTGTGAACGAGACTTTACAGAGAGATGGGATCAGTGTATTATGCTACCCTGCATTAAAAAAAAGCCGTGATAGCCTAGTGGCAAACCACTAATCTATCACGGCCTATGACCTATGGCCTCTCAAGGTGAGTGTCGTGGGTTCAAACTGCGGCTCGCACCTCTGAGTTTTTCGGAATTTATGTGCGGAATTGCATTTGTAATTTATCATGAGCTTTTCGGTGAAGGAAAACATCGTGAGGAAACCTGTACACTCCTGCGAAGCAATTCAATGATGTGTGTGAAGTTCCCAATCCGCACTGGGCCCGCGTGGGAACTATAGCCCAAGCCCTCTCATTCTGAGAGGAGGCCTGTGCCAAACAGTGGGACGTAAAAGGCTGGTGATGATGATGATTACATAGTTCCATGAGAGCAATACACAGTCGGTGAGCGTTCGGACTACGATTCGTGTTCGGGTGAATTCGTATTGGCATCTCTTTCTTTGATATGAGAAGCCCCATTGACAGCTAAAGTATTTCTAAAACCCGAATCCTATCCTGAATGCTCACCAGTGTACTGCCCTTTCTAAACTAATAAGCTGATAAAAAAACAAGAGATTTAAATTTAGGACGTTGGGTCGCACGAGGCTATAATACGAGGAATGTCAAAAGTCATTAAAAAAAACTAATTTGGTTATACTTTACGCAATGAAATGAATAATGAGACACAAACCACTCACCAGGGCTACTTTGCTCAGTTAGTAGCGGATCAAACGCTTCAAGTACACTGACTCTTACGCTACCTTGACCTGCGTTCTTCTTTCTTCCGCCGAAGTCTATCAAGTTCATTGATTTTGGCAGACTGCCTATAGTGTCGTTGGATTCATTGGACTGAAAAAAAAAAAATGCAATTGAATTACTCATACCTCATACGTAATCAGTTTTCTATTAAAAACTTCATTATTAATGCAAGCTTTTTTTGCCGACTGTCAATTTTGTTGTCTGTACTTGTATTGTCATCCAACTTACATATCCATACCAAATTTCAAGGCGATGCTATTAATCATTGAAGAGTTCGATATCCCTCCTGTGCAGACGATCCTGACCGCACTACCAGAATTTCACTAGCAGATTATTGCATTGGAAGTGGGTCAAATTTAACTTGCAAGATTCGACCGGAACAAACATAGTTACATACATACATACATTGCACGTTAAAATGTTCACAATCCGCACATCCACACTGGCGCTGCGGGTAAGTAAGTACCTACAGCCAAAGCTTGAGCTAAACATTGAAACTAAACGGACGCGGGACAGAGGAAGCGAAAATCAGGAGCGAAATTCAACGAGGCTTTTGCAATTTTTCCGTCGAGTTTGGTAAATCGACTTTCTCGGTACGCACAGTATGCGCAGCTGACGTTTGTAATATTTTATTTTTAATACCGATGGTACCTAATTACCGTATTTTTATATACTTGGGCCTTTAGTTCACAGACGCTGCGAACTGCTGTAGAAATGGGAATCCTCACTTTGTTACATACATTTTGACAGAGTTTCGCAGTTCAACCGCAGTTCGCAGCGTCGGTGTACTAAAGGCGTTAATATAAAAAGTATTTCGGATTTCGTCGGTTAACATTGGTCATGAAATGGATACCTATATAATGTATATAAGTTGAGGGCAGATGACGATATTTTTCTAAGAAGCCCTACGAGGTTTTTAACTATTTTGAACTAAAAACAATGAGTCTGCCCACAATGGGCTCGTAGAGAGTTCGAAACGCGTCAGCGTATAGTGTAGTGGTGGGGCTGATAGTTGGATCTATGTGACATGTGTTGATTCGCGTGGCAGTGGAGGTGGACATACAGTTGTTAGTTCATAAAATGGACCTCCGCAAAGTGACGCCTGATTCAATCACTTTCTTTACTTCTTACTCACCCCAGTACTGACTTCCGAAGTCTTCCTAATTTTAACATCGTTGTCTGGCTCGCTCTGGTTATTGTTCACAACTTGCGGTGGCGTGGACGCGTGCATCGGCGGATAGTTGTGCATTTGATTCAATTGCGGATAGAGATTAGGAGCAACCGGCCGAGTGGGTCTCGATATCATATTAGTTGAGTTGTAATTGTAGAGGGGGGTAACGGGGGGAGGAGGGTATCCAACATAAGGGGATGGTGACGCCATTCGGGTTTGGTTGTAAGGTATCGTCGGCGCGTACATAGGGTTGGCAGGAGTGTAGGGTGACTCGTGGGCGCCGGGAACGGGAGCGTAGTAGGGATACATCGGGTTTGGGGGCGTCATGGGGGCGGGCATGCCGTAAGGCGTCCCAGCGGGGTAAGGCGGGGGGTGGAATGGAGGGGGTTGTTGGTAGTTGTAATTGTAAGCCGGGTTGTAGGGGTAACCCGGCCGCGGGTTGTAATAATGGTTATTCATTGCCGCCGGCTGATTTGCAGTAGTGGTTGCAAGTTCTTGACTCTGTAGGTTCAGGCTGCGAAGCAAAAAACAATAATGAGCACGTTTTCATTTATGTTGTGATGAGATTTTTATCAGAACGCAATACTTTTATCAGACAAATGAAACACTACTTTAATTCAAGATTATTCTTATCTCTCCATGTACAAGCTTTGTGTGTACTGAAGGTATGTTTTAGTACATTTAATTTTGAAAAGATAAGTACTTGTTGAATTGTTCTATGTATTCCTTGAGGGAGGCGTGTTGGTCCTTAGGGGCGGTTTTGCTAGTAGGACTGTTGAAAGAAATTAGGTCACTGCTCTCGTTTCTTGTTGGACTTGTGCCTGTCGATCTGTGAATTAGAAACAAACAAAATTATGCTTTCAAGAAAAAAAAAATACCATAGAAGTTAAACACCTTTTTATAAAATTAATCATAATTAAGACTGATGGCACACGGACCATGATCATGAGAAAGTCTTAAATAAAATAGAGTGTATTAAACACTTGAACACTAATGCATAAATAAATTTCTAAAACAAAATTAGAATGTTAGCTTTGGATGTGATGTATGGGATCATCTTTCTCAATTGCTTTAATAATGTTGTGTTGCTTAGAACCAATTAAACAAAGGAATATGATGCAACTGCGGATTAATTAAAGCACATTTTACGCAACAAACAGAATATGAACAGGCCGTTCACTATTAATGAATGAAGCCATCACTTCCTATTTTATCAGGCTTTAGTTAAGAATAACTCCTCATTTGTATTGAAGACTTCTATCATTCTGACTAACGACTCCATAGACGTTAAACAATTAGCAAATTATGAAAATCACTCAAATGTTTTATCTTGCTTAGAATTTGAACATGAATGATTTACAAAGGCGGCGAAAATTTCTATGTTCATGCGAAAAGAAACATTTTTGGTCCTAGTTACTGTACCATCATTCAAAATTAATTAATCAGTTAGTGCAAAAGTAATAGAAAAATTAAAAGCCTCGAAATCATTTGGTAAGTTTTTATTTTTTATTTTTTTTTAATGTTAATGTACCTTATTTCAGTGTATTAAAAACTCTCTAATATCCACACAGGAATTCTGTGATTTCGATCTTCTCCCTCAACCACAGCTAATGAATTCGAGGGTGCCGGCTTAATTAGCAATTAACTTTAATCATACATACTCAGCTTGAAAGTAGCATACTCACAGAAGAGTGATTAAACTGTAATCATCTTTTAGTTCTTGGCTAAAGAGGCTAAGAGCACCCCTAATACTAGTGCATAATGCTGCATACCCATGGTAACCTAGTGGTTTGTCCTGTGGCCGAAGGTTGTTAGTTACACTTAAAATCTAAGTAACACATGAAGGGTAACATCACGATGAAACTCTTGCGAAGCAATTCAATGGGGTGTGTGACGTTCCCAATTCGCACTAAGCCCGCGTCTGAACTCTAATTCTAAGTTGAGGCGTGTGCCCAACAACTCGCACTAAGCCCGCATCTGAACTCTAATTCTAAGTTCAGGCGTGTGCCCAACAATTCGCACTAAGCCCGCGTCTGAACTCTAATTCTAAGTTGAGGCGTGTGCCCAACAATGGGCGTAAATTGGCTGAAGATATTTTTACACGGCAAGGAAGGCAAACAAGCAAGTGGTGACGCACTGATGGTAAAGTGATCACCACAGCCCATGCCTATAGACACCCGCAACCCCGGGGGGTTTGCAGATGAAATGCCTCTAGTACCAGTGATTTTATCGGCTGTCTTACTCTCCACACCGGAACACCACTGTGCAAGCACTGCTGCTTAGCCGCAGGATTAGCGAGTAAGATGGTGGTCTTACTAAAGTTCTAACACCCGCAAAATTATTAGTATTATGAACTCACACCAACATTAATCATTAATCAAAGTGGAAATAACTCCTAACGCAGGAGTAGCATCACAGCTTGAAAGTACCAGAGTAGCATACTCACTGAGGAGGTTCCGTGGTGTTGGTCCTGCCTCGCGAAGGGCGCCGCGGGGGGGGCGGGAGCGCGGGCGGAGGTCCGTCGCTCTCCTCGCGCCGGCGGGTACTGACGCTCGCGACATTATCTGCTGATAAACGATTTGGTATCAATTCGATATTGATTGTGACTAACCAATCCATTTGAAGCGTTGATGTTGTTTATGTTTATGAAAATGACGTTGAAAACTGAGATAGGTTGCAGCTAGCAGCATCAGTATATTGTATATCAACTTGCATCAACATAATGAATAATAATGATGGGTGTTCCAAATCAAAAAATTAAAACCAAACCTTTTGTTTATTTATACACAGTGATCGGATATTTCTATGCCACACTGCGAGATGTCAAGTAGAAATGGTAGTATGGATTACTATGGATACGCCGTTTGGCCCGCAGTATCAATTAAACAGTTCGAAAAATAAACGCTATGTCTGTGTTGGTATTATGTATACAAAATAAACGACATCACATAAGCAGTGTTGTTATCATATATAAATAAGAATCATTATACTAAAAATTAATAAAGTTATATAAAAATGTATTTATTTCATTATTTAGGTATAATGTAATGTGCCGGAAGAAAGAAAATTAAATTACAGATATCCTATTGTAAATAGTTTTTTCATGATTCTGAACTACGTAAATTATCAATAAATTGATTGTTTTGGTATTATTGTTCATTTATTTTCAAACATATCACATTGATATCCTAACTTCCTAACTAATATTATAAATGCGAAAGTAACTCTCTCTCTGTTTGTCTGTTTGTTACCTCTTCACGGGAAAACCGCTGCACCAATCTAGATGAAATTTGGTAAGAAGATAGTTTGAATATTGAGGAATAACATAGTCTACTTTTTATTCGGGAAAATTATTTAGTTCCCGCGGGATAGCGATAACCGAAATCTACGCCGACGAAGTCGCGGGTAACAGCTAGTATCTAATAAAATAAAATGTCCTTTACTGGATCCCGTGGCATATCCATACTAGCATAATGATTGAGGTTTTTGACTTTGAGTGGAATTGAAATATCTGATCACTGTTTACAAATAATCTACAGGAAAAAATATGATACCTACTTAAATGCCATTAACTTTACAAACCTGAATTATTTGCCTTTAACAAATTATTTATATAACTATAAATTTAACATTTAATAAATTATTATCAATATCAACCAGAAACTTTCATTTGCTTTGTCATGATTTATGCCTATTATTATATGCATACTAATAAAAAAATCTGAACTAACACTTTTGTGGTATTGTGATACATAATTCATAACCTAACCAACTTAGAAAAGTTGAAAAACCCCCGACATTGTTATTTCAAAGTTCAATATTTCAAAAACGGGTGAACCAATTTTAATGAAACTAAGCTAAGAACCATCTCGATTAAACTAGTTTTCGAATAAAAAAACCGCATCGAAATCAGTCAATCCGCTTGCGAGCTACGATGCCACAGATACACAGGTCAAACTTATAACACCCCTCTTTTTCGTCGGGGGTTAAAAACCAGACACAACTGTAAAATTTTTAACTTTAAAAAAAAATCCAAGCCACATAGGATGTGTGGATATTGTTAACAATCACATTAAAGTCACTTTTGATAAGTTTCCTTACCACGGGCAATCCCCAAAAAAAAAGGCTAAACAACTTGTTGAACAAATTGACATAAATCACTAACCATGTTTAAGGACCACTTTTGGGGGAGTTAATGAGAGGTTCATATTCGTGGGAAATATGTAACTTGCTCCAGCGTAATATGCTGAAATGATGTATGCAGTAATAGGCTGATGACCTACACTTCCTTTGATATTGATAAGGAAATGGAGCATATAATGGGTTCCGTAAAATGAAATCAATTGAACAATTATTTTCTTGAAATTAATTGTGAGGTTCAAACCCTGTTGTTTTATACAAATATAGTATTTAAAAGTAGCAATGACACACTGGATGTCGTTAAACCTCCATTATTTTGATGAGATAGACAATCAAGTGTTACTGTATTTTTGATTTTGTATGTTAGAAAACTGAATTGTGTTGAGTCATTGATTCCTGAAAAAACAATAATCAATCCTCTGACATACTCTGAAATGTATTTTCATGGAAGTTTTGGATAATGAAGTTTCATGCTTACACCAAATGAAGGGTACACGGAAAGGACATGTCTAGTCACCTTAGCAACTTTTTGAATTATCGCAATTTAAAAGTTTGGAATGATGTTATTAATGTTATTATCAATTATAACTATCTTAAACCTACTTACATCTTTTTTAAAGAGATAAAAAATACAAATTACTTACATAAATATTTATATCTATTTAGTCTATTTAGTGCTCTACATTTTGAGATTAAAATCTTGTTTAAAAAAAAAGTGTCTAGACATGTTCTTTTTCCATGTGCCATTCAAATAGATTTGCTCTGATGTTTGATACAAACTAATGAAGAAGCGAATGACCGCATAATGTATTATACTTAACTCTTGATCAATTTACCATATAATATTTTACATAAAATATGTAACTAAATATTATTTAAATTTTCTGTATTAAGTTTATAAATATGCTGTACTTAATTAAGCTAGTAATGTTCTCATTAGGTTACCACTTTCAATGTTTATTTTAAAGAGTTCTCCCAAAACAATCACAGCATGATAACAGCTATGAAGGGAACTCCAAACTTAGTTCAAAGTTCATTGTTATTGAGGCCTTCAAATCTGATGCTTGATTAATTTTGTAAACACAAACCACTACCACTGACAGATGTGTGCCTGCCAAGTAATTAACCATAATCACGCGGAATACGGAAGGCCGTATGTACTACGAACTACTCAGGTCTCAGGTCGATCTTAGGCATTAAGTTAAGGTAATCAGTAATCACCTGCGCTGGTCAGTTGCTTCTTCCTCCGAAACTGCTCAAGCGCCAGACTTTCTAAACTGAGAGCCTGCGCCTTTTCCAAATCCGCTTGGAACTGCAGATCGTACTCGGACATTATCGGGTCGTCCCGTCCCGACTATCTACAACGCGGAAAATTAACGTGAGAACATAAAGGAACTGTTGTATGTAACACAATAACACACGGATACAAAAACTTTCAATTGAACACTCCAGACTAACGTAGCGGTTTAATACTTTAACGCTGCACCAAATCTCAGGCTATTGCCTCACCTTAAAAAACTTTCCGATAACGAGTGTTTTGTTTACTTTTCAAGACATTGTCAACCACATCTTTCGTTAAAAATCTCGACTTATTATAAATAAAAAATTGAGTCGTCAAGAAGACGAGTTTTTAGTAACACTAGTAACTGAATGTAACCTCGGTAAATGAAATGTCATCGTCGACTGTCAGTCACCCACCAAAGAAAACTAGTGTATATTGATACGAGATGTGAAAGACAGAGACTACCGACGTAGCATGATTTTGATCGTTACATCTTAAATTAGTTGGGTAATAATGAGAGTGATGTGACAATTGCACTACACTGCAAGCAAAATCGCTTGTTATAATCGATTCGTCAAACTTGTTCAGTTTGAACAAATTACAAATTGCAATTGCATTTTTTTGTAGCTATTTCATCGTGCTGTCAATTATTAATCATTTCGTTCAGAATGACTA
This sequence comes from Clepsis dumicolana, assembly GCA_963691665.1. Taxonomy (NCBI): domain Eukaryota; kingdom Metazoa; phylum Arthropoda; class Insecta; order Lepidoptera; family Tortricidae; genus Clepsis; species Clepsis dumicolana. The sequence goes on from OY829506.1 coordinate 5,375,962, forward strand.
ACAATTTTCATTTTCTGATGCCAAACTTTATTTGATCAAATCGAATCGAGTCGAAGTACTTAGTCGTCAATTTAGTTCAGTCTAGAAATCATAAAGCTAGAAATAAAACTTGAACGTCATCTTGTGACAATTTGACGCAAACTCAAACCCGCTTAGTTTTAAAACTGATGAATTGCGAAAATCTTGAGAAAATCCACTAAAAAGACTAAAAGATGATTGACGCCACTTCGCTCCATCCTTTACCTCTCGTAGCAGTAGGTCTAGCACAACTCACAGTGCGACTTCTATCTCGCGCGAGAACGACTGCCCGTCCTTTTCTGTCACTCAGAATGCAACGGGACGGGTAACATAATCTCGCGCGACAAACAAAGTCGCGGCCACTCGTCCTACAGGATTGGTATTGGGTATATGTTGGGTACTTAAATGCCGGAACGCGGATGTGCGCTACATTTATGGATCTCTAAGATTAATATTTGTTTACCTCTTGTTTACAAATAAAAGTGACTTGAAATACGGTATTTTTTTTACGTATCGCATACGATAGGTTAAAAGGAGGATGAAAGTGTTAAATGAATAAAAGAGACTGTACTAGGTATACTTCCCGCTTACCAGAAGTTTATAGTTCAATGCACATTACAATAGAACCCTTTATAAAAAATAATTGGTAATTAAAAAAAAAACTGCAGGCAACCAGTTTATTTAAGTCATTTGAAGAAATGTGTATGAAACTTATCTAAAGGGCGATATTTTACAGTTTCAATAGCAAAAATAAATTTCTAGGCCAGCTGACCACGATTTTTGTTCAATTTCGTGTCCCGGTTTACAAACTATGGGCCTAGCATCAGCACTAGGATTTGTTGCGCTCGTAAAGCATTTATTCCTTTCTAGATTCCTTCCCTAATCGGTTTGCGTGTGCGAAGGGATAGATGTTTTGTAGGTAGGTATCCGTGATAAATGCTAGTGTGCTAGGCCCTCAGTAATTACACAGCTGTTAAACGGGACAATGGGTACAAAAACTCATCAGCTCCAAATTTTCAATTGACTTGTGTTCTAGCAGCCGGCTCTATGGAGTGTTTTTTTCTAATGCTAACCTGCTTCTTGACTACTTTGCGATTGAACGTTGCTTCTTTTGGTTGTGATTTGAGAGGTTGTGGGAAACTTCTTTCTGGGCTTGCTCTTGGATTAAAGTTTTTGTTGGCCACAATTGTTGTCCTCTTTACGATTGTAGGACGTCTGATTCTGATTGGAGATGTCAGTTTCGAGATTTTTGTGCCTTGATGTGAACGAGGCCCATCTCTTCGGTCGGACGTGATCGTTTTGTGAGGCATAAGGTCGCCCCCCGGCGCATAACTCTTGGCCTTCTTCATTTTCCTTTTAATTTTAGTCTTGGTTTTTTTCGATTTTGGTTCGTTCTCATCCGGTGTTTGTTGTGGTTTCTCTCGAGCTTCTGCGGCCAACTTAAGAGAAAGAAAAGCTTGCATGAGTCTCTAGAAAAGTGGCTATATACGGACATCGCTGCTAATAGGCTATGATTCGAACAGGTCGCTTGAGCCAAATAATTATTCAAGCAGTAGGTACATGTGATACCGTTATACTTGTAGCAGGTATTAGTATGTATTACAGCACATGCAAATTTACCTGTTCATAGAAAACGTCGTCGGCGTCCTGTCGGTCACAGAAGTCGAGCAATCTATTGCAGACGTTCCTTAGGTTTTTAATTTTCTGCTTTTTGCCTTTTCCAATATTGGTACGATCTACTTCATCTAATCTTAAAGTTCTGTAAGAAAATACATATTCAGTCATAGCACAGAATACCTACATAATAGGTAAATAAAGAAAAGTAATAAAAACCGACATTTTCAGTTCAAAATCCAAATACCTATTTTAGAAATGGCTAAACAGTTTTATTTTTGACTGAGATGACTAAGTAGTTAAGATTAAGTGCGATTTAACCATTTATTTTAAGAATCGGTCCATCCCTTTAGGTAATTAGCTAGCTACGCTACGTAACATCTAATGATATTACATTTGAAATGGTAGATTAGTTGTGCCAGTACTGACCAGGGTCAGGAATATAGGTGTTGGCCTTAGCCTATAAGTACCTGGAGTTTTACGCTGTTTTTATGGTAATATTTTTGGTAACATTAACATCCCCAGCAGATACTTTAGCCGAGGGTGAAAAAGACAGGGTCAAAAAGCTAATTACCTACCTACTTGGTTGCACAATCCTACCCATTAATTACCTACCTACTTGGTTGCACAATCCTACCCATTAATTACCTACCTACTTGGTTGCACAATCCTACCCATTAATTACGTACCTACTTGGTTGCACAATCCTACCCATTAATTACCTACCTACTTGGTTGCACAATCCTACCCATTAATTACCTACCTACTTGGTTGCACAATCCTACCCATTAATTACCTACCTACTTGGTTGCACAATCCTACCTATTAATCTCGATAATTATTGGCCTTTCGGTCATGGCCCAGCTATACTACTTCTAAGACTTTATAACGACTCAGATTCAAAAATTGATTGACATACTTAATAACTTTGGGTTTGCTCATTATGTCGGCTTCCTTCTCGTCCATATGCATCGCAGTCGCCCAAATATTCTTGAAGAGTTTTCTGCGTTCAGCGTAACTTTCTTCTTTGGTCATGAGTTTTTCCATAGCTTCGACCCCGCGCCCATCACAAAGTAACCAGGAGTAGCGCCATATCAAGAAACATTACCTTACATGTTTATAAGCATTTTTTATCATTTTACATTTTTTTTTACCTGATTGCCGTACAGTTTTGAACAGGTTTGAGTGACTTTTTATTTTGAGTGAAAACATGACAGCGTGTTCTATGGGTGAAAATAGGTATTGTTTAGTTAGCAATGACTTTATGTCAAAAAGTTTAATCTACTTTATCAAAATAAAACCATAAATAAAAGTAATAAATCTAAAGTAATTACATACCTAGGTACTTAACTCTACGCTAAATTCCTCTATTAACTACTCGCTACGCTTCCACGTCTTTACTCACACTGCAGATTGGTACGTTGTTATTGAAAAATATTTAACCCGCAAAGCAGTAAAAATACTTCTTCATATAAGTACCAACTTACTAAGTAATACATCGTCTACCTACCTACCACGAAAGCAACAAGTCCGAAACGACTCAGCAATGGCCGTGTGAATGCGAAACGCTCAGTCAGCATTCGGCACTCGCTGATGTAACTTTTCCAACTCGCGAAAAACTACTTACTCTTACGATTTTTATAAAAGAAAAAAAGTGAAATTATACTATGGGTCTCGAACCGTAGCCTCGAACACGCTTTTTACTTTTTAAAAGCTTTTTTATGAGGTCACGAAATTATTCCATGTTTAGCCTATACTATTTCAAGTTTTAGTGTCGGTAAAAATGAAACTAGTCGTTACATTTTTAACATGAAACTACCGTAAAATTCAATCATAGCGAAATAAGCGGATCACTCACGTATGTCAGTCGAGTATGCCCGACATGTTTCGGACTAATCCGTAGTCCTTCCTCTGGGAGTACACGCTACGCCGACGACGTTAAATGTCTCAGATTTGGCTCTTAAAAAATACTTGATGCTAACTTTACTTGCATAGAGCGGCCGTCCAGTTCCCTATATTTTGAACATCTACCATGCAATCATGCAAGACAAATATGACCCCAACACGCTTTGGGTGGCACTCAACGAGCTTGGAGAGGGAAACATATTCCAAGTGTACCCTAGACTGCTTGCAGAGTTATTTCTCCAAGAAGAAGCGGCGAGGCAGGAGGGCGACACCAGTGAGGCGGAGAAACTCGTTCTACCCAGTGATAAGGAATGGAGACTTCAGCAATACTTCTATTTGGTCGCTTTACAGAAGAACTTGGAGATGGAACAGCAAGTATTTTTAATGATAAGTTTAGTAGTTAAATCCGGCTATCCAGGTCATCTCGCTGGCTCTGTCTTTGCTCAGCAGTTGGGACACCATTATAGAATTAGTAATTTCCTATACAACAATTAAATTGCAGAGGCATTTCATCTTAGCTATCTAGGTTGGCAACGCATTTGCAAACCCCCGGGGTTGTGGGTGTCTATGGGCAGTGGTGACCCACTTGCTCGATCGTTTGCCTTCCTTGTCGTATAAAAAAAAACTGTATGATGTTTACCTTCCTCCAAAATCTGGTGGTAAAGAAATATAAATGGAAGTATGGTATTATTGTTTAGTTTAGTTTAATGTACATAATATTAAGGATAGAAATAAATATATTGAATACATAATTTAAATAAATGGAAGTGATAGCTGTAAGAAATTCTCAAATCACCCATTAAGGACAGACAGGTGGTCGAACCAAGACGGCAGTCGTGTGACCAGTCGTCCAATGGTCCCGATCTTTCCACTATTTAATTATTCCCAATTGTGGGATCGATACGCGCTATCCATACCAGTGCCCTAAGCACGACTTGTCGAATCCTGCGTCACGTAAACTCGAATAGTAAACTATAACGAGTTTGTATGACGTTTGGAACAGCGCCCGCCCGTGAGCGTATTTGGAACTAAAATTTTGTATGAGATTTCTCGATCTCGATACGATAACCGTAACGTAACGCAGGATTCGACAAGTCGTGCTTAGGGCACAGGTCGTCGCTCCATCTTGTTGGAGGCCTACCTACAGCTCGGTGTTCCGGTGCGGTGCGCTGGATGCGGAAATCACAAGACCGGTCTGAGCGGAGAGCCTTGGGGGAGTCTGGGGGGAGCATTGGGGCTGTCATGATGATGATGATGATGTGGGATTGATCTTGAAGGACATCAACATGTCGCGTTTTGCGGTATCATTAAAACCAGAGTATGGTTCGCCTAACCAGTAGGCATGGGCCGTTTCACTCAAGACAGTTATTCGCGACAATTGAGAGGGTTCCTCCTTTGCAGCAAGCATAACTGTCTTTGTTAGTCGTTGTTTCGCGATGGCCACAATAAGCGGATAAGTCCGCGATGCGAATCACCCTATTCTATTCACCCTCTATTAAGTACAATAAGTAATTTCAGGGAAATTTTTATTGACTTGCAAAACGAAAATAGCTTAGGCCTTTGATGTTTAATGATATGAGAATGACATTGAAAATGCTTTGCTCTAGGAATGTATTGTACATAACAATAGTAGGTAGATGTTGATGCTTGATACAATAAAACTAGAAAAATATCATACACCTACGTACTTCTTGAGGCACCTTCATCGCTATCGGAGGGTAATTATACCAATTATGTAAAGGTTACGGACATCAACCACGTGCTCACGTTTCTTTGGCAGTTTCATAAACAATAACCGATAACAGTTGAAAAGACTCTAATACCTATTTTCGTTTATACTTTCAATAATAGTATGTCAAAAACGGCTGAACCGATTTTGATAAAAGTGAGCTAAAAAAGATTTCGATTTAAAAAAGAGCCGCATCCAAATCGGTGCATTCGCTTAGGAGCAACTACCACAGACAGAGACATATTTAAAACAAACGTTTTTTTTACCTAGTAGGGACATAACATATTAGTTCCTTCAAAATACTTCTGCCTACCCTAGGTAAAAATTCCATGCATGCCATCGTCTGCTGGAATAAGCATTCCCCATTTAATTTTAACATACCTAATAGGTACGCGTGCTCCTCTGTTTTATATCGGGCACTGCGCTGTTCCAAAGACCTCCACGCTAAAAACACCAAATACCCAATGAAATAATTGTCTTCTCATCACTTACAGTAGTTACACAGTGCAGAGGCACTAAATCATACATCATGTAGGGCGCTAGGGCGGCTCGACCGTGACCTGTGCCCTAAGCACGACTTGTCGAATCCTGCGTCACGTAAACTCGAATAGTAAACTATAACGAGTTTGTATGACGTATGGAACAGCGCCCGCCCGTGAGCGTATTTGGAACTAAAATTTTGTATGAGATTTCTCGATCTCGATACGATAACCGTAACGTAACGCAGGATTCGACAAGTCGTGCTTAGGGCACTGACCCCGCGCGAATATTTCCGTACGTTACCATACGTTACTAAAATATAAAGCTACACATATAAGGTGGCTTATTATCTGTGAAAGATCACGAATATACCTACTTATTGTTATTCGAGCAGGTATGTACGAGTCTATAGGGGAAAAAATAAGCAAAGTAGCTTATCTTGTCAAGCTTGATCAATAAACGATGGATACTTAATTACTGATTTGAGCTGAGCTTTTGTGAGCTGCCCCTTCGCTATACTAGGCTAGGATATGGTCTTATAGTGTGGTTGGTTTAAGTTAAAGAAAATGTCAAAATTAAAACACAAACACATGAAATACCTTACTCGCTAATCAGCAGCAAATTAGCTAATCTGCTAAGCAGCAGTGCTTGCGCTGTTGTGTTCTGGTGTGGAGTGGAGAGTAAGACAGCCGGCTAATTACGGGCACAAGAGGCATTTCATCTTAGCTCAAAATACCAAATAAGTGAACACCCAACCCGAAACTAAAAACTAAGTACTTAAGTACTTTGACTAGATACATGACTAGAAAAGATTCCATTGAAAATTCCAATACCGAATTGATTATAGCTTCGTTCACACTTTCGATAACTCAACAGAACTTTATTGATAGAACTTACAGCAAGGGCTATAAAGTTCCTGTTTCGTACGGTTTCCGTCGTTCTGTGAGCTAAGGCAGTTTGCATGTAACATCTCAATGTGATTACTAAGTCGGCGATGATTGCATCAACCCAGTTTCATGCTTCTAGGCTATTTTATGGATCTATGAGACAGGCCTAATCGTCGTTCTAGGTTACTTGAATTTGTAAACATAACATAAATATAGTTATACCTACCAGCAGTACTTCGCAATTTTTTCATCTCATTTATTGCGTAGGTACTGTCGTAGTTTTACATATTTGATCTCTAAAGTCTATCCTTACCTACCCCGAATGTCACGGAGTTATTTAAAAAAATGTACCTGACTTTGATAGGTAGTTGTAATTGTGTAATATTTCGGGATCAAGAATAAAGAAGTCAAATGTACTTTGTTAATATTATTGATTTAAAATAAACATTCGAAATACTATTAGTATTGAAGAAGTTAACTTAGAAATAACTGCTAGGTACGTCCAACCTGCTCTAAGTAGGATTACATACTTACTAAAAATAAATTGCAAAAAGGTCATAGGTAGAGCATCATTGCAAATACTGGCCGGCAACAAAATGTTGACAGGATATTGTAGTCAGCGTAAAAATAATAGTCACAAATTTATTCAACCGCCCAACACCTTTTTCTACACAGTATACTTATACAAAAATCTAATAGTTTTTACAAAAGTCAACCAGTCATTGGAGCGCGGAACGATACACAGTCGACGTCACAGCAGTATTATGGAGACTTATTAAAAAGAAAATCTACTTGTGTTTTGTGTGTGGTTTTGTAACATGGCTTGTAACGACAAATAAAACATAAATGGAGGAAACAAAAATAAACGAAACTGCTCGTCCAATTGAGTAAGCAACTGCACTTTCTATATGCAGTAATTAGGGATACAAAAAAAAAAAGAGGAGTCGAGTAGGACTTTATTCATTTTCATTACCTACCTACTTAAATACATTCTGATCCATGTGTATGTGTATAACACCAAGCTAGTATGTGTGACCACGAGTACCTTAGTAATTAGTCGTTTGTTAAAGGATCTTAAGACACTGCTTCGTTCGCCTAACGCGGTTGCCGAACTTTTTTGAAACTAGGTACTTCGGCAAACGAATATGACGACGGCGTGTCGTCTCGTCTTCATCTTCACATTAGTTCGTCCGCCTGCTGCGGTCTCCTATCAGTCGTATCGTCTTCATCTTCTCATGGACGAACTACGCCTGCTGCAGTCTCCTAATCAGGCATTGCGGCTATCACTCACCGAATACCTCTACTGCTCACTACCGTCGTCTTAACACTGTTGTACCTAATCAATGTAATGATGCTTAAGGTGGTCAGAGGAAATAGGCTAGATACAAAATGATGACGAAAAGAGCTTCACTATTATTCTCTCCGCAGAGAAGATGCCGCCATGGAGCCCAAGCCATCAGACGAGGCACCAGAGGAGTGGGCGCCCTGGAGCCTTGTGGTTTCCATCAAGAACGCTCACGCCCCACCACCCGTCGCTGTCCGCACAGCCCCCGGTCCTGCGTGGGATATTGCTCAGGTCCATCACAATAACTAAACGGATTCGAGAATTTAGAGATAGCACCTAAGAGAAACATGAGCCTGGGTATTCAGTTGTAAACTTCTCATGTACTGCTGCTATGCAGTCCCCGTCCACATGTCTGTGGCCCTGGCGGTGATAATTAAAACCCAGGGATTTCACAATAAACCGCTTGCGTGGTTTTCGCTCGCTGTTCATACACATACATAATCAAGTATCTTTGTAAATATAAATGTCTTAAATAATAACAAAAACAGTCAATTTTATTTCGTGATTGGCGCCCCTACTATAGCGTAATTTGGTCGACAGGGCAGGACGCTACTCGTATGTAAAGCCTGCTTGCGTCAATCGACAATTTTTTGTTGCAATGGCGTGTGAAAGTAAGAAATGAGAAGATGCGCGGAAATATTGTAATCTCTTTGAACGGGTTGTGTTATCTTTAAAATCTGCATTTGACAAAGAAATCCACACGTATTCAAGTTTGCGGTTGTTTCGATGCAGGTTATAAAAGCCGCCTATTTGCTCAGCAAGCCACCGATCAAGGTCGACTTTGGGGATGAACAAGAAATGCGCTGCGTGTACTCTCTTATCTACGATGTGTTCCGATGTAAGTATTACCAACAGAATAAGCACTAATGTAATAAATAAGTAAGCAAGTAACTCGATGCCTCCACAGCTTTATGTAAAAATGCGACCGCATAAATTTTTATTCTTCACTTTTCAAACTTTACGAATTACTAAGTCGTTAAAACGAGTCGTTTATGCTTGTAATAAATTTAGTACAGTTAAAAACCGCACAGGCAATCGTTAACCGCACCAACCAAAGGATTTCATGTGAATTTATATGTGGGGCACAAATTGCCTTTCGAACCTCCTAAGGAACTGTCACGAAGTGTAAAGTTGGCGTTGGCAGTAAATATCGTCACGCCAGCGAAGCCTCGCATGTAGTTTACAGCCGTTCTGAAACGCTATTTAACTTTTATCACTCCATCGCTGAAAGCCTGCGAACTTCCATTTGTACAGCTTATAAACGAGATTCCAAACTACAATTAACTCAACAAAGTATTAACTAACATCGCGTTAGGTAACCTGCTATCCGGAAAAAGTTTTAACCACTTCATTTAAATTATAGAGCCGTAAGTTCCGCTACAGGCATCTACTTTTTCATCTGGATACAAACTTGCTTGCAATAAACGTTTCGTAGTTTCTATCAGACATTTTTTATGGCTAACATTAGAAGTTATTTTTATTTGCCATTCGTGTCTTTTACTTTTCTAGTATAAAACCGATAAAACCAAGGCCAAGCGTCGCATGATTCCACTCAAACAGAAACGAAACAAATAAATATTGGTATCGGCATTGGAACTTATTTCTACTTCTTTATGTAGGTACCTATGGCTTGTCATGTGGAACACCGTGTAATCATGAAACCGACAAAATACAACCCTTTTCCCGTCGTGCAGTTTTTGATCAAGTGGCAATATTTTCCCTCACGCGAATATCAACGATACCGTTATATGTTTTTCAGGCAAAACACAAGATAATTTAGTGTGGTAAATACGAGGGCTGCCTTTTAAGTTCTGTCGTTTGCAAACTTCCCGTTATTATTTAAAAAAACACTAGATCATCATAAAATATTTAAAATATATAGTAATAATATAAAATAATGACTCGGATCGGCCGAACCGTTTCAGTACAGCGTCGGTTCAAAGTTGACAAGTCAGTTGTGAAAATGGAAATTTCGAAAGAAAATTTACGTGCGATAATTTTTTACAACTTCAAAAGGGGTTTAACGCGTCTTCAGTGTTTTGAAGAGCTGACTACGGTTTTTAATAATTAAGCACCATGCATCCGGACTGTTGAACGCTGGTATTTAGAATTTCTACGTGGTTGCTCTAGTTTTAGTGATAGGCGCCGTGAAGGCCGACCAAAAACAGCCGTGACGCAGGAGAACATTGATGCTGTACGGCAACTGATCGTCGAAGATCGCCATGCGACATACCGTGAGATAGAAGCTTCATTAAGCATTTCAGGGACTAGTGTTCAAAATATTTTGCATGATCACTTAGGCGTAAAAAAATTGATCTCGCGTTGGATACCACATTTACTTAGTGAAGACCAAAAAATGGCTCGCGTTAGATGGTGTCGCAAAACTCTGCGGCAATTCAACTGAGGAGACTCTAAACACGTTTATGACTTTGTCAGTGGTGACGAATCTTGGATAAATGCCTACGATCCCGATTCTAAACAGCAGTCGACTTGGGTGTTCCAAGATGAGCCAAAACCGACCAAAGTAATACGCTCACGGAGCACTTCGAAAAAAATGGTCGCCACGTTTGTAGCGAAAAATGGCCACGTTACCACCATCGTGCTCGAAGACCGTAAAACAGTTAATGCTGACTGGTATACCACTGTTTGTTTACCTGCAGTTAACGGCGAGTTCCAAAAAAATAACCCAAGACGTCGTATAGTACTGCACCACGATAATGCGAGCTCGCACACCGCCCGGCAAACAATTGCGTTTTTAAAAGAGCAAAACGTCGAAAATCTGGAACACCCCCCGTACAGCCCAGACTTGAGCCCTAATGGTTTCTTCACTTTTCCAAAAATCAAACAACGACTTCGTGGTCAACGGTACCGGACTCCTGAAGAAGCGGTTGAGGCATACAAAACGGCCATTTTGGAGACCCCGACTTCGGACTGGAATAAATGTTTCGAAAACTGGTTCGATCGAATGAAAAAGTATATTACGTATCACGGTGATTACTTTGAAAAACAATAAATACCATTTAACTCTTAAATTGTCTTTAGTTTTTCCAAACGACACAACTTAAAAGGCAGCCCTCGTAATAGCTTCTCTAACTTCCCAACCTCTAGAAGATCAAAGAATTTGTCATTCAAGAGGACCGACATTTATGTCTGGATACTGTGTGGTATATTAGACTACAAATCACACTTGAAGTAAAGACTATATTTTTTATTCTTATTTTAATGTGATTTTTTTTTTTACCTCTGCGTTATTCTAGAGATACACCTAGGTATTTGCTTGTATTTGTTTACATCCTTCCAAAGTTTTCTGTATGAACTTCTGCCCATACAATCAGTATTTTTGGCCTGCTCTACATTACATAATTATTAGAGATTATGCAGAATCAATGCCCGTTTATGTTTATTGTTACAGATAAATCAATTTTAGATCAAGCTATAGAAGACATTGACTTTTTCGGCGATTTCCCCGAGGTAAACAATTTACAAATCAACCACATAATTCACAAACTTGAACTTGCACGAAAAATGAAGGTTGTCGTTAGCGTTATCAAGGCTGCATATTTAATCGCATGTTATCATTCGTAATAACATCAGTTACTGCTGATTCGCAACTGTAGCTATAAAAGTATCGTCCCATCTAACTCGCATTAGGCCATAGCACGCTCGTGACCCGTGCCATTTCTTTTGAGGACGCTCACGAAAATGAGCTTTATATTTATTGCCGGTTGTTTCTGTTGAAAGAATCGGATTGGGGTAACAAAGTGGTTTCGATTAATGTTGCCGCGATTCATCGCGCTTTAAAGTATTAGCGAGGCGCCCTAGTTTCAGATTGGGCAATTTGTGAGGCCGGTTACTTACTTTAAATTCACTTTGTTGACATTGTCGCTGTATTTCAATAAGTTTTTAGAACTGGCAGTGGTCCAAGAAGATACTAATAGATCTCTAATATTGCTCAATACTCTTCCTAATTTATTTCTAGTTGCTCTACGTAGTTTTGTAGAATTTTATTTGCCATCTATGGCCATAAGCAGTTCATAGTTAGGTAAAGTACAATCGTAACAAAATCATCCCTAAAATCCTCCCTTAAAAAAAAGATACTGGTGCCTACAATCTATGCTATGTCGTCCCGCCAACCTTCCTTTATCATATTACGTCCGTCAACTAAGTACTCAGTCCTAAACCTTTCTCGCTAGACAAAATACCCACTGGATTCTTTACAAGCCACCTTTCGAACCCGGTGACATCAAAGTTCCTTTCCACAGTACGGCGACAAACGTCACACCGTATGGCTCTTCCTAATGGAGCTAACCCGACGGCGCTGGGGCGCGCGACCGCGTGGCGAGATGGAACGCGCGGCGAAGATCCTTCGTGAAGCCGGCTCCCCATACTGTGACATCGAGGCCACTGTGTGGGAGCAACGGGTGCATTTCGCCGCAGCTATCGCTAGGATACGCATTAAAAATAGGGCCTTCTCGTTAGTGATCACTAAGTATTACGTATAGAACTAAGACCCTTACAGTAGCCTTCTTAAGAAAGCTCAAGGTCGCTCAAAGGACATGGAAAGAGCTTAGGTATGCTTGGAGTATCCCTGCGAGATAGAATCAGAAATGAGGACATCCTTAGAAGAACTAAAGGTTCTAGAGTGGCGACCGCGTACCGGCAGGCGAAGTGTTGTTAGGCCTCCCGCAAAGTGGACATACGATCTGGTGAAGATCGCGGGAAGCCATTGGCTACGGGTAGCATAAGACTGATCATCGTGGAGGTCCTTGGGGAAGGCCTATATCCAGCATGATGATGATGATTACTTCTCAATAATAGTTCAACGACTCGATGTTGATCAAGCCAGGGATTCACTAGGGGACAAAATGTCCCGCGTCACGTGTCGCCAGCGACGTCGGGTGACGTGATGCAACGTTTCCTAACTTCGCTCGTTAAACAATCTCCATATCCATGTCGCGGGTACACGACTTGTGGGAAATTTCACCCTTCACTTCATTCACTTTTTCTTACTTAAATCACAGTGTAAAGAGATTATAACTTAAACCCTTTAAAATATTGGCAAGTACCTAAAACGAGAGATTAAATTTCAGATTATGCGAACTTCTACCGCCCCATTTGAGAGAGGAGCGTATGTCAGCGTGCGTGAACAAGGAATCTGTTACGGGATGGGTCAACACCTTCAAAGCTAAGTATGAATCTTTCTTCATTTAAATACGAATACAGCTGCAAAAAATCCCTATAAACCTCACCATACTTCTGACCTCTTTTTTTTCCGACTAAATCCAATTACAAATCTGTACTTAATTTTTGTACCTTATCGCGAAGAAATAAGGTTTCTAGATCATAAAAGACCGTGGTAGTGTTATTTATTGTTTTCTGTTGAAGGCAATTATGACTATTAGGCCAACACCACCAGCCTAAAACATCTTCCGAATGGTCACTATTTTTACCGATATATGACGTAGAGCTCTATACGTAATGTACGGCGGTTTAGGCGCACTATGTTTACTGACTTCGCGTGTTTTAAAGCCGTTTTGTTCAAGGAAAGTGGCGACTCTCGTCAAGAAACTGCATGAGCTGGGCTACTCTTACAGCGCGTCTCGCCAACTCTGCTCAGGGGAGTACAGATTCGATCGCGTCTGTCCAAGGTGTGTTGATCTTTTCTACATATTTGTTTTATTTTTTATTTATTTTTATACGACAAGGAAGGCAAACGAACAAGTGGGTCACCAGATGGTACCTAAGTGCTCACCACTGCCCATAGACACCCACAACCCCGGGGGGTTTGCAGATGAGTTGCCAACCGAGAGAGATAAGATATAAAATGCCTCTTGGTCCATTAATATTGTCTAACGAACTTTGCTTCGCTTTGGCTTTCCCCATATCTTTTTCGCAAGATCTTGGACCGTTTGTCAGAAAATGATGGCGAATGCGAAAGCGAAGCCGAGCGCGTTTAGACATTAGGTAAGCCCACTATCAATAAAGTCTAATACTTCCCAGCACGCAAGAAATTGCGTAAAAGTAGTAGCGGCGCTCGATCGGTCACTCTACATTTTTTAAAAGACTGTAAAAGAGAGAGATTGAATAGAGGGAATAACACCTAAAATATTAATACTTTATATTATATTAGTAGCTTAAAACAGCTATTCATCTAAATGCGACTCTGTTTACTGGGGTATGTTTTCAAGCGGTGCAGTTTAGACATTTATTAGCACCTTACCCGTTCCAATATTTGTAGGTATTTATTGATGACGGCTGCATCTACCTAAATATTACCTAGATCCTTTGTTTGCCAGATTCATCACACTGCGTCCCCCTGAACACAATAGCGTCGGTCAATTGGATCTTGTACGGGAAGGAGTCATCGTTTTACAAGTAATAATCTATTAAGTAATAGCTTCTTCTACCAAAAAAGTCCAGATTATTTTAGTCAAACGTACTCATAAATAATCAATCCGCAAGAAATGTCGGTACAACCACAGCTTTACCTAGCTTGACAAACACTAATTCGCAATCATCGTGTAGGTACGTTAGTAGTGGTAGCTTTAGCGACATCTGTGTAGTGTAATACCTAGATGTTTGCACAAGCCCTAAGATTTTTATTTTTACCTGGCATGATCATGCTTGCCTAACTAATAGCATGTGTTTTGAACACCAAGAACGCCCAAGGGCGTCGCGAGCCGACGCGCCACGACGCCAGCAACACTTATAGGCGTCCGGCTGCACAGTGTAAATGCGTGTAAGGACGTATGCTTAAGGTTTAAGTCCGCGTTGACGTTATGCCAACTTGGCGTGTGAATGACAACTTTTGTAGGCGTCGTTGGTGTTGAAAGGGTTATAGAGGGCTTTACGTGAACCAGCGGTCGGCAACCCGCGGCCCGCGGCCCTATACCTTGCGGCCCGTGACTGTTTCAGCCACTCAAATACAGCCTGCAAACGCTTTTGAATTTTTAATATCACAAATACCTATTATCGAAATTATGAACAAGTGCGGCCCGCTGTAGTTTCAATTTACCATTATGTGGCCCTAGCCTGCCAAAAGGTTGCTGATCCCTGATGTGGACTAATCTATCCTTACCTTTTAACTGTTCCTTGCTTGCAGGAGCGCGAGTTCTGCGAAGGGGCCTCGACCCTGTGCCGGGCGCTCCGCGCGAACAGCTTGCGCGGCGTGGTCGCGCAGACGCACGCGTCTTCCCCCCGCTGCTCCGCGTACCTCGCCGCGCAGCTGCACGAGTTGGCGGCGGTGCTGAAGGCCAAAGCACCTGCGGCCCCAGCCATACCGCAGCTCGGGAAACTGGTGGTTTTCGGCGCTGGGGATAAGTATGTGCAGATATAGTGCTGTTTTTATAATTCGGTAGTAATGATATCTTTATCAAGGATCGTCTCCAATTTTCTTGACTAATAGTCAACAGCAGGATGTAAAATGCAATGATGGATGATGAGTAGGATGTAAAATTATATTCAATGATGTGTTTGAAGGTCCCAAATAGTCCCAATCCGCACTGAGAGAAGGCCAGTGCCCAGCAGTAGGGCATAAAAAGAGCTGATGATGATGATGGATGTAAAACAGACTAAAGACGAGACGAGACAAGATGTCGATGATTTACTTTATCGACCATTACCGCTTATTAATGCAAAATACACTATTACTTGGTCCAAGCCCAGACTAAAACTTACGACGTTCTTAGGTATAAGTTAATGTGCTGTGCAATTTCCTAAGCCACATTTCTGTAAAACAAGTACTTAAAAGGTTAGGCATGAGACGAACATTTTCGAACTGCATTTATTTCTTCAGTGGTTGGGCAATTTTTTTTCCAGGGTGTCAAGCTACGTCGGCGCCCTCCGCGAGCTAGGCATAGAGGCGTCCGAAGCTCCTCACTCAGGAGCACCAGTGTGCGTTCTTAGCGAAGCGGTCCACTGTGATACTCCGACTGTCACCAGCGCGCTGGACGGGGTAGTGGCAGTGTTGGCCACGCCCCCCAACTCGTATTCTGCTGTCACTGATCCCATTGATCTTGTGTGCGGCCGTGGCGGGGACTTGGCTATGCTTGAGGTATATTATCAGAACAGGATTGACTTCGGATATCCACAGTTCAATGCGTACTGCATACTTGAAGTACTCCGCCGTTACATACCTACTGCATTGTATCTATTCCATCCCTTTCCTTTGGATGATGCAATGCAGTTACCGCCATCGGTTGTCAAGTCACCACCGGTGCTAATGGTTTTTCCGGCTTGAGAGAATTAAATACTTTAATGATTTCTAATTTACTTGCAGGTTCTAACGGAATCTGAAATAGACGTCAACGGCAAAGCACGCGTACAGACCATACTAGAAGAGCAGAAGAAGACGCTTAAAACTCTATTGTCAAAACCTCAGGTTAGTTTTACGACAATTTATTGACATGGAATGGACCTGTGCAAAGTTATCACTATAACTGTATCGTCTAAAAGTCCTGACACCTTTATACTTACCCCACTTGCCGAAAGTGTGCCACCAATCGGAGCAGCCGTACATGACGTGATATCGACTCTGATTGGTTCTTGGTGTCATGATGTGTATACGGTGGGCATCGCAGTTGCAAATGCATTTTTGCGAGTCATTGAATACAGTCATTCATATAAGTTGCACTGACAGAAAGGATCACACTAACTCTGTCTCTTTAGATTCAGCTGATACTATATGAGACACACTCCGCCCTCGAAGCCGAGAACCAGGCGCAGGTGACGCGCGCGGTGGCCGAGGCCAACCGGCTGGCTCGCGAGCGCCATGCTCTGCTGAAGAGGAAGCATCGGGACCACCCGCACGTGAGGATGTTTCAGCTAGTTGGCAATGAATCTGCAATCACCATAGTATAGCCATAGTGCGTTGAAGATCAAAATCTGAGAATAAAATGTTTGGGTACCTAATGTCATTTGCGAAGCGTAACGTGTCGATAATACCAATAATACTTACCTAGCTCTAACTATACCTACATCAGTAATGATTACTAGTAGTAATCTCGTAGGTAAATCGGTAATTTAGGTAGCACTTGGACTACCTTTATTTTTTTTAGGCAGACTTTGGCTTTTCGGTAAATATTAATATAATGTTTTATCATGAAGAGTTACTTTTACAGACTTATCACACTGGCGATTTGCTAGCGAGTTTTGTATTGAGGCTATCACGCAACGTGTTCGCCGCGACCGATATTAGTATGAAGCAGTCGTTCGCAAATCGCTAGTGTTATAGGCTCTTAGAAAATTTGTGGCAACTCAAATCTGTTAGTAGCAATAGCAATAAGTGCTATTTAAATGATGCGAGATTACCGATGTGTAATAACAATCGCCTTCCAGTTTAAAAGAGATTCCTTCTTAAGTATAACCAAGAGTATTGTTAATGTTATAGAGTCCGAAGAAAGACAAAGAAGTAATAGAGATTGCGGCGACAGAGTCCTCCGTGTCGACAGAGTTACCGCGCTCGGAACTGACGGAGAGGGAAGATGGTGACACCATCAGTAGCGCCTCGCGACCGCCCTCCGCTTGCACACATTCTACTAACAGGTCAGATATTTTTCAGATTTTAGTTTTAGGCGCTTGGTTTGGGCGGAGAATCTCAGAATATTATATTTCCTATATACTTACCTATTTGGAGATGATAATAAGGAACAGACAACATCAACTCTATCATCCAAATAATGTCAAAATGGGCTTGGGAGATTACTTAAGTACCTATTGCCCAGTCGGCGATTTTTCCCAAGATTTTGTATTCTGGGTTTTTTACGATCATTTTAGAGAGATTTTGTCAAGCTTGTCAAGTGGTACTTAGTGTAAAATTATTTTTAATTCGACATCATTCAAATACTTGCCCAATGAGATTGACATATCCCAACCCTTTAACAGTTAGTCATATTATAAATGTGAATCTTAGCAAGGTGTAATATTTTTTCTCCTATTGATAGTGAGAAGTATGTTGCCGTTATGACGTTTACATAATGAGGGTCCTTTAAATACGAGTGTGGTTTCATAAAACGAGGCGAAGGCGGAAGGCGTTACCTACTGCTGTCGAAATACTGGTCGTTTTTGAACACATTATAGAGGGCTTTGATATGTGTGAAGATAAAGGGTTAACACTTTAGATCCCGTCCACCGACTGGCAATATACTGAAGAAGCATAACGCGGACCGTTCGGAGGTGGGCTTCTGTCCCGGCACGACGCGGGCCCGGCCCATCCCGGAGTCCCCCGGCCCCACCGCCAACCCCGTGCCGAAAGACCCCGACAACGACAGCCCTGATATTCACGTACGTTGCTTTACCCTATGTTATGTTATGATGTACTGGTACGAGTACTTGCAGATCCTGAATAATTTCTCGTTTCCCTGATATCACTTCTTCGAAATGTCTACCGAGCCTCTAGTATAGGTACCTAAGTAATTTTTGGCACAAGAAAACGTCTCGATCGCGTTCGCGTTACGGGTGTCAAATAGTATGAGAATTGTCTGTTGTCGATACCGTGCCACTAGTGGTGCTGCTAATGTGTCCCTAATGAACAAAAACTTTCGAACAAAAAATATATTTTTTAAATCTGTCCACAAAAAAAAATAGATAAGCACAGTGGAACGTAGAAACTCCTCCATTTTTGGAGTCGGTTAAAAATTAAAGCGATGACTGATGGTAAAACTTGCGGTAAAAACATGATAGGATTTCTTCCGGCAGTAGCGACCAAAAATTATATCTAAGACGTGCGTTTCCTGCCGCGGCAAAATTACCACGACAGACGGTGTCTTTCAAGAATTTCTTCATATTTTTTTCATTCACTAGATAGGTACCAACTTAATCCTGTCTGAACAATTACGGTCGTATCTCTATTGTGTTTTGTTTAGGTGCCAAACTGCGACTTGTTCGAAATCCAGACTCTGCCCACATTGGGCAACGGTTTGGATATCAACTACATTTTAGACAGGGACGGGTGCTATCTCGGGCTCATCCAGAGAAAGGTAAGTAGGATGTACCTAGTTAGCTAAGTACTCGTACTGTTTTCGAAGTGTCTATTCTAAAAAAAAGTACATTTAGTTATATATTCATCTACCTCTTAAAGTTTTCTTTACATGCAGCCGGACAGGCAAAAATATGTAACCAAAGGCTTTATCTCCTTTCGTCGCAATATTTTCCACTTTTGGCTATGACTATATACAGCCTCGTAGTGTGGTTCCTAAAGTCACGTTTACACCAGCGCAGTTGGTAAGCGTAAACGTCGAATCCTAAAACCTAACCTAGTATAGGTCGCGCGGCGAATTAAGATCGCTTGTCAAAAGTGGAAGGGGAATGCGCAGAAGCATAGAGTAATATAATATACGGGGAATAGAGCGCCCTCTCAGCGGAAAAAAATGTCAGCCTCAACCAGCCTCTACAGCAATGCCATCTTTTATCTGTGATAGTCGACAGAACAGATTTCAAGCTCGGACACACGCGCGCGGGCGCACACACGCGCGCGGGAGCACACGCGCGCACACACACGAATTATGTGTACACACTCTTATTAGATTAGACATTATGAAAAATTCAAACACAGAATTCAAAATCGTTTATTTCGTAAATTATACATTTAAAGCGTCCAAAATCGCAACAACTAACAATAGCACAAATCACAAGCATCTGATATCGCAATAAATAACTGAAACAACACAGAAAGATTGTAACTAAAGCGTCCGAATTTTCGCCGCAACGTCCAATACACTCGAACTGACACTGATAAAACGGAGGAGCTGAAAATCGACTCTACGTGTTTACTAGTGGACAATTAACGAAATAACAGTTAAACACTGCGCATTTTCTAAAAAACAGAAAGCCGCTGGGCGCTGCATCGGTTGCATGCTGTATGACGTTTACTTGAGTCCGAAAATTGAAGGGATGTAGTAGGTGTACCAAAAACCGTTTTTTTTTCTTCTTCTTTGCATGATGATAAATTTTGCAAATTTTTTAACAGAAGTACAAGCAATAATTTGTGACTGAAAATTACAAGCCTTCGGTTCGGTATTTTTCATAAAATTTTGCAATATATAATGAAAAAATAAATAACCGTATTTTTTTTAAACCGACAGCAATGATTGACGAACTAACTACTAAAAATTTGCCTTACACAGGTAAGAGATGGCGCAGCTAAAAACTGTCAAATACAGGTAATTTTCCTCCCCCTGCGCAGAAGTCAATTCTTAGGTCTATTTGGTTGCGCAGAAGGGTGAGGGGAGGGTGCACGCTGGCGCCGACACGTTATAGGTAGATCAAGTCGTTCTTCCCCTCCCTCGCTTCGTTCACGCGTCACGTGTCTCTTGAGTACTGTTGCGCACGGATTGTTTTACTGTTTTAGTAGTAAGTACGTTATGATGTCGTAGTTAGTGAAAAAAATGCCCAAATATAAAGTTTGAACATGGCAAGCCAGAAAAATGGTTTACGACGTGAATTGTTATGTTAAAAAGGAAAGTAATTAAATCATGGGTAATTTAAAGCACGTAAAAATACTACCAAGATTCTGAATAAACATACTAGCAAAATAAGTCACAAGCAAAAACGAGTGTTATATATTAGGTGACTAAAGGTACAAAAAAATGCGAAATAAGAAAAACATATTTCAAAGAAATACACTCAGAACTTAACAATTTTGTGCGCAATTGTACAGATGCGCCAAATTGCCCCCACCAGTTTCGCCGAGCGATCTTAATCCATCGCGCGGCCTATAACTGCGCTGACCGTCCGCGCATCACCGAGCGATTTTCCAACCAGTCTGGCGTAAGCACGACTATAAAACCCAGTCTTAGACAGCACCGTCTCCGCCAAAGGGCCCAGAGATACGACAAACTAGAGTTCGGTGTTTTCGACCACTCCTTGCTTACTAGCTCACTAAATGGGGTCCTCGAAGTTTATTTTGCCCCTGGGCCCCAGCGTGGACTAAGACGGTCCTGCTTTAGATACGTTACAACGGTAGGCGTAACGCAGGAGATAACCCGCCTGGACGCGAAGTACATGATCCGAGTGGCGGAAGAGCGAGGGCTGTTCGGCGCCGCCGCGCCGCCGCCGCCGCCGCGCCGCAAGAAACCCGAGGCCAGCGTGCCGCGCCGCCGGCGTGGCAAACACGGCGTGTTCGAGGCAAGTCTTGTGCCAGTATTCATAAACGTCACTTAAGCCTCCATTAGTTAAAAAAGATTTTGTCTTCTACTAACGAAAATATCAATGTGACAAAAAAGGACGAACGAACTTAAACGGCATTTTAGTTAAAATAGGTTTATGAATAACAGGGTTAGTATCCACATTCTCAAGTCCGCCTTGACTTCCCCAAAGAGGAGATCGAGACAAAGTAGAGGAGACAAATAGAATTTCATTAGGCACCTACTTGCCTACACCATTTCGTCTTCTCTTAGCTCTATTGGTACTCTCCTTTCTGCTTGGCATATCAGTGGAGTTGACTTGATGACTGTAGAAAATGTTGGTTTCGGTGACTCGTAAAGATAAACTGAAACAGTATATTGGTAAAAACGGTCGTTTGTCAATACGATGACACATATAAAACATGGAAAAGTGAAAAGCTATGGACGGATCGAAGGTCATTCACACATGGGGCGCCCTTAAGGCTTGAACTCGTCACTATCAGGTGGAGCGCATCGCGGCCCCGACGTACGCGTCGATGTCCCGGGCGTCGCGGCGCGGCAGCGCGCCCGCGTGCCTATCGCCGCCCACGGAGCCGCACCGCGTCTGCTCGCGCCACGAGCGCCGCCAGGCCGCCGCCACCGCCGTCTGCACCGCCGCCTGCACCTGCGACGTTAGACACAGGTGTGTACCTACTCTGAGTCACTTTATTATTAAACTTTAAATAGGTACACACTGAAACAAGAATACTGAGAAAACCAGAAGGATAATAGCCTACCCAGTTGATCGAACCCGGATCGGATCTTTGACATTCCATGTCACTTGCTTACCCATACATTGTAAAATAAGTAGGTGTGTAAAAAAGATCAGCGTTAAAAAACCACAATCCTCATAACTTATTTGAATGAGGGCTCATCACCAGCCTTTAGTACGACCCACTGCCGGGCACAGTCCTCCTCTCAGAATGAGAGGGCTATCGCGAGTCAAAAATCCGCTAGGATCGCTAAGTATCCAGTGAGGTCTAGCTGTCATTTTCGACCAATCGTCTCTCATTGGTGGAGAATGACAGATAGACGTCAGTCGTTCTCAGTTCGTGTCAATCTTTATCCTGTCTTTTCTCCTTGTTACCTCGTACTAATGTCACGAATAAACATTTTCTTTATTTCTTACTCCACACTAGTGATCCTAGCGGATTTTTGACTCGTGATCGGCCGCATTTCAGGTGTGTACTGCCTACGTTGTTCGCAGACACCACCTGCAGACGTTCCGCGCGCGGCGCGCATCGGCGGACGGGCCGGCGGGCGCGGGCGCGGGCGCGGCGCCCCCCTCCCCGCCGCCGTGCCGCCGCCCCTTCCCCCTTGTTGTGCACGAGCTGCGGCTGCCGCGGTACTCGGCCGATCTGTCGCTGTCGCCCCACAAAATACCCGTCTGAGGCTCTATGGCACACTACACATTCCGAGACTCTGGACCTGTTTGACAGCTGGCATACTAATGCGCATAGTAATTGTATGATACCTAACCCTACATCAGAACTGGTACTGGCACTAGCACACGTCTAGTGCCTACAGTGGGGTGCGAGAATGCTAGATTTTCTATGACTTGATACAAATTCTAACCTAAAAATCTAATTTACATGGGGAAGACAAGTACCAAATCGTCCGTAGGTATAGAAAATCTGCCATTGTACCAATAAGGCAACTCTTGGGGTTGCTGGTTCTCATGGGTGGCGGTGACCGCTTACCATTTTAGGTGACCCGCTTGCTCGTTTGCCTCCCTCTTTGAAAAATAAATAAATAAAAGAGGCCTGCACCTACCTGAAGGCACTAAACCGGAGTTAACGGAATGTCGGACGATACAAATACGTCAAGTTAACCTCGGGTTAGTGTCTAACCCACGTCGGTGCAAGTCGGCCTAAGAGGAATAGAATTTTATGAGGATGACAGCTGTGAAATGGGTTAATAAGACAGCCTTATCACACTAACGATTTGCGAGCGAGTGCTTCATACTAATATCGCTCGCGGCGAACACGTTGCGTGATCGCCTCAATACAAAACTCGCTCGCAAATCGCCGGTGTGATAAGGCTGTTAGAACTTGTAGCTTGTATCGCGGCTATAAAGCTTGGAGGCAACACTTTCACACCATAAAGGTTTATACGAACGGAATCAATGTTTTATGTCCGCGATAGACGCTAATGTGCTACGGTCTTGGATTAAAAAAGTTTATTGCATTTCGTCGAGGTAGAAGGAATAATCGACATCTTATGTCAAGAAAAATAGGCATCTTAAGAACTTTCTATCAGACTATTCTTGTTATCGCGACAAATTGGTTTGCGTTGGTAAATCTTGAACTTGATTCCCTTTGTGGATTTTACGCCCATAACTTTGCAAACGACTAACCTAAACAATTATGAAAGGTAAGTAAATACAAACTACACACCCATCTACAAATTTACAAAATACTAATAATTGAGGGCCATCTAATAATTTACTAAGTAAATGCGCCAAGGGAATCAGCTTTTTGTAAGATTTACAAGTCCACTTATAAAATTATCCAAGTCCCAAACATCAAAACGTCTGCTTCAAAATATGTAGTATTTAGGTATGCTAAGTTATGCTATTAACTTGCCAAATGTGTAAACGAAAGTAATTTAATTTGCAATTTTCAACAAGATGACGAGTTTCAGTTAAATCTGGTTTACGGAGCTAAGTTTTAGACAAACCATGGTTCGGAAAACAATATGTCCAAATCATAATTCAGAAAACATACCTATGAATGTCCAAAACACGCATTTGTGTTCGCAAAACATGTTCAAACAATAGCTTCGCATGGATTTAACACTGATGTAAACAAAAATACAAACTCGTTTAAAGATTTGGCAAGTTTCAGCGAGAACAACTATAGGACATAAAACAGAAGATTCAAGAATCATAAAATTATCAATGTCGACGAAGACTTGACGCCTCGGTATGAAAACAGAAATATCTAGTTTTATCCTATGGAAATCGTTTAAGCTTAGAATAAGAGGTACACGAGTTCCTACAAAGATAATATTTTGATGTTGTCGATTTAGCATTTCTAGTTTACTATACCTATTAATAGTTTGATTTTATTTTAGTATTTACTTTAAATTTGTAAAATGACAATAAAGTTGAAAGCCAAATAACAGTTTTTCAATTAGTTTATTCTGCCTAAATAAAATTGCTGTTTCTCCATAATCTGTGTGTGTGTGTTTCACCTGCTTCGTTTTTAGGGCAGTAAAAAATTACCAGGGGGGCTAGTCGCTCAATGCGTCCTTCACTGATTCCATCACTATGAAAAGAACGCACTATATGCTAATCTAACAAAAAGACGTCAGGCATGATACAGCTGAAGCTGGATCTAAATCGAAACACCGCTCGCTCTCAACAAGAAAACTATGTATATAAATAAAACAACCTTTAATTAATACAAAGACACAATATCATTTACATACAACAATAACTATTTGTCAAGCGGTGTCGGGATCTCAGAGCATTCCAAAGCCCTTGGAATAGCTTATGGCCTTCATGAGTCTGTCTTCGAGTTTCTCTTTGCTCGCGTATTCGGGGAGTAGTAAGACGTTGAAGCAAGTATGGGCGGTGGGTAGGCGGTCGCAATCCGGTCCGTTTCTGGCTATAACTAGTTTGAGGTGGCTCAAACCGCCCACGGGGACCCTGTCCGAGCCGGTGGTGAACTGGAGGAGTTTCCTCTTGTCGTCGTGCGGGAGGCTGTGGACTATACTCCAGAAATCTTTGATAGTTTGCGACTCCGATGTGTAGCCAGCATCGTATTCCGTTGATTTTTCTAGCTCGTTGAAGTCAAAGTTCTGTAACAACGGGGGAGTTGTTAGGGCTATGGGGCAGTGACAACATCGATAGTATAAACACTAAGCTATCCACTCTTCAAGATAAGGCTACTGGAAAATGGGGCGTAGGCCCTAACTGATCCTGATCAATGTAATGATATGATTAGCGTCGCTACCAGTGGATGCAGATGACCAAAGCCTGTTCATAGATGACATAATCGACTCTTTAAGTGCCGCTCGTTGCCATGGAGATGTCCCCCAGACAACTCTCCACCGATGAGAGATAAGCTACTGGCATTTAATTGGAGAGGAATGACAGATTAGACCTAGCGGATTTTTGATTCGCTATAGCCCTCATTAGGGAAATCCATATACCATGAGGGATGCATAAGTGTCCAATAGAGATTTTTGCCTTGTGACATATAAAGCAGACAGACGGTTAGCGCCTTTGGACTAAACATTTTCTACCAGGTACATGCGTACAGCACACGTCTACATTCCTACTAACTCACAAGGAACAAACTTACAAAACCGGACAAGAGCATGTGTGCCATGCCTAGTATAGGGTTCCGTAACCGTTAATGCACTACCGATGAAAAGGGCGTATTCTCATGGCACTTACGTCTTTTTATTGAGAAACTTTCGGAGCGATTATTTCCGAAAATATTCACTTAATCAAAAAAGGTGCTTAGAACCTCAGTGTTTTTAAAAGAGCTGTCGAAATATGAGCCACACTTTGATATTTGTTTGGCTACGGAACCCTAACAAAACTGTTACACAAATGCCAAAATCACGGACACAACCAACAGACCCAGTGCATTTTGCAGACTTCATGCAGGGCGGTTGAACTCCACGTTTAGGTAATATTTTACAAGTACGCGGCGAGTCCTATACATAGGACTAAATTCACAGGGCCGCCGCGCGCCCAGCCAGTCGCACGCCGGCCGGGTCGCATGCTCGCATGTTGCTTACTCACGTGCCGCGCGCATCGCATTGTCCGTGGAGTGCGAATTACGACAATTGAAATTGCGAAATTGAACCTATACGTAATTAATCTAAAAAAATTGTCAGGGGGGAAATCGCGCGTTATAATCTCCCTTCCTTTCTTGCTGTAAGCCTGGTGATGATGTGGTGTAGCCTGACCTTGCTGCCGCAGACGAGCGTCTCGATCTCCTCGGGCCGGAACAGCACGGTCAGAGGGCTCTCGTCGGTCACCATCACGAAGCCGCGGCGGAACGCGCGGAACTGGGACTCCATGGACTTGTTGAGTAGGTAGTCGGCGTACAGCTCTACGAACTCCTGGGAATTTAAGGAGTATGTTACTTACTTAAAAAAAATTAAGATCATTTACTGAAAGACGCAGAGTTATAAAAAAACCGGCCAAGTGCTAGTCGGACTCGCGCACGAAGGGTTCCGTGCCATTATCTATAAAAACGGCAAAAAAAAAAACATGTCTGTTGTATGGGAGCCCAACTTCAATATTTATTTTATTCTGTTTCTAGTATTTGTTGTTATGGCGGCATCGGCACCAGAAATACATCATCTGTGAAAATTTCAACTATCTAACTATCACGCTTCATGAGATACAGCCTGGTGACAGACGGACGGATAGCGGAGTCTTAGTAATGGGGTAATAAAAATAATCATCAAAATCAATTCATAATCGGCGGAGTAATCGAGTAAGAAACATACATAAAAAACCTCCTTTTTGAAGTCTGTTAAAAATAATAAACAAAGGTTTGATATGAAAAAAAAACCCGACGAAGTGCGAACTTCCTCCTTTTTTTAAATCACTTAACAAAGAGAGGTTTAACTTTAAACAAAGGTCTCATAATATTTCAAATGCCAACTTAACCTTTAAGCACATACAAGTAGGTCGCTGATTTTCGATAGCGCATTAGGACAACGGCTTACCTGTACTAAACCAAGGATCATGGAAAGTAAACGGATTGACTAAGCCCATACTTTGAATCGTTCTTATTTACATTCAGCACCATCTACCTTGCTTGAGTGACACATTGGTACCGCTGTTTTGTTATTATTTGACCCGCTGGCTACGACCTTGGCGCTATCTAGAAATTGCCTGAATTTTAACATGACTGCGGGGAACGATTCGAAGTATGGGCTTTGATACTCCGTATACTATCCTCCTTGACTAAACCTATATTAACTAAAATGCCGTTAAAGTTCGTTTGTCCTTTTTTTGTCACATTGACATTACCGCTTATAAGAAGAAGACAAAACAGAAAAGAAAGGATTTCGCAAAGATAAGTCAATAAACATGGCAATTTTCGATTTAATGCGTATAATCTTAACAAATGTTGATAAACGTGTCCCAGTTTCGGCTCTATATATGGACATGACAAAAGCGTTCGACCTTGTAGATCATGACATACTGTTGCATAAATTATATATATACGGTGTACGAGGTAATGTACAAAGGTTAATAAAATCGAACTTAAACAATCGCAAACAAATAACTCAAATAAATAGATTGTGCGCTAAAGCGAGGGCTGAGGTAGTTTATTCATCGAACATGAAACAAATCCGCTGTGGCGTAACTCAGGGAAGTGTTTTGGGTCCTTTATTATTTTCATTTGCTTTGTATAATTTAAGAAAAGTTGTGAGTGAATCGAGTGTGTTAACAGCTTACCATGCTTATGTTACATCGACGCTTAGATACGCTATCATGTTCTGGGCAAATGGAACCGATAGAGAACTGGCATTCAAAGCACAGAAAAGGTGTGTTAGAGCCTTGCGCGGCCTTCACCAACTCGACTCTTGTAAGCCACACTTTCAGTCATTACGTATACTGACTCTGCCTTGCTTATACATATATGAAGTGGTAATCTTTGTGAGATGTAACTGGCACTTATTCCAAAATTTTAAGAGCTCTCGCTTTAGGCATAAATTAAGGGCGATGCCCGGTTGAACTGCACTATTTCGGAAAAGTATATTGGGAACAGCCCCTAAAATTTATAAAACCAAGATACCGGAAGATATAATAAATATAGATAATATGACTAAATTCAAAAAAACATTATGTGACTTTCTAGTGTCAAAAGCTTATTATTCGGTAAATGAATTTCTGACCGACTGTAATTAAGCACCTATTATAGTGAACATTGTGTGTGTGCATTGCATCCCGACTATTTGTATGCCTTGCGGCGCAACATAGCGACACTTCATTATTTAAGATCTTTATGTACTATGTACTAACCTATGTTGAACAAATAAAGAGATTTGTACTTGTAAAACCTATTTTAGCTAATAGAGGCTTGAGTGACGTTTATGAATAAGGCCCTTAGGTTAGAAGTATAAAGACAACTGTCACATACCTTTTTATTTCCCTGCGTGACGAATATATTGTCACCGTCCTCTTTGAGGTCGTGGAACATGACGTTGCCGAACACATCGCGGTAGCATATCCGGAAGGTCTGGTAGTAGATCTCCTCTAGGTCATCGCCGGAGTACTCCAGCATGTCTTTTAGGCCCGAGTGTAGTAACTGGAACGTTTTAAGGTTAGTTAGAGTAATGTCACAGGCCCGTCACTGCCGTGTCCGTGTAATACGCGCGTCAGTGACCTTGTGCGTCTCGGCGGACCGCGGCCCGCTTTCCAAACCCCGCGCGCCCCGCGCTCGCCCCCGCTCGCGTCCGAAACGCACACATAGGCCGCGAGGTCTTTTACTATACACATGTGTCAGTGTCGTTTCTTTTTACGTTATATTCTTTGGTATGTTCTATTGTTTTGCATTGTAAAAGATTATGGTAAATTACGAATGTAATTTCGCACATAAATTTAAAAAAGTCAGAGGTGCGAGCCTGAACTCAAACTCTGCTTGAGGGGTCATAGGCCAAACCACTGGGCTGTCACGGTTTGTACTTAAAAATTAAAAATCTTTTAACAAAAAGTAAAACCGCCATCAAATAAAAAAAACCGGCCAAGTGCGAGTCGGACTCGCGCACTAGGGTTCCGCAGAAAGATTTTAACACTTTTCCCCAGTGTTTTAAGAAGTCCAGTGTTAGCAGAGCCCTGCTCCTAAGCAAAATGTACGCAGTGTGGGGTCAACTTATATTGGTCTGCGAAATCTACAGACAGACAAAAATTTAAGATTTTGAAACTTTTTGGAGTGGTTGTGCTATAAGAGCTACCTTCATACCAAATTTCAAGTTTCTAGGACAACTGGAAGTACCCGTTAGGTTTTTGGATTTTGGCAATTTGTATGGATGGTTGTTTGTATTTGTTTGTTTGCCTTTTTAATGACTGTATCTTTTGATTGCGTTGACTTAGAAGGTTGATTTTTTCACAGTTTCAAAGGACCGCAGGCTTGAGTATTTGATATTAATTTCAGCATGCTACCTCCACGCGTTCCAGAGAAAAAGGGTCTTGACAGACAGACAGACAGACATGCAGAGAGACGGACAACAAAGTGATCCTATAAGAGTTCCATTTTTTTCCTTTTGAGGTCCGGAACCCTAAAAAGAGGGATTTATATTTGAAAAGGTTTCTCGCTACGTACGGGATTCCAGTCAGACAGGTCTTCGAAGGAGCCCTTCTTGCCCATGAGCTTGCGGTACACCACCATGGGGAAGTTGACCGGCAGGATCACGTTGTTGTAGATGGCCAGCCCCAGCACGATGCCGATCAGCGTGAACTGGGCTTCCGTCTCGAAGGAGAGCGGGTTGAACCTGAAGCATACATGTGTTCAACTGCCTTTGACAAATAAACAAATATCACGGGACAATCGACACCAATTGACCTGGTCCCAAACCAGGCAAAGCACTTGTTTAATACCCCTAGTACAAACTAGGGATACTAGACAACGGATAAACATAGTTATTTAAATGAATACATAATATGTATAAGTATACATATTTAAACATCCAAGACCCCGAGAACAAACATTTATCTTCACCATACAATGTAGTGGTTATATTCTCATTGATACAAACATCCGCCCCGACTGGGGATCAAATTTGTTTATCGTATTCTCAACTGTTACTTTGTTGCTTTAAAATTGATATTTGATGCAGATGTGTTAAAAAAAAATGAGCCCCCAAAGTTTATAAGTATTTGAAAAATCCTGCTTTGATATTCAAGAAAAAACTAAAGGCGAAAGAAAAATCTTAATTAGTTTAACAACACAAACAGCTTCAGTTTGTAACCTTTTCAACGGTATACGACATGTAGAATAAACAGGGCCGTAGCCAGACTTGAATGTAAGATAGGGCAGCGGTAATTACATGTAGGGCGCAACTAAAATTTAACCTGACGTGAATCTTAGTGACATATAACTACAAATTAGTTCGAAATATGTCGGCCTAAACTCCACTTATATACGTGAGTGATCCATTTTCATTCACTAAACAGTTTACTAGTATATTGTCATATTATATAATCGATGGTATTTTTTAAGGTAGGGCAAAGGTATTTTAAGGCAGGGCATTGCCCTATAATGCCCCCCCCCCCTAGCTACGGCCCTGAGAAGAAACAAATACTTAAGTAAAAATTGAGTTATTTACTTATTTCATCTGTTACTCAATTGTCGTAGAAGTTCATCTATTCCACGACTAGGTGGCGCCATCGTCGCCACACAGTATTTACAAGGCCCTCACCCTTCGAGCAGGAAAGGAATAGAGATCTTAACGCGCGATTTTCCCTCTGCCTTTTTAGCAGACCCTGACTAACTTTTCTCTAACATAGAGTCGGACCAAAATGGTCAGGGTCTGTTGATTTTGAGCGTGTTTTTGGCATTTGTGTGACAGTTTTGTTTTAGTGTGCGTTTGTAGGAACGTAAAAAAAATTGACCTGAGCACAGACGTGTGCTGTACGTGTTCCTCGTCCCTCTCAAAGAGTGGCAGAAAAATTGTAGTGTATAGATACTCCCGCCTGTCTGCTTTCGCTCACCACACAGTCCCGTTGTCGAGCTGCTGCGTGAACATGCCGTAGTCGGGGTTGAATATCTCCTCCACGATGAGCTGGAAGAACTCCTTGCTGACCCCGCCCTCGTCCAGGCCCTGCTCGCCTTCGAACTCCACGACCAACTGCTTCTTGAGGTCTAATGCTCGCTCCATAGCTATCATTTCCAGCTGGAAATTGAAAAGCAGTTAGAAGTTAGTCATCAGTGGGGCCCTTGCTTTTGTTAATAAACTTCACTGATGATGATGATGATGAATAAAAGCAAGGTGCTACTTCCCATACGAAGTTGTTAGCACAGAGGCGGTACTTTAATGTATAAACACCTTTGTACGTGCATCAGTAGACCCGCACAATTCATTGCACTCGCTCGGAGGACCTTAATTACTCGTGCCAGTGAAGAGGCTTTTTTGGATGTCGTTTTTTGTAATCCTACTTTACTTTCTCAGTCAGGCAGTGTCAGAGAACTATCATAGAATGTTCCCTTAATGTTCTGGAAACTTCTGGAATGTTCTGGAAACTTCTGGAAAGTCCTGGAATCTTCTAGAAGCTTACCTCGACTAACGCATCGTCGACGATGTGCGTCCGCCGCACTTTGAGCCGCAGGAACGGCATGGGCGGCGCGGCGCCCACCACCGCGTGCAGCACGGACACGCGCCGCTCCGAGTACATTCGGATCCGGTTCTCGTAATACAGGCCGAGGGATTTCGTCGCCGCGGTCAGTATGAAAGGGTATCTTAGGAAAGCAAATTTTTTACCTGCGGAAGATAATTATTAATAAAATTTGGCATTTAATATTTTGTTAATGTCCTCAGGTACAGTCAGCGTCATATATATGGTTACATCCAAAGTGATCAAATGGTTCGGCACACCATACAAATCGTATGCTGTGCCGAAGTATTTGACCACTTTGGATGTCAGGGGGAAGTTCGCAGGAATTAGAAAAGTTCGTAGCAAAACTTTAATGATGTCAACTTCAACTCAAACAATAAAGTTCGCGTAATTTACTATCATCTTCTGCAGAGGAAAGCGACCCAGTGCTGAGTTACAGTTTTAAACGATTTAAGGTTGATATTGCATTACAATTATTTCCACCCATGATCATAATATTAATAATGAATGCAACTGCGTCCAAATATCGCAGCACAACAAACCGCATCAAAACCCGTTCGGTAGTTTAGAGTTTATCGCGTTCAGGCAGACAGACGGACGCTGCGGGGGAACTTTGTTTTATAAATTTTATATTATGTAGTACAGTCATTAATATCGTTATATAGTAAATTTACTTACCATTACTAATTTCTGTTTTATAATTGGCGTAATCCTTATCCATTTCTATAGTATCACTAAGGGGCTCGTTGTAGAACTCCTCAAATGGCAGGTATGGCTTCCTAGCGTCTAGTACATTTACATCTAGTTCAATTGCTGAAACAATATTCAAAAAATCAAATATTGTTAGAATAATAAGAACAAAATCTATAAAACTTATAAATTATTTGTGCAATTGGTGAATTTTACAATATTTTTGCTAATTTAAATTGAATCTTCTTCGAGGCATCTTAATAAAAAAGTAGACTGTTTGCTTTAATTATAAGGCGAACTTTTTTTCGCGCCTGAAGGCAACTCTTTCGATAAACCCGATAAGGGTTAATTGCCGTTCTTAGTAGAGTTTAATATGGGTACAGGTAATAAGTAGACGTTTTTTTACAACATAGATGTGCTAGGTTGAGTAGCTAAAGACATGTACTGATGAACGGACGTTAAATTATTAATTTTATAATAATAGTGTTAGATTATGACAAGCGTTAAATTATGACATTTATGATTTTCAATTGTATGGGAGGAAATATAGACCCTAATGCCATTATGCATAAACATCACACAAGCCTCCATTAGTTAAAATAGGTTTTCTCTTCTTCTTACTAACGTAAATGTCACCGTGACTAAAAACGACAAACGAACTTTAACGGCATTTGAGTTAAAATACCGTTCCTATTTACCGATGTATACTTTCTCATTGTTATGGCACTCCAGGTCTTTACTTTATCATATCTTATGTTATGCTATGTCTAACTTTGTGACTGTTGCCTACATAAATAAAAAAAAACAGGTTTCTGAATAACAGGGTTAGTTGTTCACCTAGCGGGTCCGTGGGTTGTTGCTGCCTCGAGTTCTTGAGCGACGTCAGCGGGTAGAGGTGGTCCAGCGCGTCGCCGAGCGGGTCGAGCTGGCTCGCGATCACGACCGGCTCCTCGCGCAGGGCGCTCGACTCCACCACGCCCGCCAGCATGTTCGCGTAGTACACTATCTGCATGAACACATTGAACGAAACCGGTAATGGGACAATCAACTTTTATCTACACACATATCCTAAGTCCTCTATAAAACATTAGAAAATGACCAGCATTTCAGCATGTCGTCGACTGCTCGCCAGCGGCCGCCGCCAGCAGTATCGAAAAGTCTACGAAACGTCAGCTCGGTATGTTTATCTATGATAAAAAAAAACAGTCAAATTCGTGATAGGGTATGGGTATGATATGCCCTGACCTTCTGAACTCATCTTACTATGCTTACGAAATAAGGCATGAAGGGATAGGCTTAGAAATGCAATCTTTTAGTTTTAATTTATTTTATGTATTTAAATTCGACGATCCCTATTGGTGACATTATTCTTATTCTTGTTAAATATATTTTTTTATTTTACTAGGTGTTGATTGATTTTTATTGCTTAATTAAATTTTAACATTAATTTGTGACATCCAATTATAATTTTTTAATTATTTTATTTGTATACTCTTGACAATTTCAATATAATTTTTCCTAACTTGACATTGTACAATTTATGATGTAATTTTATATTAAATTAATAAATAATCTAATGTTACGACTCCTCACTTTTCGTGGATTTTAACCCTATAAAATCATACTTTTAATGAGTGACCGAAGAGACGTGGCCATGGCAACGAGCGACACTAAACGTTGATTGACCCTAATACTATAAAGCTATTTTTGAAAAAAAAAACTCTGTTAACTCTGTTCCAGGCATAGTACAATAAGCAGTTACAATTGTATTGTATTGTAGTTACAATTTCAACTCTAACACCAAGGTATAAGTTTGAAATCAAATTTAATTTGCTAGAATAGTTACTAGTCCTAAAATTATTGTGAAATGTTACTATTGCGAACATACTTCGTTTTTTGCTAAGTCGCCTTGGTGCAGCCTGGAAAAGGGTTAAGAAAAGAACAGTCGGAGGGTGAAGTCTGGGAAAAATCAAGCGTCATGCGCCTGAAGTCAGCCACGCGTAGGGGAAGCAAGACACACAGAGACTAACGTAAATGTAGGAGCGGGACAGCGATACCCCCTTCATCACACTCCCAGGCGAAGTTTAAAAAGACATTCGTTACATGATAAGTGTCAAACGTTGCCTCCCTCTCTGACCTACGCTACTCAACTGGTTGAGCCACCAGGAATTCAAACTCCCCTTAGCACACCTTTACTCGTTTTCTAGCTTCGCGGAGCTCCTATTCCGTAGTTTAGAATAGAAACGTCGCGTCTTGGCTCAACACTAACCTAACCTAGAAAATAGACTCATACCCCGTTATTCATAAAACTTTATTAACTAAAATGCCATTAAAGTTCGTTTGTCCCTTTTTGTCACATTGTCATTTCCGTTGGTAAGAAGAAGACAAAATCTAATTTAGCTAATAGAGGCTTGAGTGACGTTTATGAATAAGGGCAATAGTCGTACGAAAATGAATAAGTGTACTATGGGGAATTTAAATTCCCGATGGCTTAACAAGTTGTTGCCATTGTGCCGTGGATCAGAAACTGTTGCCTCATGTCACATGTTGCGCTCGATGCATTCGCCATCTACATCTACTAAATGGAGGTGGAAAGAGACGGCGCAAGTGTCACTTACTTTCATGAGCTTAGTGGCCAAGGTGACGCTCTCGTCGTCCTGAACGGCGAAGCTTCTGGTGTAGTTCGTGGAGATGATCCTCAAGGTGATCAGCTGTTGCAGCGTCTCCAAGATATGCTGCAGACTCTCTTTGCAGTGTAGTGCCCAGGTCCGAGCCAGTTTGGCTTGAGCTGTGGTGTTAAAAAAAGGTTAAGTCTCTATTCAATTCTGCTGATATTAAAATGTGTATTTAGCATCTTAGGCCTCTCAGTTGATAATTGATTTAATCAAGTGTTACTTTGCGGAGGTCCATAGTCATTGCGGGTGCGCAAATTTATTGTTTTTCCATCAGTTAATTTTGGTATCTATTTAGAATTATTTTTAGTATTGGTGGGTAGTTTGCATGTTTTTTGTACTGTATTGTATCACTTCACTTTATCTAAAGAAAGAAAAACGGCAGTTAATTTTATTGAAACTAAACTAAAAATAAAAAAACACAAAGAGGTTTAATTTTTTTTAAGCTAGCCATATCAGACAAAATAAGAAACGGAATCACATTGGAAATTTAATAAAACGAAAACAAAAAACAAAAGAAAAATTAAGCTGGGGCTGGAAAACGAACCCAGTTCCTCGTCATTCCGTGACGCGTGTTTCACCGTACACTAACCCAAGCGGTAATGAAATGAAATAACATTACAATGGTTTATCTACACACATATCATAAGTCCTCTATAACGCGTTCAGAAACCGTAGAAAATGACCAACATTTCAGCATGTCACCGACTGCTCGCCGACAGCAGCCACCAGCCGCCGCCAGCAGTAACGAAAAAGTAATGTACGCAACTCCACATAATTAGGCCTTAAAACTCTCGTATGATCCTATTATGAAACTCAGCTTCACCTCGTTCCATAAAAACACACTCGTGTTTTAAGGACCCTCATTATGTAGCATTTGCATGAACTACTATAGGAACATACCTTTAATAGGCAGGTGTTTAGCGGCGTGGCAGAGCGCCGGCAGGGCAATCTCCAAGTAATCACTGCAGCCGAGGTCCGGCACTTCGAAGGCGATCACGAAACAGCTGACGACTTCCTCGATAGTCATCTTTTTGGTGATGCCGAGGTCTATTTCCATGTTCTCCGCGAGGGTTGTGAGCGCTGTCACCAACGCTGAACTGTAGTATTCTGATGGCACCTGAAAGGAATATTGTGGTGTAAATGTAAAGAACACTCAAAATTTGTTCAGAAAGTTTAGAATGTGGAGTCGCATTTTATTTTTATTTCTTTCGCCATGCCAGGGTCAATGATTTACGCTTTTAAATGTCTTAAATTCGAGAAAGAAACAATGTAGCTTGGCATAATATAAAACTCTTAGCTTTGTAGAAAAAAATACATCGATTATCAAGGACTTCTCTTCCCACTTGATGCCGGTTCTTTTAGAAACGTACATGAGCGTTCAAGATTATGCATGATCGTCGCCAACAGTGAAAGTATTAATGTGCATATTATTAACCGACTTCATAAAAAGGAGGAGGTTCTCAATTCGTTGGGATCTATTTTTTATTTTATTATTTACACAAAACCGGGAAGAATGGAGGACATGACGGGAAGGTCTTTGCCTAGCAGCGGAACACTGAACTAGGCTAGTAGTGGTAGTAATACACAGTAGTAGTATTTGTGGTGGTAGTAATATTTCTAGTAGTGTTCGTATTAGTAGTGGTGGTAGAAGTAGTATTAGTAATCAGTAATGTGGTAGTGGTAATCAGGTTTTGTTAAGTTATAATGATAGGTAGGTACTTACTTTAGCTAGGTATTGGAAAGCTCTGCGACACGAAGGCACGTCGAGCCGAGGCCCCTCCGAGCTGTCCACATCCTTGTCGGGGTCGCTCGACGAGCACATCGCTTTATTTTCTTTGCGTCCTGCACAGACAAAACAATCGGCTTCGAGATAACTTTACCGACAAGAACAGGCTATTGCAATGTCATTATTAATATTTTCTCACGTTTAACATCAAATTTTGACAAATTTTAAACATTACAAATAAATTAACTCATCAAATGTTACAAAATTAGAGCGATAACCGGTTTCCTGATTCTCGGTGAAGGAGGATAGTATACGGAGAGTCAAAGCCCATACTTTGAATCGTTCTCCGCAGTCATATTAAAATTCAGGCAATTTCTAGATCGCGCCAAGGTCGTAGCCAGCGGGTCAAATAATAACAAACCAGCGGTTCTAATGTGTCACTCAAGCAAGGTAGATGGCGCTGAATGTAAATAAGAACGATTCAAAGTATGGGCTTTGTCAATCCGTTTACTTTCCATGATCCTTGTTCTCGGCCAAATTTGTTTTATACAGTATCCTGGATGAGACTTCCATAAAAGGAAATTATGATAATCGAAAAACGCTAAGTCAGTTTAGAAGTAACTACATAGCGACCATAAGCCATTCAAGAGCAATTTATTCGAAATTTTTCTAGAGAAATCTAATAAGTTATAGACATAGCAGAAATAGCCAAAAATGTTAAAAAATTAGGTCGCAAGGCTCACATAGCCACTTTTATGTACAGTTGAGTTCTCCAATATCTGTACAGCCAGTAACTAGCAATATGGTCTGTGTATAGATATTGGAGAACTGGTCTGTACAACATTTTACGATCGCAATTTTATGATTTAAACTATCTTACCTTTCTTCCCTTTTAGATCTGAATCCGAACTTTGATCCCGCTGGAAACACTTGGCGAGTAAGGCGGGTTGTGTGAACGCTTCTCCCAACGCCCTGATGAGGGGCTGAGGAGCTTTGGTCTCCATACAGTCATCGCAAAGTTTGTAAATGTATTCCTCAGTCAAAGGTGCTCCGTCTGATAAGGACAACATGATTTCATCAAGCTTGTTTATTAACCAAATAGATCTTTTTGCTGATGATGGACAAGGGAATCTAGGAGCAGACATTGTCACTGTTTTCGAATGTGGTGTAGGTTCAACTGAGTCGTGTATACATGTTGGTACTGTACTGTACTGCCATTAGTACCATAATTATTAATTAATAGCTGCATTGGTTAATTGATTCATTAATTGTTTTAATGTGATTATCGCCTACTTTATTGGTAACAAAAGAAAAATTATTTAATGATTGTACTAATGTCATTACAACACAATTAGAAATTATGAGTTTTACACGATTATTTTTAAATCATGTCAGTTATAACAAGTGTTAAGGGGTACTAGGATCCCGTGAAAACTATTGACGTCAGAGATTTTTCGGAATGTACAGGGTAAGTGATTACCAAAAAAAATCAGTTGTTTTGAAGTTACTTGATTTATCACCATTTACACTTTTTCATAAAGTCCAAAACACAGCGTTAGCAATTTGTGTGCGGGACGGTGGCGTCTCTATTCTACCCGCTGCCGCTCTGCACGTATTGGGGTATGGGTATTGATTACTTTACTATTATAGTTGAGGGCATATTTTATGTCCAACAATGGACGTCTTCAGACTGATAACTTGGAGGACTGGGGTATCGGATATCCTCACGAATTTTAGGAAGCATCAAGTCGTGTTTGTGGCCGACATCCGGATGATGTTTCGGCAGACTGTAATACACCCTGACGACCGTCGGTATCAGCTGATCTTGTGGCGAGAGAGCCCTGAAGAACCGATGTTGGCATACGAGCTGAATACCAATACGTACGGCCTGAAGAGCAGCCCGTACATTGCTATTCGGACTCTGTTGGAGTTGGCGAGCCGAGAGAGATTGAGATTCCCTCGGGCGGCCGCCATTTTGGAAAGGGACCTGTTCGTCGATGACGTGTGTACCGGGGCAAATAGTGTCGAAGAGGCTTTGGTCCTTCGAACCGAGTTGATTGAACTCTTGCGGACCGGTGGATATGAGTTGCAAAAATGGTTGTCCAACTCACCGGAGCTGTTGGCCGGCCTACCCGAGGAGCACCAGCAGGATCCGCATCTCTTCGAGAACGTCGAGAACCCACACATGTTATCGGTCCTTGGTGTGCAGTACCGACCAGTCCAAGATGTGTTTACCTATCGGGTGGAACTGGAGTCCCCGAGGGTCTGGACGAAGCGGCTTGTACTGTCCACGGTGGCCAGGACGTACGACCCAAACGGATGGATTGCGCCGGTCATCTTCATGGCCAAGGCATTTATGCAGCGCCTGTGGGCAGCCCCACTGGGTTGGGATGACCCGCTCTCCGAAGACTTGATGAGCGATTGGGAAGTCTTCTTCTCTACGCTCCCGGAAGTAAATCAGGTCAAACAGCCGCGTAAGTTGTT
Organism: Clepsis dumicolana; assembly: GCA_963691665.1. Lineage (NCBI taxonomy): Eukaryota > Metazoa > Arthropoda > Insecta > Lepidoptera > Tortricidae > Clepsis > Clepsis dumicolana. The sequence goes on from OY829506.1 coordinate 5,414,987, forward strand.
GCCTGCCGGGAAGTGCAGAGCAACGCTGCACGGGTTTTGCGACGCCTCCGAGCGAGGATTTGCAGCGGCCGTCTACCTGCGAACAGTCAGCTCCGCCGGAGCGGTCGACGTGCAGTTGGTAATGGCGAAGAGCAAGGTGGCCCCCCTTCGGACGCGGTTGACGATCCCGAAGTTGGAATTGTCGGGAGCAGCTCTTCTTGTACGCCTGTTAAGTTACGTAGCCTCTACCTTGCAGGACACCGTGAGCCTTGAAGAGAGTACCTTCGCATGGACTGACAGCCAAATTGTATTGTGCTGGTTGAAGTCGTCAGTCCATACTTTGGAGGTCTTTGTGGCCAATCGTGTCTCACAGATCCAGAATTCGGAGACTGCTTTGGTTTGGAGACACGTGCCAGGTGAATTGAATCCAGCGGACGTGGCGTCCAGAGGTTGCCAGGCACCTGAGCTTGTTACCCACCCACTGTGGTGGAGGCCAGAATGGCTGTTAGAATCAGAGACACAATGGCCAGCTAGTTGTGTCATTGGGACCCCAGCTTTGGATTTGAAGGTCCACCTTGTAGAGAAGATTCCGGTGCCGGACACTGCGGAGCTCGTAGAACGGTATAGCTCTCTCGACAAGCTTGTTGGAGTGACCGCTTGGGTCAAGCGATTTAATCACAATTGTCGACACCCCGACAATCGGTCACACGGTGAGGTTCTCTCCGTCGAGGAGCGGAATGCCGCGCTCACTCATTGGATACGGACTGTACAGGAGGAACACTTTGGGGACGTATTTGAATCCTTACGGAAGGGTCGCCCCAGACTATCGAGAGCGATTGCAAGCCTCAACCCGTTTATTGATGAGTTGGGAATACTCCGGGTTGGAGGACGGCTTCGCAATGCTAGATTGACTTACTCGGCGCGCCACACCATTTTGCTACCAAAAAGGGGGCATTTGGTTGAATTGTTGGTGACTGATCGCCACCTTAAGAACTCGCACGCTAGCTGCAATGTACTCTTGGCCATCCTACAGCGAGAGTTCTGGATATTGAACAAGCGACGGGTTATACGGACGATCGTGTTCCGGTGCTTGCCTTGCTATCGGCTCAAGGCAGCCACGATGCAACCTCAGATGGGCGACCTGCCCCCTGACAGGGTCACTGAGGCTAGGCCTTTCGCTAGGGTTGGGACAGACTTTGCAGGTCCCTTTTGGGTGAAGGCGTCGCGTCTTCGCAACGCGAAGAGTATAAAGGCGTATTTGTGCGTCTTCGTTTGTTTGTCGACCAAGGCTGCCCATCTTGAGCTGGTAGCTGATCTTTAGACGGAGGCCTTTATTGCGGCTTTGGATAGATTTGTATCCCGTCGGGGACTCCCGTCGCTGATCCGGTCAGATTGCGGAACCAATTATAAGGGTGCTGACCGATATTTGCAAGATGTAGTTAAATTCCTGTATGAGAATAAGGTTGACCTTGGTACGAACCTCTCCCGGCGGGGTATTACCTGGACATTTGACCCAGCAGCATGCCCACATTGGGGTGGAATTTTCGAGGCCTTGGTCAAACAGGTCAAGGTACATATGTATCGTGTAATTGGGCAAACTATTTTGTCATTTGAGGAGCTCGCGACGTTGTTTTGTAGAATTGAGGCTGTGCTCAATTCCCGTTCGTTGTGTCCGCTCAGCTCCGATCCAAATGACTTGGGAATATTGACTCCAGGTCATTTCTTGATTGGCCAGCCACTTGCAGCTTTGCCGGAGCACCCTCTCAGGGAGGTGACCTCCAACCGTTTGTCGCGCTACCAGATGTTGCAACAAATGGCTCAGAATTTTTGGACCAGATGGTCATTAGAGTATTTGCATGTTTTGCAGCAGCGCTTCAAGTGGACTGACAAAACCAGTCCCCCCAGAGTTGGAGACCTCGTGTTAGTAAAGGATGCTAACCTACCGCCACTGCGTTGGCGCCGGGGGCGCATTGTTAACTTGTTTCCCGGTAAGGACGGGACCCCTCAGTTTGCTGAGGTCATGGTGGGGGATTCGGTTCTTAAGCGAGCGGTAGCAACTCTATCGCGACTTCCTTTAGTAAAGCGGTCCGGCTTAGAGACCTGTCCGAGGCGCAGGGCCGTTTTTTCCATGTACCCGAACACGCCTTGCTATGTTAGTTTTAAAAGGTTAATCTCAACTGTCAGTTTTGACGTTTTTGACTGACACTTGTGGTCGGACATTGTTCTAGGCGGTCTTGTTTCTAACCTCCAAGAGAAAGGCGCTGTTTTGAGGAGAGATTTGTAATACGACTGTATTTAAATAATCTTAGCGGAATTTTGTGCGCGATTGGATAGCCCACGGCTGGGCTCGCGTGTGGGAACGAAATAAGGACTATTTTTGTGATAGTTTATAAGAGACGAAATCCGCGTGCGTTTCTTCGCACACGGTGGGACAGGTAGAACACCAGGTAACCATACAAGGGCCCTTAGGTAACCTAGGTTGTGTCTAAGCCTCGAAGAACCGGAGCCAGAAGACCCAACCCTTCCGAAGAACTGTAAGTTTAAGTTTAGATAAACAGAGCTGCGAATTGCAGCTGATTGGTTGACCCCATCTTGTGGGGCAAACAGGACTACTGAACTAAAGGAACTAAAATACCGAACTAGTTCCTTTTACCGATTGAACGAGATCGGAGCGCTCCCTTTAAAGACCGAGCAGGCACAACTCTACAATATTGTCCCATGGATATTTTTTTTTTATTATTATAGTTGAGCAAACATCTCTGATAGTAAACAAGTACCTGGGTGACCAAGGTCCGCTTGGAAAAGAAGATTTTGTATAAAGCTCGGAAAAACGCGTTCCTACAAAAATTTGAATATTTAATAGGATAGAAAATTAAGTATGAACTTACTATCATGATTTTGAGATCTGCAACCGTCCTGCTGAGATACTTTATGACTAGTTTCCGATGTGTCCTTGGATTGAGCTGCTCTGCTGGATGTGGGTAGTTCGGATTTTTCATCATGGCTTCTTCTTTCTTTTTCCGTGCATGCCATGGATGGGCTAGAGTAATTAAAAAAAAAATTAACTTAACTTATTCAAGATTAAACAATTTTTTGAAAGTTATCAATCCCAATATAAGTCCTATCATCTGTTATTCTTTGTATAAATAACAAAAAACCTGAATACAAAAACTATTACCTATAAAGATGAAAGCAAGCTCAATAATAAACTATTCGGCATTTTACATGAACATAATACATAACTCGAATACCTTTTATAAGGTTTGCAGACAGGGAAAAATCCATATCCACTGCAGATATGTATATTACAGCTTTGTAGCATGTTTTGCAAATTTTGATCGCCCCCTCCTGCACTGCTTATAATAGGTATTTGAGTTCTGTATAATACATTATGTATAATACAGAATAATTTATTAAAGCTTGTTTTCTCTTTTTATTTAATTGTTTTTGTGGTTGGGGTTTTTGTTCTTTTAAATAATCTTGTTTTCATTTAATCGACTTATTTTATTAGTTTTAGTTAAATTAATGATGAAAAAAAATTACATATACCCCATGATTTGCGATATCATTGGATAGGTGTCTCAAAATGCAACAATGTCCTGCGACTCATTTACATTATTCACTCCTAGTCTAAAGATAGTCAATGTGAAAGTAGTTTTCTGTATGCCCCTCTCCCTCTCTTGTATTCTAACTAAAATAGTATAGCTTACAGCACTACTTCAATTAAGTTCAATCTAAACCCGGCTCATTCTGATAAAAAACCGCAGTACAACCCTGTTGCAGTGACAGATTGTTATACTTATCAACAAATTCAGTCGGGCACTTATTGCAAAACAGTTCTATCATGGGTTGTCATTACAATTACAAATTTAGAATGGTTCAGGTATAATGACATCCCACTTTTTTTTTTATCTTATATTTTATTGAGCCTTTGGTAGGTACACCGTGTGATCATGTTAGCCTCATGGGGAGACTCTAGGTATTGATAGTTTACTAACCTAACCTAAGTTGTTGCCAGATTGGTTTAACAACAAATACAAAACACAAAGATATAAAGATAAACAAATTATTTCATGTTAATATGTGATTATGGAACAAAAGTGGATATAGTATAGAGGAAAGGGCTAAGAGTGTGTAGCCAAAGTTACAATGATTAAATAAGTAATTATTACAGATGTTGATTTACCTGGAGCAGGGACTTGACTCTGTCCGAGGCATTTTGTTTGGTAGACTGTCACATAATCTCGCCTCTTTGTAGAATAACTTTATGGCCTCAGCTGCAGCTTCATTTGGTGTCAAATTTCGAGCCTGTTAAATTATGATTTAAATTATTTCATTCAATATATGATGCAACTAAACTTATTAATAATGTAATAAATATATGTATAGCAGCTCTCAAAATACCAACATGTTTTTTTTATATGTAACACAAAATTTAATGATGATAACATTACAAAGGTACTTAAATCTTGGATGCCCAGGAGTGAAAAAATATTGCATTCAAGTATCTTCTATTTCAATAAGTACTAATTTCGGAGATAATAAAAAATACAAAAAGATCACATAACTTGCCGACCTGATATCACAACTGTGGGCAGCAATCAGTAGGATGTCAAAATATTGCAAATTCACTTTCTTACTCAGACACATACAAGAGCTCTTTCTTTTGTGTACGAAAATAACATTCTATTTATAAGTTTTATCATAAACAGTGTTGCCCTAAATTGGATCAAAATATACCTCTCCACTGGAAGCGCAGTACTGGTTGTCACAATTAGAGTTACCACAGCCATCCACCAGCTGATAGAAGTATCTCTCAATCAACTGTTTTGCAGCAGCTCGCTTCATAATGTCTTCTCTATCGCTTGAATGTTTGTCTGTGCATAAACCTGGGTGAGACAGCTCTTCAGAATCACCTGGGGCTGAGTTATTACTTGACGATGGTGCTTCGCTCCCCCTGGAATTATTTAAAAAAGAGAGCACGTGATACATCTTTCGTCGCACCGGCCATCATTCGCTCATAAGAACAAAAACAAAACGCGAAAATAGCAAGTAATGCCTAACATAACCTAGTCTAAACTGCGCATCATGTTATTTATAAATAGAAATAAAAGAGCATTTTAAAAATATTCTACTCGTAATCTGCTTTAAAATCATAATGAAAAGAGCATGTTATCTTTTCCACAAGGCATTATGGAAACTTATTTACCTTGAAGCTTCGTCAGTTTCGCTTTTTGAGTTCATAGAAGTTAATTCTTTCAAATACTAAATACCTTTTATAAGATACACATAAATGCAACACGACAGACTGATACATTCGACATTTATTGCGTTATTGTAATGTTTTCATAACACAAACCACACAAAAAATACCACTAATTATTCTATTCTATTCTGTGATCTGTCAACCATTTTGAACAATCTGAATGATCTGAATCCTGTTCCATTTCAGGAGCGTATTAATGTTTCTAGAATAAAATCTGAACATTGATTTTGACAAGTAATTGGTACTAATTTACATAGGATGTGATTGTAAAATAAGAAATGGTTAGCTGAAAGAATTTATAATGGAAATATAAACGTATTGGGGAACAAACTTAAGGTATAATACTTATGTATAATTATATTGCTACGCCCTTACAGGGTAGTACCTAGGTTAACTTAAGTTAATTTTATGTACTGTGCAATAAATAAATAAATAAATAAATAAACAAAATATTTTACTGCAAAGTAAAATGTACTTTACGTAAAATGAACCGTTATCCACAGATACTTTGCGACCATAGGTTATGCCAAAGATAGAACGTTTATACTTAAACATCCCATGCGGTATTAGTGACAATCACTAGTGACATCTAGATTTTGTCACCCACTAATTGATTCACAAAAAAAGTTGATAGTTCATTTGCTTTGCCTAGTTTGGGACTAGGTCAATTGGTGTCAATTTGTCCCATGATATTATTATTATTATTTGCTTTAATTTACAGCATTTTTGTAATGGTTGCTTACCATTATCTATTTACCTCGCTGCTTGTCTCAATCATTTTCAAACAAATAACGAATATTGGACATGAACTACTCGTCTCGCCATATAGCATTAACTTACACGATCATGAATTTATCAAAATTGGGAACACATTATTGTGTGATATGCAGTGCGTTTGCATTTTCGTCTATTTACTAATTTTTTATCAATGTGAATAAATATTGTTTTTAAAGTAGTGTTAATTGATAACACGTATGACTTAAAAGAATAAATGTAGGCTATGATTATAAACACCGAATTGTGGAGACTGACTGAACTGAAGCCCATTGTGACGGAAATCTGGCACAGGAAGTGGCGCTGGATAGGGCATACGTTGAGGAGAACTGACGACCATATACCCAAACAGACTTTGCAGTGGCGCCTGCCTGGAGTGAGAAGATGAGGTCGGCCCAAAACAACATGGCAGCGTTCGGTCGAAAAGGAGATCCAATCCCTGGGCATGAGCTGGCGAGAGCTGGAGGTCGTAGCACAGGATCGTTCTAAATGGAGTAAAATGCTGAGAGCCCTACGTCCCTGATTAGGGATAACAGGATGTGATGATTATGATGGTTATAAATTACATTACAAACAGTGTTGCGTTTCGTATTTTTGTATTTTTGATATTTAAAATTAGGGTAGTTTACTTATACGCTTGCAAAGACTTAAACCTTCACATCTTCCATCCCTATCAAACATGTGCACTATTGCAGCGACTATCCTTCTCATCGGCCGTTGCAACTCGAGCTTTAAATTGAGAAGCACTCTTCCGAAAACCGCTGTGACGCTAACACATGAACTTTGTGTCGCGAGTGACTTTTTGATTATAAGCAAAGGACAATCAGGAGCCTGTGTTCGTGTAGTGGCTTCCCTCTCTGCTGTTGCTGGCTGTATAGGAGTTCGATTCCCGATCTTGCCAATACGAGAAATTCAGGTGAGTGCGCATGTTCTTTTCCTTTATCCCGTTCTTCGACCTTTTTCTATTTCCAAGCCAACCACAGGTCTTTGCAAGTGTTCTTTGTAATTTACAAATTAAATGAAATTTCATATAACGCTAAACAAACTACAGTCCACTTTTGCCTTGTGCCGAGGTCCTTACCGCTTTAATCTTTTGTGGAGTAAAAGGCACCTCCAAACAGTATAAATAAAAAAATAAAACAAAATAATAAAATTTTGGGTTATTAAACATAGATGTCGCGCTTGGAGCAGTAACCCCCCACCACTTGATTGCTTACAGATTTTATATACCGTGGAGGTATAATCTTGTATTAGTCTGTGGTCTCACACGTCACAAAACAAAACGTCAAAAATATAAAATATGGAGGAATTTGGCGGGAAACCGATGAGAGTGGATCGTGTCGTTAATTGAATTTTAGTTTCTGTGCTTAATGTTGTTTGGTGGATAATAAAGATAGTGTATTATACAACAAATTGACGTGAAAGTGCCCAGCAAATGAAGAATTCAAGTGAAAACGCGTATTCCCTCTGTTTGTGACCCCCAAATATCCGCCGGCTGCTGCTCGCCGTAGCTCGCCGTAAAGTACACTATCGCTTTACGGAAGGCATGAGCAGTTGACAGGACGTGACTAGGACAGACTGACACAACTCTGACGATGACAGGACTTTAATATACAGAAATTTACAAAACACATCAGACGTGGCTGTATGGACTCAGTTCCTTTGCCTGTCCCTTATGGGATGAATTAAAAAAAAAAAAAAAAAAAAAAAAAAAAAAATATGTCAGTCAGTTCAGTTGTGTTGTGAAATAGATCGAAAACTTTTACAATTAGCAGGTTTATTACAAATAATCAATACAAGGGTACCAACAATTTCAGCAGCCCAAACCAGTGAAGATGACCGAGGTATTACCAGCGGAAGAAGTCCGGGAGGACCGTGTCGAATCCATCCTGAAGGGATTCCAAGTGTATCCTTTTTCATCCACTAATTTTAATCACAAGCTCATGTCCTATATAAATAATTATGAATAATGTTTGATTATGATATCGCAAGCTTTCAATTCTCGTTCGAATCAACATTATTCTTTTCATTGTAGAAGGTTGATGTCTGATTTTTAATCAACAGATGTTGTGCGAAAAAATGTACCTATCCATTAAATCGAACTTTTAGGCACTAAAATGCCACGTGCATTGTTGGCATCCGATTTTTATTTCCACTCCAGTAGTTATATTATCTTGGAGGCCCTAAATGTAAACTATTCCAAGAGATACTCAATCTGCAATTTTATTCATCTATCCTTGCCACTGGCACTGTTAAATTCACCATAATTAGTCTTGGGATCTCATTATAATCAGGAGCTTGGATATAGCTATAGTGCCTAACTGTAATAGCACATTTATTTTTAGCAGATAGTAGGTATTAAGTTTTTAAATCTTCAATTTCACATAATGATGTAACAATACAGTCCTTGACCAACAACTTAATCAGTAACTGGATGAATCTTCGAGATGCAGACTCGGGTGAGTTTTTTTTATCATGGGTTTTTTTTTAAGATTTCGGGACTTTTTGCAATGCTACGAAGTCTAGATTTTCATAATTTTCTTATGTCAGTACTATTAATTTGGAATTCAATATGACTTCTGTACTTGGACACTTGTAATAGATCTCCAAGAATTTTCACCTACTGTCTTGTTTTACCGATGAATTGGCAACATTTTGTTCCATTTTAGAGAATGTATAGATTTAGGTGTAACTTTGCTGAGGTCCGTGTTTGCGGAGGTGTGTCGTCCATTAGTTGAAACATCATCTCTCCCATTCCAGGTAAAGTGATGTGGCAGTACAATGAAGACATGTCAAACCCTGATGTGGAGCATGAAGCCCGTGTCCCGAAGCGCATCCTCAAGTGCCGTGTGGTGTCTCGAGAGATGAACTTCAGCTCCATCGAGTCTATGGAGAGATTCCGATTAGAACAGGTATAGAATTGAACATCCCTGTCAAGTTGATTTATGAAAAAATAAAATAAAACAAAGTCATTCTACCATACAATCATTGCCTCTGCTAGTTGACAATAATGTATGTACTACTAGAAGAGTTTTTTTATTGTTAGACTTGCTTAATCATATGCTGCAATATTTACGAATCATTATATGATTATATTGACATGTATTATAATAATATTTACTACATGTGGAAATGCCACGGCAACAATTCTGAAAGGTACAATTCCTTTAAAACTAGCTTCTTTATTTTCAGAAAGTTCTCTTCAAAGGCCGCTGCCTAGAGGAATGGTTCTTTGAGTTCGGCTATGTCATCCCAAACTCTACCAACACCTGGCAGTCTGTTATTGAATCAGCGCCAGAATCTCAAATGATGCCTGCTAATGTATTAAAGTAAGTGATTTATAAGAGAAGTGGTTTCCTGCCAAAATTTATGAAAACAGTGCCATTTTGAATATTTTAAGGTTGCATACTTCAAAATGAAAACACAGAACCCTTTTAGGATGACTTTGGTGTCTGTCTGCCGGACTAGCTTTCTGTCTGTTTGTTAACTTTTGACTCATAAATAAATATTGTCCGGGCAGAGAGGAATGCCTATTGCCTATGAAGCTCTCCAGGTGATGCACGAAATGATTTCTAGAGACAAGTCCGTCAAAATACAGTGGATTCCTTCTCATGTAGGGTTGGCTGGGAATGAAGCGGTGGATAAGCTTGCAAAAGCTGCTGTAATGGATGGTTCTGTAATAAGTGCTGAACCTTTTTCTAGTGAACTGATTCCCAGAATTAAAAAAAGGAGTTTACAGAAATGGGAATACCATTTTGGTGAGCAGTGCGTATCAAGGGGTGTAGGAACCTGGTACAGAACTATCCAAGCTAGTCCCTTGTGGACACCTTGGTTTGACTCTGCTGGTCTTGCTAGGAAAGTGTTAGTTTCAGCTTTTAGAGTTCGGTCTGGACACATTCCAACAAACAAGTTTCTTTATTTGATGAAAATTAAACCATCACCACTATGTGATGATTGTCAGAAGGTGGATGACTTGTTCCATGTGTTGTTGGAGTGTGTCCGGAATTCAGACTTGAGAAGGAGAGTTCTTGGGGGTTTGGGATCCATGCACAATGGCCAGGTTAATTGTTGGCTAGCAGAGCCGGCATCAGACAGGGCAATTAGTATTTACAATTTTATAGATTTGTCCCTTGAGTAGGGAACTGGGTAAGCACCCATGAGGCTGACATGTGCACCCAGGGTGTCCAAAGCCTCAATAAAAATTAGATAAAAAAAAATATCTACACTACACTTACCTAATAATAAGTACTTATAGGATACTTCCCATTGATCTAGCATCATTAAATTTAGCACAAAGCAATGTCTCACAGCACATATCAATGAAAAAAATAGGTGCAGACTCAGACTCACATTGGGCTGATGTATGTAGCAAAAGTTAGCAAAAGCATGGCCATTATAAGTGTGACCCTTATATCACAGAAGATCATTGTTGGTTGGTAAATAAGAATGACCAGACAGCACCTAATCTAAAAAATATACAAATATTTCCCATATCTGAAATACTTATTTTGGTGCTTTCCAGACGATGGACAGTGCTATAGGCATAGCGAAAATAGATTTTGGGAGAGTCACGAAATGATGTCGATCTTGACTCTGCTTTACCTATTTTAATTTACATTACCTTAACCCGTTCTTTTTTTAGCTTTCCTATTTTAAATCGTTGTTTCCTTAATTCCAGTGGAAACGTCGTGATTGAGACCAAGTTCTTCGACGGCGATCTCCTCCTGACCACTTCTCGCGTGAGACTCTTCTACGTGTAAACTCCCTGCCGACCGCAAACAGCATTTACTAGTCAATACTTTTAACGCATTTCTACACGTATTGGTATTAATAAACAATATCAATTATTCGTTTGGTTTCTGTTATACAGAATTATCGTGACAGTTTTTAAATATAATGTAACAAAAGAGATTTGACATTCTTAAATCAGTTTTGAGGTTAAATATATTGAAACAATTGAAGTCGGTAAACCTCTTCTGTCAATTGTCAAATGAGCCATCAAAATTCCAAGCCCTGATTATGAAATTTTGGTTCGTTAGTTATATGTATAAGGTTATGCCTATATGTTCGCTATTGATAGATATATAAATTAGTGTGATACGGAAAACTGGTAGGTGTGATATTCCTGTTATTGAATGTTACACACTATATGTATTACTTTACTTAATAATAATACGCCCAAGTGAAATGAGATTTTGGTAAGTACATCTACTTTGTATGCACTGTATACTATTACGTACACCTTGGTACTATCACACTAATTAAGTTCAACCCTTTTGTTAAAGACAGTTGAAAAATGACAAACGAGTGTCAATCATCATTCAAATTAAGACACATGTTTGCAGCCAGTATGTGGTCGATATTATCGCCTTTGCCTGGATAAGGGTTATCAGTTATGAAGTCGGTTAAAAAGTGACGTACTTAAGTGTAAATGTAGCCCTTTTACTTTGAGTAGCTTTCGTTTCGTCGTCGTTCGGAAAATAACTTGTTGCTAACGTTATGTGGCTCCCATGTTATTCACAGGGCATGTACTTACAGAGCTTATAATGATGATTTTATTTGAAAAATTACACATTAAGTAGAGTAATGAATTATTTTCATAATAAATTTACATCTGTATAATCGGCTGCTAGCGCGTATGGTCCAATAGGTAAAGAAATTGTTTTTTTTTTTCTAAAGAAAAAAGACAAAAATTGTAAACTTTTCGAATACTTTAAAGTAAGTTTGCATAAAAATGATCGAAATTACTTTCTTGGACGATTTTGGGCATTAAGCTCGAAAGAAATGTACCGACATACGTAACTTTGTACACTTGGCTTTTTAAGTGAAGATAGCGACGCAATGTACGGAACAAGAGTATGACACAAAGTTAAGAACTTTCTGCAGACGAAAATATGATGCACTTTAGTTGGTTTAGTTTATTTATTTGCTGACTTTAAGCATATATGAGTTGGTATACAGTAGTTCGTGTCATATTTAAATGCTCCTGGAGTGATGGCGGGCACCTGAAGCGGGAAGCAGGCGGGTCATCTGATGTAAGGCAATCACCGCCGCCCATGGACACCTGCAACACGAAGGTAAATCACAGATGTGTTGCCACCCTTTAAGGAATAGGTAGGATGGTTCGGATCGTTAAAGATGTTAGAGTAAGCAGAGGCTATTTGTGACTTTCACATTATTGTATTTTTTTTTCATTGAATTAAAATGTTTTCTATTTAAATTAGATGCAATATTTAAGTTAATGAGCATTTAAACTGTAATGAAATTAATAAAATAAGTTTCACACAAATCCTTTTTTTCACGACGTATTATAGTTACCTAAATAAACGTATCACTCATGTATGTCAGTTGATTATAGCCCGACATGTTTCGGAATAATCTGTAGTCCTTCATCTGGGAGCACACGCTTCGACGGTAGCGAAACGCAAGTCTCACGGTAGTTTCATGTTAAACTAGTAAGTATTTTATGTTGGCCTCACTCGGCTCGAGACCAGGTCCACCCTTTTTGTGATTTTATCTCCGAAAATCGATTTCAAATACGTACTATGATCATGCAAAACAATTACGAATGTTAAATAGTGTAGGTACCTATGTGGAGTTTCCTTTTCTAAATTTATTAATAGACGACTAAAATACATGTCAGCATACTCCATTGTATAACCATGGTCCTAAGTTATCAGGTAAAGTCGCTGGCCCTTGCCAATCAGAATAAATCCAATCAGTACTAAAGAATTACTTTAGTTTTTTTTTATTCTCTTATTGCGTGTAGGTATAAAATAAATTGTAATGTAGGTCCTACTCCGTCGTCTCATATCATCATCACTATCGCCAACCTTTTTACGTCCCACTGCTGGGCACAGGAGAAGGCTCAGAATGAGGCTTGGGCTACAGTTTCCACGCGGGCCCAGTGCTGATTGGTAACTTGACACACATTGAATTGCTTCGCAGGAGTGTGCAGGTCTCCTCGGGACGTTTTCCTTCACCGAAAAGCTCATGGTAAATTACAAATGTAATTTCGCACATAAATTCCGAAAAACTCGGTTCAGCGAGCCGGGGTTTGAATTGAACCCTAGACCCTCTGCTTGAGAGGCCATAGGTCAAACCACTAAGCTATTACGACTTTTTATCGTCTCATTTGCTACGAATCAATAAAACTGCAAATCGATGCTCAGCCGTGACTATCCCATTGGTACCCTGACACGTTGCACAATATCTCCCATAACATTACCATAGAGGAAACGAAAAGTGTTTGAGTCACTCAGGAAAAGCTGTTCACGACGGCAGGAACCATTTTGTAATGAACCCATTGCCCACGCCGAACATCCTGCTTCGTCAGAAACACTCATTCGATTTCTTCGTAGCCTCGGAGGAAACGACGGCATTGCCATTCCAACCACATCGAACACCGCATATAAATAATAGAAATTATCCAATTATGTACGGCGAGTAGGTACTTAGCTACTAGACGCGCGTATGTTACGAATCGTATTTAATATCGGCGTGTTGACCGAACAATAAATAATATTACGATACGATGACATTTCGATAAATATTGAACGGTTTTTTCGATAGGAAGGTCGATGTTATCGGTTAGGTAGGTGGCTACCAGCAATTACATATTGTAATAGGACGATAAGCTACCTAATTGTGTGTAAATATACATGGCGACGGTTTTTAATGTCGAGCGGTAAGTTTGTTTCACTTTTAATGTGCTTTTGAAAGTTTTACGTATAGAATTCATTTTAGTTAAATTATAGATTACTTAGCGAGTACTTAATAGAGTACTTTCTTTCTAAAAGTTTCCGTTCTATATACTTACCTACCTGGATAACGTAGTCGTAGTGAGTATCTATGCATAGCTACATCAATGATACATACCTACCTATAAGACGACCACGGTGAACATAGGTCTCTCCCACAAACACTTCCACAATAGGTACGAGTTGGCAAGGCGTTCGCATCCACCGGGGCCCAGCAACCGTCCAGACCTACCTATTATCTAAAATCAGGTTATTTGAGGCTATCAAGGGATATTAGTATGGTAAGAGCAGCACTTGTCTTCCCCGTATTTGCCGAATTCGTGCTTTATCTCGTTAAGTATTTTCTTGCAAGCGACGGAACTAAGATTCACTAAGATAAAGATTTACTTACTAATGAATGATGCATAATAAAAGACACGGCGAAGTGTAGGAAAAGCATCCTCCGGGGTCGTGTCCCGAACTTATTTCATATACCTAATTTATTCAATCAGGCGTTACTTTGCGGAGGTCCATACCTATTTATGAAATATAGCAGCCCGTCCCGGCTTCGCACGGGGTAGACAATTATAAAATGAAAAAAGTTGTTGTAGTGACATAACTACAATAGTTGGACATATGCTACCGCGGAGTTTTTTGTAGACATTATGATGTTCTTCAATATTGTTGTACATTATTTTGTTCTATCGCTAATAGTTTCGGCAGCGCATTCGACGAAAGACATTTTAAGACTCATTTTTCTACACCTTCGGTTACATTGTTCAAATTTTACCAAGGATCCCTAATTTTTTTCAAAATATAGTAGCCTATGTCAAATTGGAAGAATGTAGCATTCTATTGGTGAAAGAATTTTTTAAATCGGCTCAGTACTTTTTGAGCCTATTCATTACAAACATACAAAAATAGGTACAAATCTTTCCTCTTTATAATATTATAATATATAATATATAGTGTAGAAAAACAACAAAACGCGTGCCCCGCGAAGGACGCGGGGGTTTGTCGCGGGTGAGCAAAATAGTTGTTTTTAGTTTATTTTATATATCCGTATTATTTTCCTAAGAATATGATATACTTAATAACAATAACAAATCAAAATTCGTCGTAGCGTCAGCCCTGTGCTGTGCGCCGGCGTCGCGGCGTCGCGCTCCCCGGATGAGCACCAAATGTGTGATATTTTTAGGAATGTTGATTGCCCTTTTCCTGTTTCCGGCAGCTTTATCTCTGCACAGATACAAAACTGTTAATTAGTTACGAATTAATGCTACCTTGTTGCGCTTGATCATGCCATCGGTGATATTAATCGATCTTGTTTATTGCTTGATTTTATGGCTTTATTTATATAAACGCCGATCGCTTATCTTCCTTGTTAGGGGAAGTGCCACGAACACATGTTTAGAAACCCAATGTAACTTAGTTTTTTGCCGTGCACAATGGGTAGGTATTTACTGAAAACGGTATTTTATGCAAAAGAGAGAATTACAAGTGGATAATTTTATCCATTATCATTATCCACTTATTTAAGTAAACCCTCTTATGGATTTCCAAGGTACAATCGGGAAGGCACTGCATGGATAGGTAGATGCATACTTAGGTACCTACTATGAAGCAGTGTATCTATAGGTAAGTATACTTTATTCTCGAAGACCGATCGATATTACGCTTGAAACTAGCATGTTTAATGCACCGTGCTAATAGAGCATTTGCTCATTTTATTAGCAGTGGTGTCATCCTAACTAATATTATAAATGCGAAAGTAAATCTGTCTCTCTGTCAGTCTGTTACCTCTTCACAGGAAAACCGCTGCACCAATCTAGATGAAATTTGGTAAGAAGATAGTTTGAATATTGAGGAATAACATAGGCTACTTTTTATTCGGGAAAATTATTTAGTTCCCGCGAGATAGCGATAACCGAAATCTACGCGGACGAAGTCGCGGGCAACAGCTAGTAATAAATAAGTAGAAGAGTAGTAGAGTTTGGTCGACAATAGCACGTTTCCTTACTGCTTCACTATGTATCTATAGGTACTTTATTCTCGGGAACCGATATTAAGCTTCGATGAACAGTGAAAGCGGCAGGCAGGAGGCAGGACACGGGGTCAGCGAACTCCCCCGTCACGACACGACACCTCGCGCGCTCGGGAAAATAATTAGGATAGTGCACATAGAATATACAGATTCTAAAATCTTACTTACCATTCTAATATAGATTCTATACATAATGACATGTAAGCAACTGTTTTTAGCGACTGGTGGGGCGCAACGGGAACCCTCAACAGTACCTTAAAGCCAGTTTTCAAAGCCACCACGGCTTTAATGAAAATCCTTAGCAACTTTACATAGGCACATCAACCGTAATACCACTAACACAATTGTATGCAAGGGGCGGGCGTAAGCTGATAAGTAACTACTGACTAGAATATATTCAACCAGTAACTAGGTAGGTATAGTTAGCGTCAATATAGCTTGTCACTTTTGTAGGTACCTTGGCCGCTCTACAACCACAATATAGATGCCAAAACATGATCAATGATTGAAATGTGTTACTGCGACAAGACATAAAAGTGACAAACAACTTTTGGTGCTACATCTACTTACCGCGTTTAGAATGGCCACTGTGTGGTGACCTGCAGTGCTATAATTGAAATTGACACTGGAAAACCGCATCTTTTCTGAAATTAATGCTCTACGTATTGATTTCCTTGACAGATGTTGCAATTTTACTGTCAATTATGTGAAAAAGAGCCGTAGTGTCACTCTCAAATCATCTGAAAAGAAAAAAAAATAACTCTAATAGGATCACTTTGTTGTCCATCTGTCTGTCTGTGTGTCAATCCCAAGTAAATCAAAACCTATCTCGTACTTCCCATTGACTTAAAATCATGAAATTTGGCACTAGGCAAGGTCTTACGATACAATAAGTTAAGGAAAAACTTGGTTGTATTTTTCATGTGGGTGCAGCTATGTAACAAGCAGCTCTCTAAGCCTGATTGTCAACAAATTTAACTACTAAACTACTAAAACTAATTAATACTAACTTAATTAATACTAAAATAAATTAAGCACGTTTAAGACGCACCAAATGAACATGGTAATACTTGGTATCCTAAATAGAGGTGAGTTGCAGGCGCTCTGGCTTCGACTGCATCCATTGTTAAAGTTACCCAAAGTCCCGTCTTGTAAAAACCAGACCATCGACCTTTCAAACATAAACAATGATATCTAAACCTTTGGAAATCCCAGCCGGGAATCAGAACTCTTGCGGTCATCGTGACATCTCTCGCGCAGCGAAGCGACACCGAGGGTAGGTAAAAACCGTGTGCATTCAGCTATGACTGCAACCAAAGGATTGTTGAAAAAAACCAAAGCTCGGCTGTCGAGATGAAGCCACAGTAATTCCCGTGGATCCTTCGTTCCAATCCGTCCTAATAAATACTGAAACTTAAAGACAGGACAGAGACAATCAAGTAAAAAAATATATCTTTGGGTAGGTACTTAGGTGGGTTTTATAACGACCTATTATTGAACAAAGCGCAACACTTTTGGGTTGCTCAAGGCTCCGTCGCACCGAGCATGTTGATAGAGCATTAATCCTCCTATGGTTCAGGTTACATCACTCTGAAATATGAAATTGGTTATCGTTGTTAATTATCGATTCATCGTAAGTGCAGGGCCATGTTGGTTGGCCGCCATGTTTGCCGGCTTCCGGCGTGCGCGTGTTCGCGCATTTTAATGTTCGCGGGCAGCGTTCGCCGCGCATGCGTCCTACGTCCTATTTCGACACAATGATGCTTCTATCTATGGGTTCCGTCAAGGTGTGGGGAAAGAGCTGAGAGTCTGTACCTATCTACTAACTACACCTGCAGGATGCGGCATATGTTGACATTGTAAAGTATAGTGGTATAGTCTACATATCGTAAGACACACTGTTCACAACGGTTCCTAATTGAGACACGCAGCACACCAATTCTTTTTTTAACCCCCGACGCAAAAGGAGGGGTGTTATAAGTTTGACCGCTACGATTGTGTGTGCGCGTGTGTGTCTGTGTGTGTGCCACAGACCGTAGCTCTTAAACTCTTAAAGCGGGTGGTAGGACCTTGTGCGAGGTCCGTCCGGATCGCTTACACCGTCTTACTAGCTAATCCTGCCGCTAAGCAGTAGTGCTTGCATTGGTGTGTTCCGGTGTGGAGAGTAAGACAATCGGTGTAATTACGGACACAAGAGGCATTTCATCTTTGCTCTCTAGGTTGGCAACGCATCTACAAAACCTCCGGGGTTGCGGGTGTCTATGGGCAGTGGTGATCACTTACCATTAGTTGACCCACTTGTTCGTTTGCCTTCCACGTCGTATTAAAATTAACGGGTTAACCGATTCGGATGCGGTTTTTTTATTTGAAAGCAGGCTTTCTAGGGATGGTTCTTAGCTAAGTTTCATAAAAATCGGTTCAGCCGTGTTTGAGATAGGTATTGAACTTATGGCCGGTATGAAAGAGATGCCTCAAGAGAAGTGGGACCACCGGACGAAGCCAGCGATAGCACACATATTGTGAACTCTTTAAACTGTTCAGTGACTGTTAAAAACAATGTAAACTGCTTCCAAGCATTATTATTACAGTATTCGCAACAGTGATAATAATATCTTGTCGTCGTTACTTTCATATGAGACAGCCCGGCAGCGGCCGAACTCATAATTCACATCGATATGCGATAATACTCATTCAGCCGACTGTTCCAACTGTTCCTAACTACACACAACGCACTACACACACAATTCGTGACTATAAATTGCAGCATTGTGTTGTGTTCAGACTGATGCGCTGTAATAACTGCGGAAATAATTATATGTAGGTAGGTACATTATGTTTATTTATATGTATGGAGTGTAAACCGCTGCTAATCCTAAGGATACATTATTTTCAAAGCAATAATAGGTACACATCAAAAGTATCTCCTGATGGAAATGTCAGACACTATCAGAGGGTCGAGCACGACTTTTCGAAACCTGCGTCACGTAAAATCGAATAGTAAACGTTGTCGAGTTTGTATGACGTTTGGAACAGCGCCCGCCCGTGAGCGTATTTGGAACTAAAATTTAGTATGAGGTTTCTCGATCTCGATACGACCCTCAGTAAAGGGAAACATTGCGAAGAAACCTGCACACTCCTGCGAAGCAATTCAATGGTGTATGATGTGTGAAGATGCGTAGTAGCTAACTATAGCCCAAGCTCTCTCATTCTGTGAGAAGGCATGTGTCCATGATAAGGTAGGTAAAATAGGAGTTGATGATGATGTTGTAGGTCTATACAGGTTTTTAACTAAAGAGTTATGATTATGTTAACGTTCATTTGAAATGTACGCATCAAACACGTGGCTTTTAGGTTTTAATAAAAATAGTATTTTATGCAACTGTAACATAACCAAGGTCATACATGAGACATATAAAACGAGCCCGAAGGGCGAGTTTTCATAATAAATCACACGAGTGTATAATGAGCAGTTATGTACCGTTGCATACATTACTTTTTCTACGACTTCATTGTAGAAATAAGAAATATTTGTAAAGAAATAGTTAAAACATTTCTTCATTTTAAAATTTTAAGTTATACTGTCGTTAAAGCAGTCAGCAGACTACCTGCCCGGTCGGTAAAGCAGAGTAGTCAGTAAGACGGAATAGTTTTAGAGGTTATAAAAAGATTGTAAATAAAAAGATGATGATAATGGCGATGACTAAACCTTATTTACTGAATTTAATTTGTTTAGATTATTGCAAAAAGATCTTTAAAGGAATTGACAATGTGAGTAAATAGCGGTAAATGTCGTTTCTTGCTTTACTTATATCAGGTAAGTTTTCTTTAAGTTCAGTGTAAAGTTTTCTCATTGAATATAACTCATTCAAATAAAACTTCGGTTTCGGTTTAAACACATTTATTCTCAAAAAGAACATACCGTTCACTTAGATGAGATACAAACATATTCTTAAATGCTAACGTAATCCAACTAAAATCTTAGTATAAGGAATCCTGTATATACTTTTTTAACTTAGCTTTAAACAGACTTAAAGACTCACATTCTTTAGTATCTTTTGGGAGGTTGTTGTACATCTGCGCCCCCTCTGATAAAATATTTCTTTTACCGTAGCCGGTTCTATGTCTAAATAGTTTTATTTTGTTTGTGTTCCTCAGATTATGCCTATATGTTCTTTTCGTAAATGTTAGTTGTGAATGTATTTCCTTTCTTAAAATCTTTTTGACGAGCATGCAAGTCGAATATACATAAGTTTGTTTGACATTGAATAGCTTCGTCTTTGCAAATAGTAATATTGTTCTTGTTAAGCGATCATAGTTAAACAAGGTTTTTATTAGCCTATTCTGAGATCTTTGTAGACATTGAAGATTCGTTTTAGCCGCAGAGCCCCACACTTCAATAAGATAATCCAGGTGAGATTTCGCTAGTGAGTTGTATATCATTACACGAGCTTTGTGAGGTATGCAGCATACACAGTTTTTTAATGCTCCAGTCAAAGATGACAATTTTGATTTTACCTTTCGGATATGACTTTTCCAGTTTAGTTTGTCATCCAACAACAAACCAAGACATCTCTCCTCACTAGATCGACATATAGTTTCGCTATTAATCATTAGAGGGGGGTGCTGTGCTATTTTTTTATTCTTTAACTTTACAGAGCAACACATCGTTTAATTCATTAACAATGAGAAAAGTAACGATAAATAATGAAAAAGATGTAACACTTTTTTCAATTCACCATTTCACGAAATTGTTTACTTATCTGTTTTTATTATAAAGTTTTTGGACTTTTCCCGCAGCACATTTTCCGTCACTGTTTGCGACATTATTTTAATTTCTTCGGTAGTACACAGTTCCTATCTCATTTTCATCGCTCATTTAGAATTTATTTTACTAAACCGAAACCAATCCGATAACTAATTAAGTGCAATTTTTGCATCAATCAAAGAGATTTTAATCACTACGTTTTGCATTATCAGAAACTCGCCAGCTGACTCTTTTTTTTTTAAATTTGCATCCTTACCACAAACCACAGCAGAGCTAGGATATTAGCGTGTTCTCAGTTACGGAATTTTGTAAAAAAAAAACCTTAGAAAAAAAACGTAAAATAATCCTCTAAAATAATGATAAATAAATATAATAAAATAAAATGCGTTTATTTCGGACAACGGAAACTAAAGCCTAAAGTTTTATGGCCTAGCACTAAGCAGCAGAAATATGAAGTCGGTGTGGTGCGAGCAGAATATTCTTTGAATGAAAGCACCGACTTCATATTTCTGCTGCTTAGTGCTAGGCCATAAAACTTTAGGCTTTAGCTTCTGTTGTCCGAAATAAACGCATTTTATTTTATTTTATTTATTTATCATTATTTTAGAGGATTATTTTACGTTTTTTTTCTAAGGTTTTTTTTCAAGGCGGTTTTACTATTTTGTTATAAGATTTTTATTTCACAATTTTACGTTGATTTCATTTTCAGAATTATCCTCCAACTCCTAACCGTTAAGGAGTGTACCTTCCATCATCAGCTCATCAACATGAGATGATGACTACCGGACGCAAATACCTGAATAGCCTTAGAAAACATATGAAACACATAGTACGTGCTTGTAAAATTTAAGGGTTGCCCTCGATTTCCCTAGGATCCCATCATCAGATCATGACTTGGTACAGCTATTCTTACGCATTTTTAAGCAACCAATCACGAGGCACATGCATGTTTAAAAAAACTCGATATCAGAATCGTACTTAGTATTCTTTTTTCAAATGCTATTATTTTACTCAATAAGTGTAACCTAATGAAATTTGTATGGGTTATTATGTTACAGTTTTTTTACCACAGAGCATAGAACTTGAAACAGACTTATAACATTAGTTATTATTGTATATTTTTTTACCATTTAATTGATAGATTACAATATAGGAGTAGAAAAAACTCATTTTGTACCTACTTAACTATTATACCTAACTACCTATTAAAAAAAATCTATTTGGTAACTAAAGCATCATAAAACACCTGCTTAGTGAATGAGATTTTCAAATAACCTACCGTTTGCAAAGATCACCCTTTCGAGGCGACTGGCTCAGCGTCCCGACCGCGCAGCCGCCTGCGCACCCCACAGAACCCGTAGAGGAAATGACATGTGCTTCCCGAAATTACGATGCGTGAGCTTTTGTGGACATGACTAAGTATATTTGGTTTCTATAATGTTTTCATTATTGTGGTGAAATGCTTGTTGCGATCGTCGGTCTGTGCTAACTCCTTTGCTGTCGATCTGAAAAAAAAAGCCGACCCGCAGCCTCAATACATGGTATGTAATTATCAATACAATTACAACTATAGGGTTCTTATAGCTATCCACTAAAAAAAGCCTTTTTTGTCGTATTCTGTATGGCTTAAAATAATTTTCCGATAAGCTAATAAGTAAAGCATTTATAATATGTATATAGTTAAATAATCCATTTATCCATCTAATTATAAGTTTGATTATCTGTTGCCCAGTAGGTACAGTCAAGTGCAAAAATAAGTATCGAATTAATCCACCACAACACAATACCACAACTTTAATTCGCCGACATGAAAACCATGGGACATATTTTTGAGTAAGTTGTATGCTCCCATATTTTTGCACGTGACTGTACCTATAAGCCCATAACACAAGGTCTGCTTAATTTGGCATTAGGTAAATTGCTGTGAATTGTCCCACGATATTTATTTATTTGATACCCCGGTCGGGCATGTCCACAGTTTACACGTAAAGTCCCGGCTGCGCGCGCACCTGCCACATTCCACCCCGGGCACAATGGTCGGGATTATTCGGACCGAACCCGGCAACAATGACTCCCGCGCACCCGACTTTGTTTTTGCCGATTCCCACTGTAAATCATGGCGGATGTTAATCGATTTAGAGTTGTGTACAAACGCTATAAAAACAAAAACTATGAAATTCTCATAAAGGTAAAATTGGCAAATATTTATGTATAATCTGATAGCTACTTATTATAAGCTTATAAAGTTTATAAGCTGATCTATCAGGCCTCTTAGTTTTATTGTTGCCTATGGGACACACTATTGTGCATTATGACTTATTTGTTTATTTTGTTTTATCAAACCTATTACAGGCTGCTGAAAAACATTGTCGCGGCTCGCAACATTATGCTGAGTGGGGCCCATTTCACATTATTCGGCATTTCTTTAAAATTTAATTGGTTTTTAAGTTTCTGCTTTTGTTTTATTTGCTTTCTTTTATTAATTCAAATTACTGCAGTTTTTGTGTGTGTCGAATTTGTGTGAATAAATGTCTCTCTTTCTCTCTTATAAAATATTCCATAAGTACGAGAAGTCACCGCCATAATGTTGCCTGCAACTGCTTATTATAGGTATACAAATTAAATTGGAGTCCCATAAAAAGTGTACCTACTCAAATAGGGCTAATCAAACTCCTAGGAAACAATGGGTGAAAACACTATGCTTGTAAAATTTTGCTCCTAAGTACCTACATGATCATTTCTGGCTACACTGTTCGCTGCCTTTTAATGAAGGACTTGCCCGGAATAACGTTTACTCATACGATTTATAAAACTTAACCTAGATAATTAGGTACGTTTTTTGTTAAAACTTCTTGAATATTTTTATAATAGGTATTAACACCCTGTCCACTTTTGATACTGTGATGTTTTTTTTAATGTTTTTACTATTCTATTTCTTTTTGTCTGTGTCACATTTACACTTTTTATTACTTATTTTTATTGCTAATCCAAAGCATACAAATAAACTCTTTTTCGCTGTGTGACTAGTTTTCCTTAATATTTTGGTATCATGAATCAAAAACGGCCATAGAAAATTACGAAACGAGCCCATAATTATGGCATGCCTAGATATCGGCGCAATGACTTTCCCTTTCGATTAGAAGGTTAACTCTCACGCGTATAACCTTTTTTGTCAATAAACAAAGAGCAATAAACTGG
Organism: Clepsis dumicolana; assembly: GCA_963691665.1. Lineage (NCBI taxonomy): Eukaryota > Metazoa > Arthropoda > Insecta > Lepidoptera > Tortricidae > Clepsis > Clepsis dumicolana. The sequence continues at coordinate 5,438,752 of OY829506.1, forward strand.
ATAAAATCGTTCATAACCCACCAACTGTCTCGGTAATTTATGGCTCTACCTAAGAGTTTTACGACTTCATTTATCCAATTTAATAAGTCTCATATGACGCGTATGTAAGGACCGACTCAGCTTGTTTTGGTTCAGGGCGGTTTCACATTTCAGTTACAATACAGGCTGTACAGCTTTGGTTCAAAATAAAGCAAATGTTGGAGGTTGGAGGTGTTGTATTTACTTATTTGTGAAGGTCGAGGCGAGGGGAGCGGGGGGGCTTTGTTTGCGAGCACGCGCGGCCAGCAGCGCCCGCGACGGCAAGCGGTCGTCAATCTTTGGACAGGATGCATGTAGACTAGGTAAATCACTGGAAACCCTGAAAGAGATCCTGCGTAAATTGTATAGGGTTTCTGAGTTAACCATTTTAGTGCGATCTGTTAGTAAGTAATAATAAGTTCATTCTAAAATGGTCACGCCACGCCACGACGCGTGGTTGGGAGTTTTGGAACTTTAATGTCGTCGTCCGAGTGTTAGTTATGTTGACCTTTTTCTAATATTTCCTTAGTGTCCTTATTGTGATTTAGTTCACATCCAATTGAGAGTCTGAGAGCTTTTTTGGATAGGTACTTACCTAGGTATAGGGATTGCAATCCGGCGTCATTTTCAATCCGGCCGGATCCGGGTAGGTTTCGCATGGATCCGGCCGGATCGATTAATTCAGGACAATCAGGTTGATTTTCGCTTTTCCCTTCAAAATGATATCTTAGTGATTTCGTCAAGTGTAACAGTACTTATAAAAAAACATTATTAAGCATACATTTTGTATAAACGATTTTATTTTGTATAATAATAATAATTTTGTATTGATGACTCAGATGACTACGATTTAAATTTTTCAAATGTATTGTATTAACGTAGTTTTTAAAACGTACCTGCCTAACTAACACTACGAGTATGTATGGGATTTTGGTCATACAAACTTGACTTTTAAATTTAATTCATAGAATAAATTTATATTCATTTTAAAAACATTTTGCTGTCTCGCAAAAATGCAAATTAGGAGACCTCTAATAACTTTTTGTGATGACAATCTACATTCACAAAATTTTGATAAAATGTATGTACGGTCAGCGAGAAAATCGACAGTTTTGTTTTTATTAATGCCAGTCGATCGCATTCCTATCAAGGACTAAAATACTCTTTGAGACCAACTGAGGTTAGAGTACTGGAACCGTGAACACCCACAAATGAAAAAAAACTAAGCAATTGAAATGTAGTACCCAGGCTAGGTAACTAAGTGGTCAAATTTTAACGACGTAACAAAGTGACACAGTTTTCCTACATTTTACTTTCACAGATAAATCAGTTATTTTAGAAGTAAATTTACAAAATATAATTTCACAATATTCACAATAATTATTGAAATATTAAAGAATGCTAATAAACAAGTTTCATATTTATGACAGACACAATCATGATTTGATGAATCTTTATAATTATTGGCATGAGCTTGTTATAATAATAACTCTCTAGTTTAATTAACTTACGATAAATAATTATTTCATACATTATACATAAAAAAAAAGTAGAAAACAAATAGAATTCGTTTTATATGGTAGTGTCATCTGCCAGTTGACTTCTGTGGATTTAAAGTACCTACGCAAGCAACAGCGATATTATTTTGCCAAAAAATCCTATTACCGGATCCGATCGCCGGATCCGGTGTATAGATGCCGGATCCGGTAAGTGTTAAATGATGCCGGATCCGCCGGATTACCGGATCCGGTTTTCCGGATTGCAATCCCTACCTAGGTACTATTATTTTCGATTTGCTTCTGCACGATTGTCAGCGTTTTCAAATTCTTCTGTTCCATAATATATCATAAATGTTTACTGTACGTAGGTACTATAAAGTGCAGTAAGATACAAAGAAAAGTACCCTTCACGATCACAACCTCACTGTTTTCTCTGCAGTTGACTGTACAATAGTACATTGTGCATGAAGGGCGGTAAGAAGGGTATTACTAACGAAGGTCTATTAGAAGGCCGACGCCGAAGGCGGAGGGCTTTTAATGACTTGAGTTTGTAATACCCTTACTGCCCGTGATACACACAATGTTTTTCATCACATTTGCGAGGAAATAAATACATACAACAAAAGGCAAAAAATCTATTTATTAAAAGTTTGGTCTTCACATACAGAAGACATATTTTACTAAGTACAGGCAGTACCTCCATAAATATTAGATTAAGTATATACGATTATAAATATAAACTCAGCAGTCGGCAACAAATAATAGTTTTGAGATTGTCAACTTCTTTCAATGGAGACTTCAGACTTCCAGTACTTCCACAGATAATGATAAGAAACGCGTTTAGAAACTAGAAAGACGAAAGCCCATCCATACAGCCAGTTTTTATCGTTTCAAAATAAAATTCACTGAAATAATTGCAAAGTAAGTCAAATAGTTTTAAAACACAATAATAACGTTTAAATTAAGTAATACTTATTTGTAGAAAACATAAAAAACCATGTTTGATTTAAAACCTCCTTAGTGTGGAATGACACATTATACCTACTTACCTACGAGTGAACGCCATATTTTTTAAAACTAAACTCATTACTCCCTTGGGAAAATTACAAATTACCTATTACTCCCGTAGGAATAATTTAGGCCGTTGTCCTTCAGTATACCTGCGTACAATACGACGCTTTACGAGCAAGTGTGATGAAAATAATGTTCTTGTCCCATTGCGCAAGAGGGTGATAGAGTCTGCATCATTTGCCATATCACCTTCCCGTTCCCGAACCTGTCAACGTCCTTATTACATAGCTTATTTGCGGACTTACACACCCTTCTGCGCATGTGCATCCACATGCATAGTTTCAGCACCCATGGCTGCAAACGTCATGCGCGTTTCAAGTTATATAACGAGGGTTCAACGGCCGCGATGCAACCTTTAAGGTCGAGCCTTATTTACACATGCAGCCTCAGGACTGGGACGCAGGGTTTCACATCATACAGCTTGTGGGACTTGGCGTTAAATTTAAAACTTGTACTTATTGCAAATTGCAATGTTATTTTTGCGTGCTTCGATACATTATGTTTGGAAAAGGAGTGGTAAAAATATCTATGTACAACGTCACTACAACAATGTTAATTGATAATTGACAGCTTTTTTAACCGGGAGTCGAACAATTAACAATTAATTCGAATTTTCTTAACCTAAAATATCATCGTATAACTTTACTGATTATGTAGGTAGCCAAAACACGAATTAGGATGCCAGTAACTAGCCTAATATAAAAATACTTAGGTTGGCGTGATTGATTGATTTTATTTTTCAACATACTCTCCATGTACCTCTAAGCACTTGTTCCATCTTCGTTCTAAAGCTGTAATGCCCTCCATAAAATGACTTCTTTCAAGACCGGCAAAATACTCTTCTACGGCGGCAATAAACTTCATCATTTGTGGAAAACTTCTGTCCACCCAAAAAAATTTTTAGCTTGGGGAAAAGGTGGAAGTCTGATGGTGCTAGATCAGGCGAATTAGGTGGGTGGGGGCAGCAAATCATAGTTCAATTCGTTGATTTTTGCCATAGCCTTTACACAAGTGTGAAGTGTAATGTGAAGATATTTTTTTTTTTTGCTAAGCCTGGTCGTTTTTGCTGAATACATTGATAAAGCTTATCTAAAAGATTAGCGTAGTATTCTCCATTAATAGTCTGACCTTTGGGAAGGTAATCTATAAACAAAATTCCATTTGCATCCCAAAAGACAGAAGCCATCACTTTTCTAGCCGACTTTACAGCCATAGCTTTTTTAGGAGCCGAACACCCAGATTCAGTCCACTGTTTTGATTGAATTTTTGATTCTGGCGTATAATGGTGAACCCATGTTTCATCTGTTGTTATAAATCGACGTATAAAATCTGCTTTATTTCTCTGAAAACGATCCAAGCATGCCTTCGAGTTTTGCACCCGAATTCTTTTTTGATCGTGCGTAAAAGCAAACGCGGCACCCAACGGGCGGATAACTTTTTCATATTTAACTCGTCACTTAAGATATGATGTACCAGTTCTTTCGAAATACCTGTAGTGTCAGCTATTTCAGATAGCTTCAATCTTTGATCTGCTAAAACTATATCATGTACTTTGGACACCATTTCCGGAGTCGTGACGATTTTTGGACGTCCGGGGCGGGCTTCATCTTGGACACTTGTACGGCCGCGTTTAAACTCAGCCACCCAGTTTTTTACGGTGGCGTAAGAAAGAGCACATTCACCCAAAACATTCTTTAACTCTTCATAAATATCAAGCCCTTTCATATCCTTTATATAAAGAAACTTAATCACCGCTCTTTGTTCAATGTTATCCATTTTGAAAAACAACAGACACAATGTATTTTCAAATGCCAAAAAATCAAATTTAGAACAGAGATAGCCAGAGACATATTTTTAAAAATGAGAAAGTTCTTTTTTTAATTAAAACTTTTTAAATACCTAAGGCTAGTTACTTATCATCCCGCCCTCGTAGCAAATGTCAATGATTTTCCTTGTCAGGCAATGCCGATGTCACCATGACATTTTCTACGAAAAGATTCCACAGTGGGTCACCATTTAGTTTCTTCGATAGTACATACATATAATGTAATTAAATCGGCCCAGTACTTTTTGAGCCTATTCATTACAAACATACAAACATACAAAAATAGGTACAAATCTTTCCTCTTTATAATATTAGTGTAGATTAACATTAACCATGCAGTAGAACAGAATTTCCATTTTCAAAAATTATGTGAATGCAGAAGGCGTACGAATGTTCGTTGTGGAAACCTTTGGAGGAGACCACAGTCATGTACAGCAATGGGCGTCCCGGGTTGAAAATAAACTAACAATACATGTAAACCAATTTGTTTTCGATCTCGCCAACGTTACTCTGACATTAACTTAAGCTGCATAGCACTTAAAGTACCGTTGCCCCCGCCATTGTTTAAATCGTTGCTTTCCAAGTTTTTTCTCTATCTAAGTATGCAACGCTACGGTTAACAAAATCTTTGGGATGCCTCATTGTTCTAAAAATGGAAGACGGATATTTCGAAATTTTAACCATAACACTTTAGAATAAGAAAGCACTATAGTTGCTCGAGCGGAAGGGAAGGAACCCCAAACGTCTTTAAAAGATAAAACCATTACAAGTGAATATGCTCAGGCGAGATCGTAAACTAACTCAAGCGACGGAAGTAATTACCGTCCCAATATTCAAAGGCGATAATACAAACGAAGCTTAGCACAAAAAAGGGCTCAAAATTAGGCAAACTTCCTTCCGGCTTATTCTATTTAAATTTAACAGTAACAAAACGACCGGATGCGGCCGGAAGTGCAATTGAGAAGTTTTTGTGGCCGTCCTTCTATGAATAGATACGATTTCGCCATACGTGTCTTGCGTCCCGTTTCGCAGCTGAATGAGTGTTAAAATAATAAATCAGGCAGTTTTGTTGGTATTGTAGGAAGGCGCGGTGCGTGCGCGACGGATCGCGGCGGAGCTTAGCGCGGGGGCGGGGGAGCAGGCGGGGGGGACGGTTTCCGGCGCGGGCGCAGCGTGGGAACGCGCTCCCACCTACGAGTGCTCCTCTGATTAAAACGGCCACTAATTAATTTAAGTTCGCGGCGAGTAAAAATAAAGTGGAGTGGCGGGACGTTCGATTACGATTGCCGACTTGCCGGCCGTTATTTATTGCCGCTGGATGTCGTTTACGGACCTTCGGTTTAGTGGAGTTTCCGGTTGGTTCTGTTCCTAGAAATACCGACTGGAAGTGTCACCAGGAAGATGTCATTTTTCTTGCGCTACAAAAACAATTAGCCCTATATAGAGTTTTGTAAGGAGAGCGTATTTAGAAATATTTTGTCCGAAAATGTACTAGAAAATACGAAACTTTCAGTTAGGTTCTTATTGAGTATAACTATTGCGTAGAGGTATTTCCGATATTTAAACCATATTGACGGTACTCTGACTCAATTTCGTCAAAGTTTATATAGGTACGAGGTTGAGTCACAGTACCGTCGATATGATATTGCATTTTTTCTCAACAAGGCAACTATTACAAAATATGTTAATATTAAGAACTTTAAAAGCTATATACCTAGGTATAACTTACCTATGGACTTCATCTAGGTACACCCAGATTCAGGCTCTAATTAGCAAAATTAAGTAATCTTACATAGTAACGTGTAGAATTAACATTCCACCATATGCCTACCTTCCGCTGTAGGTAGGTACCTACATTCAGACATGTCCTGAGCCACAGGCGCATCATTATCGTGCTGTGCTGTGGCGACCGCGGACCGCCTTCCCACACCCCGCGCGACCCGCGCTCACCCCCGCTCGCGTTCCGAAACGCACACAGCCGCCAGGTCGTTTACTGCACACATGCGTCAGTGTCGTTTCTTGTTACGTTAGTATACCTATATTATAATCTTTGCCTGAGCCTCCTTTGTGCGGGCACCTGGCGCGGCAGATGCTTCCATTCAAGCCGGGCTAATTTTTATCAATCGCACTTCGCCCCATTCATGTTCCCTTTGCCGTACGACATGTGTTCGAGATGTATAAAAAGCCAAGTACTATTAGTAGGTACCTGAATTCGTTGGCGACGTTCGTCTGAGAGATCTGAGGAGCTGGGCTGGCTAAAATCCATAAATAAAATAGTTATCCGAAAATGGTTTTGGAATCATGTACTCAATCAAGTTAACCAGACTTTACTCTAGTGTACTTACTTAGTCAGATTCGGTATATTTTGAAAAGGAAAAAAAATAACAATTATTTATAAGATTATCACACTTCGTTGTCTGTCTGTCAAGTCCACTTTTTTCCGGAACACGTGGAGTTAGAAAGCTAAAAATTAAGGTCCCTTAAAGCTAAAACTGAAGTTTCTGAAGTCCACGCGCGATCAGAAGATACAACCTTTTGAAAGTGTGTCAAGAATTTGAAATTTGAAGCACAATGAAACGCAGGATTAGGGGGGGCGTAGAAACCGTTGATATAAGTTACCAAAGCAGAGACGTGTCTTGCTTAGGGCCCCCGTCACGGTTAATCCGGCACTGGATCATGTTCTAATAGAACAGACTCTTTTCTACCCGTCCAGACACTTTTCAACCAATCGATACTAAGTTTACTCTGTAGACACTTTTATTTTTCTTAGCATATAACACAAATCATTACAATTTCCTCTTTAAGTCAACGATCATCATTACAGCCTTGCTGATAATAACGGCGAGCAATTACAAACTCTCGCGCAAACTGCATTAATGAAGCTCGATCCCTATTCCACACGGTTTAAGATCTTGTTTCTCGCTCTCAATCATTACCGATAGTAGGTTAGATGGAGACGCTACAGCGGAAGCGATAGAGCTCAAGTTTGTTAAAGCATCGCTTTCGCATGACTCGAATAGACTCACTGATATTCATTCACTACGATCCGCTGGTTTCTTAATGGAATAGAAGTGGTGTTTCTTGCCTCTTGCCTGTAACGGATCTTACATAATTATTGGTAAACTTAACTCTCACGAGTGTATGTGAATGGAAATAAACGTACTTTGGAAATAAAGTTAGAGTTGAAAATCGATTGACGGAAGGTATAAAGTTCTAATTTCTGGAGGGGAGCAGAGCAGCTGCCGGTCTGTTGTAAGTTGTAAATTGGTCTTCGACGTTAAACCGTCTATAAATGTTACAGATAATAGTTGAACTACTATGGAATTAACTGGAGTCCTGTATCATCCCATATAGCTACTGCAGACACCGCCCAATTAATATGGCGTAATAATAAAATTTTAACAAACAATATTGAGTTAAAATGTGCATACCTAATAGACTACATAGTAGGAAAACCTTTTGCACGGGCTAGGCAAAAAACAATCCTATTACAATTTATTTTCCCACTTTAACTATATAATACCTAGCTACCTGTTTGCTCAAATTTAGCAAGCAGATTACCTTAGTCCTATTCAAAAACCGGCCAAGTGCGAGTCGGACTCGCGCACGAGGGTTCCGTAGAAAGATTTTAACGCTTTTCCCCAATGTTTTAACAAGTCCAGTGTTAGCAGAGCCCTGCTCTTAAGCAAAATGTACGCAGTGTGGGGTCAACTTATATTGGTCTGTGAAATCTACAGACAGACATAAAATTTTAAAATTTTGAAACTTTTCGGAGTGGTTGTGCTGTAAGAGCTACCTTCATACCAAATTTCAAGTCTCTAGGACATCTGGAAGTCCCTTTTAGGTTTTCGGAAATCGGCAATTTGTATGAAAATGGCCTTTTTAATTACTGTATATTTTGATTGCGTTGACTTAGAAGGTTGATTTTTTTTCACAGCTTCAAGGGACCGCAGGCTTGAGTATTTGATATTAATTTCAGCATGCTACCTCCACGCGTTCCAGAGAAAAAGGGTCTTGACAGACAGATAGACAGACAGACAGACGGACAACAAAATGATCCTATAAGGGTTCCGTTTTTTCCTTTTGAGGTACGGAGCCCAAAAAATGAAACAATGAGCAAAGAAAACCCGAGATTCGTCATCAATGAACTTTAAATAGGTATCCAACGCTCTAAACTTCAAGGCAAACTTTGAATGGGCATAGTTAATCCCGTAGAACTCGATAAAGTCGGTCTAGCATATAAAAATACCCTCCCCTCACCCATTCACTTCCTGAACACCCGGCCAAATAGAAAATCATTTGCTACTATTTATTTTATTTAAATGCCGCACACTAATGGCCTCTGTCGCGTAACATTCATTCATGGATTTAGACGAAGGTGGTTAGTGAGCCGTCGGTTCGATAAGGATTCATAATTTGTATGAATCTGTTAATTGGGTGTCTATGCAACTGGACCTACTTATTGCTTTCCTTGTTTCAGTACTTGGGTAGTCATCATCTAAAACTATTTCATAAGTCGATAGTATTAGTACCTAGTCCATGACCAGCTGAGACGGACGGACTGACAGACAGACCGAGTCACACGGTGTGACTTAAACCATAAGGGTCCCTTTATATTTTATGGGTAAATTGTGCAGGTACGAGTATTGATTTATAGGTACATAGGGATGCCATTCCTCTTTGTTCAATTATCTTAATGTCATGAACATGAACATGAACATGAAGATTGAGATACTTCAGTAGAATTAATTTTGAACAATGATAAGGTTAACACATTTCGTTGTTAAACCCCGAGATTTCGACATTTCAGACAATGCAGTCAATCATTCTATCTTTTCTCTGAAAAACTTAAGTTAAGTGTACCTAAGCGAAATCAACTGAGTAAAATCCAATAAACTTTAGCATTTTAACTAACTGACTGACTCTTATCTTAGGGATGTCCTGGATTATTTGAGTAGGTACTTAGATAACGAGTATACATAATTATAAATATTTTAATGAATCATACCAATTACTTAAGTAAAAATACATCCGGTCAATATTTTAATTATAATAAACAAAAACTAACTAACTAATTATACAAATCCACAGCATTTTATCACTACCGATTCCCACGCTACATGAATGATTGAATGAATGAACGAGTGGATGAGCGTTTGAGTGTAAGGGAAGGAAAGGGGCGACTTCCGCTGCAGTGGCGTATGGCGTCACTTCCGGCAAAGACGGACGCGGTTCCCTGTTCGCATCAATTATTGTTTCCTCTTTATGTTTCCGTTCGGTGCGCGCTAGTTTTTTATGTGATTCGGTATTTTTGTTGCTCCGATTTACTAGACTACAAATACATACTTACATTCAACTTATAATTTTACTCGTACCTATACAAATGAGAGAAAAAATGCCAGTTGCAACACTTACCACGACTTTACTTTTCACCGATGAGCCCTGTCTGTAACGTTGAGTCATTTCATAAAAATGCCTTCAATGAGCAACATAAAATACAAACTTAAAACCAAAAACAAAGTCATAAACAGGTAGGTACAAAGCATTTAAATGATGCTAACAAAAACGCGTCAATCATTAATAACGGCATGAGAAAAAAGATAACGCCACTTTATTGTCTATGGTAACCTCTAAACGAGTCTTAAAAATCATGAAATGGCGTTTAAATTCCGCCAACGAACAAAACTACGGTCTTATCCCATTCAGCGAACATCCGATTCACCTTAAACTTTCACAATGGATTGCTTCGCTTGCAGTACGAGTTGCGAATATATTTTATTTCTTTCGCGCGCATATCTATAAGCGGCGTGTGATAAAGAAAGGTAGCTGCGGAAGTTGAATAAGAACGGAGTCGGGATTCATTCATTGATGTGTCCGTCGTCAATGGGCTTTGATTATAATACAACTAACTATTACGCGGTTACATATTTCTTGCTCTATGTTAATTGATAACATTAGTTTGAATGGCGTTCTATTTTTAAGTTAATTTTAATTTTATGATGCTTGCATTTCTTAATAGGTACACCAACTTTTTTTTAGTTTACAGACCGTAAATATAATCGCAGTAAAGAGGATGGTAGAGTTTTTTTATACATTAGTTCCTATCGGTTTCTAGTAAAACCTGTCGTAAGAGAGCTAAAGTGAGCCGAGCAAGAACATAACCGTTGGTCTTGCAGAAAGCGGATCAATAAAACAATGTAGGTGTTGGTACCTACGTCGCCTACGTTTACGTTGTCGTCAGTGTTGCCATTTTAGCTGTTTTACCACTATTTGTTAATGGGTAAATTTTGTGTAAGAGCAATTTCTAGTTAATTAACTTAACGAATAATGAGCGTAGAGGAATGATATTATCTGAATGTAACACAGTTATAGGTTAAGATTGTTATTTTATTTGATTTAATAGATAAAAGGAATTAAGTTCCTATTTTTAACATTAATTGTATTCTCTAATGCAAATACAATGCTGAAATTATGACTATTGTCGCATATATAAATGTTTTTCTTTCTTCTTTCTTTCTCTCTTTCTTTATTTCAAATTAGGTTAGGTATATTGGAAAATAAGTAAATAGATAACTTAATAAAATAATACGCTACCCACCAAGCAGAATTTTCTATAAATAACCAAATAAATTGCACAAAAGACGTTTCAACCAAATTATACTTCGAACAACCCACTCAGAAAATTACGCAAATGGGTAGGTATAGAAGTACGTACACTATAAGTATTATTATGTGTGCTTGTGTGCGTTTTGTGCCATGTGTGACGTCAGTCCTTGTCGTTCATTGAATTCTGGCGTCCCCCCTCCGCTCCCTTTAACTATTTAATCGCCGTTCCCCCTACTCCTGTGACGTCACTGTCAATTGGCCAAAGAAATAAATATATATTCAGAATTAAATTGCGCGATTGGACAAAGGAGACTTTTGATTATTGTGCCTACGAGTAAAACTTATAATCTGTGTGTGGGTACAAGTAGGGTAGCGTTATTAGTTGTCTGGGTGTGGGTACTGATGTAATGAGTAATTAAATGAAATACTATCAATGAACATAATACATAGGTACTTAGTAAGTAGGCAAGTTTTTAATTTCAGTGCAATTAAAGACTCGTACACGACTATGAAAGAAACAGCAAACAGAAATAGCCAAGAAAGCGATTTTGAACGTACGATTAAATTTCACTTAATTGTGGCTCCGTTTCCTGTCGCTCGGTTAACTACCTCTCAAACTATAAAACAGTGAGACAAGCAAAATGTAAAAATAGAGCGGTTAAATATTTTTATGACGGTTCCGATTACGCTGCTGTTTTTAAACTCCAAGTACCTACCTGCGTTATTAGAGAGAGTAGATAATATTACTTCAATCGAGCAAAATACGCTTGTGAATTAAGCGAATGAAACACCGTCCGCAGCAGAGAGCGGCGAATGGGAGCGGAAGCCCGCGGTTAGTCCACTTCCTGTTTCCTGCGGGGCCGGCGTCGCACGCGCACCCGAGCACGCCCGAAGCCACCCGAAGCAGCCCGACCGCTGCCGACCGGCCCCGACGCTCGACACGATTTACTTCACCGACCGTGTTTAATGGAAAATGTTGACGTAGGACGTAGCCGCATTTTTTTAAATTCAATGGTTAATACATGATTTCACTAACCATACAATTTTAATAAGGTAAGTAAAAGTGAAGTAAATGATTGAAGAGTAGAAAACAATGCACTATTGATAAATGAATATAGCTCTACCACTTAATTCCCATTGAATAGGTAATAGAAATTTGAGACTCATTTAAATCACGTCTCATGAGGATTGTAAGTTACATTTATTTACATATCGTAAGTCAGAAATGAATTATTAAAGTACCTACAGCACATCATATATACTAAGGTAAATTTTATGAAAGATACCAACTGCTGCTCATGCTAGTTGCAACAATATAAACTTGTCACATTGGTAATTTTTTACTCTACATTCAGTCATTTTGACTTCAATAGGCCATGGCTACTTACATACACCAAAATCCAATTATCTATCATCAGCAGGTACCTATACAGAAGTACTTCGGTACAAATTATCCAAATCATATATCCATAAACCCTATCACATTCCAGCACTCTCCAAATTAAAACCTCGTGCGCAATTACTAAGCTTCCAAAGCCCATAATTGCCCAATTGCAAATGACGTGCCGATCCAAAATGGCACAAATCCATTAGAATGGTGTTGCGCATAGGCTGGTTCGGTTAAGGACGGTGGGCAGAGCGCCCACGCCGCCCACGCGCGGCCATTGCTGGGTCGATGCCGACTGCTCCCTAAATGTAAAGGCGATGGACAAAACTTCGACAGTATGTACAGCCAGCAGCAACAGTAAATAAGTGTACTGAAGCATTCATAAAGACATAACAGCTCTGTTGTTCTGTTTTTAATTGGCAGAAAAAAACTTGTGCAGATCCTTGTAAATGCTTCGGTTGTTTACCTACTTTTGCTTGCTGCAGTACGGGTAGGTACTGTGGGGTGTAGCCCAGGGAGTGGGCACTGGAGAAGGTACGGTGATGCGTCCTAACGGTAAAATCATCTACTGCCCTGCAAATACTAACGTAACTAAATAAAAGATATATTTTCAAGAGCAGGGGCTTAAATCTAATACATGTACTGTGTAACAACTATCTTAATCCGAGGTCCCAGCCCGACTGCACTGCTTTCTGGGAACCAAGTGTTCCTTTATTTTGATCAAATTTTAAGTTTAAAATGGACAGATCAGTCTACCTTGCCAGGACCGCACCATGCACTTGTTGCATGGAGGGTAACACCCTACAGTACAGTCACTATTCGATATTATAAGTGTCCGTAGAATAGATATCCCTAAACGATACTGCGAGACCACGCGAGCTAAATTCTAGATCCGCTTGTGTAAGTATATTTACTTAAAGGACAAGGTTTAGACCAAAGTGTATCTAAGTGTAAAGTAAAGTGTAAGTAAAGTTTCAGTTTCTTTCAAATCAAAAATAACCAGTTCCAGTATTTTTTAGACTCTAGTGAGTGTAGGCCGAGCCTTATTCCAAATGGCAATCCGTCCACATTGAAGCTCAAACAATTTACGTAGGTTATACTCCAAAATCGTTACTAAAAACTCTACCTATGTAAAGATTTATTAGGTAATATTAATAAGTTGTACGGTTTCGCTTATTTTTATAATCCTGTAAACTTTTCTTAGTTAAACTAGGTACCTACCTAATACTTATCAGCAATTTTTCAGATACCTATAGATTTTCCTCTTTTGATTTTCAAGAACAGTAAGCAACGCATGCTTTTGCTAGAAAGAGGTTTACTTATATTTAGTAAGTTCAGAATTTTGACCGTTTTAGGAGGATTCGGTTACCATTATCAACGTCCATATACTAAAACGTACTCATATCTTTACTGAGTTCAATTCAATAGCACAGCATTCGCCCTTTCACATGCAAAATTAATTAAATTGTACAGCTCACAGACATACATCTAACTAGATGACGCCAATACCTTAGTCTGTATGAAAACCAGTGTGTTATTTTTTTCTACCTACAGTGACTTCACACGAGCCGTTTAGTGATGTGAATCGTCGCCGTATGCGTTAAATCGTTTTTACAATTCAATACGGCGCACAATAACACATATTTTTTGTTTCGCCTGACGTTTGGTGCCGATAGCGCTCATGCGAACAAATCCAAAGAGATTATAATCACTACCTATGAACAAATCTAACTAAGAAGCACGTGGTCCAAAGCTAGACACGTCACATGCATTTGCGTTATCTAACTAGCTGTATATCTGTTGTAGAGGTCCTTATTAAGACGAGAACCAACAAACTATTATTTTGTTGTCGGTACAAATAACTAACAGTACGTTTATCCACATCATATTTATTTGCTGCTCCTAGCAATACTGAAACTGTTGTCAAACTTAATTAATTAAATGGCACGAAAGGCAAAGCATAACATTTTTACTAATAATTTGCGTGGTCTCCGTTATGCAACAAGTCGTCGTCACCAAATCTTTATCATAAGATCGGGTACGAAAATTGAATATGACCACGCGAAGGAGTTGTGCAACTACAGTCATAACTTGAGTGGGTGCTGTGCGGTGTGAGGAGGCACGGAGGCACCCCATCGCCCGCCATTCAGGAGACCGATTACTATGCCAACCGACACACTATTTACATAATAATATTCACCGCAGAATCAAAGTTGGGATGTTACCATGGTTTACCTAGCATGTATGTTCAAACTTGAAATTTGGCGTGTTAAGTAACTTGTTTTGATTGTATACTTACAATTGATTTATGGTAGGTATTGACGATTTAAATTCAGGAATTCCAATGTTGGATTTATTTTGCATATTTATACGCTGGTTGAAAGACTTGTCGGCACCAAACCTAATTTTGCAGCACTATGTGGAACTAAGACGCATTAATGAAATACATATTACCTATACATGTTTAGTAGACTAGGACATAAGTTAGAATTTAGAATCTAGAAACCTAGCTGCCACGTGTAACCAAATCTGACTTGTGCTATACAGCAGCGGTATACAGCCTATGTTGGTACAGGCAGGGAATAAAAGGAATCCGAATTGCGTAGGGGTGTACAGGGTGTGGCGAGGCGGTCATGGCGTGGTGTGAGGCGGCGTGGGCCGAGCATGAATGAACGCACGTCATCCAAACCGCGACAACCGAACTAAACGTCTACTAACTTCTACGTACCTACATCAAATTTCTATTTTTAGAGGTTACATTTTTGCTCGTTAACATTTTACTACTACTTGAGCATCTGTAACCGCAAGATCCTCGCGTAAATCTGTAGTATTTCGACGATAGGTTCCCGCAGTAAGCAAGCAAGCATTATAATTTATAACACTATCGAAACAAATGAACTCTAGGTGTAGATTCTAGAGTCTAGTTCTGCAAAGTTCATCTAAAATTAATTTGTTTCTATTTAAGTAGACAAACGTCTGTAGCTTCATTGTAGAAGCAAAACCTCGCAAGGCGAATGCATAAGCCTGTGTTTTGAATCCCGGTTTCTCACGAATATGCAAGGGAAGGCGTCATACTCTCGTTCGAACTCAAAACACGATCCATGTTTGCCGTAACATCTCGTTGTTATCACAAGCAGTATTGTCAGATTGGGCGGATGCGGGAGCCGTTCGTATCGTAGTAGGTATATTGTGTATGTAGGTATATTATCTCGTCGAGTCCGACCGGACGCGCGTCCGTCAGTCCATCCGATTACGCTGGAATTTACACTGGAGCCACACATTTTGAGAGTGATGAGGTTGTTTTTGACAGACGCAGAGGAAGTTTAATCGCCGGGATGTAACATGATGTTGTAATGGTTACGTGAAGCATAGTAGAGTACTGTGTAACTCTGTTGGGCCGTTTCTCATTTTCGTCTGCGTACCTAAAACAATTTGTTGTATTATAGGCCCTATCTCGTCTTATCCTGGCATTCAAAACGAATGCGGTCGCTCTATCGCTTTATTAAAATTAGTGCTGACGTGATCAGACTACATAGCCGCAGCATTGGTTTAATAGCCGATAAACATAGTCACGGGTATAGTAGTGAACTGTAATAATTTATATTTTTTTCAAGACGAATGCACAACATTTTTAAAACTATCTTCTTGCCTTTCAATTTGAACGCTCGTTCATTGGTAAAATTGTGTATTTTTTGGATTAAAATGTGGCTGAATAAAACAAAACACGGAAGCTAGTCATAAATATAAAGAAGCGGAATACTTAGAACTTAAACATTCGGTTGTTATGTTATTCTGGATTGCAGGCGGCGGAAACCCGACCTCTTCCGGCGCACTCGACCGTCACCCGATAATACTGCAATGCTTTGGGAAACAAAACACCGCCTCTGCTTGCCAAGGGCTAGACCAATCCCAACAATACATGGAGGGATAGCTCAGTTTCATAAAAGCTCATTTGTTTCGCGTTAGATTAGGTAGGTCGAACAATCAGGTCGGCAAGTTGATATAACTGGAGGATCATCATCAACCTTTTTTACGTCCCACTGCTGGGTACAGAATGAGAGGGCTTGGGCTGTAGTTTCCACGCGGGCCCAGTACGGATTGGGAACTTCACACACATTGAATTGCTTCGCAGGAGTGTGCAGGTTTCCTCACAATGTTTTCCTTCGCCGTAAAGCTCATGATAAATTACAAATGTAATTCCGCACGTAAATTCCAAAAACTCAGAGGTGCCAGTCAGGGTTTGAACTCACGACCCTGCTTGAGAAGCCGTAGGTCAAACCACTAGGCTATTACGGCTTTTTGTAACTGGAGGATGGGTAATATGAATTGTGGGTAGCGCCGGTAGCGTACCTACGCGGGTCAAGAGCACACACGAAGCTTTACATTTGATTTGGCTGCATCCCAATTAGCTAAAGTGAGATGAAAGCTCGTAACATTATTTCTTACTGTTCGATTACCAACATGGAACGAACAATAGATATCGCGTCAAAAACAAGTTCAACAAACACTTCTATTTGAGTATGTGACACTGAATTGATGCGAATACAGAACGATGAATACTGTATTACAAGTATTTATCGGTCTCCCACGAGTCAACTCACCGCAAAAGGTACAAAAACTAGTATCAAGCTGTACTTGTCGCGCTGTTTCCATGAATAGAGCGACATTTTGCATTTTGATCTCGTACAGACATCCAATTATCTACAACATAGTATCTTCATATACAGAGTTCGTTTTAATGAACCGTCAATAATTCAGCCAGGAGTTGAGTGAGTCTAAAGTGAACACCCCTGTAAAGATTTTATTAAAAAAAAAATTCTCCCGTACATTCATTGCCTGTTACTGGTTGACAATTTGTAAGAGAGAGTGTTTTTTTTTATACACTATAGGCTTGCATTTATTAAAAAAAAAATCTTCACGGAGGCGTTGCCCCCTTAGATTCACTCAACCTCTGGCTCAATTCTAGACGATTAATGAAATAAAACGCACCATATAGAGCCAATATTTCCTTCATAAATTTTATCCGCGACATCACGATTTTTCGTTCGTGTAAGCAATGCTCAAACGTTGTGTAATTACTATTGTACTTAGCTTAGTTGTGATATAATTAAGTTTGGATTATTATTTTCTTCAGGAATCAGGTGATAGTTGATAGTGGCACGAAGGATGCACGACTCGGTGGACGGTGCAAACGCAAGCTGCCGTGCCGACAGCGAAGGCGATTTTTTATCTGTTGTGTCGACGCATGACCCGATGACCGTACTTGGTGTTTGCAACGTCGCCAATTTGTACGAGATATCGCTCCTCCCGCAGATAAGTCGCCCGCTCGCCAGACTCGCTTTGACACGAAAAATAAATTCATAATCGCACGCACCAATAGGTTTCATAAACAAAATAACAGTTTCTCTCGTCGTGATCAAACGAGATGATGTAATGTTTCAAGTGTATTTTCAGCGAACGTCAGGAGCTTAGTTTTCGGAAGTTTTTCGTGATATCTGATGCTTGTGACTGAGGAGTAATTTTTGTAAGATTAAGTAGAGCAAATCTGTCTTGGTGAAATATACCAAGTTGTTTGCTGAGAGGTGAGATCACCAGCAAATCATACGGAGCAATCGTCAAATGCATTACCACGACGTACCGCGGTTGGTATTAATTCACATGTCATTTAACTTAACGTTTATTTATGGAGATTAGAGGAATAAAATTCCTTATCCATTGTAACTGACGTCAGACGGAGTAGAAGCCGCTTCCCTCGCGCCCTCCATCTTTTATTTATGGACGATTGATTGATGAAGCGAAACGTCGTATGAATGAATCGATTTATGGTTTCGTCGGGCGGACACTGTTTATGTGGCTGCTTGACGTCAGGAATCTTAAATCTGATTCCTAAGTAATACATCTGAAATTTATTCCCCAGGGGAGTTTCTTGGTTGACGCCACTGCATAAGAATTTGTTTTCGTATTAATATTCGAACTGCCTGGTCTAGGCGTTAGGTGGATCGTTTTCGTTTTCAGTTTGGGCTGGTTGGTAGTAGAGCCGTAATAGGTACTTATCTGTGGTCTAGAACATTACTTTTCGACGTGGATATAAAGCATATTCTCATCTTTTTATAACCAGTAGGAGTGTATGAATAAATAATTTATTAGTGTAGAACCTAATCCTAAAGCATCCAGCTTTTTTTTTCTACTGTGAACTAACCAGATTGACCCCTATCTCACTTGATGGGAGGTGCAGACAGGCCAAAGGTCAAATCAAAAAATCAAAATCATTTATTTAACAATTACAGAACAAAAGAATAACGTTTAGTAGGTACTTTACTCAAACTAAGTTAAAGATTTATTATTATAGCTAGGTATTAATCTAATGGCTCAACGTTATTAGCTCTACGCCTACTGAATATGTACAACAGAAGTACTCTTAACTTGTGCTAATTAGATTGCCTATAAAAGTAGCCTGTATCTTAGGCAAGTGTAACCAAAGATGTTACATAGTCACTGGTCTAGTACTGATGGTGGTTCTGGTTCAGTGGTGGTGGTAAAAAGAAACGAACGTCTACCAAAGACGGGCTTGGCGCATCTCATAATCATAAATGTCGGCACTGTTGCGTCAAACCTTAGGAAATGCAGTAACCTTTGTCCCTAGTTTCTAACAATGCACAAGTGTGGCTTTTCGATTAAATTACCGAAATTTCGAAAGACTGTCTTGATGGTGAATAAGAATAGAACTCCAATTTAAAGACTGCTTTAATGGTAAAAGTTATTAACCTCAACAAAACAATGCTCCGATGTATCAATGGGCTCCGAAAGAGCGTAGCGTTGGCAACGGTCAGTGGTCAGATTACCCAACAGCGTTATCACTCGTTTGTAGCGCCGCTTCCTGCGCGATGACCCCCTTATCACTGCAGCCAGAACTGGCCCCTTTTCTAACGCTTTCCTTGTAAAGGTTTGAGACGTTTTCGGCAGCCGGTTTTGTAATTCACTGATCGCTGTCCACGGCAAAGTTATGGCCGTCTACGAAGAAGAGTGGAATACTGCACAAAAACACGCATCTACCTCACCTGCGTGGCAAAGAAAAAGGCTACACCGTTTCAACACGTATTCCATACAAATTTGTAGGTAAGTACATAATTATTTTTGTGTACCTAAATAGTTTGTCTATCACGGGAATCGAGTCTCGGAGTGTTTTAAGCTGTCTAATGTCAGCAGAACCCTATTTATTCTGCTAAGCTAAATGACTGTACACAATGTGGGTTAATTTAATATTGGTCATTACATTAACATAAAATAGAGACAAACATAATTTAAGATTTCATGCAGATTTATTTGGATAGTTGTAGGTATTATAAGAGCCACCTTCACATTAAATTTCAGCTATCTATAGGACAACTGAAAGTAAAGTACCGCAATTTGTATGGAAACTTTGTATTCCGTTGACTTAGAATTTTGATTTTTTCACAGATTAAAAGGAATTGCAGGCCGGCAAATTAATTAATTTCAACATGCTAAGTAGGTACCTCGACGAGGTCCAGTCCAGAGAAAAAGGGTCTTGACAGGCAGACGGATCCGACAAGGGTTCCGTTTTTTGCTTTTGAGATACGGAACCTTAAAAATCGCCGTCCATTTTAGTAAGGGGTTGCTTGATACGTGTTATCTGTTTGCACGCCGTCTTCGAGTTCAAAATATGTATATACCTGTTATACCTTTAGCAACCAATTTATGGTCATTATCAAAAGGGAGTTAATTACATTAAAAAATACGAACTACTTATTTTTCACGACTGTCCAAAGACTAAAGATTCGTGTGTATTATTTTCAGGGTTCATGTATCCATTTATGATTTGCTTTATTTAATGACAGAACCGGTTTTTTTACATTCAAATTTTTGTGGTTACCTTTACTTACGATGAAATAGACGGTCGTTTGACTCAAGTTACATTTTAATGTTTCGTGCTCCGGAATGTACGATAGAACAGTCAGATGTGTCACAGGTTTGGAATGCTTTGAATCGAAAGCTACAATGACTTTGGATATGACAATAAAGGGCCAGGGCGATATTTGGTACCTAATGTTAAAATATCTAAAGTTTTATTTTACCACAGACAGGCCATAAACATTTTCGACGTCCGAATAAAAACAATTGAAATCAGACATTTTGCAAAGGTTTACTTGCGTCGTGTCACGTAGACAAAACAGACAGGACCAGAAGTTTTGAAATTGGCAATTTAATTCTAGAATTATAAATAAGTAGGTAGGATGATTATAATTAAGAGAAGAAACAACTTTGAAAAAATCTCATACACTAAACGTCGCCAGCGAAAATCAACCTCAAAGTTTCAGAGTGTGCAAAGGCATTGAACCTTCGGGTGTTTCAAGTTCTTGGTCGACTATAAATACGTGGTGTTTTTATTTAAAAGTGAATTTAATAGCAGGCTCCACAGGGCACGGGGTCAGCTACACTCTTGACAGTGAAATAGCGCGAGCGATGTGATCCCTTCCCGGCGTAGGTCAAACCGCATTTTATTTACTCTGTGACTGACACCTGAATCGATCTTGCTTATAAATTCTTATCTTTGGACGTATGACTGTCTCCCTGACTTCAGTATTTGTGTAAACTTTTTAGGTAGCAAGAGCCCAATGACAGTTGAAAAGTAATATGATATGAGCGATAGGCATTTTTTTTAAATTTCGAATGAAAGAAGTAGAGTTCGAAAAATTAAGGTAAGTTAGTCAGAACACCATTCCTGCAAGTTATTTCTTATTCTGTTTTTAGTATTTTAGAGTATCTATCACTCGATTACATTCAATGTCTTGAAGCTACCTACATACGAGTATATAATCATGAGAGAGAACAGTAGGTAAGGGATTCGATTCGATAGAAATGTTGAGATCACATTGCTTCACTAAGGGGGCAAAATTCGCATTACGGAGAAATTGTCTGCATTGGATAAGTACCTACAAGCCGTTCGTCATTTGTCTTTCAAACCATCCTTTTTATCGCCTTTGTATGAGAGAAACGAAAAACCATCAACCATCAGAAACGGGATGTTTTTCTATGCGGATTTGCTTGTATAATTTGTATTGTACTCGTAGCTATAATACTGGCGACGTCTGGGAAAATAATTACAGTACAGTAGCTAATAGCGATACTTTAACGGCTTGGAAGCCGATGTTCGTATATCTACGTCTCTTTCGTACCTGTGGAGTTAAAAGGAGTGCAAGGAGCGACAAAGCAAGTGGCGTCCATTTGTGCGAATAGTGGCTAGCCTAATGTTGTCGCAGTTTACATTGTAACAGGACTCCCGTTACGATATTTCTGTCTTGTTGATCGTTTATTCGCGGACGTATTAACTGCATGCAATTTGAATGCGTCAAATTTACATTCAACGCGCGGTAGGAACCTAATATTTACCTAAAGATGAAAAAATCATTCACTTCACCAAGTTTTTTTTTTGTAAGTTTTTAGGCCTGGTTAATAGGCCTTTCAGCCACACTTCAGTATAATGTCAGATTTTTGTGAAAATAAAATACATATTAGACCAACCAAAAAGTCAAGAAAACGGAGAAAAGAGAAACTAAAATTTCTCATACAAATTTTTGTTGCCGTATTAATTTATGTCAAAAATATGACAGTTACGAAGAAAGGGGCGCCCTCATTTAATATCTTGACTACAGATTAGTCCGGAACATGTCAGGCTATACTCTACTGGCATACGTGAGTGATCCGTTTATTTCACTATGATCGAATCTCACCGTACTTAGTTTCATGTTAAAAAATGTTGTAAATAGCTACCTACTGAATTTTCAAGTTCGATTTTACCTAATTAAAATGCATATCATTAAAAACAAAGATCGGTCTAATACTAAACCAAAAAGTGTATAAAATTAAGGAAGCCACCAATTTCTTCGTACCTAAGTAACTGTCACATTTTTGATGTAACAATATTAAGTGAATACCTATGTGGTCTTAGTGAATGAGCAGAAAATATAGTCAGCATATTATCATTTATGTAGGTACCCCAAATTACCCTCTAATCCAACAAAACTTCTTACATCACTGTCCATATAGTCCGTAGACTCACTGACGTGTAGGCACAACACAACAGACAACTCTCTGTAGGTCCAATAACCAATAATATCCCTTTATCACGCTGCCAGGGCCCATCCGGCCATCAAAGAGTCGTCGACAGCCTGTCAACATCTGTTGTCCCAATTTAAAACGTTATATCAGTAGGTACAGTAGGTAATGTCACGACTTTATGTGATGTCTACGAATATGAAGTCTGGCTGTAAGTAATTACGTTTATGTTGTAGGTATTGTCTGAAAAGACACATGTTTTAATCGTGCATTTCTGAATTCACGTATCGTTTGTGCAGCGTTGTTTTTGTAAAGCAGGCCCCTGTTTTTACAATTGTCAGTTTTAAATCATTATGACAATTCGAACTACATTTCTTTGACATTATGAAGCGCGCTAAAATAAAACAAAAGCTCTTCAAGTCAGCAGTTGACACCGAATTGTGATTGAAAACTAACAATTGTAAAGTAGGGGCCTGGACATTTGAAATGTACTTACCACGTTTAAAGGAGTCAAGTAGAAAAAACTTACCAATACCTACTTAATCGATGAGTTTAGTTTTTGGTCAAACCGTCGGTTAGTTAAGTAGGTGTTCCGACCTACCGATTTCAAAATTCAACGCCACATCCCATTTCACAAAATTATGAGTCACTCGAACGTGAAGGAAGAATGAAGAACGCGGCAGGAATCAGGAGGCGTGCATCCCGGATGGTGACGGCAAAGGAAGCGCGACCGCGGCTGAATGCTATTTCCTTTGCCTCTATAGTACAGTGTAACACTTACTTATATTTATATACTTATTTGTTGGAATAGTTATTTAACTCTGATTTCCTTACGACTGTACGGTCGAGGAAAGTACTTAATTCCCTACGAGCATATTACCCTATAGAGACCCAATACATGCGAATTTAAAAGAAAACAATTCTGTCAACTAGCTGCGGTGCGGGGGAGTTGTGATCGCTCCGAAGTACTCCGAAGTATCCCTAAGTATTCCGAACCCGATCGCTAGGGGCGTGCGATAATGACTTAATGCTTTCTATCGATATCGATAAAAGGTTTTGCATTTTTCTATACTTGCTTTTATACCAGCTTTTGCCTGTGACTTTAATTTTGCCACTAAGAAATGCAATTTGAAATGACCTGGTAAAGGAACTAACATCTTCAAGTAGTATATAAGATAAGATATCATCATCAACTTTGAATTTTTTTGTGGTAATGGTAAACTAAACGAGTTAAAAAACTGTCAGTGATTTGTTGAACTTTAGAGGTCAGGATCTAGTTAAATAAAACGGATCACTCACGTACGTAAGTCGACTTTAGCCCGACATGTTTCGGACTAATTCGTAGTCCTTCCTCTGGGAGCGCACGACTCAGCGGCAGCGAGACAGTGAGTGGGAGTTACTCGAATTAGTCCGAAACATGTCGGGCTAAACTCGACTTATATACGTGAGTGATCCGTTTTGTTTCACTTGATCTTCTAAAGTTCAACAAATCACTAAAAGTTTTCTTAACTGGTGTAGTTTACCATCGCTTGATAACCTTATTGCAAATAAAAAAAAACCGCATTGAAATCGGTTCAACCGTTTAGGAGCTATAGTGCCACAGACAGACACACAGACACACTAGCGGTCAAACTTATAACACCCATCTTTTTGCAATGGGGGGGGGTAAAACGTACAGTTTAAATAAAATAACCTATGCAATAATCATACACGAAATAATTATAATTAAGATAATGAAGTATTTAGGTACTAATAGTCTATCTTCTTCTTCTATTCTATTCTTCTATATCTTCTTCTATCTATACATATCTATATTCCATATATATATATATATATATATATCTATAATCCATATATATATATGTATATATACATATAATAAATCTGTAACAAGTCCGTGTCTGTACATTGAAGATATTCGAGAAAAACTGTTACTAGGGCTATTTATTAACGCAATAGGACCCAAAACAACGATTTTTAAAAATCTTTTCTGTTTGTCTGTTTATCTGTTTGTCTGTGCGTTTGTTCACGCTAATCTCAGAAACGGCTTAACCTAGAAGGATACGGTTGACTGGTGTATTGTCCTTTCCTTGGATTAACATTTAGTGTTTATTTCATTGAAATCGGTTAACAAATAAAAAAGTTACGTCAATTTAAATAATTTTATCAATCAGTTTCGTAAGAATCATTGTTGATTTCGCGAAAACTTCAGTTATTAACGATTATAGTTTTGGTTAATGGTTAAGTATTAGTGGTTATGGTAGTGGTAAATAAAAACAAAAATAATCAATAAATCGGTTAATTAGTCTCTTAAATGATGATTTAAAACTTACAGCTAGGCAGCCCCCCGCAATCAAATCATACAAATTCAAGTCTTTCCACAAATACATTTCTAAGTAGCGAACAACTACGCAGCAGTTGGAAAAGAAGGAAGGGGGTTTCGGGCGGGGGCACAGCCCCCTGCCATGAAATCTACACATACACAACTACAATTATTTTCTCTAAGACAATGATTTAGAAGCGAACTGCTACGTTGCATCAGCTGGCTACGTACAGCTGCATACGTGGCTCTAGGCTCAGGATTCAAACGTCATCATGCCTGAGATAATGGACGTATTTTGTTACTTAGATTCCTTATAGAGCTCTTATACTTAGTTTCCGCTGTGTAACAATAAACAAATTCCACGCGGACGAAGTCGCGGGCAACAGCTTAATAAATAAAATCCACAAATAAAAACCCGATATACAAACAAGAATGATTTAGTGGATAATTATCGACAATACAAAATAAATGCACTGCACCGGTCTAGCGTTCGGCGTCACAATGGTAATTACGATAATAAGAGGTAGACGTACATGTTTACAGTAAGAGCAAAAAGTACGGGGAGTGGACACGTGACGGACCTGTCCAGTTTAACTTGACCCGCGTTGCATTCATCAAATTTTTGAAAATATTTTGGTAAAATAAAGAAATGGAATTACCGATGAAAAGTGATATTGTTTGTTATTACACTACATGTTTTGCTGTTGTTTCCGCACCACTTAACGGCACAACAGGACATGATGATGTAAATTGACGGTGATTTATATTTTAAATGTCAAACCGTCTTCGGTTCTAGTTTATGGTCGAAACTGACGGAAAGCAAATAGGTTGCGAAATATATCAATGACAAATCATTGAAAACTTGACAGGGTCGGGTCGCCTTACATTACGTCTCTATATAGGTTATGTGCTCGTAGTTAATTCCTGACTCACCATGGAACTTTTTCACAGTAAACGTCATAGTGACATCGCATAGCTTGACAAGGAAAATGGCTATGACATTTACTATGGAAATGTTCTATGGTAGATCAGGAATTATTTCCTCGACTATATCTTGTTGACTTCTTAGAAAAAATACGATACGATATTTGTTTTTATTGTGAAGTGGGCCTAGTTGACACGTCACACTCACACTACACTTAGGCTACAAAAGATATGAGTTTTTGTAGATACAAATGGCGAAAGAAAGGAGTGTAATTTTTTTTACTCACTTTTACCAGCAGAACTCCGAGAGCTCCTTTCTTGTTCTTATCAGGAAAACTCTGTTCCCTATAAGTATGTTGTATATTATGGCAACCGGTGGAACTCTTTCCTAGGTATTTAGAGAACTCCTTTCTTTGAGTAATCCTGTAAATAGATACCTACTCGTAGCTCAAAAGAGGAATACATATAGATACTTAGTTTTTTTCTACATAAGCAAAAAGGTATACAATCCTGACCTGTCTTTTTCTTGAAACCTACTTACTTGTAGAAAATATGTAAGTAGGTAGGTACTTACTTACCTAACAACCAGTAACAATTAAATAACAACGACATTTAATTATTTATATTGTTATGGTTTTATTCGTAACGGTAAGTTATTTTTAAAAAGCGTTTTCTAATAGAAAGACATGTCAAGGTTGTTCACTTTCATTTTAATGCTGACAAAACTTTTAAGTATATGTAGTGTTTATGCTAAATTGTCAATAAAGACAAAGTGAGCGATTATTACGCTTTATTGTTTTAAATCATATTTTTCACAAGTTTTTCAAAACAATTTCGAGACTGTCTACTTGAACTTGCTCCAAAACTGTCAAAAGTGACATAACGTTCCTTCACTTTCATTCACGTTTTCGATTTATTTTGCAACAGTATTACTTTTATTACGTTTCTGTTTTTCTCTTCTTTCCATGTTTTCTTAATCAGATGAAAAAAATTACAGGTGTAAGTTGTAGAAGTGCGTATCGTGTGGTATTCCAACTCAATGTAAGGTAAATACATTTCGTATTAAAACTCTTATCTACATCGTCCGAATCGCAAGCAATGAAAAAAAATCTTTTCTTATTTTATTTAGTACATAGCTTTTCAAGGCTATAGCCAAAATTTCAGCTTTATCCTGAACTCAATCGGACCTAAATCACATGTGATGTACACAGACAATTGAATAAATTAGTCATGTTAGATTGTGTAGGTAATTAGGCTACTTATTATGGATGGTGCAGATTGAAGGCGGATTTTAAATCTTATCAGTTTTCTTTAAGGATAAAATTTTAAAACAATGGAAAGACCTGAGGGGAAGACAGACAATGATCACTGGAAGTTGCTTTGTAGTGAGCAACTACTGTACTGTAGGCAATACCTAACTACTTTATTTGAAATATTTGCTGTAGCTTAAAATGTTTTTTTTTTTTTATTATTATTTTGACTTTTAGACTGGGGGCTATTTTTTTCCTTAAATGCTTAGTAATTGCTTATAGGTAGGTAGTTACCTAGTTATATAATCTTATAAGTTACTTCTGTGCTTTCTGAATCTTGAAATCTGGATTTTTGGTAATTATTGCGCTCGCATAATGAAATAGCTACTTCAAATAATGGTAGTAATGTTTTGTATACTATTGAATGCTAAGCTTGCAAGAATTTACCATAGGTACCTGCTTTTCCATTTATTTTATACTTGTCTAATTCAATGTTGTATCAACCAGATGCATCTCATTAACAACACTGCAGCAGTGTTTTGAAGAGGAATAGAAAAACAAACATAATGTAGTAAACATTCGTATTTATAATATAATGTTGTCGTTTTATTTACAAATAAATACAAGTTCAGTTAATAAATAAATGGTAAATTATCTACATCTTAATAAGTATGTTTTATATCTCATTTCTTAATCAGCTCTGAATTCATTTTGAATCCAAAATACTAACGTTAACGTTTTCTTATGACACGTTACGGTCTCAAGAAAATTTGAGACTTTCGGCGTTCGGGCGACACGTTCACGTACATTCACACTATACAACTATATTTACAAGGTACTCGTAGACGTTCACTCAGCGAGCGCGGGGCGGCGTCGCCCGCGCCCAGTCCTTGCCCCCGCGCCGCGCACTCACTCGCCGGCACAGCTCACTGAGTCACTTCCGCGCGGCCCGAAGCACTCCGCTCGCCAATAAATATTTGTACAACGCGGACGCGAGCGCGCCCTCGCCGGCGCTTCGGAGCGCGCGGCCGGCACACGGCGGGACTAGATAATACTGGAGAGCCGCGGCGGAGGCTCGGGGCAGCGGCAGCCGGAGCGGCGGCAGCGTGCGTACGCCGCCGCGCCCACCGCGGCGCAGCCTCGCAGCGGCCAGTACAGCCACAGGCACGGCAGCGGCAGCGCCAGGGCGCCCACGCACGCCAGCCGCGGCCCGCACGCGCACGGCTCGCTCGCCTCCTCCTCGCCGCTCCCGCAGTGGTAGAATAGCGCCTTCACGCAGCACATGCACGACGCGTAGTCAACGCACGCCTCGGCGCTGCACAGGCAGCTGCCGCACAGCCAGCGCGAGGGCAGCGGCCGCGGCCGCGCGCACTGCTCGCAGCAGCAGCGGCCGCAGGTCTCGCATACGATCGAGTCGGCCGCGAGGGCGCTGGCGCGCCGCTTGTCGGCCGCGGCGGCCGGCTGCGTCGTCACCGGCTTGAGCGGCTGGGAGGCCGCGTGGCCGGGCGTCGGTGCGGCATGCACCCGCCGCGGGGCTTCCACGTACGCATTGCGTTCTCGCTCGGTCTCCGGTCGTGGCCGCAGCAATGAAACGGTGGGCTGGCGCGCGCCCGTCGGCCTGTGGACGCGCGCCGCCGGCTTGGGCGGCCGGGGCGGCGCCGCCGGCCCGCCATACTCATCCATCGAGTCCGGCTAACGGCTCTCCGGGCCGTCGTCTTCCTGTTCCCTCATCGTCCCCACCTGCGGAAAAGCAAAAGCTTATATTAATCGCATTATAAATACTCAATCACTTTATAAGAACTATAGATCACATTTATGCACTCTCTTTCATTCAATCTAGTAAAACACATGTAATGGCATGGAGATTAGTAATCTCCTTATGACGTGGGTATTACGGGCCGGTTACTTAGTACAAATTACACTGCTAGTTAGTCCTCAAAGTTCGACCAAACACCAACTATGTGTATTTCGTACTGAGTTGACTATACGTTACGTTGCGCAGTCTGAAAGCTTAGCACACTAGCTTTTGTCGCTAACATATTTGTATTCCTCAGTCTCCACCCATACATTACATGTAAGTATGCATGTCTTGCTAGAGGCGATATACGTAAGAGATTAAAAACATTATCAAGAGTGAATATAGAAAGAACACTAATTGACAATCTTAATTTTTTCAACTTCCAAACCGGTTAATAGGTGACACCAGGGGTTGTCACATCTGTTACTATGCCATCTATATTTATCCTATAATATTATATAATATATGGTATGCTATGATGCAGACAACAATAATCAAGAAAAAAAAAACTATTTGCAAATTAGACGTAATCTATGAAATTTAAATGGTGAATTTTAAAACTTATTTCATTCATTGAATGATACACAATCGTTACCTTCTAACAGAAGCTAAAGGAGAAAGCTATTAGTATCTTAAAAGAGATGTAGATAACTCATGCTTTAATTTAATACGTGAAGCTTATAAAACCGAATAAAAATAAATAAGTTAGTACTTCACTAGCTAGATAGAGTTATAGTTTAGACAAAATGCAACGTCACTGTAGTAAAATTTGACAACTTAAACTACGTACATGGTCACGTATGTTTTTATCGCATATGTATGCAATATTATTTTAGTAACATTCATAAAGTTACAAAATGTGACCCAAAATACCTACCTAATTTAAAATTTCTTTGCTATGCAAATATTTGAGGCATACTTTGACAAATGAGTCAGGTCCGTTAAGTACAACACATATTTTCAATTTGTACTTCTGATAAAACTCAGCTCAACTTTCAATGTTTCACTGGCGGTTCTAGGTGTACCAAATTTTGTATGAATGTAGTTATTTGCCAATTTCGTTATTGTCTGTTAAGGTTTCATGACAATGAATTTAATGGACTTTATGTTACGATCAGCTGTTCCTTCTGCCAGACGTCTAAATTGCTAATAGATATGTTACATTTTAAGCTGCCGTCTTGCATAGTATCTTCAGTACCTAATGAGATTTCGGAAATAACTTCAAGCATCTTCAAGTATTAAGATGTTGATCAATTTCAGAAAATATTCGGCTACGAACACTATAATATACCTATGGAATAATGCAATCACTGTGACATCGTTGAATACTAAATAAGATTAGAAGTTATCTGCAGGTTACAAGATAAAAATAGAGAATGACCATGAAAAATACGTGTCGCATAACAATTGATACATATCCGTCTTTACGTTTATAAATGGTTGGTAGCAATTGTAACAATCCTCGTGGCTAAACAAATTTGTCAACAACACTACGCTGCGAAATAAGCGTTTGTTAATTCTAACTAATTAATCGTTTAAACGTGCTAGTTATCCTGCTATTTATTAACTGGAGAGGACAGGGAAAGTAATACAATGAAATGTAGGTTCATAGAATTACACATGTTTATTTAAGAAAGTAGAGTTAACGAGTAGGAGGCTGTTCGTGCTATTGATTGGTTCAGTTCAAGACTGATTTGTTTTGGTTAGTACTTTGTGAAATTGATAATTTTATCAGAATCTTTATTTAGACTTCTTCAAATGTCACACGCAACAAGTAAAAGCTTTATTAAAAAAAAAACACATGACAAAACACATTTTTGCTTATCCTGCTACTTAGCTACTATGAATAAAATATAATTAAATTTCATTGCGATAGAGGTGTCTTCCCCGAATACCTAAGTAGTTTTATAGATTCTCAGCTGTAGCGACATTCTTAACGAATAATTAAAAATTGCTTTGACAATTCAATCAACATTCACGTGGGTTGTGCATTATGACGTTATATGACACAGTACTACCTACATACCTAGGCAGAACGTTGACGTTAAGTAGTTAATTGTCTGCAAAATTGGTACAAAAAAATTGAAGAATTGATTATCATCTCATGCAGACACCAATGGTTAGCGTTAAGGCTTTTTGTGAGAAATCCTCCTATGACATCCTTTGTGATATGAATGAATACAGAATTCATTCAGAATATCTGCTCTTCATATTAGCAGAACCATGGTCATTGAAATTTCGACTTATAACCTATCAGTTTCCAGGAAGATTATGTAAACAAGAATCAGTAGTGTCGCTGGATCAACATAATGAAATGAGCTAAGGAAGCAAAGCAGTAGTCGTTGCGATGCAAGCAGCGGACGTACTGGTCCTGCTAAACCTTATGTCATTTCATTATGCCTTTGCCTCGTCGTAAATCAGAAATACCTACCAAAAAGATGTTTTTTATAGGTACCTACTAGGTATTCTAGATCATGAGAAGTTTCGTTCAATGCTAATTAAATAAATCTCGTTATGATGATGATTCAGCTTTAAACCTGTTGATTTTAATTATTCATTAGGAGCAGTAATTTATTTGACAATTAAGAATCAATTAACCGACGTTAATATCGGCACAATGAAAAGATTATTGAAAAGAATATTGGAATACTTACCTACCTTGTAAACTTACTGTACAGTCGGTCGGTTCCCTAATACAAGTAGCTATCCATACTTGAGTCAGCTGTTAAGTAGGTATTCAGTAAATTCCATCAATAGGTAGCTGAAAGAATTCAATTTGAAATGATTTAAGAATCCACAGGATCCGTAAAAGTAGATTCCACTGCCTCCTTACGTCGGTGTAGTCCAATAAGTATTGGAAACCGGATTTCTCGGTTTTAGTAATAGAGCGTTTCTTATCTCCCACCCTTTTGGATGGCATCAAAGGTTCTTTGGGATCTATGTTTGGGTTTTGGACATGTGGACTTTGCTCATGCTTCTAACATGGGCTTAACAATGTGCTCTCATGTCATGATCTTTACATCCAGTGATGTATCATATATTTATTGAACAACTTGATGTGTACTTGTTTTGTCTAAATATAGCTGCTATCGGCAAACTTCGCTAGGTACAAGATATTAACAGCAATGACAGCTTATATTGTTTACAATGTTTTTTTTTATCAGCGACTTTATTTGGAAATTTTATGCTTTGTACCTAAGACTGAAGATACCTAAGGTTGAAATTAGCTCGCCGGTTGCTTTTAAAAAGATTTTCTTAAAACGTATTGCGAACTTTACGTTGCTGCTGACCAAGCCCAGCTGATTCATAAATGAACTCTTAGTAAGTTTGTTTACATTCTCACGGTAATGAAACGTTTCATTATTCCCAAGAAAACTAAATACGTAATACTATTGTAAAATTATATAGCTGGTCTAAAAAGTGTGGATAGGCTTCGAAAGTCGCGTTACAAATTCGTATGAGTTCCTAGTCAACTGTGATACAGGAAAGCATCCGTAATAACACGTTAGATGAGGTTGGGAACGTTCTCGCTCGAGCCGAGCGGAGGTGCACGTGTGCCGGCCGGACGGCTGCCTGCGCGGGCGACGCGCGGCGACGCTCCTCGTCATTCATGTTACTTCGATTTCATCGCATTCCAAGTACCTAATCACGTCCTACGCGCGACTACGCGATTTATATAAAAACTCTGCCCGTTCGGCGCTCATCCGTCGCGTAGAGCTGTCTCTCCTCTTTGGGCGAGTGTCTCACGTCATAATGCCATATACATGTACTTACAAAACGGACGTTCCACGGTCACACATCTCCTACACATCGCTTCACAAGGGCACTCGGGCCAACTGGCCCCACACACAACACAGAGCTCCTCGGTGCTCAACAAGCAGGCGGAGCCCTGCCACACCGAAACCGCGCCAGAAGATTCACTGACACGGTAAAATACGGCTGAACTACCGAATTTCGGTCGCGCAAATCCACAGGAAGGTTCATAAGACCGGCGCGGTTCGGAGCGGCAGGCACCTGGCGCGGGCGGGGGGCGGCCCACGCACCGGCCTCGATTCTCGTCCGCCCGCCGCGCGGTTATCACTGCAATATGGCCGCTACTCACTTCCTCGGTGAAGTTCTTCGTTGATTTCTACTCCTGATCTCGATGACGGCGTTTTTTGTTACCGTTCCGAACTCGTGCGGGTTCACTGCACTTATTCTTATACACATTTTAATGGAAAACCGGGAGCGCTAGCGCTACGCTCCGACGAAACGACCGTTCCGTTCGCTGGCACATTCCGCACTGGCGTCGGGCGCGGGTGCGGGTCGGCGGGAGAGGCCGCGCTCCCTCCGCCGCTCTCCACGCCGCCGCCCGCGCCTTGCCTTTTTATGAATGGAAGGCGGCCATACTGAATGAACCGCGTACACGGAGCGGTTGGCCGCTATTTTCGCGGGCGAGCGGCGTTAGGGGTGCGGGGGGGAAGGCCGGAAGCGGGCTGCGAGCGCTCGCGGTGCCAAATTTTGCGGCGCGGGCGGCGGCAGCGGATGTGCTCGTTTACCAAGCTTCCGGCGAGATCCCCCCGCGCAGCCGCATCCGGGAATTGGGTTTCCGGTCGGCGAGAGTCGCGCCACTGAGATACCGCCCACTTTCGTCCTGCATCGGCTGTGCACACACGCCGTTAAAAACCTAGATAATTTTCAATATTTTACGTGAGAGTATAAGTCACTTCATCACATTTACGAAAAATCTATTTTATTGTAGTCTATATACGAACGACCGCAAATACGTTACCTATTTCTGACCTGACAGTGCTCTGGTACCTACTGGCTGTCCACTATAGTAAAATGCGGGCACAATTGGCATAGTTAGCACGTACGATATACATGGTACGGTTTCCATTCACTTGTATATTTCGGTGCGTAGCGTCGAGGGGCGTCGACGTCGCCGACGACAACTGCTGTTATCGCGGCGCTAATTTTTGCAAGGTTGCAGCGACAATGACGCGCCTGTGCACGCCAGCCGTCTCTGTGTCAAGGACATGCGATAACGCCACGCCACACCGCGTCTGTCACACAATCCATTACCACTCACCCGAACACTTCGATACTGATTTGGACATCAAACATCCCACAAGCGACTCTGTTTCATTCACGTTATTCAGCCTATTTGTCTGAGCAAATTGTAAGCTGATTTGTAATAAAAGGAATAACTAATTAGCTACAACTGTTTGAAATTCAAAACAAGATACTGGGTTAGCGTTTTTGTTTTTACTCCGGCTATGAATAGATCACACAATCTGCGCAATTACTTTTTTGTGAACTCACCACACTAGTCTTCTTAAAAGTGGAGTGTAAATATAATACACTTAAATTTTGGTGCTTTCATACGTTTGTACTATTCACAGTAATGTGTCATTAATACAATTTGCGGCATCTGTGAGCGGAAATATTAGTGCAGCAATTTGAATAGACCAAGCAGCCGATGAGAAAACTGTCGTAGAAAATAAATTATGTATTCACAGAGCTAGAACAAAGGCTCGGTCGTCGCTGCAACCGTGAATGGAACTAAAGAATCACTGTATCTCCACAAAAAAAGTCATCTACCTGACCATACCCATTCGGTTTAAATTCTATTGTTAAGATGCAGTCGCTACAGTATGCAGTCAGAGGATCGTTGTAATTCTGTCCCATTTTTAGATACGTAATAATCGTGTACAAGTATAACACGTCTGGTGGGGTTAAGCGTAGTTGAGGTTAGGGGGTTTTAGTGGGTATGCCTCTCCCTTCCCTCCTCTATGGAGAGAAGTTACGGGGGAGGTGAGTCCCACATAACCACCGCGTCGTCCCTACGGCGCGGGGGTATGTGTAATTGCGTAATGCATTTCCCAACGTTAAAAGAAGGCACTTATGCGGCAAATTTCGTGATTTTTAAAATAACCAATTAAACATCCGACTAACCAATTAAATTATCTAATGAAAAAGATTGGACACTGATATTTTGGATTTGATTTTATTAAATTAATTAAATTGAAAGGTAAACTTACCGACACTACATTATACTATTTATTTCGATTGATAGGGGCCATAGTCCATTTGATGTAATTGACGCTGGTAATTTTGAAAAAATACTGTCATGATCATCATCATCATCATCAGCCTATTTACGTCCCACTGCTGGGCACAGGCCTTCTCTCAGAATGAGAGGGCTTGGGCTATAGTATAGGCTACACACACCATTGAATTGCTTCGCAAGAGTGTGCAAGTTTCCTCACGATGTTTTCCTTCACCGAAAAGCTCATGATAAATTACAAATGTAAGAATTTCGAAAAACTCAGAGGTGCGAGCCGGGGTTTGAACCCACGACCCTCTGCTTCAGAGGCGACAGGTCAAACCACTAGGCTATCACAGCTGTCATGATATTTAACAACAATGTATTCAATAAAGAGGCTTGTTTATAATTCTAACCTTTCTGTCTGTATTATTGTGCTTAATTAAAATCGCAATGGAAGCAATGTTCCATTAATCGGCCTCAAACTGGCACAATGTACCCTGGTGTGTTTTGACTGCGGTGGTCACTCATCACTATCGCTATCGTACCCGAGAAAGTAGTTTACGAAAATCACAGTAATCTGGTGAAACATTATCACACTCTGTTTTATCATTACAGGTCAAAACAGATAACGCACACATTAAGTGAAATAAACAATCAAAATCTATATAATATTCAAAGTGCTGATCTTATTAAAAAAAGTTTTAAGGACCCTCATTATGTACATAACAGTTGCATAAAACTACTACTTTGTTCAAGGAAATAAAAATTATGTGCAGGCGAGATTTTCCCTTGTTGAATCGGAATAGGATTCCGGCTCGGGCTCAGGGTTCAGGTGAATTCGTATTGACATTCTTTTCCTTTGACATAAGAAAAGCCATTGACACCCGAAAATTTTCTAAAACCCTAATTATATCTTAAATGCTCACAAACTGTAACTGTGCTCACAAAATTAAAACATGAAACAATAAAAAGATAAAAGAAAATACAAAAATGCAATTTGGCAACAGACCTCGTCCAGAAGCACCATCCAACATACCAAAATAGACTTTCTTGGAAAGAATGACGTCCCAAGATTCCCAACCTCTTTGTAGCACATGATTACTAAGCAAATTCATCACCAGAACAAAGAGCCCACCACCTGACCATCCATACCCAAAATGCGAGCGACAGATCCCTCGAATCATGAGGAGGATCCAAAAATGCCACAACATTTAATAATATCTTAGACCCGAAGCAATTCACATTCAACGTTGACTCCAGCAGTTGCCGAAGAACTTAGTCGAAAATTTAGACATCCTGAAGAAACATCCAAGTAGCGGATTTTCGCAAAATGTGGGTCATCCAGGGCATCCCAAAATAATGTCGCAACAAGCTGAAAGAAACATGTGCAGATAAATGCGACAAATGTACTCGCGCTGACAATAGTGCAGCTCTTAACCTGAAGAGCTGAACTGACTGCACTAAGAAATATGGGCGCACCATAAGTGGCTGAACGATGCCTCATTCAACAGTCAAATCCCGGGTAATAATGACAAAAATTGACAAAAGAGTCAGTTAGACCTTAGCCTTATAGCTTTTAATGCTGGTATTAGTTTGCCTATGTTTGCCAATAGTCGCCTCATCTAAATACAATCGATTTAACGGTGAATCCAGTACACACACATAAATGATTTTATGAATAACCAAGCAAAAAAATTAGAGGCCCTAAACGATATCACTGCTGAGCGCAGACCTGCGTGGATATAGAACTCTCCACTAGGAACGGAGTATTTGACGCAGAATAACATTGATAAAGGAACGGGTAAAGTGAAGGTCCGGTTTCTAAGACCTCAGCAAAAATCGTTCAACATTTAAAAGCATTCCTAACGTAAATCTTATATAATATTCGTATGCTCTTGCATGACCTGCAGCAAAAAACCTATATAGCCGCATGGATTGCAGACTCAAATCTTTGAGCCGTACCCAAGCCCACTTTTCTCGGTCTCTGTCTTAACTCGACATCTTTGACTGACCGACAACACAACTTGGCTGTCAGGCGACGGGACACTACTCAATTGGTATATTGGCCTCCGCCTTTTTTGGTTAACTACCTACGTATGTTTAGTCCAGTTTCTGAAGGAGGAGCCTATTTTAGAAAACCAACGGGTTTTATTCTTTATACTGTCCCTATGTCAATTTTGTGTTTAACATGTCAGATTGATGTTCCGAGTAGCTCAATGCAGTTTCAATTTCAAGTTCCAAGCTCTGGAAGCATCTGATTGAATTGCTGAAGTTGATCGTAACTTGACGCCGGAGAGGAACAATGGAAACGACAATGGGTGGCCTAAATGGAGAGTGAAAATGACACCGTCTTACTAATGACACGACATTGTGTCTTTCACGGAAATGATTAAGCTGATAGCTTCTCGAAATTATGACATTTCTTAAAAGTTACCATCATGCCACTTGGATGCAGGCATCTTGTAAGCATAGATTGACAGTTAAACTTTTCGATAGCTCTTTATTGCAAAAACCTAAAGTAGCAATTGGAAATTATGTATCAAATTTTTGGAATTCGCAACAAAATGAAAGGTTGCGTGAATATTGGCTGCCTGTAAACAGTTACAGCTACTTAATTATTGTACGATACGAAGAAGCGTTCTCGTGTCGATGTTGGCGTTATAATCGCTGCCCACTTGATAGAAATCAGGTTTCATTTGTTATTCTGGAGGCGAAGGCGGTGCCGCGGCCCGAAGCGGAAGCGCCGCACTTTCCATCCGCTATTGCCTGCACCTATCCATTTAAAGTCGATCCTATCTGTTTTAGAACTTTAATACGCTTCATCGTAATTTATATTTTGTTCTGATTTAATTTTTTTTTTAAATGAAGTATGGCGGGATGTGTTAGACGACCGGATGGCCTAGTGGTTAGCGACCCTGACTATGAAGCTTGAGGTCCCGGGTTCGAATCCCGGTCGGGGCAGATGTTTGTATGATGAATACGAATGTTTGTTCTCGGGTCTTGGATGTTTAATATGTATATAAGTATGTATTTATCTATATAAGTATGTTTATCCGTTATCTAGTACCCATAGTACAGGCTTAGGCTTTGGCTTAGTTTGGGACTAGGTCAATTTGTCTCATGATATTTATGATATTTATTTTATGATGACTTCGACGCATTTAACTTACCGTTGATAGGGACGAGTGGCGGGGGGAGGGGAGTCCTTTGCTCAGCAGTGGGATACTTTGCCAAGCTAAAAAAAAAAAAGAAGTATCATTTCGATGAAACACGTGCCGAGGTTTTGAGTAACTACTTTTTGATTAAGTAAATTACCCAATGTTACAATCAAAACATGAATTAAGTTTAGCACGCTTTTTTTGAAGAGTTTTTAAATTTGGAGCTATATCTGGGTATATCTCTGTATGTCTTTGTGCCAATCTTGTAAGGCGAAACGAAACGAAAAGTATCTACCCTATTAACTGTACATACGAGTATTGTGTGTGAAAGGTCGATGCACAGCAGCGCTTCCTGCAATTCGAGCACTATCTTAATGAACTTCACAGAAGTTGTAGACGACTTTAGCGATTTAAACAAATATCCAAATGATTACCTAAAACATATCAACTAAGACTTTGTCTAATGAACGAAGCCGCTTCACTTACTTGTAAGTATCTAAATTACTAAATAACTTGTCTATTTACACAGAGATGATAAATAGTATTGTTTTGAACATTAATTATCTTTCGTAAGTTTGAGGGGTTGATAAACAGTTCGCTTAAGAGAGCTGTTTGTCTAAATTTGCTATCTTGTTAGGCATATATTTACCCAAATCGTCTGATTATTGTACTGCGGCACAAGCAGTACGTACGATGAAAAATAATACCGGATGTTTGCCGAAGATAAAGGAAACATGAATGAGTTACGTACGATGAGCTACATACCTATTATTCATAGACACGCATTGTATCAGATTAATTACTTTATCTATATTACAATGGTTATAACGACTAAAACGGCGTAACTTAAAAGATATCACGAATTAGAAGCCTCATTCAACCCAACGCGTAGTTTCAGTTTTCTGGATCAAAACATGCTTGACATGGTATTCTCTTTTATTTAATTTTTAGTTAAACGGGTGTGAAACAAGTTTAGCGTCATTTTGAACAAAAAGTTAAGAAATGTAAAGAAATAGTTAAAATCAAATTAAAAATTCTGTTAGAGAATTATGAGTACCTACCTAGTTACGTAGAGACTGATACGCAGAGCGTAGGTATTTGTTTGGTTGTACACACTTATATAACTACTGAGATAAACGACCCGTTGGTGCTAGCAGATACCAACGGCAGTAAGTATTTTTAATTAATCGAATAATATCAAGTGGAGTTACGTAAGAGCTAGAATGGAGGACCTCTTTGAATGGACGGTTGTCGCGTTCGGTTCGGCCCATTCATGGCACAGCACACACTCATCGACGGTGACCTTAGCCGTACCCAGTGTGATTATTAGTAGGCAGAACGCCGGCGGATGTGTGAAGTAGCGAATATTATGCCTCCCGCAATTGATGTAATAAAGCACATTCTTGTCTGCTGACGTTTCTGTGGGTTCACTCCGGAGTCAAAACGAAACGTAACCATAATATAGTTGAAATTGGAGGTGATTAAATAAATTCCACGTAGCGGTCGTCGGAGGGCGTGCAAGCCGCAACGGCGAGAGGCGCGGGCGCGCAGAGGCGGTCGACCTTCCGTGAGGCCGTCTCCGCCGCTTACCGGCCCAAGCCCATCGGTTGCCAGGCCGGCCAACCACGTGGAAAACTCGTCTCAAAACATCGTAACATGCATGTCCGTCGGCTCTCAAGCGAGACCATCTCTGCCGCGTTTAAGTATTTGCGATAATGCAAATTGGGACTGCTAAAGAAATAGTTAAGTTTGATATGATAGTGGGCATGTTAAAAAAAACGGTATCGTTAAAATACGTGTAGCTACTATTCGTTTGAGTGTTCTACAAAAATGAGTACTTTAGGCACTATTTTAATTAAAAACTTTTGAACTCATATTTTACTAGGGAAGTATATAAAGGACACATAGGTACCTTAATAGCAAATATGTAATTATTTAATTGAGAATGTTATTGAAAAGTTTTTGCCATATTGTACGGTTAAGTTAAGAATCTGATAACGGCACTATTCAAATTACTAAATGACTTCGGCTAACAAAAATCAATCCGTTCCACTGGGTATGCAAATTTTCGCTTGACTAATTAATGAAACAAGTGGAGATATTCCAATAAACAATTCCACATAACATTATAGTAATTAGATAGGTATCCGCCAGTCCATATAAATCATCCTGTAGTTCATTAATGTTTAATCAGCTATAAACTTTTTATTTAGATGACCATTAATAGTGTTAATGGACTGGGTGATAAAGTTAAATAGCAGGAGTTTTGAATACAACGTGAATGTCCCCCTTGGCCGTAAACCCACATTCCACATTTAAATTGTTCTAGAAAAGCTCTGAAACGACAATTGTCGTTGACACTTCATGTTCGCTAAACTAAGACACGACGCGACAAATGTTGATATGGACGATGTCCTTTTTTAGGGTTCCGTACCTCAAAAGGAAAAAACGGAACTCTTATAGGATCGCTTTGTTGTCCGTCTGTCTGTCTGTCAAGACCCTTTTTCTCTGGAACGCGTGGAGGCAGGATGCTGAAATTAATATCAAATACTCAAACCTGCGGTCCATTGAAGCTGTGAAAAAATCAAGCATCTAAGTCAACGCAATCAAAAGATACAGTCATTAAAAAAGTCTTTTCTATACAAATTGCCATTTTTAGAAAACCTAAAGGGTACTTCCAGTTGTCCTAGAAACTTGAAATTTGGTATGAAGGTAGCTCTTATAGTACAACCACTCAGAAAAGTCTCAAAATCAT
The DNA here is from genome assembly GCA_963691665.1 of Clepsis dumicolana. Lineage (NCBI taxonomy): Eukaryota > Metazoa > Arthropoda > Insecta > Lepidoptera > Tortricidae > Clepsis > Clepsis dumicolana. The sequence goes on from OY829506.1 coordinate 5,479,471, forward strand.
AATTTATTATGTCTGTCATTAGATTTCGAGGACCAATATAAGTTGACCCCACACTGCGTATATTTTGCTTAGGAGCAGGGCTCTGCTTACACTGGACTTCTTAAAACACTGGGAAAAAGCGTTAAAATCTTTCTACGGAACCCTCGTGCGCGAGTCCGACTCGCACTTGGCCGGTTTTTTATTTAACAAATTTATTCGCATTTTAACTGTTTACTGGGATTACTGCAATTTCTTTATCATCGTGAGGTTGCCCCTCCTCAAGCATAATTACAAGCCACGTCCTTATGATTCCAGCAATGAATCACGAAATCATGGAGAATCTTCTCATCCAAAATGGCTCAGCTTTGTTACATGTCTGCGGCTAAAAGCCATAATTTATTTAGCCCTTAGAGTCAGAGGCGTCATTAAAACCAATCAGCCAATATGATAATAGGTTAATATCGCTGCACGCAACTCATTCCCACAAATTCATTCCGCGAGAACAATCCTTTGCTTTTTTCCCACATTCACTATTTTCTGAGAAGAGGTTAACAACGCAGTTACCTCATCTGTAATAAGGATCGAATATTTATGACTTTCAGTAAATTTTCGGTATCTTCCTACAGGTGTGTCTTTTGATGGTATCTTGTCATACACATTAATATGAAACTTATAATGATCTCATTCTCGAGATTTTGTGAGCAAAGTATCTTTACTCTACTAATCTCATCACTCTTCCTGGTGTCGCTATCCCATATTCCCGTCTCCTCTTCAATCTAATATAAGATACGATTTATCGTGGTTGAGCTTTGGTCAGCCTAAGACTTTTGTATGGAAATATAAAAAAAACCATATCGCAGTATTACTTACTTTCTATTACCCATCAAAACAGAAATCGTAATCAACCATAATTTATTAGTCCTGAAAATGCAATTTCATGTTGCATACTTCGTAGAATAGATTAGCATTAAAATGTCAAACACTGCCTAGTGCCTACTATAACACCCACAAATACGAATAAACCTTAGCCATAGGATATTCCGTACATTGTATGTATCATTGTTTGACGACCGAATAGACTAGTGGTTAGAGACCCTGCATGACTATGAAGCTTGAGGTCCCGGGTTCGAATCCCGGTCGGGGCAGATGTTTGTATGATGAATACGAATGTTTGTTATCGGGTCTTGGATGTTTAATATGTATACAAGTATATATTTATCTATATAAGTATGTTAATCCGTTGTCTAGTACCCATAGTACAGGCTTTGCCTAGTTTGGGATTAGGTCAATTGGTGTCAATTTGTCCCATGACATTTTATTTTATTTATTCATTTTATCACCCATCTTCCTGCCTTTTACATGCACCTCAAGAGCAATCTACGTTCGACACATAAGTGCAATGAGGCTATCGCGAGTCGACAATCCGCTAGAATCGCTAGTTTCTATTAATGGGGTCTATTTATCAATATCCACGAATCGTAGGTCAGTAGTTCCATTTCAAATTGAATATAAATACAAAGACAATTATGAACAGCTGTTTCACTACTGTAAAGTAATGACTATATTTGATAAGGTCGATTTAGCAATTGTTATACAGTACAGTGATAAAATAAGCCAGCTGAATAGAAAGAGCAGGCCAGGGAACTTAAGAAATCTATCTAACTTACCAACCTATGTCATACCTAAATGTAATAATGTTTATGGCAAGAGAGTATGGACGGCTACTCTGCCCTATATACTTAATAAATTTCCATTTGAAATCATACAGGAAATTGCTGGTAAAAAAACGACAAGGTCAAGGGTATCCTTGTGCGTCACTTTTAGACCTACCTCCTTAACAAAAAAAAGTTCGTATTTACCTATATTGATGTGCCAAGATTGATAATATTAACTGCTACAATCCTACAAATTAGGGATTATAGTTTAATTTCGTATTTTTATTTTATTATGTATATACCTACTTTATTTACATAATAAAAGCAATTTACAATGACATTAAATCTAAGCTTAAACTAAATAAACTACAACTTAAAACTAAATTAAATCTAAATAAGGCCCCCGTGGCATAGTGCCCGAAAGGCTGGCAGCGTTGCCTCGCTGAATAGCGATGCTGATTCTTTGAGAGAGAAAACTGCCAGCCCTTTGGTATTCTATGATTTTTTGTCTCTCTTTTCGAAATAAACAGTTTAAATTAAAAAAAAAAAAATTTTAAAAGTAGTAGCTTGGTGATTGGTGGAGAATGACAGGTAGACCTTGCTCGACACTATTAGCGATCCCAGTGGATTTTTGACACGCAATGGCCCTCATTTCGCACGTCTGTCCCAACTGGTACAATCAGACTATCAACTGGCAACATTGCATGGAGACGTAGTGATTTACGCCGTCGTCGGCTAGGTGCGGCGTCCGTCGTGGGCGAACGAGTCGCCCACGCGACGCCTGCGCACGTCGCCGCGAATTCCGAGCCCACCGCAGTCCCAGCCCTGCCCACACCTACCTGGGACACATGGCAGGCAATGCAGTGTGGGCTCCCAAGCGGCTTAGTCGAACGTGAAGTGGTTTAAGGAAGTTTTACTGAAGAATCGTTTTATTGCGGCTACAGCCCCGTAGCTTCACATGCCTTTATGTTTTTCTTGTTCACGAATAACGTGAAAACTTCTAAATGGTTAGATGGGGCTAGAGCTATAGGTAGGAAGGTGTAGGTTGCCATACCTAGACAGCTAAGATGAAATGCATTATTATGCCCGTAATTACACCGGCTGTGTTACTCTCCTCACCGGAACACAACAGAGCAAGTACTGCTGCTTAGCGGCAGAATTAGCTAGTAAGATGGTGGTAGCGATCCGGACGGACCTCGCACAAGGTTCTGCCACCCGTAGCTCGTTTCTTTAACTCAGAACAATTAAAGTTTACTCACCTACATTGTATAAGGGGTATGACAAATGTTGATGTCTCGTTTCCTGCGAAAGAAAAACCAATATTATCTTCTTTGCTTGACCTAAGAAAGTTCCACTATCAAAAACTTGATACCTAATTGATTTTGCGATAGTGAAAAGGGTTAAGAAACATTGTCTCTATGCGTGGGACCATACTTGAAAGTGAGGTTGAAAGGAGAGGGCTTTTTAAGGGCTGGTTCAATGTGCAAAACAGAAAAGACTAGTCACGTCAACGCATGTATTAGAACTAAATCAAAAAGACGTTCCAAAACAAAATACAAAATATTTATAAAAAATTGATAAAAACATAAATTCAAATAATTTATTGAATCAGGCGTTACTTTGCGGTGGTTCATATTTATGAACTAAAAACAATTACTTTACTTTGTGGTCGGGGGTGAGCAAAGTAATTGATTTTAGTTCATAAACATAAATTAATAGACTAAGATTGTGTCTTCGGCACAATACTTACACAGATTGATTAGGTAGGTAAGTAGGTAGGTACCAACTCAGTACCACGACTCACTTTACTGCTAGTGTTAAAGTTCTCAACCCTATTGACAAAGACTGCAAACATTCAATGCATAAATCGATGATGGAGGAATTTCGAATTGAATGTGAAATGTAGAGCCCATCCAAAATTGCACTTTTGGCAACTGTTTATACAAAATCTAGTTTCAAATTTGGGTTTTTGTTTAATTCTATTCAATGCCATCAGTCCTTTACACAATAAACGTCTAGAAATTTATTTAATTTGTGATATTTTCAGAAGCATAATCGTTTAAGCTGTTTTTGCTCTTCCGCGTATTTTCTTACTCAAAACGTAATGTTGTTTTTAATGTTTGAAAATATTGGTTTCTTATTTATAACGGCTATCCGAAACTAGAAACGAATAGCTTATCGGAGCGGTTGTCTGCGAGTCCGTATTTTCTCAGATTAGAATGAATAAATACATGCGCGTGACGGTTGCCTCACGAAGGTCAACTTGTAGAATAAGGACAACAAAAACGTTGATTTCAAATAAAAATATTCATCATGAATGAATAAACAATTCCACGTTCATAACGTTAATCAATGAGTTGCATGCAGGCAAGAGTCGGAGTCGATGTCGAGCTCATTGATCGATCGACTCTACAGCCACAAACACAGGCGCGCGGTGTCTTTACGGAGAACCCACATGTAAAGAAAACCGGATGGCACACACTAGCGCGGGTTTGGTTGTGTTTGTGTGTGCGTAAAGGATTTCCTACCGCCCCGCGCGCGCGCTCTGTCCCCTCCCGATGCCGTAGACCTGTTGCGCCGCTACCGGAGTTACGCCGCATAGTTACCAGACTTGATATGCCTGCTCTGCGCCCGCGCCGCGCCCCTGCACCCGCGCCCCGGATCGGCACAAGCACAGGGTTACCATTTGTCAGAATTTCGCCTCATATATCTGCCATTCCCAACTCATGTCAAGCTATTAGTTAAAATTTGTAAGCAGTCCTCGTGACAGATCAGGAGGAAATTGCCTACGATTTATCATTCTGTTATACGTATGTGGAGCAAAGTGTACCGGTGATTTTTGGTACACCTCGTAGGTACAGTTATATTTTCTAACTAAGACCTTAGTTTATTCACGTCAAACAAAAAATTACAAGTTTATTACTTAAACAACGTCCTCTCAACTTAAAAGTAATTACATTATAATTTAGATTCTAAAGCATCAGAACTTAAGCTACAGTTAGTGTTATCTAGTAGTCTTATTAGTAGTAAATATTATTCTGGTGATTTAACAAGTGGATCATTGTTCCAAGCAGTTGCTTAATAAATATGCGGTATTTTGAACTCCGAAGATGGTATCCCAGTGCAGCAGGCGCTCTCGACAAGCGTTCTAATATTTTTAATTACGATGGCATAGCTCGTGAAAAGCTTGCATCGTCTCCCCGGCGACTTTTATTAATATGTATATCTTCCATTACCGGTTGCAAGTAAAATATCTAACCCGTTCGATTTATAGCCCGCCTAGTGGAGGCAGCCGGATACGTGACATCATGTGATGCTAATTCATTCCAGCGGCGGTATCATTTACCATTATAAATCTTCCGAAGAATCGGTCATTACGATGTCCATTTTATTTTAAAACAATTTCCGAAGAATTTTTATTCATGCCGTTTTGAAAGGTGATAATTTTTGACTCCAGTATTTAGGTTGCTGGATGAAATATATGTCGATTTGTCAGATGTAGAGAGATGTAGAGATAAACGGAATGGGCGTATTAGAAAGGTACCACATCAACAATTATCACGGATTCTAAGTTCAGGTTCTCTGGATCTTGAAAGTTCCTTTGAAGTTAAGAAAAACAGATTTGAAAATGCATTAAAGTTGAAAGCAGTGATTTTTATTGTTCTTCTCTATTTCATATAGGTACGAAATTGATGACCACGTTGCAAGCATAAATGGGAAAATGATTAGCTTTCAAGCAATCAAATCCACGGATGGCAATGAAGACTCGTGTACGGGCGCAAAAGCCCCTTCGAACCGGGCTGTTGTGTTGCTATGGCCATATCTACCTACGTGTAGCAACTAATAAAGTAAGATGGAGCAGCAAGCAGGCGCTGCCCGCAGGCACTAAGCAGCGCGGTGAAAAAACAGGTAGCACCGTTCCACCGTATCGATCTTTATGTTATTTTTCTTATTTATCTTTTTTATCTGGGGCTCCGCTCGGCTCGGACCCGAACGGAAGTTGTAACGATTTTTAATCGTAGCAAGTATCTCGGCTGGCCGGTTCGTTTGGCCGCTTTGGACAACGAGTTTATATTATATTTTTTGTAAACCAGCACCGGAAACTGGCCAGAGAACGTATTGGTCTGGAACAGATATCTTCCATTAGGTACGTGTGTCTCGGTTCTCAGTAATGATGATAATGAATGCTGATAAGGCTGATTTAAAGGAGATCTTTCTGCGGGGATGGTTACATATCAATTTATGTAAAATTAAACCATTTTAGGATCCGCCGAAAGGAATAATAAAAAAAAAACTTTCATGTGTTCTTATTACGAGTCTTAATGTCTGTTGTTAGTTTTTACCAAAGCAGACGAATTAAAACTCAGTAAACAGAAGTAATAAAGCGGATTTCTTTTGCGTAAAACTAAGACTGTTTTTAACATTTGAACTTTAACGCTTTCACATCATACTACAAGCCGGTATCAATGTCAGTTGTAGCTGACCCCATACATGAGAGACTGAATTGCGTCGTTGTATTTTTGTAACATTTTTCTGCCAATAGCGAGGCGTGGGCGCGTGATAATGACTCGAAATATCCACGTTCTCGGCGCCCACCCAGCACATCGAGAATATTACACTACAGATAGGTAAATAATTCTTATCCAACCGTTGTGGACGGACGCTCGACAGGCAGCTATCGCATCAGATCAATCGGCTAATTACTGTCCTACAACATACAATAAAAGCTTTTAGTTTTTTTCCTAAGATTACCAAAGAACTACTACGTAAACCTCAAAAGTCTGTCTTATACTTAACCGGAGCTCTCACTAGAAGTGGTCGGTTAACGCTTGCAAACGGGCAGATTGTTATTTTAGAGGCGACATCCGCCCGCGCCAGAGAGCTCAATCAAACGCGCTGCGACGCTTATATTGAAGCACGGGTCACAATTATGACAATTCGTGGAGTTTCATTTATTTAATTAGTGTAAGTACAACATCAACATGAATCAAACATGGATAATCGAGTGTTTTTAGACAAAAACTTTATGAAGTATTACGATATTTATTGTCACGTGATGAATTCGTTTAAACTCGAAGTAATAACCTAATTAAATCGTATATTTCAGAAAAAAGAAGCGTGTAAAGATATTAGTGTCAACCTCGGAAACATCACAGTCTTCGAAGGTGATTATTTGGTCATAAATCGACTTAGCGAGAACACAGGATCAAAGGCGAAACGTAAAGTTCTGCATAAAATATTATCGACAAGGCACTCTGGTTTCCGTTAAGATGTTTTTCACAATTCTGTCTAGAGGCCAGAGAACCCATAGCCCGTCTCACTGAAAGATAGGCTGTCAAGATGAGGAGATCCGTACGTTGTCGCGGTCGGCGCCATATGTATTTATATCTCTTTGAAGCGACCGCTCAGTGTTTTTGCTGTTACAATTTATTTCTTAATTTTATAAGCTTTCATTGCATATAATTAACAGTATTTCATATACCTGTATGAAGTTTAAACGCGAATGGAACAGATGACGACGTATTTGCCGAGTTTATTTTGTCATGCATCGGCAGCTATAAATCTCAGTGCCCGGATCGCCCCAAGTTGGCACCTTCAAGTTTAATTCGTAGCCCTAAAGGTGGCTAGAAGGGTGTCAATTAATGGAATTATTGTGTCAAGAATTTTGAAGTTAACCTTATTTTTGGTTTGCTTTACAATTTGTTTTTATCGCTTGCTCAGAGACTACAATAGTAATGCTCCAAAATTGTACCTATTCAACAAAGTTGTGTCAAATCGCCTTGTTTAAATTAGGAAATAATAATCTCGACCAGTATTGCCAGGTAATCATATATGTAGGATAAGATGCTCCGTTTAACCTGTTATAAGGAACCGCCTATAATCATGAGCCACATAGCGCAGTGCCATTATCTTCATGGCAGTAACAACTTGAAGTATAATGCCTCTACTGTGCTTTCTGTTGTAGACACAGTATGGGTCATCATAAAGTAAAGACTATAGTCTCAAACTTAAATGTTAGGGAGAAACTTTTAAAAAATAATACTGTGCACTACAAAAATCTATAGTGCTAAAGTTTACATGTTGTATCTCACTAAACGTGATCCAAGTGTATTATTCTAACATTTGCTGTAAAATCCTGACATGCGTAAGTAGAGAACGCAGTGTCAGCGACCATATTACGACGTGAAGCAGCTCAACCGCCTTTTGTGGCTTTAATAAATATTGTTGTATTTGATATCGACTAAATCAGAGTTACGCGAGAAGTGTAGAATGTCTTCAACATCGATATCCCAGCACCGGCAGCAGAGCGCTCGAGAACTGGTTTCATTTAATCAACATAATTGCGTCCTCCGTTAAGCCTATCCCGTGCGTGAGTGTGTGAGTGTGTGAGCACACATGCGTGTCCGAACATGGCATGCCACTATCCGGAGTCCATTTGGAGCTCCATAAAACATTCTCTCAATAATGTCACTGTGGTAATCATAAATGGATACTTTAATAAGTATTTGAACGTTTATGACACGCCGTTAAGTGCTTTTGTCACTGTTGGTCTTGCTGGTTTTTTTATAAACTTTTTAAATCTATGGAAAAAACAATTCAGTAAAGGGTACAGAGTATCAGGAATGTTTCAAGGATTTTGTGTCAAATTATTAACTTAATCTGAGATTAATTAAGTCTGAGATACATAGACCTTACAACCAAATACTTCGATGTACAATAAATTATGCTCTCTGAAATAAGTACCAGCAAAAATGATACCATATCGTCACTGGTGGCTTTGATAAGGTGACACAATGACTGCGTTATCTGTGTGTCTACACGACAAGAAAAAACATTTGGTCAACAACACCAAGGCCATGCCTTACGCGGAACTCTCGATTCTACTAACGGAAACTCGTTCAAAAAAAAGTTTTTTAAGCACGACAGTTGAGCTAATGTCACTCGAGTTATTGGGGACGTTTTAAGGGTATCCGCAACTGTTTGCATTCACTATCGCAAGATACAAGGAGGCAAACGCGCTGTCTGATCCAATACTGCTACCGCAGACTGATTCTGCGTAAGTAGACGTTGGAATTCCAAACAATTCTGTGAAAACATCAGCGTTATAAGTCCACGTTGCTCATTTGTTTAGGGAAAAATCTCGTTTACTTATCACATTCATCGAGAAATCTTGATGATTAAACTATCCGTTAGACCTCTGCAAGCAGGTAAGGTGAATAAGCAAAATCTATACTAACTGACCCTTTAAAATGTAAATCAATGTGTAATGGTTTTAAGAAATAAAGCGTTCGCTGGTTTTGATGCCAGTCAGTACGAACCGTGAAGATTTCCAGAGGTGAAGTCACGACAGAAGACATTCGTGTTGTTCCCCGCTGGGGACGTGTAAAGTATTTTATCACGCTTCCCAATCGATTTCATTCAGGTTTTTATTGGATGTTCTTTCGTTGTGACTAATAATTATTTTTAACCCTTCATTTCCTTGTGGTATCTCGCAGTATACCTACTTATTTCTTACTCAGATTCGTTGTAAGTTTATAAACTATAATTTTTTGTTATTTACATAAAGCTATCTTAATCCATTTTAACCCCCGCCCCAAAAAGAGGGATGTTATAAGTTTGACGTGTGTATTGTTAGTCTGTGGCATCTTACTTAGCTCCTAAAGCGCACTGGCCGATATAGATGCAGCTTTTTAAATCGAAAGCCAGGATCGTGTTTTATAAAGCTACAAGTTGTAATTTACAAGCAGAAGTTTCTTTCTAACAAAAAGTGGTAGAATGAGACTTCTGCTTGTAAATTGTAACTTGTAGCTTTATAAAACACGGTCCAGGTGGTTCTTAGCTAAGTTCCATCAATACCGGTTGACTCGTTTTTGAGATATTGAACTTAGGGTTTGGAGTTTGGGGTGTTGGACTTTAGGGTTTTTAACTTTTCTAAGTTGGTTAGGTTATGAGTCTAGACTTTTAATTAGTAACCGAATTTTGGAATACCGGATAAATTTGATATTCAACGTAACTTGAGATTGTTTAGTCTCTTATACCTAATCGAACAATCAATCTGTGCAATTTTTAACTCCTACTAAACCTGCTTTCGACATTATATCAACGAACACTTACTAAAGACAGATCTGGCTCCTATTTCACCAACTTTACAATTGTCAGTTTATAATGACAATTCGAACTACATTTCTTTTAATATGTAACGTGCTAAAACAAATGCTCTTCAAGTCAGCAATTGTCATTGAAAACTGACTGAACCTGCCTAACAAGGGTCAAGGGAACTAATAAACAATACCCATAGCTATTTGATATAAATTGGTCATTAACGAGGAAACAAAATCTCAGGCGTCATTCATATTATCCGGGAAAACCTACCGGAAATTATTCATACTTGTAAAACTCGCGCGAGGTCTTATCATATGCCGCCTGTAATAAAAACCACTTTACACCATGGGAGTTGTGTTCAAATTTGGAGCCCACGCAGACAACATGTACTTATACATGCTAAAAGTATATTCTATCTCGGGAATCCCAACTCTATTAGTAACACAATATTAATACACCTATACAATACATACTTATTTATAACCATATATTTATATTTTGCTTTATGGAGCCAAACTCTGATTAATATAGTCACCCTAAGCAGGCATGCTACCGAACCTACTCATATACAAGATTCGTTTTAACTTCAAGCGTTTTAATGAACTGTCAAGCCTTCATCCAGGGGTTGAGTAAGTCCAAGTGAGCACCCCTGTAGAGTTTTTTCTATATTAAAAAATATTTCTCCCATAGTACTTATATTGGTCTGCCTCTGCTCCGGTATACATCGCATGGGACCCAGTCGGTAGTAATTCTGGTCCAGCGATCAGGAAGCATTCGGCAGACATGTCCCGCCCAGTCCAACTTCAGTTTGGCAGTCTTTATCCCTATATCAACAATTTGAGTTCTGCAGCGCAATTCGGTGTTTCTGATTCTATCAGTCCTTCGAACACCTAGGATACTGCGCTCCATAGCTCGCTGGAAAACCTTAAATTTGGACTTTTGAGCCTCAGTCAAAGACCAGGTCTGAGCGCCGTAGGTTAGGATGGGCAGAATACACATTAAATCGACGAGCTGGCGCTTCAGGGATAAGGGAAGTTTTCCCTTCATTAGCGTATGCGTATTCCATCATATGCGATAGATACCGGAGCAGAGGCAGACCAAGAAGGAGATGACGGGACGATCTGGAGCGTTTTTGGCCGGATTGGCGAGATTTGGCCGAAACCAGAGACATGTGGAAGGAGAAAGGGGAGGCCTTTGCCCAGCAGTGGGACACAGTATAGGCTACTGAAAAAAAAGTAAGTACTTATTTATATTGTCAGCCAGCAATGCAAGCAGAGGCATGGGAGAATGGTTTTTTTTTTCAAAGTAAAAACTTAACAGGGGTGTTAATTTAGACTTAATGCTCAACCCCAAGTTGAAATCTTGAAGGTTCATTAAAAATTAACCCTGCATCAGTTCATCTCACATGAGGCTCTTTAATGTAGGTTCTTAAGATGTATAGTCACGGAATGAAAATGATCGTCACTTTTCGACTCTATGAAAACGAGTTAAGATCGAAAAGTTACAAGCCTTTTTATTCCGCGACTATACAAGCAGGGTCTGATCTACTTTTCAGGATAATTATAAGCTAAGGCTAAAGCAATGAATACTTCATAACAACTAAATGCGCCCTAATTCTATCAAAGTAGGTACTACATGAGCGCTATTATATTTACACGTTCATCTGTTGAACTCGTCAATATACGCGCGTAATTGTGTGTGAGCCCCACTATATTGATCTTCGAAATACATGTACGGTCGAGGAAATTAATTCCTGACCCACCATGGAACCTTTTCATAGTAAACGTCATAGTGGCACCGCATAGATTGACAATGAAAATCGTTATGACGTTTACTATGAAAATGTTCTATGGTGGGTCAGGAATTAATTTCCTCGACTGGACCTAATCGTCGACTGCGGGATGGCAGAAGTCGATAACGGTGATTAATCAATGAATACAGCAAGGGCGCAAGAGCCGATACCAGGGGGTGTACAGGGTGGACAGTTATCTGAGTTAACTGAAGATGCGCTAAGTTTACAACTCTTAATGCAGAGCCTCTACTTTAGTGTAATTTTGGATACAAAAAACGTTTCGATCGCGTTCGCTTAACTCTCAATTGCCTATAGGAGCAATCGGCATTCAGTGCCCTTAGTGTAAATCAAAAAGCACAAAATACGTCGCGATCGCGTTTGCGTTAAAGTGTCAAATTGTATGAGAATTGTTTAACGCGAACGCGATCGAGACGTATTTTGTGCTTTTTGATTATACTAAGGGCACTCATGGTATTTGACACGATAACGTACTTTTTGGTCGTCGATTACAATTACACTGGGCACTCTAACGCTTATAGCGTTATTGACGACAAAAAAAAACAAATCTTCCGACGAATTGTGAACCTCCTCCTATTTTTGAAGTCGGTTAAAAATACGTCTCGAACCTCGAACGTGTTTGCGTTAAAGTGTCAAATACTATGTGACTAGTTTGTTGTCGATACTTGCCGCTAGAGGCGCTGCCAATTTGATCCAGACGTTTTCTTGTGGTAAAAATTACACAGAAAGGCACAGTTCTCACTGAAAGCCCTCGGCGTTTTACATCCTAGGTCCGTTCGAGAAAATCATATGACGTAAACGAGCTTTATGAAACTCGAATAGCTCCATTGAGCGTTGGCCACGGACGCGATAAACAGGAAGTGTCGCGATCGGAGTTGGCAGCTCTTCAACCACGTGCTGCGCCTGCGCCATTCGCGATAACCCGTATCATCTGATGGTTTTTAATTCGGTGGAATAAGGAGGAATTCGCGTTGAAGCCGCGCTTATACTTAGTAAACAGGGTAAGTATGTCTGGTGCGTTAGAATCTCGTGATTACATACTTATTGTAGGAGAGCTAGTTTTGGAGTGCAAATGCAAATAATATGAGTTTGTCACTCCAGATAATAGTTTTTCAAAAAAATAGTTTTTCGCTCTAGATATTTTTTTTACAAAAAATAAAGTCGTGTGAGTCTCAAACAACATAAAAACAATATTAAATATGTGTAATCTATGCGCAAGAACAGTGGCTCGATTAATACCACTAATGCACGTTAATTTACAATAAACTATGCATGAATTAGTCTGCTTTTAGCATGCAATATTACCGCGAGACTCAATGATAGTCAAATAAGCGAATCATTCAAGTACATAAGCCGTGTTTTTGTTTTCATAGTCCCCCTTCTAGGAGCGCACGACTCTACGGCAGCGAAACGTAAACTTACCACTCTCGGGCGAAGATATGGTTTTGTGTGCACTTTTCGCTGTCGCGTTTCCGGAACATATATATCGGGCTATGTCGGGTTATATGCGTGAGTGATCCCTATATTTCACTAGTTTGACTCGTTATTACCAGGAGATGCTGTAATCGAATCATTAACACTTAAGATCTTAAGTTTCGTCTTCTAAATTCGTATGTAAAGTTTTAGAGACTTAGTTGATGATTCCGATCGAATATTACTAACATTACAATGATAATAATTATTGTGCTTTTGGGATGCAGAGTTTGGTGGGCTTGATGGACTGTAATTATTTTTAATTTATGCGCTCCAGCTCCAACCATTTTCAGATCAAAGACAATTTTATTTTTTCTTTTCAACTTGACCACAGACATACCACAGAGAATGATACACTTACTTTATAGTCCAAACGATAGCAAGGAGGTAAACAAAAATTAAAAGCATTAACATTTGACTCTATATTTACCTAAGTAATACTTAAATAGTTAATGTGACTAAAAGGGATAGGACAAGGAAAATAATAGAAACAAAAAGGTCCAATTTACACAATGGAACCAGCACATGCACATAAATTAGCTATTCCTCTTAGAAATTCTAGTCAGCACACAAAAAAAGAGCTGCAAAAAGCGTGGCGTTCCGCCCGCGAGCCACATGGTCCGAGCGAAACAAAGCGCTCGAATATGCGCTACAGATGTGTGTATGAATGTGGCACACATGTCGTGGACAATGCCTGCCTTCACCAATCTCTCACGTCATTGGCGCGGTTCAACTGCAAGTTTTAATTTGACATTTATTTGTTGGCAATTTTACTAAAACGTAGGATGTTCATTGGTTAAGTCGGTCTAACATAACCATTATAAATCGTGATTGTCCGCCTAACAACGCAAGTTATTTAACTTAGACGCACGTTTTTTTTTTGTATAATTCAAACAACTAAATATAACATGGCCTTGACTTCAATATCTGCAATTAGATCGCACTACAACAGAATTCAAGCAGACTAAATTCATCGTCCGTCCAAACTGTTGGTGTCTAGTACTCGTAGCAGTAGGCGCATTCTGTCTGATAGAGCGACCTTTTGCCGTCAGCAGCGCGCACCGCATGAACGTCAGCTATTTACGCTAACCTCCACAAACTTTTTATCTATGACATTATGCAACTTTGTTGTGTTCCTGGCAGATATTAATGAGTCAAATTGTCAATACAATGATCGTTTATGAATGAATTAGTGAATGACAAGACACGGCCATGTTGTTTGTTTACGCGTGCGCGGACGAGCATCGCGCGATCGGCTCGCGTCGGGCGCGCTCGCCTCCGCTCGCCGCCTCGAAATAGCACGCACCAACATCGAAGAGCGCGGTCGTCGACCTCGTGCTCTGCCTCACCGAAATATTGGAAATCTACTTCGATTCAATCCTTTCTCTACAGGGATGCAGTTCACTGTTACTTCCCGGCTGAATATAGTTCTTGTTGACATTACGTTTGGATCCGTTGTTGTTTGGATCCCTACAGTAAAATACTAGAGTAAGTACTTATTATAAAGCTATGAATATAGTCGTATGCGAGTACCTACTTACGCTTCCCGAGAAACTTAATTTGAGTAACATCCGGCTTCATACATCAGAGGCAAAAAAAGTAACTTAGAATTGAAACGTTGGAAACGAAATCAGAATCGAATCACTCAGTCACTTAGTGAGTAGGTATGGCCGTAAAATTTTATTGTATGAATGATATCATTACGTATGCTTTTGCGTCCCTGCCTGCTTGTCTGGTACCTACCAGACAGTACCAGACGTACCTACGTAGGTAGCTACACAATTAGGGGCCTAGGCTGAATAACAACTAAGTTGCGTTGCATGTTTGAAACAGTTGGAATCGGTCAACAGTCATAGATAGACTAAATCAAAGTCATTTACAGCGTCCATTTCGTTGGGATTAATTCGAGAATAATGAACACTGGCGGTTTTACATCGGCATCAAAGTAAAGTAAGTTCTAATCCGGTATCACTCATTGCTAAAATGAGAAAGACTCGAAAATTATAATTCCTTTTCAGCGTACTTCTAAAAAAACTTGTATTAAGTACCCCAGACATATTCATATATTAGATTAGGCACATTACCTGATTTAGGTAGATACCTATACATACTATTAAGTATTATAAATTAAGTATTAAGTATTTAAGTGCCTCGAGATTCCCACTAAGTGTTCTAATTTTTACGTTTTTTCCTCACAGGTATTCTGAATTGGATAATTTAGCATAACGAATCATGTTATGACTCCAAGCTGCGTTTAATATGAAACGAATGATACTGTACTTGTATTTAGGTTAAGTATTCTTCGCTCGATTCCACATAATTTTGAAAATATCATGACTGTACTTACCGCTTACGTAGCTGCTCTGCTACATAAGCACTAAATTAGTTACGTTTTAGACTAGGACCAGCTTCAGTCAGTTGATTGATAATCTTTTGCTTGGTAGGTAATCAACTTAATAGATTTTTAATTAACCTCTACTTTAAAATGTGAATCACCGTCGACGCACATTCGTTAAGCTATTAACAATATTAAAATTCTCGCTGTCTTGGAATTGAAGCTTGAACTCCACCTCATCGACTTATTAGCCTAAGCCAGGACCGTTTTTTCTATAAACTGGTGAACCAAAAAGATTTGACTGAGATAATCTAGTATTATATTTATATTTTACATCACAAGCTCTTATTTAATTTCACCTATTCTGGTGTCTGTGTGTTTATTTGTTTGTACTTAATTAACCAATAAGCTCTATCAACAACATAAGTGTAGTTAGAATTTCCTACTGTGATTTAAGATTTAAATCAGATTGAATTTATTGGAAAAGTTAAATAATGGAAAAATCGCGATGTAGTGAGATATCACGAGTATTTAAGTATTTTTTCTGGATTAAATTACCTAGATCATACCTGTTTTAAAAAAAAATATTCTTAAAAAAAAAATTGAGTAGGGGAAGGGGGGAGTTAGTCTAAAACCTCATCTCACCACGTGGTGATCAAAGGGGAAGGGGGGAGGGGGTGTTATAAAGTTGGTAAAAACGGCACGTGATGTACGCCCACAACTATAGTTACCGCAGTTTGCATCACGGTTAACGGACCACTCCAGCGTTCAAAATTTCTGGATATCATTATGCCAGTCTGGACGGTGACGGTGTGGAGGATGATTTACGGCGCGAGCGCAGCGCGAACTGCCCAGGGTTACCAGATGGAAAATTAGAAGATCCTGACAAAAAGACACAATTTCTACAAAAAAGTTACAAAGGTTGTAAAACCCCCCGGCATTTTCATTTACAAATGCAATAGGTATCTCAAAAATGGATATAACAGATTTTTATAAAACCTAGCTCTATCTCGATTAAACTAGCTTTTGATTGAAAATACCTACCAGATTCCATTCAAATTGGTCCATCCTTTTATGAGTTACAATGCCATAGATAGACAGACACACTCATGTCTCACACACATATATACGTATCAAATATTATGATTTTGATTTTGAATCATGAACTCTTTCATAGTTTCACATACGTTAGGTATGCAGATAGGTAGGTATACATACATAAGCGAAGCTCATGGATCTAGGCGATGGCTAGACCATTGTGCTGTAACGCCAAATACTGTAAACACTGTCCTTGAGATATAGGTCAAATATGACGTAATGTGGTCAGATCATTTTACACTCATGCTTGAATGTGATCTCGGACTATTAACACCAAAAGTAGCATATCAGACCCATATTAAGAACCTTGTAGCATGGGGGGATAGAACGGCTGCCGAAATTAAATTATATCAAAGTCAATGCGATAGGAGACTTCAATCTATTGACTGTCCATATGAATGTATGGGTTGTGGTGTTTCTTATTGTATTGAGACTAACCACAAAAGTGTAACAATAAACTGTATGACGATATTATAACGGCTTTACGTGAGTCTGCCAGCTGCACTAAAATCAATGTTTGCTGTAAATACCGTAATACCAATAAAAATATAGTTTAAATGAAAATAATCGATTTATTGATTATTTTTGTTTTATTTTTATGAAACATTCATAGAATGAAATTCAACATACAATGACAATGCAAAAAAAATTCGTTAAGCAGCTGGACTTGAACCAGCAACCTCGGTAATCCGTACCACGCTCCACCAATTAAGCTATACTTAACGTTAAGTTGTTAAGTTGGTGGAGCGTGGTACGGATTACCGAGGTTGCTGGTTCAAGTCCAGCTGCTTAACGAATTTTTCTTCGCATTGTCATTGTATGTTAAAAATATAGTTTGTTGAAATGAACATGTTAAGTGCGCTCATGGGGAGGCCAGGGCGGCGTTTAGTTTATGGTTGTCATATGGAAAACCTGCAAATGGTCCGGTTTATGAGAAAATGACTGAGTGTAAAAGAATATTCAAGTCTCGCCTTAGGTGGTGTCAAAACAATCAAGACCAACTTAAGATGAATAAAATAGCATGTAGTCATGCAAAAAAGGACTTTCGTAACTTTTGGAAGCAAACAAATAGACTGAACAGTCCACCGGGGCTCCCTGTTAGTGCAGGCGGCGTGAGTGATGCGAAAGAAATTGCAGACATATTTAGGGAACATTTCTTTGTTAAGTCACCTTTGGGATCCGCTCAGTCGATGATCAAGACCGTGGTGCCTGGTGAGGGTATTGGCCTTCGATTCACTGCCAAGGATGTGGCTAAATCAATTAAGTCAATTGCTAGTGGTAAATCTCCTGGGCACGATGGCTTGAGCATCGAACACTTACTGCATAGTGGTCCTCACGTGACACGAGTTCTTGCTTTATTGTTTAATTTGTGTTTAAGTCACTCCTATTTGCCCTCTGACTTTATGAAGACAGTGGTAGTCCCAGTTATTAAAAATAAAACCGGCGATTCATCTAATAAGGGAAATTATAGACCTATCTCGCTTGCAACCATAGTCGCTAAGGTGTTTGACGGGCTGCTTAGTGCGCAATTGAGCAACTGTATCTCACTCCATGACTGTCAGTTCGGGTTTCGGCCTGTCGAATCACTGTCGTCTGAGAGTGCGATATTATGTCTTAAGCAGACTGTCAAATACTATACGGATAGAAGTACGTCGGTCTACGCTGCTTTCTTACAATAAAAATTTCAACAATAAAATTTTTAATTGAACATTTAGTACTAACTCTTAGAATAACATTTTATTGTTACTAACAAAATATGAGTCATGTAAAGGTTACTCGAAATAAATGAATTTATTATTATTATCATTACAATATTATTTATGTGTTAAATCAGCGGGCGATTCGATTTTAATTATCACTACCTAATACCAGTCTGTCTGTCTGAACGCGATAAACTTAAAAGCCACCAAAAGGATTGTCATAGTAGGTAATGTTTTCTGGAAGGTTTATTCACGTTATCATTCAAATTATTTAAATATCAGTAGTGACTTTAGGAGCAGGAAAGGAAAGGAGATTCCCCTCTGCTAAAAATTTTACATTAAGTCTGTGCAAGTGCGAAATGCACAGGGTCTGTTGATTGTGTGCGTGTTTTTGGCATTTGTGTGATAATTTGGTTTTAGTATGAATTTGTAGAAACATTACAAATTTGGATATGAGCGTAGACGTGCGCTGTACACATGTCGCCACACTCGTCCCCCAGAAAAAAAATGTAGTGCATAGATAAGCCAAAGGCGCCTCCCGTCTGTCTGCTTTATGGCAGTGGCGAAAACCGCAGTGCCCTTGGCGATAGTTTAGTTTTCTTAGTTCATCGATTCTTCCACAAAGCATTATTTATACATATAATAAAATCGTAGAGCCCGCGCGTCTGATTATTGGAGATATTTACAAAAATAAATTTCGGTGACGAGGAATAATTAATAGAACACAAAACCAAATTCTTTGATTTTTTTGTCTATTTATCTATTTGTCTGCTTATCTGTTTGTCGGTTTATCGGTTTGTATGTTTGTTTGTGGAAGCATCACGCAAAAACCACTGGACAGAATTGAATGAAATTTGACTTGGTAATAGTTCACATAGGTACTCAATTAATTAGGATATTTAAATACTGTCGTATGGTAACCCTGACTGCATCGCGCCACATTCCCGAGGGATGACTGAGCGGCGAATGGTCGCCGGCCTTTCCCCGAAGCTCACAAATTACGGTAGTCAACAAACTATACAATATTAGAATTTAGAAAATGCGAGCCAACGTACACTGCAAAGTATTGATACAACGTGTTACAAAATAACCCGTCAAATTATAGGGTTGGGGTTTGCATATTGTATTAAAAAAAGTCAATTTTTTATTTCATACAGTGATTCAAATAATTGTAAATTAACACTTTATAATTGACCATTTAAGCCCCTTTCGGCTTTACGGGTATTTTTGTGACACCCTGTATATTTTATCTGTTTTAGAAGTGGCTCTTGCCGATTTCAACAGCAAAAGCACCAAATGTTCTAATTGAATCGATGGAAGATTATGATGACTTTCAAATTATTTGTCTTAATTCTAAGAGCGTGTTAATTTTCTGTAAAATCCATCTCCATCTCTTGGTCCGGGAACGGAAAACTGATGGGTTTCGAAAGAGTGTGCTGTCTTCGGTTTACGAAGTAATCGCATAGATGGCGCTAGTCACTGCAAAAAGTGATACAACGAGCTAAGATCTGAACACAGAAAAAAATCATCGTGTGTCCTATGCTAATCTTGGTGTAAGGGATAGCACGCGACACGGAATGTAGAGAATCCGGGTTCGATTCCCGGGGTTAGCGTTTAACTGGGTTTTTTCTGGGTATTCATGTTTCAGTGAGTATTTTAAAAGTATAATCGATATTCACGGTAAAACCGTAAAAGTAAAAAAAAATAGAAACAATACAACACAATTGAAAGACAAATAAAATTATGTAAAAAACCGATTGTTTATTTCAACGACCAATACTTAGGTACCAGATATACCTTTCAAGCGCAACCGAATACTTTGATACAAAGTCTCTCGTGGAGTTGTAAGGTTTCCAGAACAAGAACACTTTTTCGATAGAGTCCCTCAATTTCAGTTAGCCGTAATAGAGCCAAGTGGTGACCCCGGACTAACCACCCTCTGGACACCGCATCTTCTATGATTTACTTGGAAAGTCATTACGAAAAAAGCTGCTGTGAGCAGGCCGGGGGAGTGCGTCGTGATTGGTTCATAGCTTGTCATCTCGCTTGTCATCTGGTCGAAAGTAAGCTGCGATTCGAGGCTAGAGAGATTTACAGGTGCAAATGAGCATATGCGTTTCGGAAACGTTCGCCCTGACATTTGGTGTCCAGAGGGTGGTTGGTCCGTGGGTATGACCTCTCAAGCAGAGGGTCGTGGGTTCGAGCCCCGGCTTGCATCTCTGAGTTTTTCCGAATTTACGTGCGAAATTACATTTGTAATTTATCATGATGAGCTTTTCGGTGTAGGAAAACATCGTGAGGAAACGTGAACACTCCTGCGTGACAATTCAATGGTGTATGTGAGTTAAGTTCCCAATCCACACTGAGCCCGCCTGATTGGAACTAAACCCAAGCTCTCACATTCTGAGTGGAGGCCTGTGCCCAGCACTGGGACGCAAAAAAAGGCTGGTGATGAAACTACCCTGAGACTCAACCACAGTGGTGGTGTGCGTCTCGTTGTCGCCGGGTCGTGCGCTCCCAGAGGAAGGATTACGAATTAGTCCGAAACATGTTTGGCTAAACTCGACTTAAAACGGATCACTCACGAAATAGTCTATAAGTCGAGTTTAGTGAAATAAAACGGACCACTCACGTATAATTTCACTAATATGTTCCACATACTGTGTTGTATGTGACCTACTCTTATTTATCTAGATAGATTTGGAGATGAGTGCGCTAACGCATTTCCGCGTTGACTGCTATTTAGGCGTCTCGCGACCGTCTGTTCGTCGGCACCGATTACACGCCAGCTATGTTACGCATGTGCCTAATGTTTCATTTCATAAAGTCTGAGGTTTTGAAACTTTCGAACCAATAAGTACCTACCTATTATGTAACTAGTGGCTCTGTGAGCTATAGACGAGCTCGCGACCTCATTTTTGAACAGTTTTCGTTTTTTTCTTATGTCAAAAAATTTATCGACAAAAAAAAATCACGAGGATCGGGTAATTTATGGACATTTTTCGTTTTTAGGGTTCCGTACCTCAAAAGGAAAAAACGGAACCCTTATAGAATCACTTTTTTGTCCGTCTGTCTGTCTGTCTGTCGGTCTGTCTGTCTATCTGTCTGTCTGTCTATCTGTCTATCTGTCTGTCTGCCTGTCTGTCTGTCTGTCAAGACCCTTTTTCTCTGAAACGCGTGGAGGGAGCATGCTGAAATTAATATCAAATACTCAAACCTGCGGTCCCTTGAGGCTGTGAAAAAATTAACCTTCTTAGTCAACGCAATTAAAAGATACAGTCATTAAAAAGGCTATTTCCATACAAATTTCCGAAATCCGAAAACCTAAAGGGTACTTCTAGTTGTCCTAGAAACTTGAAATTTGGTACGAAGGAAGCTCTTACAGCACAACCACTCAGAAATATCTCAAAATCTTAAATTTTTATGTATGTCGATATATTTCACAGACCAATATAAGATGACCCCACACTGCGTACATTTTGCTTAGAAGCTAGGCTCTGCTAACACAGGACTTCTTAAAACACTAGGGAAAAGCGTTAAAATCTTTCTACGGAACCCTCGTGCGCGAGTCCGATTCGCACTTGGCCGGTTTTTTTTCTTTAAAAACAATCCAAAAACGACTAAAAAATAAATCTATATAATCAGCGAATATTATGCTCAATTTCAAGAGAATCAGTACCTAGACAAATTCTACCGGAGCTATCTCGGTCAATAAGATGATATTTAATACTCAGGAGGCTTATAAAAAAAACATTCCGACTAATTGAGAACCTCCTCCTTTTTTTGAAGTCGGTTTAAAAGTCCATATTACAGGTCTTATTTTTCTCACACATACCTATTCTTGATCTAAACAGACTAAGAAATCTGACTAATTTCGCTGTCATATTCAGACCTCAGAAGGTTTCAGTATTTTCCAAGGATCTTTTAATAAGTTAATTCAATAGGCACTATGCCCTTGTGGGAACTATAACCCTCTCAATCTATGAGAGAAGGCCTGTGCCCAGCAGTGGGACGTAAAAAAGACTGTTGATCAAAAATAAAGGAACACTGTTACGACTTACGAGCTAACGAATTGATAGCCTACTTTGTCGGTTAAAAACTCAGCGTCTAATATTTTTCCCCTAAAGCCGTACACCGTCGTACACCGCCACAGAAATTATGCCAACCTGTATCAATGTGGTATTCAATGGTATAAAATTATAGTGTACTGCAACGGAAGCTAAGCGGATAATAAAAAACATACGGACGCACCGTACAATTGCGAACCTCCAACTTTTTCCTCACGGTTTAAGCCAACGTATAATTTTTTTTTTCCCATAAAATGCCACAGAATTTATGCCAGACTATGTTAAATGTGTATGTATTAAATGGAATAAAATGATAGTGGATTGCAACGGAAGCGGGGGCGCTCCCACGTCTCCACTCCTAGTGGGAGCCCGAGGTGGCTTGAGAATGTGGCTCCACCTACTTGCCGTTGCATAAGCATTAGTATTCGATCCGTGCCTAATTACGCGCTAACTGTGGAAGATTCGAAACGTTTAATGGATTTCGTAAGGTCTAAAGGGGAGCTTAATGACTGCTAAGGCAGCGAAGTACTTACCTAGAGTAGAATACCGAGTAGTTTCATAATCGTTTTCATAGCTGTCAACTGTGAGGAATTTTGGCGAATTCTTTTAATTTTGGTCAGCTCCAACCTAAGCATAAATATGTAGGTAGGTATCTTCATTCTTGAATGTGATTGTGATGCAGTGGAATAGAATATCCTGCAGTTACAGTTACTTAGTGCAAGTTTCAGAATATTCACAAAAAGTGAAAAATCTTAAAACTTGCTCTTAGAAGTTTTTCGAAAATGTACTTAGCCAGCTTTAAATTAAATTTTCAAATGTCGATAATTTCGAGAACATTAAAATACAAATTGCCACGGCAATATCTCACATTGAAAGTTTTACAACTTAAGAAATGTCTTGTCAGGGCATTGCTGACTGTTGCTGCAAAGTGTGATTTGTATAAATGTAAAGTTAACAAATATGTTTAATACTCCGAGAGCGTGACGTGTCTAAGTACTAAATAATTACTAAAGTACAGTGCCTATCATACCACCCATTAAAACGAAATGAGCAAGTAGAAAATGTATCATCGCTCAACTCAAATATTTAAGCTGCTGCCCAGAAAACTAGTTCCATCCAAAAACACACCGGTAAATACCGCGTGGATCAGATGAGATCACCTAATAATATTGTGTGTAAGTACCACACTTATTGTCGAACTTACAAAGGTGAATTTATTGCAAAACTTAGATCCTAAACTCGTTCCATGGTCGCTAATGGTACTTACTTTAATTTTCTTATTTTCAATTAACGTCTCATCGCGCGACAGTCAAGGGCAATGAGGCTAACAATAAAGCTAATCACAATATCCGCGTTTTAACTTTCTAATAAAACCATAATGCTGGCAATAAACAGAATATCGAAAAGTTAACCGTGGGCACAACACGCGCCTACGTGTCCCAGTAGTGTCGTAAGATGCACTGCTGCTTAGGCTCCAAATTCTTCACCCACTGAACACCGTGGGCAGGTGGAAAGCGGAGCATGGTTATGCAACCCTTCGGAATATAGCGTGGACTTAAACGCGAAAGTTCACGTTTGCCTTCGATCGATTGACGTCGCGTATCCTTGTGGAGTTGTGCGTTTGCGGGTGCGTGTGGGTTGCAGTTTCACCGTCATTTATGGGTTCGGACCTCGGTCGCATTCGTAAATAAGAAATCCTTTTCACCTGTGGCCTTTTGGCATTTTCACTCATGTTTTGTATAAGTAGTGTATGTATCCTTTCTTCGTTTCTGCCACCTAAATTAGCCTCTTCATCTTGGTTTCTGTATTTTGGTTGTCTGTAAGAGATCGCTTTTAAGCGATAAGATATACATACATATTTTTCTGTAATCTCCTTGTACTGTTTTGTGGTTTTCAATAAAGAATATTTGTATTCTATTGTAAGTATTTTAAGTATATTCTTTAGCGGAGCCGGACGTCTTAAAAAATCAAGTGTGAATCTCACTTAGTAACTCTCCTGTTAAGAATTAAAATCTTGCAATGCTGTAAGCTCGATTGAATTGGACCAAACACCCATCAATAATAGCTTTAACTTGGCAAAACCTTCATGAAAACTATTCGCGTAAGTCCTGTCTATGAATCGCTCCATTCTAGCTATTCTGTCTTGATCAAACAAAATTAATGCATTATGTCCTAACCTAACGCAGCACAAAGATACGTATAATCCTTAAAAGCCAACTATAATGTGTGCCATATTCACTAGAAGTCCTTCGCACGTCCACTCACGCCATACAATATCGCCCAACAAGAGTTGAAAATAACGATATGTTTACATATAAGTGTCGTGGCTAGATGACTTAGATCTGCCTTAATTGGCGACTCGCCTACGCCGGTGACATAATTGTCTAATGTGTGTTAAGTACGCAAGTAGATAGGCACAAAGTGTTTGCACCTCGAAGTGCATATTTGCTTAAGTACTTTGCTTAATGTGTTAGGGACAGAGCCTTTAACAAAATATGTAATGTAGGTAAGTTCATTATTCTTACATACTTTTGTATAAGTACATTCCACAACAGTAGCTCTTCGTTGCTCAAGAAAAAGAAATTAAAAAATGTCCATACGAAAATTCAATTAAGTATGTTTTTTTTGGCTGCACCAGGGCATTCAATATTATGCTTATGAAATGTTATGCTTATTTCGGCGAATGAAACTCAAAATATTCTGTAAAATGTTTTTAGTGGAAACCGCACCGAATCTGCAACCTATGCACAGCTCACAAGAGAATTTGAGTTGTTTGCATTTATAGTTAAAACATAGTTTTGTTAAAAAATATTCAGTTAAGATTAAGACACTGAATTATCAAATTATCTAAGGTGTCTCTCGTAAACATTGCAAAGGCAGCAGCTAGGTTTTATTGAAACCAGGATCTGGCTATGCTAGAGGTTAAGTAGATCATAACGTAATGGTCCGGCTTCGCTGTTCACAGTACCTAACTCGGCCTATTCATAGTGTAAAGGTTTATGGAAACTGTTTACAATATAATCTAAATTTAGCTTCAGTTCAATCATTAACTACCTAAAGGGCTATCTTGTAATAGCACAGTTATTGCTCACCTATAAACTTTGGCGAACTTTATCGAGAATGTCCATTCAGTGCACACCACCAGTGGGGGCAGTGAACAACCTAGATAAGAGACTATCTGGGACATTCGGTGGTCGTATATTTACTGCTTTATTACTATGTTTTTGTATAGGGAATGCTACATGCCTACTGACTTACGTAGGTGTTACAAAACGCAGTGTTTAGGTGTCTGCTTGCTTACTGCGATTGTGATAAGTATTAATGTTTGTAGAAAAAGTTTTTTTTTCCTTAATAAAATAATGAAGCAACTTAATGCGTTCGCTGGAGGTAAACCAGACATAATAGAATTTCTATTGTTGTAATAGAAGCGGCTATAGCCGCTTACCGCCGGCGAACGTGTTATCCCGCAGACTTTAATAAATAATAAATAAATATCATGGGACAATTGACACCAATTAACCTAATCCCAAACTAGGCAAAGCCTGTACTATGGGTACTAGACAACGGATAGTCATACTTATATAGATATTAAACATCCAAGACCCGAAAACAAACATTCGTATTCATCATACAAACATCTGCCCCGACCGGGGATCGAAAACCGGGACCTCAAGCTTCATAGCCAGGGTCTCTAACCACTAGGCTATCCGGTCGTCGTCTTTAGGTCATATTATATATTTGGTTAAACATTTAAAATTCCTGCTTTTTCAGCATAAAAGTTAGATTTAACTTTATTGCGCTGTTGGACACGTTTTTAAATAGTGAGTCCGTTTTCATAATTGCTTTTTCGTAATTGGCTGCTAAATCAGAATTATTTTTCGCTGTTTCGTAATGAATTATCAAACAATTATCGAACAAGGATTAATATGCTGTTTTCGTAATCGAGTAAACGATCACATTTTAAGAATGAAAGTGTCGTAAGAGTTGGATGTACCTTGAGTGTAACCTATCTTGATGTTTCTTTACATTTTACTAACCTACCCTTTCCCACAAATTATGTAATTCCGTAAGCCACAAAGGTGCAAGTAGCAAATATTATTACGCGATCGTGTCCATCGGGGCGCTTCCTCCGCACGAAGCGCGGGCCTTATCGCATTCATTGATGGATTTATCGCGAGGTCGCGGCGCCCGCGCCGGTCACGCGCGCACCCAGACCACGCGGACTCGAAAAACCTGACATTGTCAGTGGTTTTCAAAAATGGTGCTACATTATACTTAACTCTATGATCATGGAAATGCTATACACCATTGCAGACGGTTAAAACTATCCCCTGACTGCACTTGTTTTAGTGGCTATATAACTATACAAGCTATAGTGTAGTAAACTTTAATTCAAGATGCTAAGGTTTTATTTAATACTCTTACTTAACTTGGTAATGGGTATAGGCTACATAACTTATGGTGTTATGTTAGAGCTTTCAAGGAACGGGAAATAGGGAACTAGTCACGAAATGAAATGCGAGGAACAGTTCATCATTGTGATGGTAAAATGAAAGATCAACCAACAGTGAATTCAGGTGGAGTGTGACCGTTTGATGTCGAGATATCAGCAATGCAGTATTGGGTTGAAACCAAGTCGATGCTGAGGTTACTTCATTTGTTTTTTTTTTTTTTTTTTTAAATAATACTATCAAAAGAAATAATAAATCGTTAACAATTATAGGATTAGTTATTACTTAGTCGTCAGTAAATAAACTAGTTGAGACTCTTAAAATTAAAAAAAAATCATACAGTGGAACGTAGAACCTCCTCCTTTTTTGAAGTCGGTTAAAAATTAAGCTTCTTCTTTGTACCTCAGAATTTGCTGTATAGCAAATGGTAGAGAAGACCTAAGTATACGGTAGGTATTAGTAAAAGGACTTAGAATTATAATACGAGTATTGAGAGTACTAAGTAGCAATAGTACCTACAAGTAGGTTTCAAAAACACTGGTAATTTTAAAAGTAGAACTATTGCAATGTGTCATAGTCTATAATATCGTCCGGTAATGTCGTTGCAAAGTTATAGCTATTATTTAATTATTAATTTATCAACACACTTGCTCGTACTTAAATTGACTTTTTGTTTTTTAGATTTAATTTCTTTAAAAAAAAGAGAGATTGCTGTAAAACACAGTCTTTCTTATGGCACGTCACTTTTCCTATCTATAAGTCTTCATCGTCTTCAACTTCTTCAATGTAATTTTTGTTATTTTTCTTGTTCTTTTGTTGTGATTACATGCGCCGCAGTTTTGAGATTTCTTACTATAAGTAAGCTGGGCACATCTTTTTGCAAAAGATGTGTGGTTCCCCTCAACACTTGCGAACATTCTTGCCCTACAACATTGCGACTATATTTATGTCTTTATCCTGAATTGCCAAAGCAAGTAGCTGATCAGATGTAGCTTCTGCTTCTGCAATCAGATGCAGCACAAGTCAATAGCTACTTAATGTCCCCTATTTTACCATATTTACAATTGTAAGTTTTATATGACAATTCGAACTAAGTAGGTTCTTTGACAATATGAAGCGCGCTAAAACAAAATCTCTTCAAGTCAGCAGTTGACACCGAATTGTCATTGAAAACTGACAATTATAAAGTAGGTGAAAGATTGAGTAGGCCTTGTCTAACTTTTTTACTTAATAATTTTACTTGATATTTGAGTCCTTTTATGAGATTGTTGTCTTTAATGACTTTACTGGATTTCGTTTAAGTATCTTATTCCATGCTAAGATTTAAGTTCACCAACCGCAACCGCTTTCCATTATTTTCAATTTTTACACCTTCAATTTATTTTATGCAATCATGAAATAATTTATTGCAAAATATGAATTGCAGTGAAGCAAGCATCAGCCATCACATCACCCATCAGATACAAGAGACGTTGTTGTCATTCGGGGAAGCGCGTTTCCACGAACCGCCGCATTTGGCGCGCCACTCGGATCAACCGATAATGCTTCCAGTACACAAGTTATTTTAACATTAATGAGCAAATAATAAACATTTGGAAGCTACACGTGCTTACTAATAACCATAGTTATAGCTATTAAGTATAGATTAATCCACCAGGGCTGTTACGAGTTGATCGGATCAGTGAATGAAAATACTAATAATTTTCACATAAACCTCTAGAGGTCCTCATAAACCTCCTGAGGGTCGTGAATCCCCCTTTGAATCACCTTCTCTCTGACTATATTTCGTCACTTGTTGGGTCTACAGCTATGTGGAGGCTAATGAATGATGTGGGGAGAATACTCTTTTATATGACACCCCACATGACCTCAAATAGCATAGATAGGTAATAAAAAAAATGGAGACCCCTTAATTTGAAAACCTACCCTTTAAAAAAAAAGCTTATTTGCAACTATTTCAAGTCGATAGTATTAGAAATTCCTGAGATAACCAGCTGTCACAAATAAACAGACTAAGTCACACTATAAGGGTTCCTTTTTCCCATTTAAAAATCCCAATCCCTATAAAATGTCTTTAACCGTAACTAGAGTCAACCCACAAAAACTCTGCAACGAACTGACAACAGTAGAAATGTAAAGTTTGTTTATGGCAACACTGATTTATAGTCAAACAACACGTTTTGAACTTTTGATTAGATTAAACATAAACAGACCGTACCGCGCGTCGAAGCTACCGAACAACGGTTCAATAATTACCGATAGTATCTTCTTCAACCTCGACATTGGCGGAATCATCGATAGTATCGATGGAGCTATACTTCTTTTAAAAATTGAATTGAATCATAAACAGGTCATCGTTCATCCACCACCATTAAAATACCTCTCATATTTCGATTTCAAGTTTTTTTTTTACCGTACAACGGCAAAACCTACTAAACACTGGCAAAATGGTCCTCCAATGGACAGAGCCATATTTAAAAAAAACAGCAACTTTTGATTACTTCTATAATTATTATTTATAATTAAAGAAATGTCTGAGTGACATGAAAAAAGCATTACCACAGCGTGATTTTTCTGAGTTGGCAATAAATATCTTATGCTGAGTTATCGTGGGACGATTATACCTAAGTACATTAGTTTCAAACCAACTTTTTGTATTTTAATTTTTTGGTCATCCCGTTCAAAATTATTTCTCAAATTTCAAAGTTCACATTAGTTTCGTTCAGTACTATATTCGTGCCAGTGAATTAATCTAAGTATTATTATAGTATTATGTAAAAAGTTAAACAACTTTTCAATGGCCGTGCGTCACCAAAATTCTTAACGATGTAGACTGTTCAAGCCACAGTAAAATCCATTGTCAAACTAAGTGTCCGATATCAGTCCCAGCACTATAGTTTTTACTTAACTTAATTTTATCTTAGCAAAAAACAACTCAGACTGGCGCCACGCTGATAAGCGTAAATTAAAGGTCCGACGTTTTGGCTCTTAGAGATAACGGTCTTTATTCTTTTTAGAGTATCGCACTATAGTAGCCCTTCCAGTGATTCTTATCAGCAAACAGTAACCGGATAGCATCCGGATGAGAGCATTGTTCGGGGAACTACTTCTTACGGAATCGGTGCTTTACGATCTTGAGTTTGTACTCTCTTGTGTCTGATCTTGTGTTGTTACTTACTTGATCTTTAATAATTTCCACAGAAGAAAGATTTTTTATGTAAAGTGAATTTCAAAAACAGTCTAAACTACTAAAGTATAGGAAGTAGGCACCGACATGACTAAGGATCTTAAAATGCGAGCAAAATTCCCTGAAGTGCTAGGGTGAACTGGATGTCATACGGTCATTTATTTAAATCTATTTTGCTCCCATTTTACGATCCCTGTACATGACAAACGTATATCTTTTCAATTGTCCAATAACTTTAACTGTCAATTCAGTTGCTACTTCCTGTCAAAACAATTACAAATTGCTGGCCAGTAACCCTGCGTTTTTCATGCACGCCTACACGGCACAATTGATGCTTATGTGTATGTATGACGTACGCCATTCGCATCAAATGAATTGACCGGGCCGACACATAATGAATTAAGCAATTGGTTACTTAATAGAGGTGCAACTGTAAGCAGAGGAATGGTTTCCTGTCGGTGTTGGGTGTCGCGTGTTGTGTGTGTGCGCTGGTGGCTTTCTGACTGCATGTGTAGTGAGTATAATGTGATAGCCCGCTACTGTTAGATGTCGGAAACAGGACACCGCGACGGCAAGCGACGCCACAGATTCTAAATACTAGCTTCCCGTATTATATCCTGTAGAAAACACAGTCTGTGTACGTGTAGATGATGTTTTGAATTTGGAACAAAAAATTGTACGCCATAGCTGCCTTGTCTGTTGTTTTGGAACGTAAAGAATTACATTGTAAACGTAAGCTAACTTACAAACAAGAGCCAAGAATACGGGTTCAAGGATACCTACCAAAGTTTAATCAGCATCCGGGATGTCATGAAATTCAGCCTCTTCGTGCAGATGCCTCTGTTAGATCATGCGCATGAGTAACCATCTCGATCAATTAACGACGCACAGGATAACACGAATAGGTTTCTATCAGGCGAAACGAATTGGGCGCTAGTCATTCAACAAATTATCTTCAATTAACGAATGGCTCATCATTTTAAGAACGTTCCGCGGTGAATGAAAGCACGGCACATTGTTCAAGGTCGATGTTTGGGTGGTATAAATAGATGACGCACCGGCACCGAGGATCCGGTGGGGCTGGTGACGTGTCGCTGTCGTGTCGGGGTCGTGTCGTGAGCGGGTGTCGCGCGGGCGCCGGCGGCGGGCGCGGCGTGCGGCGGCCGACTGTTTCAGCGCGAGCGGCGCGAGCCCCATTCATTCGCACGCATGAATGAATGACGTTTAACGAGTGTCCCGAAAATTAACTGAAAACCTCATGCATACGTGCCGACGAACGCGAAACTCTTCATCAATGGGGATTTCCTCTTGTACAGGGACTCTCATCATTTGATGATTTAATTAAGGCTGCCAATAATGTTTCCCAGAAGAAGCTGATATTTATTTGCTTGTTGGACTTGATTGTGTAATAATTATCTGAGCCGTGACGTTTTGTCTACGTAAGAGCGTCCATATCCAACCACTTACTTACTTACATCTTACTTATACTTAGATTTTTTTTAGCGTTTACATCAGTTTTGTCCAAAATTTCTTGCTAAATAGAGAGACGACAAACTATCAAATTCCCACTGAAAATTCCATTTAGTTAAGGTATTGGAAGTTATAAGGAAGTGAAGTATTTCTCGATAGACCTAGGTAAGGCAGAAGAAAAAGATTAGCTAATTTTCAGTAAGTATATTATAAATACACTTATACTTAATAGCACTTTTTATCCTACAGACCAAATTTCAAATTGCTGATTGCAGTTCGTGAAAAATCACACTCGCAACTTATATCTAGCGCCCAATTGAGTTGTTAAGAAATAATTCCCGAAGCCTTGCGGCTATCTTCAATCTTACCTTTACCATCTTTAAAATTGCCATTTATGTCCAATTGCTGGTCAGGATGTGATCATATTGAGAGAGTCGGAACAGAAATAGAGGCATACGTTTTAACGGCATTAACATTCAAAAACATAAATGCTATGTTATTTGGGTAATTCAAGATATCTATTAAAATATAGAGCACCCGTACCCCTCTACATTACGTACGGAATAATTTAACTCTCTTAGCATTAACTGTTTCTACATACATTTAGAAACATATCTTGCGTTCATTTTACCCACACAACATCTGGCGAACAAACCAGCAATCTACGTATAATATTTGAATTTTTTTAAATCTTGATAATTCCAAACGAAAAATACCTACTCGTACATTAAGTAAATGATATTACCTAATCCAATTTATGCCAGTGTCGGTTACCACAAGTGACCACCTGTAAAATTCCACGACAGTAGGCGTGGATGTAGGTGTAGGTATACCCGGCTGAGCACTGATCGCCGTGACAAACTAACGGACAAAATTAAATTATTACTGTTCAGTTCCTGGCAACTATGTGGGTATAGACTTGCCAGATCAAATTTATTAAATTTCCTAACAATAAAATTAACTTTTCAGTAAACTTCCTGACATTTTATTGAATGTCGGAGGTAGTATTGAAGGACAGTGCAAAAAATGCATGGAGCTCCTTTTTTGAAGTTGGTTAAAAATAAATAAATAAATATTAAGAGATAGTATTAAGACGTATAATATTTTGTCACGTTTTAAAAAAGGGAAAGTTTTCATAGGTACCTAAGTTAAATTATAATCATTCACTTCTGATTTTGGTTTGATGTTACAAGCCTCAATTTCATAGGGAACTTTGTTTTCAGACAAACAGAAAGTTATGGAAACCTGCAAAAAATCTTAACAACGCAGTTTTCCCGTGTGATAACACTGACTGAGAGGCAAAATTCCAAACATTTCAGAAATATCCTGTCGTCTGGTAACCACACGTGGGTATGTTATGGCTGGATACAATGCCTGGTGACTTGACAGTTGTAGGTTTCTAATCTACACCTACGAACTTATTTCGATTAAAACCACTGACAAACGCCCTCTCTGGGAGTTAAGACCACAATATTGTAAGCTCTTGTATGCAGTAGACCTACACAGATTGAAATCTGAGACTTATTTTGAGGTATTGAATATGGTTCGTAGAGGCTAAATTGTTTTAGGTTTAACTTATTTGCATCATGTGCTGCTGTTAGTTAAATGTATAATTATTCAATTAATTGAAATTTGTAAGAAAATCAAGTTAGTGTAGATGAAGGGTATACGGAAAGAAATTTTGAGTCATCGCGATTTGAAAGTTTGGAACGATGTAATTATCTGTAATCCATATGATTTTCGTATAAGTACATCTTTTTTTTAAAGTGATAAAAAAGACAAGTTACTTACATAAATATTTGTATCTGTAACTGAGTGGTAACTTTATAGTCTATTGAGTGCTCTACATTTTGAGACTAAAATCTCGTTTCAAAAAAAGCGACTGCTTAGGCATGTTCTCTCCGTGTACATTTAAGATCTTGTTTTGAAGTTCTTAAACTAAAAATTAATTTTCTTATCAAAAGCCTAACCCTAAACCTAACCTAACATAACATAACTTTCTCCCCATACCCCAACGGATGGACAGAGCTCTAAACCCCAGTTTAGATTAGCAAGAAGAATCTTGCAATTAGCAGTACATTGTGAAGCTGTGAATCGAACGATATAGATGGCGTCGATCGAGGGCCGCAATGTAATGCGACTTGCAAGATTTTTTCTTGCAAATCTAAACTAGGTTTAATGTGATAGAGTCAATAGGGATGTTACTTCTTGGTCAAATCAGCAACTTTTTTTAACCGACTTCAAAAAAAGGAGGAGTTTCTCAATTCGTCGGATTTTTATTTATGTATGTTCCCTGATTACTCGAAGACGGCTGGACCGATTTCAAAAATTCTTTTTTTGTTTGAAAGGGTATACGTTCTAGTTGGTACCATTGTCACCAAGTCAGGATCAGATGATGGGATCCCAGGGAAATCGAGGGTAACCCTCAAATTTTATAGGGACGTATCATGTGTTTCATATATTTTCGAAAGCTATTCAAGTACTTGCGTCTGGTAGTCATCATCTCGTGTTGATGAGGTGATGATGGAAGGTACAACTCCTTAACGGTTAGGAGGTGGAGGATAATATTTTAAATATTAACGTACTTAACTAAAAATTGTGAAGTAAAAAATATTTTAACAAAAAGTAAAACCGCCTTCAAAAAAAAATTTCAGAAAAAAAACATAAAATAATCCCCGAAAAGCCATGAGTTTTACGGCCTAGCAGAAATATGAAGTCGGTGCTTCATTCCAAGAATATTCCGCTAGCACCGCACCGACTTCATATTTCCGCTAGGCCATAAAACTCATGCGGCTTTTTGGGGATTATTTTATGTTTTTTTTCCGAGGTTTTTTTTTGAAGGCGGTTTTATTGAAATGTCAAAACGATTTGATCGAATCCGTTAGTAGGTATGATGTTTGTATTGAATGAAACAACTGTTTTTATTAGTTTTCGTTAAATTAAAAATCGTTTTAATTGTAGTAATAGGTGAGGCATAGGTTTTTTATGAGTATTTTCGGAAGCTTGATTAGTAAAAATTTAAAAATGATTTTATTTTGACATCAGTCAACTACCCTATTAAACCAGGTAAAGTGCTAAAGTTCTATTATTATAATGACAGATTGCGTTGTAATACCGTAATTGTACAGTCTGTGACAGTGTGTGACTTTATTTACATTTGCTTGTTGACGTAGGTTTTCAATGTTAAAGTAAAGTAATACCTGGAGATACGCTGTCACGTTATTTAATTACCTACGAGTACAAGCTAATGATAGCAAGAACGATTGTTATTTTGTAATTCGCAAGTGGGATTTTTACAAGGTTAAAAATTCGCACTCTCAAAATGTAGAGTCGCAATTTAGTGGCATTCGCTTTTTATTTTTTTAAATTAAAGACCTCAAATGAGCCAAATGTAGTCTTGGTTTAAGCTGTCGCACAAGGTTTTTTTTTAACTCTATTCGTTATTTGATGCTTAGTTTTTAGATTACAGAGTACTTGCTAGTGAAGTTTAGTTGTAGTAGTGGTTAAATACTTGAATAGTTTATAGTAATTTTTTCAATGCCTTCTAAACTCAGCCTGACAATGTGTTAATGTATAATAATACACATCAAAATAACTCTTAAAATCACTTTCTTTTTCATAGCATTTTTGATTAAGAGTATAATTAATGTTTTAAGTCTTTATTATTCATTTTAAATTAAAAAATATCAAGACTTCCTGAAATATCTCTGTGAATCGCTTTGGCGACGGGAGAATGTAACGGAAATTAGGCCTAGAGTCTGCCACTATGGCAGACAGATCTCTCCACTTTTCAGGAATTTCGGAATATTACTTATTGTATTGTTTTAGTTATTGCGTTCATTATAATAACACAATTTTTTTTTAGATAATACCACTATTGACAATACAATTTAGCTTTCCACTAATATTAGTGGTCACCTATTTTGAAAATACGGATTCCTGAAAAATCTGAAGCGGATTGTGCAAGGACATATTTAGTAGCTAGATTTCCAAAAAATAAATAAATTAGTCTACTGACCTTTTCTCTGAATAGTTTGTCACCCAATTGAACGAAACGGCTAAAGATCACAATCACGGACTAAGCAGTTCACTTGAATTTACTAACATTTTTTTGCAATTTTTTCCTATCACCGCAGAGTTGAAGAGTTGCTCCTATGAGGAAGTCTGCCGGGGATTTGAGCGATTCCTGAACGAAGCCGAGTCCGCGCGTGCGCCCTGCGCGCCGGGGCGTGACCTAGACCCTGAAAACGCCACCTTCCTACCCACGCAAACCCCGTTACCATGGTAACGCAAAGAATATGCACGCAAAAAAACAATCTTGCACACAAAAGCACCCTCCAAAAAAAACAGCATCGTCATGAAAAATGTAATTTAGATGGAGTTTAATTCATGATTTCTTAGTTTTAGAGCCTCATGGTCAGCATTGCATAATCTTCTATGCGGAAGTATGTTTAGAAAATGAAGAGGTGCCTACCTACTTGTTTTGGGCCACCCAATCAGAGGCGGCGCTTGGCTGGCATTGGCGCTCCCTCGAACCATGGTGTGAGGAATGATGACATTCCAGCTTCCATTATTGACGACAAACAAGGTACTAGGTAAACAGGTGTTGAATTGTCATAGCCTTAAGTGCTGGCCCCAATTTCACCAACTTTACAATTGTCAGTTTTCAATGACAATCGATGTCAATTGCTGACTTAAAGAGCTTTTGTTTTAGCGCTCTTCGTACTGGCCAAGAAATGTAGTCGGAATTGTCATGACAAACCGACAATTGTAAAGTTGGTGAAATAGAGGCCAGGTATACATAGGTCATAAAGCGAAGAGCATTACATATCCAGTTTTGGAACGTGTGAAATGCGAGCCTGTCCTGGATTTTGTCATGTAATATTAATATGTCAAAGGTTCCACTGCATTTTTTTAAATATTTATATATTTTATGTTCGAGTATGTTATGTTATCCGCTAGTAGAGGTATATCCGCTATCTCTGTCAATTGTAAATTACCGATTAAAAAAAAAAGAGGCCCTGAAGTGGTCTAGCTCATTGTCACCAAGTCAGGATCTGATGATGGGATCCCAGGGAAAACGAGGGTAACCCTCAAATTTTATAGGCACGAATTACGTGAACTAAAAACAATTAATTTGCTCACCCGCGACCACTAGTGAAAAATAGTTAATCTGTGCGGCAAATGTATGTTTCCATGCAGCATCTCCACCTCCACTGCTACACGAATCCACACATGCCACACAGACCCAACTATCACCACTACCACTAAACTACACGCTGACGCGTTTCGGCACTCTCCGCGAGGTCATTATCCAAGCTAAACACTACAACAACCGTTCACCAAGACACCATTACCACTACCCTACACAATACCCTATACACTAGTGGAGAAATTTGTATGACGTTTGGAACAGCGCCCGCCCGTGAGCGTATTTGGAATTAAAATTTACTATGAGGTTTCTCGATTTCGATACGATAACGTAACGTTACGCAGGATACGAAAACTTCGTGCTCGGTCTACTGCCCTTCGTAATCGTAACTGAAGCCCAGAACTTCATCTCCATGGAAACATTAATTATGGACTTAAGTAATTATGTAGCAGTACTCCGTTTTTGTTGCCAATTTTGTGGCACTAATTAGTGATCACAGTAATCGCCGGCGGCGAGCTCGCTCCGCCGTTCCTGTTAGGTATGGTGAAAATGTACCTGTGAAAAGCATGTAATAAATGAATTATGAATTTTCCAAAGGGCATTGTTATTATAATATATATCCTAATATT
The DNA here is from genome assembly GCA_963691665.1 of Clepsis dumicolana. Taxonomy (NCBI): domain Eukaryota; kingdom Metazoa; phylum Arthropoda; class Insecta; order Lepidoptera; family Tortricidae; genus Clepsis; species Clepsis dumicolana. Next base: position 5,516,580 of record OY829506.1, read on the forward strand.
TATATCAATGCATGGAATAGTGTTTGCCTTAAGATACCTATATCCTAAAATCCTAATACCTCAATACCACACGCAATAGGTAGGTAACATACCACTATGCCCTTAAAAATAGGAATGTGTATTTGTAAGAACTTGAAGCCGATTTTCAGAATTGTAACTTTATATACATGTAGGTATTTACATGTGAAAATACCACTTAGAATTGGTCTCAATCTGTGTATTGCTGCAAAACTACTTCTCAAATAAATAAAATGGTAGGCTGGTTGTGATAAATGTACTGGCTCGGTAATTTTCTCTCCAACTCCGCTCGTATTATATTTAAAATTTTCTAAATATTCGAATTCTTAAGGACCTATTTTTAATTTTTACACGACTGCCCAAAGAAAAAGAGTTGTTGTTTGTTTTCAAATTCGGCCATATCGTCTCTATGCAAATACCGTCAACCGTCCGAAAGCGGATGTCTTCCGGCTATTGCCGATATTATTACAAGATTACAAGCTTTTACTAACTTGCAACGTTTGGTCAAATCTTTCAACTGGATTTTAAAGTAGTTTTCCTCAACAGATTGAAATGAAATTTTGCAAACTTATGTAAGTTCGGTGACAATAAATAATCAGGCAGTGAAGTCCTGGTGGCCCGGCCAGAATCGTCTTCGCTGGAGGGAACTCTAAATGGCAGTCGGCAAAACGTCAGTAAGCCTATGCCTCTAAGTTAAGGTACCTAACATCTCTCTGGTGTCTCCACTAGCTTTTAGAATAAATTAGCAGGCATTTTCTTAAATTTCACGTTATAAGCGATGAAATATGATTGGTGAAAATTGACAGATAGACCCCACTTGCCATAGCCCTCATTACCCTGCAGACTACCTACCTACACATACTATGCCTAACTACCTATATACCTACGACATGATACCTTACCACACCCGATCATGATACGTCATGCCATCATTAATGTATGCAATCAGTTGACATTGAATGTTGTTCCCTTCATATGCAAGTTGATCTTCATGACATCAGCTCATTTCAGAGGCCTATAAGATTGAGCCTGAGCAGAAACAGACTATGAACTATGCCGAGTCGTGTGGTAATCGGATCTGAGACCTTATTGTCTAACGCTCGCTACCACAATCAACATCTCTCTTTTTTCGCACTATCTTATACGTTTGATGAAAGAGCTGGCGAATAGACAATAAGCCTATGGATTACAAAGTAATACCTATATGCACTATAATATACGTAGCTCCCCAAAGGTCTTGAGAAAGTAGTTATAATGCCAAACAAGCCAAGAAGGCAAGATTCAGTCGCACCACTCCACCATCGGTATGTTTTAGTAGGAAGAGTTAGGTAAAGAAAATACAATATATTTTTCATAATTTAATAAAATTTCTTCAATATAAGAATATGTCCGATTCCATCTATATAATACAAAGCATTTCAAAAAGGGAAAATACCTACATGTAAAATACAACCTTCTGTACCTCCTCTTGAACCTGCGCTGCGATAGTCCATTCCCTGTACTGTCTGAGACAACATCCCTCACGCACCGATCCCATGCAATGCGACCTCCACAACAGTTCATTGACAGTGCCTCTGTCCCATCTACTTACACATCAAATACTGTTATAAATAGACATCGATTCAAAGTTATCAAAACTCGCCAAGTCACTACATTAGAACGTAAGAAGCACCGTAGAGTAACAGATATTGCCAAGCTACAAGACACATCCGTACACCATGAGATCGCATATTGCACTAAAACACGAAACAAAACCACCGGGGCGTTAGACATCACTTCATAAGCACAATCGTCTTTAAAAGTCACATACAATGTATTTACACAGGATTTTGATGCGATTTGGTGTCTGACAGACGCCTAATCTTACATTTAACAAAACAATCTAAATCACATTCGCCTAATCACAAAATAACAAGCCAAATCAGACACGTTCAAAAACAAAGATACCAAAGGCTGGAGGAACACGCAACTAAAATACTTAAATAAAATCTGGTATTGTATCATAAAAGTATCTATTATTTAATATTTACAATAACCATCGCGTGGGTTCTTAAAAATAATGGTTGTTGTCATTGATGTCTAAATGTTAAAATGGCGTTTAATTAATTCATGGCAGTAAAATAAGTTAGAAATCGTAGAAATGTACACAAGGCAATGTCAGTACAATCTTGTACCACAAAAGTCTACTAGGATGGCTAGGACATCAAGGATTGGAAACGGGCAGTTATGTAGTTGAGATTCTATGATACATCGGATACGGTGTAGATGGATCAGACGAAGCGTACGAACATGAAACAAGTTTCGCCAGCGTATTGCTTGGAAAGAACGGCTTTACGGGTAAAGCTATAATGTCGTGGGTACAGGCTACAGGATCTGGAAGAGTTTTTTAAGCTCCACCATCAGCTGCCAGTCGGTCTTGATGAGGTCGTCGCGGAAGTAATCCTTGCAAGCGTCGATACTCGCGCGCGATATCTGTAACAAGCAGAGAGAAGTGTTAATTGATCCATCAATTGAATACCTAGTTGGTTTGGGCAGGATTAAACATATCGACGGTACTCTGACTCAACCCCGTATATAAACATTGACGAAATTGGAATAACTCTAGACCGCGAACCTAAGGTAGTTATTCCAATTTCGTCAAAGTTTATATACGAGGTTGAGTCAGAGTACCGTCGATATTCAGTATCAAATCTAATAATCCGTAAGGAACTTGACCATACAACATTGAAAGATATTATATGTGGCCGATTAGGCGATTGTCACTTCCATAAAAATTTGGTATTTTTCGAAAATCTTACAATCTTACCTTTCTACTTCAATAAGTAAACGACCTCCTTCAGTCGATTTCAGTCGTTGGCCTTGGCATTTGATGCAATTCGATTTTACGCCATCGACGAGGAACTAGGTCATAATTAGACATCAGATGCAAAAGACAACAACAAACATGCATATTCCCTTATTAAAAGTAATGTACTAAAATTCATCGTTATTTCACACTAGCTCTACAGACACATACACACTACACAAACAATACTAGCTGTCCCACGGGAACTATTCAATTTTCAGGGATAAAAATTAGCCCATGTTATTCTGTTATGTTAGCCGATATTATTCTGAGGCATAAACTATAATTATCACTATAAAATTTCATGGAATTGAGTTTTGGATTACTTGCGTGAAAGAGTACCAAACATACGAACATCCTTACATCCATCCTCACAAACTTTTGTTTTATATTAGTAGAAGTAAGATAGGTTAAAACTATGGCCAATGAATGGCCTATAAGTAAAACCATTGAGTGGCCAAATACTTATTCGGGAAAAGCGGAGGCAATGTTTGCTTTAATGACCATGACTCAACTAGAATCAACATCCAACCCTTTAATTAAACAACACCACAATCACCAACAGAAGCGTTAGGCCAAAGTATCTAGTAGAAAAGTCCTGCATCGCATTATAGCTCCCGAATTGGCCCAACGCCAATTACAAATGGCTGCTAAAGGACAAACTACTGCCTTACACAAAATTGGAGACAGAAGCGTTTATGTTTTAAGCTGAAGAGCGTGCCATGGCAATAGCATTCAACAATTCTTTCTATACCTGCTTATTGTAAGTTTTGACGGAAATAAATAGAGAATGACATTGCGTCGGTTGAACAAATAGACAGCCTGATTTCATTACATGGCAAGAAAAAAAAATGGCGGGAGTAATAACGAGAAAAGCTAGTTCACATTCTAATTGCTCCCATCGAATTGTCATCCGTTTAATTCATCTGTGGTACTTAATTGCCGGCTGCGACATCCGCTAAAACTGGTTTCTGACCCTGAGACCGAATTAAGACGGCCAGTGGTGCTAAAAATAGCGCAACGTTGAATAAGAAGTGGTTCATTCAGGCCGTCCCAGTTCGGGGCGCATCGATTCAGCACGAGGGGTGAATGAGGTTATGACGTCACGGGGAAATAGGGCAGGTTGCAGTAAGTGGGTCACCAGCACCGTGCACCGCGCCCCGGCCTTCGGCAGGCGGCCCGGCCGGCGCCTAGCTCGGAAGCCATCCTGGTGCCGGAAGCGAAATTGTATTTTTAGCACGAAAGACGGGCAATAAAGCCGGTGCGAGGGAGTTAATAAGATTTCGAGGTTGGAGGTTTTCCGATATTTCACCAATGATGTGTTTAACGAGATGAAGAGCATGGGAGAAAAAAACGAAAGCCTGATAAATGTTTCTTGACAAAATATTTACCTACTGTTCATAATATTAGAATATGCATATCCTGTGTGTGTGAATAACACAATTACCAAAAGATAAGATTAACTAAATAAATAAATTTAAATTAAAAAAACTAATGTGACAACCGTAAACTACGAATCGAAAGTGTCGTTCAAGCAGGTACTAATTATTAGTGTTGTAAGAAACTCGAGTCTTGGAGTCATATTTAATAAAACTTGAGCTATTTTTGAAGACTCGAGTTTTATAAATAATACTTAATAGTCCTTCAGAATCTGGAGTCTTTTGTGAAAAGACTCGAGTCCTGCCAAAAAGAACTCAAAGACTGAGAATTTTTAAATTTGCGTTTAATGCAATTAAATTGTTACAATTTTTTATTGTGCGATTTATTTTCAATCAGATTAGTAAATAATTAGCCCATTATAATATTTATAATACACCAACTCAAGTTCGTGACTCTAGCTCGAAGAACTTAAAAGATTCGAAAGGACTCGAAGACTCAAAGGACTCGGGACTCATGTGACTAACGAGTCCTAGGCTTGAAAACCTACTCAAGTCTAGAAATTATGACTAAAGGACTTGAATTGTTTTGCAACACTACTAATTATAGTTAATAGTCTCTCTTTATTCCACAATTATCAAGGAAAGATAAATATTATTCTATACGAAACTTTAACTTCAAAAAATCCGAACAACTAAATTAAACCTGCATCCAAGAAATTACACGTGCATTCAATTCAACAAATGCATTAAATGCATTCAATACATTATTACCTACTTACATTCTCAAGCAAATTTATCAATGAAAACCGCTGCAAAATATCAATGAAGCTTCTAGAATGAGATCTGACCCGGTCACTGCGCCTGTGTGCAACTCACATCCTGCTTGTGTTAGTAGCCCTATCACGCAATACTCGACCAAAAGAACCTACGCGGTAGAACTAAATTCGCAGTGCATCAGTGTAATATTGCCCCGTGACAACTGGCATGGCCCAAATGCCACTATGACGTCACTAAGCACCCGATAGAGCCTCTGTATATAGGTATGTGGGTATTTTTCACCGAGCGAGCGCAAAGCGTGAGCGAAGCGTCTCCGTTTCAGTTTAGACAAAATTTCTTTCGTAGTTGTGTCTGTCCGGCTGTTTGTCCCTACAGGTCGCATTTCTCAACTGATTCTCGTAAAATTTTGTGAGCTCCTACGATAACTTTATGGCTTTTTTTTTCGATTCAGTTTATGGAAGTTAAAAAAAAGTTTTTTTTTTTTCAATAATGAGCTCACAAGTATTACGGCTCACAGATCCACTAGTATATGGGTTTATTAAGTAAAATGGAGGACGATTCCCGTTAGTTAACCTACGTTGGGCTTTCAATAGTTCATAAAATATGACTGAATGCACAGTAAAACTATTTTTTTTTCTACTGGGTTCCAGAAATCCAGGATAATGTATGTCAATATCCTATTCAGCAAGTGATTGAGCAAATCTAGCTGAACATCCTTATCACTTAACTCGGTCTGTCTGTCTGTCACAGCTGGATATCTCAGCAACTACTAATGCTACCAACTTGAAATGCTTACCGTATTTTTCAATTATAAAATATGTAATTAAAAACATTCATTTTGAAAGCGGACCTTAAACTTTTAAAGTAGGGTTACGAGGTCAAGTGGGGTATAAGGGCTCCGTTTGTAGCTACACTTATTATTTTAGCCTCACAGTTTCCGAATTACAATGAAAAACTGTTCACAAAAACACAGTTCCCCCCTCCCCTCATCTGCGAAGTTTCTCGAACAGGTATAAATGTAATAATACGATAATGACGACACCTGCCCAGGTCGATACCTCACCCCAGTCTCCTTTTGTGAGAAGATCGGAGCCAGCGAAGTGGCAGGGCAGATCTGACACGCTCCGCTTATTACGACATTTGTTCCTTGTATGTACTTGAGCTGTCTCCACCTCCACCCCTTATTCGATGTTATTCGTTAGCATGACAACGCAAGTGGGGTAACGTTAGGCATTGACGTAGTAGCGATGTGGAGATTGTTTTTTTGGTTTACGGTATTACACGGGATTGAGGTGCGTCACACATTAGACCTGTGGAGGTTGTGTGGGACGTAAATTTATAAGTAATTTTTATCACAATTATGATATTGACGGTATAAAAATGGGTGTAGCTGACGCGCTAGGAACCTTTTTGGTCTTCACCTATGTGCTGTCGGATTGGCACCTGCTGCCTGGTTTTTTTTTGTTCTTTTTTGATACCGCTAGATGGATTAAGTTATAATAATAATAATATCATGGGACAATTTACACCAATTGACCTAGTCCCAAACTAGGCAAAGCCTGTACTATGGGTACTAGACAACGAACAAACATACTTATTTAGACAAATACATACTTATATACATATTAAACATCCAAGACCCGAGAACAAACATTCGTATTCATAATAATAAATAATAAATATCATGGGACAAATTGACACCAATTGACCTAGTCCCAAACTAGGCAAAGCCTGTACTATGGGTACTAGATAACGGATAAACATACTTATATAGATAAATACATACTTAAATATACATATTAAACATCCAAGACCCGAGAACAAACATTCGTATTCATCATACAAACATCTGCCCCGACCGGGAATCGAACCCGGGACCTCAAGCTTCATAGTCAGGGTCTCTAACCACTAGGCTATCCGGTTGTCTAATATAAGTATTAACATAAATTATTATACATAAGTATTAATAAAAACTAATGTATTTACTTTAAACGAGATACTAATTATAATTTGGCTATTTAAAACGGACCTATCTTAATTTCGTTTAACACCTCTGAACCCCTTTTTTTTATACAACGAGGAAGGCAAACGACCCAGTGGGTTACTTGATGGTAAGTGATCACCACTGCCCATAGACATTTAAACACCCGCAACTCCGGAGGGTTTGCAGATGCGTTGCTAACCCAAAGAGCTAAGATGAAATGCCTCTTGTGCCTGTAATTACCCTACAATGAGTTTCAACAAGGACTATAAAACCAAGAGGACAGAAATGGCTGTACAATGTCGCGTTCCTTTAAAATAATAACATAAGCCTGCTGTAACTAGTTTCACTATACGGAGGTCTCTGTACCATTCATTTCGTACGACACTTAGATCTCTGCTTAACGCAATAGCGCCATTTATGAACACAAAGAAAAAAACTTACACAGATAAAACTAAAAACAATTACCTTGCTCACCCGCGACAAGTGAAAAATAGTTAATCTGTGCGGCAAATGTATGTTGTCATGCAACACCTCCACCTCCACTGCTACACGAATCAACACAAGCCACACAGACCCAACTATCACCACCACCACTAAACTAAACGCTGACGCGTTTCGGCACTCTCCACGAGGTCATTATCAAAGCTAAACACTACAACAACCGTTCACCAAGCCACCATTACCACTACCCTACCCTACCCTATTATTGAGTAGGGTACGGTAGTTCCACACAACACAACAGTGCAAGCACTACTGTTTAGCACATAGCGAGTAAGATGGCGGTAGAGATCCGGACGGACCTCGCACAAGGTCCTGCCAGCCGCAAATATAATAAATGATTATCTATTAACAGCGAGGTCCGTCCGTGGGTGTGATCGCAGGTGACGTCGGCGGCGGATATAGCCGGCCTTGCCGGTGACGAAAACTCACGAGTTCACCTGATTACAGAAAATCTGGGATAGTTCAATAATTAGGCTAAACGAAACATGTTATCGCTCAGTGCATAACGCGCCTGTCTGACGCTTGTATGTACCATTTTCACATATAATCGTCCCACGATAACTCTGCATAAGATATTAATTGGCAACCCAGAAAAATTACGCTGTGGTAATACTTTTTTCATGTCACTCAGAGATTTATTTAATTATAAATAATAATGATACTAGTAATCAAACTACCGAACAACGGTTTAATAATTACCGACAGTGTCTTCTTCAACCTCGACATTGGCGGAATCATTGATAGTATCGATGCAGCTATACTTAAAAAAAAAAATGCAGTAATCAAAAATTGTTGTTGTTAGGGTTCCGTACCTCAATAGGAAAAAACGGAACCCTTATAGGATCACTTTGTTGTCCGTCTGTCTGTCTGTCTGTCTGTCAAGACCCTTTTTCTCTGAAACGCGTGAAGGTAGCATGCTAAAATTAATATCCAATACTCAAGCCAGCGGTCCCTCGAAGCTGTGAAAAAAATCAACCATCTAAGTCAACGCAATCACAAGATATAGTAATTAAAAAGGCTATTTCCATACAAACTGCTAATTTCCAATAACCTAAAGGGTACTTCCATATGTCCTAGAAACTTGAAATTTGGTATGAAGGTAGCTCTTATTGTACAACCACGCCGAAAAGTCTTAAAATCTTGATTTTTTATGTCTGTCTGTAGATTTCGCCGACCAATATAAGTTGACCCCACACTGCGTACATTTTGCTTAAGAGCAGGGCTCTGCTAACAATGGACTTCTTAAAACACCGGGGAAAAGCGTTAAAATCTATCTACGGAACCCTCGTGCGCGAATCCGACTCGCACTTAGCCGGTTTTTTTTTTCTAAATATGGCTCTGTCCATTGGAGGACAATTTTGCCACTGTTTAGTAGGTTTTGCCGTTGTACGGTAAAAAAATCTAGAATTCGAAATATGAGAGGTATTTTAATTGTGGTTGAACGATGACCTGTTTAATCTATAATTAAAAGTTCAAAACGTGTTGTTTGACTATAAATCAGTATTGCCATAAACAAACTTCTACTGTTGTCAGTTCGTTGCAGAGTTATCGTGGGACGACTATATTACCCTACTATCTGGGGAGCTAGCACGCGCGCCATTTTGTCGCTTGTAGCTCAGTGCGTCCTTCACTGATCCCGTTACTATGAAAGGGACGCACTGCGCGACAAGGGACAAAATGGCGCGCCGTGCTACATTGTGCTGATGTGATGAGATTTTTTCAACGCATTAAATAACTAAGTAAGTACTTCATCACCAGCCTTTTTTTACGTCCCACTACTGGGCGCAGGACTCCTCTCAGAATGAGAGGGCTTGGGCTATAGTTCTCACGCGGGCCCAGTGCGGATTGGGAACTTCACACACATCATTGAATTTCCTCGCAGAAGTATGCCGGTTTCCTCACGATTTTTTCCTTCACCGAAAAGCTCAATTACAAATTCCGAAAAACTCAAGAGGTGCGAGCCGGGATTTGAACCCACGACCCTCTGCTTGAGAGGCCATAGGCGAAACCGCTGGGCTATCACGGCTAATTACTTACCAGTCGGAAAACCAACTAGCTCAAACTTTCGAGAAAGGTTATAGACCAGTTAACATCACGCTGCAACGATTGTCTGTTTCCTTTACATGAAACGGAGGAGGACAGCTAGTGATTTATACGTAGAGTACGAGTACTTACGTACGTACTGATTGCATTTTCTGTAGCTGAAAGACACTAGCTTTTACGACAGTCAGAAAAATAAACCCTTTCTAATCAAGGCGTATGCGAAAGACATATTAATTTATGTGAAAACCTTACACACTTACGCATGCTTTGCTTTTACTCGTAGGCATATTTTGTTGTTAACACATTTAATCCATGAAAACCTCCCTAACTGTTAAATATTCATTAACGTAGGAAGTGGGTGCGTCATTAAAGTCAGTCTTTGGATATACTTGTGCGTGTATTATAATTCAACCTCCTGTATTTAATTAATTTAACATGGCGCCTTCCTGTCGCCCTTTCCATTCAGTTGCTCCGTGACATGATGAGATTGACATGTGATTTCAAACAAAATGTATATTTTTATGTTAACAATGTATATTGATTTAAGAAATAAATTTAATGGCAAAAATACATACTTTTAGCAATCACAGCTAATTTCAAACAGTATCACGTATTAACGTCTTCCACATGAATGAAATAAAACAAATCGGCTTAACACCCTTACTGCACCGCAAACCGAGGGTCGAGGGTCGAGGGGAGGGTTATTCCGTTTCATTCACATATCGTTTGAATGCAACGCGGCGATTCCGTGAATGGCTTCATTGATCGGGGGTGGCCGGGTCACTAGGTCGACAGAAACACTTGCTTTAGTTTAAGAAAGCTAGGGGAGGCTCGGGGCGTATATATGAATGAAGTCTATTTTTGTTGGTAACTTCTTTAAAGTGCATCGTTAAGTTGGTTTTTAGGGTATTTTACAATTGATTATTTACCACCCGGTATTGGTATCGGTGACCAAGACCCACTTCGTGTTGCTGAGCTAACGAAGTAGTACTCGTAATTATTAGAAGTGAGGCTGAAAAGAAATTACGATCGCAGTGGCTGTGGTTTTGCCTAATGCCCTTGATAATTTATTTGCTTATTGACTTAGTTATTACATTTGTAAACATCTTAAAAAAAGGCACGATATCAAAATCAAATATCACCGTGTTCACATACCTCATTCGGCACATAGCTATACATGCATACTATACAACACAGATACTACACCAAAATCAATATAGAACCAATTCTTATTCTAAACAGGTATAAGATTGGCCGTTGATCAGTCTTCTTATGAACGGATCTACGTCATACGAATTGTTATCGAATCGATTTTTCAATCCTAAAATATATTGTTCAGTTTAAAACGGTGTACAATTCTGCGAAGTTTTAGCTGAAAGACGCAAATGCTAACGTTTGAGCTTTTTCAAAGAAGCTGTCTAGTCTGGATAGTGCGTTACGTAAGAGGATGATTTGTTGCCCAGGCGTGTAGCCTCGCGAACATCGAACGTTTATCGGCTTTTTGTTGCCGAATACATTGTTAAAGATGACTGCATTGAGATATTGCCTGCAAAGTTGTATGATGCGTCCTGTAGGAACTTTGCACTTTGTCATGATAAAACCAACGCTGATAAGGGTAGCTCTATAATGACTGAAATAGTGTTTAGAAGTGGTTGAGTAGTTTCCGAGATTTTTCTCGATTAAAATAGTAGCCAGTACTTCTTTATAGATCTTAGTAGTAAAAGTTCACTAACTGCATTTAAGTCGACGGCGCGTCGGCGTGTTACAGTACGATGACAAATGGTTATTTCCTAACACTGATTTCTAATTCGGTGTGTCAATTCGATAAGGGTTTGAGTTAGTTGAGCTGATAACCTTGCAGCATCGCCGGTTCACGTTTAGCAAGCATTTTTGTACACTTAATATGGTTTCAGAACTTTATTTCTCATAAAGAATCACAAACGAATTCACTTACATGAGAACATCAAATATAGAAAATAATTAAGAAACGAGCGTGCAGTAACAGATGTTGACTTAATAAATATAATAAAAGTGGGTACATTGAATTTAAGCAAGGTAGATAACATGTTTTGCACAAGTTTGCATCGCAGATGCGTAAACAAAGTTTACATGGATATGGCAATTTCGAATAAAAAGTTAGCTATTTTATAATTTAATTACCTTGCTGTGTTAGTAAAGTGGTGATTAGTAGGTATAAGTGATTTTAAAACGTGAGATGATTTTTACCTAATTACATTTTGAGTACCCAGTACCAGTATACCCAGTTAATATGGTGTAAAATCTGTTCGTTAGTTAACTTTAAATTTAATACGAGAGTGAAGTTGTAATGCCGAAAATTACGCCTTACCGATTTTGTGTATTTTAGACCCAATAAAAGGATTTATCCCGCAGGCAGTTCTGAGTCCGTCTGTCTGATTTGCTGCGGGCGACCACCCTGATGTAGTACGTGAGGTTCAAAGGAGCGTGTTACTTATCACGTTGGAATTAGCAAATGCTAAAAGTTTTCACTTAACTCGTATACGTTAAATGCATGTTTCAATATAAATAAATATCCTTCGAACTGGCGGCATTTTTGTTTCGGTTAAATCACGAAAATATGTTCTGAATCTGAACATCTCTAAAATATATCCATATAATAAACACAGTCCACGGTAGGTATATCTCAACTTTGTTTTCTTCCGCATTTGTGTTTCGTATTTGCGTACCCGGAAACATCCCTATTACGCCGTAATTTTCGGCAAACAGGAAGAGGAAGAGAAATAAGTAATATTCAAAAAGAATGGTTTCTATTCTACTCTTTAGCTTTATAATCATAAACTCATATACTATGCGGGTTGAAATTTCATTTCATGATACAAGTTATTGTAATATGATCCGGTACTTATCGTTAATGGACTACGTTCAACTATTTTTAATTAATTATAGATTCAGGCGTAACTTGGTGGAGGTCCATGTTACAAGTAAAAAAAATTTAAATAATATTGCATGAGAATAAATAAATACTCAGCGCAGACAAGGCTATTTTGCATGACTATACTGCACTACTTCGCGGAGGAGCTAACTGATTTAATAAATTACTTATTTTTATTTAATTTTTTTCTGTAAATTTTGCGGTCCTGTATGAAATTTTTCAAGCCAATCGAGTCGAATAACGGAGGACAATTCAAAATGAATCAAAATATAGGTAAACATGGTCTATTAACGATACTGAACCTTATTGAATAATTTGTATAATCAATAAAAATTCACCGAGTATAATCGGTATATCATCATATCTGGTACCTACCACAGTAAAATAACGCTTAATAGTGGTCAGTTAAGCATTGTTCAATTTAATCAGCAATTGTTTTAATAAATGCGCTTACTATACGTAATTATTACAGATACGGAAACGCTTTTCGATATGTCATTCAAAACATCACAAAATGCTATTTATAAAATCCATACACTATCGACAAGGCCTACACATACATAGTTGCATACAGCATCAACACAAATACACAATTGGGATAGATTTAATACGACTAAGCAATATGAACCGTATGAGAACAGAGTGTGCGTAAATTTTGTGTTGTTATGGAACTCACGAGCCCTTTCAAAAACGACTTGTCGCCATTTCAAAGGCGCCTAATACATAAATATATAAATCGATAGGGGACTGCGCAAACTGAATTGCGTGGTGTGAAAAAGGGAAGTGATTCTCCACTTTTTGGAGAACAAAGTATGCTCAATTGCTTGTCAACATCAATTTATTTAATTACATTGCTTTATGCCGTGATTTCTTTTTCATAAAATTCTTCTATTGATCGGCTTAATAATTGTATATAATTGGGTCGATGAACGTTTCATTGCCACTCGTTGCCACAGAGATGTCCCCTGGGTAACTCGTCTAAAATTAGACATTCTAAGGCACCACTCCATCAAACGTTAGGAGTTGCGACAGTTATATGCCAATTCCTTTATGTTTCATCTCCATCTCCTTCATCTTCAATCCTGACTTTCGGGAGAGTGGTGCCTTAGAAAATCTTATTTTAGATGAGTTATCCATGGGACATCTCCATGGCAACGACTCAACGAGTAGCAATTAAAAGTTGATTAACCCAAACACGTTATTGCAGAAAAAAAGGAACGAATAACATCTATGCATAAGGTGTATGTTAAAAATAATTAAGTATAAGCAAATTATTATTATATATAAATTAAATATAAACATAAATAAGTAGTTGTTTTGCGACGCGACGTGAAGGAATAACAGAAAAGCAACACTTTCACATTTACATTGGTAATACTTTTACGATGAAATTATTATTATTAAAAGTTTTTGCCTATGTCGATAGTGCATCTGTGTGTACCGTCTATTCTAGATCGGTTTGCATGCAAGCTGCTTGCATGTGAGTGTTGGAGAGATGCTAAATATAGCGAGTGTCAATCGCTCGTCTGCAAGCTGAAATAGATATCGGGAACCTCGAACCTCATTCATTAGAACGTCATCGGTTCTCGATCCCAGTAGACGTGGGACGATTTGTTGTCTCCTATTTATTAACTATGCACTTAACGACCATTCAGTTTTTGAGTTGGTTGCAGGTACAATCGAGGAAGTTAATTCCTGACCCCACCATGGAACCTTTTCACAGTAAACGTCATAGAGATATCGCATAGCTTGACAAGGTAAATCGTTATGACGTTTACTATGAAAATGTTCTACGGTGGGTCGGGAATTTATTTCCTCGACTGTACCCTTGTGTGATATGGTTTAGTACTTTTTTTAAAATTATTTTTAAGGCGTTTTCACGCAAAATAATTATCATTAAATTAACACAAACATTAAAAAACTGTTAAGCTTGTTGCTGTAGGTCTTTTCGATATACGTATACGAACTAATCCAACGAGAAAGCGAGTCGCGGTCGCGGTGAAGTTAGGGCTTGTTTCATTGGTGCGATGGAACACGCTTAATGTAAGGCCAGGCCATGTCCATCTATAATCGATTTAAAATCAATTACCTAAATCACTTACTGTGATTAGTTGTACAATTAAGAGATATCCTGTTCTATTTTTTTAACTAGCTTAATGGTTACATACTAGTTCATACTAATTGGCACCATTCGATATTTTGTTACTATTCCGATACAGATATAGGTATCGAAATACGACTCTATTTCAAGTCCAGTCAAAAAGGTCAAATAAATAAATAAATAAATAAATATCATGGGACAAATTGACACCAATTGACCTAGTCCCAAACTAGGCAAAGCCTGTACTATGGGTACTAGACAACGGATAAACATACTTATATAGATAAATACATACTTATATACATATTAAACATCCAAGACCCGAGAACAAATATTCGTATTCAACATACAAACATCTGCCCCGACCGGGATTCGAACCCGGGACCTCAAGCTTCATAGTCAGGGTCTCGAACCACTAGACTATTCGGTCGTCAGGCAGATTAAAGGCAGAGTCAGCCCAGGGGTAGAGCAAGTTCACGGGGGTATGCGTTTTGGGGAGGACTCCAACAGAGAGATTTCTCTCCAGGCAGATGTTATGCCTGGGGACCGAAGTCCTAACTTATAAATGATGCTTCAACTACAAATAAAATAATCGACGTTTAAAATACCGGAAATCAAAATACCGAAAATACTAAATGTCGATAGCCGATACACCGAAGTTTAAAATATCTAATTTCAAATGACCGAAAGTATCTACGACGTGGCGCTAACGATGGGCCTCATAAGGAAGCTCAAAGTCACTCAGAGGGCGATGGAGAAGGCTATGCTCGGGGTTTATCTGTGGGATAGAATCAGAAATGATGATATCCGCAGTAGAACTAAGGTTACCGACATAGCCTGAAGAATTGCGAAACTTAAGTGGCAGTGGGCGGGGCAAATAGCTCGCAGAACTGATGACCGATGGGGTCAGAAGGTTCTCGAATGGCGTCCACGGACCGGGAGACGAGCTGTCGGTAGGCCTTCAACAAGGTGGAGCGACGACCTAGTAAAGATCGCGGGACCACGGTGGAAGCGGAAAGCATAAGACCGCTCTGAGTGGAGAGCCTTGGGGGAGGCCTATGTTCAGGAGCGGACGTCTTGCGGCTGACATGATGATGATCATGATGATGATGAAAGTATCTACAACATTACTTACGTACGTAAGCCGAACATTGAAATGTTGAATGTTTATTTGACCGAAAAGTTTAAAATCCCGAAAGTTAATATACCTACTTATCCACCACGTCGTCCGCTTCAAAATTTTAAATCCCATTTTCGACCACTTCTCGGTATCCGATTGAGCTGAAATTTGGCATACTTATGCAAGTCCGGTTACAATACAATAATCTCATAGTGAAATTCTGTTGGTTGGGCCAGGATCGTCAACATAGGAGAGAACTCTTCAACGGTTGATGGTATGAACTTGAAATTAAATTTGTAATAACATAAAACTATAAATAAAAACTGAAAAACTTATTTTAGGTTCCAACTTAGTTTAGGTTATTAGGTTAGGTTAGAATTGCGTCAAGGCGCGAAGCGCCTCAACTACGCGGAATAGAAGCTCCGCGAAGCGGAGCTCCGTCGACTTTTTCTCGCGGCTGTCGAATTATCATTTGACTAAATGTTACTTTAAAACAAACTAATTTTGCGACTCAAAACTAACTTTAACTAACTTTGAATTTTGCGACTCACAACTACTTTAACTAACTTTGAATAGCTGCGAGAAGAAGTCGACGGAGCTCCGCATCTTTGACGTAATTCTAACCTAACCTAATAACCTAAAATAAGTTGGAACCTAAATTTGTTTATAGTTTTATGTCTGTAGGTATAATTACAAATTAAATTTCAAGTCGATACCATCAACCGTTGAAGAGTTCCCTCCTATGGAGATGGTCCTGGCCCAACCAACAGAATTTCACTACGAGAGTATTGTAACCAGACTTGCATAAGTATGCCAAATTTCAGCTCAATCGGATACCGAGAAGTGGTCGAAAAAGGGTTTTAAAAAGTTGAAGCGGACGACTTGGCGGATAAGTAGGTATATTAACTTTCGGGATTTTAACTTTTCGGTCAAATAAACATTCGACATTTCAATGTTCGGCTTTGCGATCATAGGTCATATCAAATTTCGGTCTTTTGAACTTCGGCTTTATAATACGTAGACCAAAATAACTATCGACATTTTGACTTTCGGGATTTCGTACTATCGGTCATTTGAAAATAGGTATTTCGAACGTCGGTATATCGGTTATCGGTGTTTTGTACTTTCGGTATTCTGAATTTCGATGTGTCGGCATTTCAATTGTAGGTATTATGATTTGTCGGTATTGTAATACATACCCACCAAGAGTGATGACTTTGTGGCAGTGTATATCTTATTTTGTATCAATGCACACCTAATCAAATTAATCCTTCGCATGCCCAGTCAAGGTCACAAATATACGTACGTTGCCAAGTGGTCAAAAATATCTATACACCTTTATGCCATTAACAATAAGGTCGATCGGTGTTTACATATATTTGACGCGATGGCTGTATACATAGATATTATGATCTCGACGGTCCCATCGAACACAGTAAAATCTAGCTCACTGACCGCTCATCCAGCCCGCCCCTAATTCGATGCCCATTGATTGCTGACAGCCCAGTCGGAATTGCGGCAGGACACGCGAGCCCTACTCGAGCTAAAATTAGTGACAATTGCTAGTGCGCTTGTTCCGCGATAGTGAAGCTGGGCCTCTTTGTTTGATGTAAAATTATGTGATATGGAAATGACGCGATAGTTTTGATGTCAAGCTGAACTTAAAATAGTCTCAAATATCGTTAGACTAACTAAAGTATAACGGAAACGCTTATAGTACGCTTGTACCCTAGTATACATCAGTTGGGATCGTGGGTGAATTGGCATTGGCATTGGTATTCATGAGCATCGTCGTACCAGTAGCTTATTAAGTAGGCTTACTGTCCTCAAGTTTTTTTTTTTAATTTATTTAAATGTATTCGAAAACTGGGGGTTATTCTCCGAGAATAAACGCACTGATCGGATCGCCATGCGTCGACCGCCCGTCTCGACAGCCTTCAACCCATTGTTGCTCTATGTAAGTAGGTATCCTAGTTGAGAGTGTATAAAGTCTATACTATAGACTGGTCAAACTAAGATCCAAATCTTGCTTGCCGCTACAACATCACTCAAAACGTGCTGAACAAAGAAAATTATGCTATATATTAACAATCACGCTGCTTTACAGTGGCGAGTGCCACAAACTGATATCTAAATATAAGAAGCATTGAGGTCCACATTCATCAGTGGATGTTTTCAGACAATCGCCTTATAATCCAACCCGTAATGGTATAGTAGAACGTTTGCATCTTACCTTGCTGACCAGCATATCAGTCTCGTCGAAGTGTCGTCCGAACATCTTGGGCGACTCGCCGGGGATCGGGTCGATCTTGATGCAAACCTCCTGCCCTTTGCGCGCGAACTCCACTTGCTTGTGGTTCACCTCGAGCGACGTTACGATCCCCAGCTCCACAAACTGACAGGGAATAAAGTATTTTTCGTTAAAATATTTTATTTAACGTTATATTATAGTCCTTGGGCCTCCACAGTTCTCATACACATCTAACTTTTGAAGAGCACTGATTCAAGAACTCAGTAACACCATATCACCTGCATAAGTGATGTCATTGGTAGTTATACTATCGACAGAGAATCCGATTTTAGTGTCACATAGTTCTTCAATCGGCTTGTTACAAAGGTTGGACAATTTAGAAGAATAAATAAAGTAACAAATTTGTCGATCATCTTTTTGAGTGTTGTTATTCTGTCCCGTCACTCAGGAGACAACAGTGATACAGTTGCTTAGAAAAATGGTTGTCGTGTATAGTATTAGCATGCTTATGAGATAAGGCTTGAAGGAATAGGCTTATAACCACTTACTTGCTTTGAATTTTGAGTTGAACTCTATTTATAACAAAATATGAGCGTTGACACGTAGCTCTAGTTGCCAAAAGCAATTGAGTGGTTAACTGTTACAACTCCTAACTTTTAGTGGATTTGTACACGCATTAAAAGTGCGATTTTACTTTTTATGAGTGACCGAGGAGACGTTGCCATGGCAACGAGCAACACGTAAAAGTGGTTTGACCCGAAAATTAAAACAAAGAATAAGTGTTGCAGGTTGTAAAGTTGTACACTGCAATAAATCTCAATAAAACAATTTGGTAACTCACTTCTTGGCTAGGGACGCAGATGGGCGTCCCCTCCTTGAGTATACCAGCCTCCACCATCACTCCGCACACAATCGGGTCGCGGGAGTTGAACACGAACTGAGGCAGCACCTGGACACCAAAGAGCATATGACTACTTAATTACAAAACCAAGTCGTCATCGTCGTCGTCGTCGTCGTCGTCGTCGTCGTCGTCGTCCCCCCCCTCAGATCGCGATAAACTCAATACTCACCGAACGGATTTTGATAAGGTTTTACAATCATATAGTAGACTAGCTTATGCCCCGCGGCTGGCTCGGCTTTGCCCCCGTGAAATATTACCAGTTCCCTATCCCATGGGAATTTCGAAAAATCCCTTCTTAGTGCACCTCTGGGATACTTAAATCTATAAGTACCGGAGAAAACCGTGCCAAGATGGGGCGGGTTGCTAGTGTAGATATAATTCAGTGAATCTTTATAGATCACTACAAGAACGATTATGGAAAACCTATTTTCGGTGATTTGGTCCATTTGCGGACGGGTGCCACCGTCTTACTCTCAAATCCTGCCGCGTAAGTTCTATTCCTGGGCACAGGCATCCTCTTAGAATGAGAGCGTTTGATCTATAGTTCCCACGCCCTGTCTTCACACACACTAAATGCTCATGTTGATCGGGATAAATTACAAATAATGAAGAGCTAATGAAGGTGTTCGTTTCATCGTAGCCCTGTGGATTGGCAGTACTGCTCATCTCTTATTATTACTTAGGTCAATCAACTTAATAGTGTTGTTATTCTGTTCCGTCAGTGATACTGTTGCTTATGTTGGTTATGTATACAGTTAGCTTGCTTACGAGATAAGGCATGAAGGAATAGCCTCCTAACTTTTAGTGGATTTGTACCCTAGAAAATCATACTTTTAATGAGTGACCGAGACGTCCCCATGGCAACAAGCAACACTTAAAAGTTGATTGGCTAACTTATTCGCCTGGCTTAGAGTTTAATTAAAGTCACAGAACCCCGAACTCTTACCTTAAGCTTGCAAGGGAACACAGCTATATGCTTAAACTCCTCTCGCTTCCTCTGACGCAGCTCTTCCCGGAAGGCCGTGAACTTGTCGAACAGATGGTAAATTATGTCCGCGGAGAAGATTTTCACGCCCAGATTGTCGGCCATCTCTTGAGCGTCGCGTTCAATCTAAAGCAAAGCATGTGCTATTAGAAAGTGAATTCAATATATATTTTTTTAGAAATCCAATACAATAGCGAAATTTTTCGGAAAATTATATTTGCAATTGACTGCCTACGGAGTATTATTTTTAAATCGGTTCGAGTAGTAAATAGTTATGGTTTTCCTTTTTTATCAGAATTAAGGCTTTTAAAGGATTAAAGATTCAGTGAAAAACAAGCTGGTTCAGGTCAAATGATGAAACAGTCAAAAGTTTTCAGAGAGTTTTTCGGAACATACCAGCGACAAACACAATATTCTTGATCTTGACATACAATGTAGATACAACCATTTGTATCTAGTAAAATTTTCATTGTTCATGTACGATCAGCAGAGAAAAGGTACCCCCTGTGCCTTGTTTTTTAAAGCTCCAAGTAGCAATTTACAAGCGGAAGTCTCTTTCTAACAAGAGGTGTTAGAATGCGAATTCCGCTTGTAAATTGTAACTTGTATATAAAACACGGCCCTGGTATGGTTTACCGCCGTTACCAAGGGGTACCTATTCTCTGCAGTTAACATTACACACATCATGTTGAAACGCAGGTTTGTATTCTTAAAGAAACATGTGAAAACAATTCATACCTTCACGTCGAAAGCCAGTATGGTGGCGTATTGAGAGTCGTGCTCCAACATGGCGGAAGCTTTCATGACGTCACGCTTCACCACGGGACCTATCCTAATGGCCGAGTACTGAAAACAAGAACAACAGGTATTTAATATTAGACTATCACATGTAACATCAATTATTTGGTTGTCTGGTGGAGATAAGAGCGCCGATTGTCTACCTCGCTGGGTTTTTTTTGTAACCTCCTTGTAGGTACTGTTTTGTGGTGTTCAATAAAGAATATTCTGTTGTATTTTATCACCATAACACTAAGTGCTAACGCGTTTCGGAACTCCCGCGAGCTCATTTTCAAAGTACTGAAACTAATTACAGTCAAGTTCATAAATATATGAGCATTTCCAAGGCTTCATAAATATCTGTACATAGAACGGTACATAAATATCTGAACAGATTAAACAACCAAAAATATAAGTACGAATCTCCTATCATATTCATCTCAGCAAGCCTTCAATAATATGTGAGCAACTGAAAATTCAAAAATATTTGTACTAACGTATTTAAATTTTATGTGAACAAATAGAAGTTCATAAATATCTGAACAAAACTGAGTAAATAAATAAATCATCTGGTTTTCACAGCATACTTTTCAAAATAAAACGGATGAAGTGCAATATAACACGGCAAGCACTGAATCCGTGTACAGTCAGTAGCAGAAATAGCTATACAGACCAGGTACTCATTAAGATGTAAGCGTTTCAGAAATCAAAATTATAAAATTATTATAGTACGTACCGGAATTTTACTGGTCCGTAAGAACTCGAGTAAGGCCTCCAGCGAGCCGAGCGTGGAGGCCTGCACGTACACGCCGCGCTCCGACAGCTTGATGGACGAGAGAGCTGACTTCAGTTCGCGGGCCACTTCCTCCCTGAGAAAATAGTAGTTTATGCAACTGCTACTGAGGGTCCTTAAAACACGAGTGTGGTTTTATGAAACGAGGCGAAGCCGAGTTTCATGATAGGATCACACGAGTGTTTTAAGGCCTAATTATGTGGAGTTGCATACATTACTTTATCTAAACACATATTATAAGTACTCTAAGATGGGTTCAGAAGCCGAACGCATATATCATACCCATATCTGTCACGAATTTGACTGTTTTTTTTTTAATCACAGACAAACATACCGAGCTGACGTTTCGTAAACTGTTTTTTTTTATTGTAAAAAAAAATCGTATTATTATTTATACATGTCGGGCCGAACATGACTTATATACGTGAGTGATCCGTTTTATTTCACTATGATTGTAAATTACGTTGGTTTTCAAATTTGAAACATCGAATTCGATATCGAAAAGTCGCTGGCGGCGAAGGCGTCGTGGTTCTGCAATGTTGGTCATTTTCTACGGTTTCTGAACGCGTTATAGAGAGAGGACTTATGATATGTGTGTAGATAAAGGACAATTATAGTTGACATCAGAGGGTTGAGCACGACTTTATGAATGCTGCGTAACGTTACGGTTATCGTATCGAGATCGAGTAACCTCAAACTAAATTTTAGTTCCAAATACGCTCACGGGCGGGCGCTGTTCCAAATGTCATACAAACTCGATAACGTTTACTATTCGTTTTTACGTGACGCAGCTTTCGAATATTCGTAATCGGCCCTCAGACATAATGAAAACGGGATATTGACCGCGATTGCCTTCTAAACGGGCAACGTTTTTCTGCAATATGTGGCCGGCAACTATTCTGACTCTTATCATGAAAGCTAGACAAAGGATCCTATAGTTGATGGCCACATGTTGCAGCAAAAATATAGCACATTTAGAAGCCCTTTAAAGTGTCGACCTGAGGTGCCAAAGGGGTCCCAGACAAGTGCCTGCTACTAGGGTGAACGCTAAAACAGAATTTCGCTTGAATCCGAGCGTTGAGGCAAGACAGCGCAAAAACATCTTGTCTACGGTACGGACAATGGCCATATCTTAGTGATATATGTTAATGAAACGATTGAGAACGAGCAAAATCTCGCCCATATTCAAATCTATCTCTTATTTACATCTACTGACGAACTTTCTGACTGAATTTTGTAGATGGCCCACCATCCTGGACAGATAGCTAGCAGAGATTGGATTGCCTACCGACAGTAAATTTATTGGGACGGCAAAATTGAAAGATCAAGATCATTGAATTACCAACATGGGCATGGACTTGGGGTTAGCGCTAGAAAATTTTCGCTCCAAAAGACCGCTAATTTGCAAAAAGGGCCACTAATCGAACGACAGCGCTATGACGTACAGGCGTTATCAATCTATGGTGTTAGTAAGTCAATGAGATATAAGTTTTTGTCATCAGTAGATCAAAGCAACAGATAGATTGAATATTGGGAACATCAGTAACCCCCTATCATAAACCTTTTTTTAACTAAAATGCCGTTAAAGTCAGTTTGTCCTTTTTTGTCACATTGACATTTCCGTTAGTAAGAAGAAGACGAAACCTATTTTAACTAATGGATGCTTGAGTGACGTTTATGAATAATGGCATGAATGTATATTCACAACAGTAATATATTTACCACCAATCGTAAGACAAGTAATTTGATTCTTAAGTCCTGGTGTTAGGATTGAAATTGTAACACCTATGTGTTTGCTCATCGTACTATGCCTGGCAAAGGGGTAAGTCTGTACGTACTTGAGGACGTCCACTTCGTCCGGCTTCTGTGCCACCAGCAGGTTGAGGCCGGCGATCGCTTTCTCCAGCTCCTTGGCCGCTATCTTCACTCCTTGGGCGCCTATTACTTCCTTGTGCTCCATATACGCATTCTGTATGTATAATATAATACTCTAAGTCTGTACCTAGTTTGGGGGTCAGAACCACGACTTTTTATGTGATCTCTCGGTACATTCCTGCTACTTTCCAAGTACCTGTACCTGCTTAATTTTGATTGTACAATGAACCATTTTTATTATTATTATTATTAATATTAATAGGCCTTGACATCTTTTACATTTTGTACAAGTGACAATTAAAATAGCATGAACTCAATTGGAGTAGCTTTTCGTATTTTTTTTTTCATTTTTACGGTTTTCCCGTGATTATCAATTACACTTTATTAAAAAAGTGTAATTGATATTCACAGAACATGAATACACAGAAAAAAACCAGAAAAATGCCAACCCCCGGGAATGGCCGGACAATACTTCTTTCGTATGTCCAGCTAACCCGCTGTCCGGCTGTTCTCCTGTGTACAGGTCGCATTTCTCAACCAGTTCTCGTGAAATTTTGTACACAGGTTAGCAAAATAAATAGAAGTTTTTTGTCGATTGCTTTTTTTTAAGAAAAAAAAACGAAAAATGTTCAAAAGTATCTCCGTGAAATTCTGTGATCAGGTTCGATAATTACATAGGATTTAAAAAAAAAA
Source organism: Clepsis dumicolana (assembly GCA_963691665.1). Taxonomy (NCBI): domain Eukaryota; kingdom Metazoa; phylum Arthropoda; class Insecta; order Lepidoptera; family Tortricidae; genus Clepsis; species Clepsis dumicolana. Next base: position 5,540,534 of record OY829506.1, read on the forward strand.
CGAAAACTGCTCACAGAGCCACTAGTTTTTAAAGTTACGATCATAAAACTCAAAGACATCGAATTTCTGCCTCTGGGGCGAAGCCGCGGGCGAAATACATATCTATACCTATAAAACAGTACTGTGACTGACTCTGACTGACTGACTGACAGACAAGGCGCAGCCTAAACCACTGGACCTAGAAACTTGAAATTTGGCAAACATATACCCTGAGTATCCTAGAGGTGCACTAAGAAGGGATTTTGCGAAATTCCCACGGGATAGGGAACTAGCCCATTTTGAAATATTTCACAAGGGCAAAGCCGCGGGGCATAAGCTAGTACAGATATCTTCCAAACAAAATGTGATACAATGCATTGAAAAATTCGTTAGGTGCAACAAAGTTAAGCATGGCTTAATTGGTAGAGCGTGGTACGGATTACCGAGGTTGCCGGTTCAAGTCCAGCTGCTTAACTGATTTTTCTTTGCATTGTCATTGTATGTTAGTACGGATATATTTACATAGTAACCTTAACAGCCGTGACAGCCTAGTGGTTCGACCTATCGCCTCTCAAGCAGAGGGTCGTGGGTTCAAACCCCGGCTCGCACCTCTGAGTTTTCTGAATTTATGTGCGAAGTTACATTTGAGCTTTTCGGTGAAGGAAAACATCGTGAGGAAACCTGCACACTCCTGCGAAGCAATTCAATGGTGTGTGAAGTTCCCAATCCGCACTGGGCCCGCGTGGGAACTATGGCCCAAGCCCTCTCATTCTGAGAGGAGGCCTGTGCCCAGCAGTGGGACGTAAATAGGCTGATGATGATAATGACGAACCTTAACGCGAAGCTCCTTCATGGGCTGCGGCATGAGCAGCGAGCGTATCTGCGTGACGATGGGCCCGTCGGTGCCCGCCAGCACCATGGTGTCGCCCTCGCGCAGCGTGCCGTTGATGAGGATCGTGTCGATCGTGGTACCCAGCCCGGGGATCGCTTTCACCTGAAAATCAGCACGCGTATTGAAGACGGTGTGGGAATAGTACTTTGTAATACAGCTGCTCTAAAAGTGGTACGTTCCGTGGCTACGTATCGTGCGGAAAGTTGGATTTTTCGCACTAGTGCTTTTTAGACGACCGAATAGCCTAGTGGTTAGAGACCCTGACTATGAAGCACGAGGTCCCGGGTTCGAATCCCGGTCGGGGCAGATGTTTGTATGATGAATACGAATATCTGTTCTCGGGTCTTGGATGTTTAATATGTATATAATTATGTATTTATCTATATAAGTATGTTTATCCGTTGTCTAGTACCCATAGTACAGGCTTTGCCTAGTTTGGGACTAGGTCAATTGGTGTCAATTTGTCCCATGATATTTATTTATTTATTTATTTAGTCCAAGACGCCGAACAAGGCACCGGCGCGGGGAGGGATAGGAAAAATCGCGCCGAGCTCATCGCCTTTGGTTTCATTGTCATGGTTTCAAATACAAATGCAATTAATTAGGGTTAGAGTGGGGTTTCAAAACATAAAAAAAAAGTCGTCGTTCGTTGTTTGCGAAGCAAAACAATTCAATTACGTGTGTGAAATTCCTAATCCGCACTGGGCCCACGTGGGGACCCAAGCCCAACGAACAACGGAACGGAACGTGGTGGTCGTGGTGGGAACGTGGGCCCAAGCCCTCTCATATCGCGAGGAGGCCTGTGCCAAGTAGTGGGACGTAAAAAAAGGCTGGTAACGTGTGTGTGATATGTGACGTGTTTGAGATACTTCGGGACTCGGGACTCGTGCAAAATGACATACATTCCGCACTTAAATCAAAAAGTACTATTTTAATACAAGTGAGGAAGGAAAGCATGTCGTGACTGGGAGCTTCCTCTGTCCGGTTTTCTACACTGACCTCAAGCACAGTGGCCAGCAGCTGGTGCGAGAACACGAGACGGCGATGCAGCGGGCCCTCGCACGCCTGCACGATCATGGCCAGCAGGTTGCCCATGCCCTCGCCAGTCACCGCGCTCGTGGGCACCAGCGACACGTACGACCGCGGGTCGGGGTTCTCGTAGAACAGTGCCGCGTTGAGACCCTGGACAATGGTAATGCTGGCACTGACCCCATTATTCATAAACCTTTTTTTTTATATTATGGCTTTCACCCTTGCTACTATGGCAAGGACTATTTTGCCAATGTCAGCGTTTAGACATTACACACGTGGGAAGAGTGTTCGGTTTAGGAATTCTTCATTTTTAGGAATTCATAAACCTATTTTAACTAGAATGCCGTTAAAGTTCGTTTGCCCTTTTTTTGGGGTTATTTTCTCCCATACAGTTGAAAGTCATGATGTAATAAAAAAAAATCATAAACTATCTTTTTCTCTGAAACTATTAATTGTTCAGGATTATTATAAAACAAACCTAACCTATACAGTTCTACAGAATGACTAGGGATAGATTATGACTAAAAAAATTCGACGAAACAAGGAGACACCCCCCCCCCCCCTTTTTGTCACATTGACATTTCCGTTAGTAAGAAGAAGACAAAACCTATTTTAGCTAATGGAGGCTTGAGTGACGTTTATGAAGGCCCTAACACTCTTCGATCAATAATTACATGCAGGTGTCAGACAGAGCGTCGAAAGCGGGTCGGCAAATAACGGCTCACTTGCAGAGCGAGCTCTTATTAATTGCACGCAAAATTGCACATTATCGTAACAGCTTAAGGATTTTATTAGATCTAAATAATCAATAGCAAACTGACACTAGAACGGTGCCATATTTTTACATCGTTTTTGTTCATCTTCGCGCACCTCTATCATTTTTGAAAGACCTATCTAACGACATCCTACACCATGGGGTACGCGAGAAAAAAAGTCAACAAATAATGTCAAATGGGTCAATCAACTTTGTATTGCAACTCGTTGCCATGGAGATGTCCCCTGGGTAACTCGTCTAAAATAAGATTTTTCTAAAGCACCACTCTCCTCGGGATTTGCATGCTTAGGAGATGAAGCATGAAGGATTTGGCATATAACTGTTTATTTTAGGCGAGTTACTCAGGGGTTACCATTGCCATGGAGATGTCCATGGCAACGGTTGGCAATAAAAAGTTGATTGATCCAAATGCTGTTGGCGTCGAAAGGGTTAAATACTACAGATTATACTACTCTTCACCAACCATAAAAAATAAATCTATTCTACGCTCGTGTAGAACCTCCGCATCTCAAACTTTACCAGACCCTTACCTGCTCAGCGAACTGCAGCATAACATCTTTGCTGCGCTTCTCAAACTCTATCTGCGTGTTTGTCTGTTGCAGCTTCAGTATATCCCGAACGTCCTTGCGCTGGTGGCTCTGCCAGTCGTACAGACGATCTATCTTGTTCAGAGCCACTATGAAAGGAGTTTTCTTCAGTTTCAAGAGGTTGATGGACTCTATGGTTTGGGGTTCCAGACCGTGCATAATGTCGACCACCTGCGGAATGAAATAGGCATGATGCCTCTTGGTCAAATCAGCAACTTTTTTTGAAATGTCAAAATGAAGTTTATATTGAATTACAGAACTATGACGTCATAATTTTTAGTGATCAAACCGCCTCCTCCTATTACTGTTTGTTAAATTAAAAATCGCAGTAATAAGTGACGCATCGGTTTTCATGAGTATTTTTGGAAGCTTTTCTTCGGGAAGCTTCGGAAGCATTTTGTCATCAATCAACAACCCTATTATGCAGATTTTTGATATCGGAGATAAAGTTGTGAGTGAAAAATCAGGCCTTTATTTCAATGTGACAAGTGTCATTTGCAATAATGATCTGGCCGCTATTTCACCATCTTTACAGTTGTAAGTTTTATATGACAATTCGAACTACATTTCTTTAACAATGTGAAGCGCGCTAAAACAAAAGCTCTTCAAGTCAGCAGTTGACACCGAGTTGTCATTGAAAACTGACAGTTGTAAAGTTAGTGAAATAGGGGCCAGATTATTATGTCGATGTAAGTCGTTAATGCATGCTTACGAGAATAGCAATGTCACAGAGTGAGGATCCCCTGCTTCTCAGATTACTGAAGGACTCGTGGCCGGGAGTGTCAATGATGAGCAGACCAGGGAGCTTGAACGCGATCTCGTTTACCTGCAAGTTAAATATGTATTATAAAAATTAACAAAATTGTTCAACTCTACCAAATGCAGTCTGAGTAAGCTGGCTGTCTTGCACAATGTATTGTTCTGTTTCTGATAAATTTACAGCCAAAAGGGTTCCAAGCCCAAAACAATTAATTTTAAATTACATTCTCGCGACTTTTGAATAGCTTTCACAAATAAAGTAAAAATAAACCCCAAACATTGTCATTTCAAAGTTCCTTCTTCTATTTTGATAAAACTTAGCTAAGAACCATCTCGATTAAACTACCTTTCGATTAACAAAAGCCGCGTCCAAATCGGTCTACCCGTTTAGAAGCTACGGCGCCACAGACAGATACACAGACTTTTTGCATCGGAGGTTAAAAATCGACCAATCTATAACTATAAAACAGTACCGTGACTGACTGACATACAACGCACAGCCCTGAAATTTGAAAGTTGGCGAACATATACCCTGAGTATCCTAGAGGTGCACTAAGAAGGGATTTTTCGAAATTCCCACGGGACACGGGACTAGCCCGTTTTGAAATATTACACGGGGTCAAATTCGCGGGGCATAAGCTAGTCTTCACTAACCGCCTTGACATGCTTGGTCTGCTCCCTTATATTCTCGATCGGCACATTAGTTGCCCCGATCTGCTGGGTGATGCCGCCAGCCTCGCCGTCCTGTACGTTGGTCCGCCGCAACTTGTCCAGAATCTTAGTCTTGCCAGTATCCACGTGGCCAAGTACGCACACCACGGCCGCGCGAAGAGGGTTATTCGCTTTGGTCGCTTCGTTGTCTTCTTTGCGTTTCTGTGAAGGGCGATTTAAGGGTGTTACCACACAAATCGATCGATCATCGGTAGCTTTGCCTGATCGACGGTATCGATAGACTTCAATCGATTGGTGTCGATCGACGTCGACCGTTCCATTCTACCATCGATCGATTAGGTGCGACACCGTAAGACTTCTTATGACAATGTTTCCATATGAAGAAAAGTGAAAGTAAAAAAGTTTTCTTACACATATTTGACACCATAAATAATAATACCCAACCGGTTATACAAAATGGACGTTTTCAAATATCATAGACGAAAATACTATTCGGGTCACTGGACCTTTGGCAGCTGGTATTCAAGGCAAGTATACATAAATTATACAAGAATACACTAATGAAATGGCACATGCGAAAGTTGATATACCGGTAGCCTAGATTTGTTGTTTTGCTGTAAATGTCTTCTTCATTCTACTTTTCCTTACCGAATAATTGGAAAAATTTGCAAATACTTTTACTCCATGAACAGGATACTATGGTCCTGGTTCTTACCTCCAATCTCTTCAGAACAGCTTCTCTCTTCTTTTGCGCGTCGGTCATCTGGTCGTCTTCAGAATCTTCCTCAGAGCTGGTCTCTTCATCAGAACTGTCCTCTTCCTCGGAGGAACTCTCTACTTCCTGTACTTTCTTTAAAAAAAAAACAGGAGAAATTTAAACATTTAGTAGCCATCCAAACATGTAAACTTTTATGCAATGTGCTAAAAGTGGCTCACAAATTCTGTAAAATATTAATATGAATCTATAAAATTCAAACTCGCTAAGTTCCACATATCATATGGATATAAGAGAACCCTTACAGGATCACTTTATTGTCCATCTCTGTCTGTCTATCCGTCTATCTATTTGTCTGCCAATCCCAAGTAAATCAAAACCTATAGTTAGTTCCCCTTGACCCAGAATCACGAAATTTGGCATGAAGCAAGATCTAACAACCAAGTCAAAGAAAAAAAATCGAGAAACTTCAGATAAAGAACCCTCACTGCACGAGTCAGACTCGCGCTTAGGCGGTCTTTTTAAATACATGTTTTGGACAGCCCGAACAAAATTTTTAAAAATCAAGTGTCTGGTGTCTCTCCATGAACACTGACATGATCACGATCAGGCGATCGCACCAGGCCCCAATTTCACCAACTTTAAAATTGTGAGTTTTCAATGACAATTCGGTGTCCACTGCTGACTTGAAGAGCTTTCGTTTTAGCGCGCTTCATGTTAAAAAAATGTAGTTCGAATTGTCATATAAAACTGACAACTGTAAAGATGGTGAAATAGGGGCAAGGTGTACCAAAACCTCAATCCTAAGTAATATTATAAATGCGCAAGTAACTCTGTCTGTCTGTTTATTACCTCTACACGGGAAAACTGCTGCACCAATCTAGATGAAATTTGGTAAGAAAATAGTTTGAATATTAAGGAATAACAAAGGCTACTTTTTATTTGGGAAAATTGTATAGTTCCCGCGGGATAGCGATAACCGAAATCTATGCGGACGAAGTCGCGGGCAAGAGCTAGTAAAATATAAGATATAAAAAAATAAGGGTGCCACATTTTCTAAAAAAAACTGCATGAAAGTATATGACAACAATTTTGTTTGAGAAATTTCAGTATCCGCTTTGTCAGTTTACTCGACTTTCTGGTCGACTTTATTACCTCCTTAGCTTTCTCATTTGGTTTCTTAACTTCCTTGACAGGGCTAACGGGCGCGGGCTCCGGTTTTTCCGGCTCCGGTTCCTCTTCTGAGGACTCCGCGTCCCACGAGTCTTTTACTGCATCCTCTTCTTCCTTCTTTTTATCTACTGGTTTTTTGGGTTCTTCCTGTAAAATTTTATGCATGAGCAAGTTGTTCAAATGAGGGGTTTTATCAACAGAAAAAAATAAAACATCAAAACAACTGCAGGAATTTTGCTCCTATCCTATCATAACATTAAAACAAAAACTATTTTGAGGTTAGCTTTTTCTAGGAATAGGGCATCGCAAAAATCAGCAAGTTTGGCATGTTACTTCAGTTACAGCTCGCAGATTTATTCGTGATGTAATGGAGTCCAGTTTTGTGAGGGAATCCCAGTTTTGTTAAAAATAGAAAGTGTGATCTTTGTGCATACCTTTTTATCAACAATCTCCAATTCGATCTTCTTTTCTTCCTTAGGTGTTGATGGAGGCTCCTGCGACATTTGAGTTTTCAGCTTGGTTGGCTTGACCCTCGTGCCAGGGCGCGGTGGTTTCTTCTCAGATCCGCCTACTTCTATACCCTGAGCTTTCAATGACTCCAGCATAGCTTGAGCTCTGGCTTTCTCAGCCTTCTGTTTGGGAGTTAAAAGTTTGCCTTCAGCTTTCAAACGCTCCTTGCGATCCTTTTCTTTCTGCTTTTTACGTTCTTTCTTTTCTTTTTCTAATCTAATGGCCTCAAGCCTCTGTTGTTCGCGTTCTTCCTCCAGTCTTATTTTTTCTTCTTCTTCTCTCTTCAAGCGCTCTTCCTCTTCCTTCACTTTTTTCAAAGCTTCTTGCATAGCAGCAATAGTCTTCTTTGTTGGACCTTTCTTGCCCTTATCATCACCTTTGTCATCCTTATCTCCTTTACCTTTCTTCTTTTTCTTACCTTCAGCAGCTGGTGTATCCCCTTCAGTATCTTTTTCTTCAGAAGGCTCTTTCGCTTCCTCCTTGGGTTCCTCAACAGGTTTACTTTCTTCATTCACTTCAGGTTTAGCTTCTGCTTTTGGTTCTACCTTTTTGCCTTCCTCTTTTTTCTTAGCTTCTAGTTTTTTTTGTTTTTCTCTTTCTTTCTTCTCCTTCTTTTTCTGTGCAGCTGTTTTGATTGTAACATCGAGTTCATTCTCACTACCTTCTTTGTCCTCTTCTTTCTCTGGCTCTACTGCTTTCGTTTCTTCTTTTTTGCCCTTTTTTTTAGTTTTAGGTTTTTCTTCAACAGTTTCCACAGGTTTTGCTTCTTCAACAGGAGTTGGCTCTTTTTTGACACCAGCATATTCCATTTCCAGTTCAGCAAGTACTTTTTCTAAGTCATCATCACTGTCATCTTTCTTCCTTTTGGACTTTTTGCCTTTTTTGCCAGCCGGTTCTTTTTTCTCTGGGGCTTTCTTCTGTGGCTGTGGTCTTTCATCTTCTGATGAAACAGGGGCTTCCGGCGCAGATTCGGCCGAGTCTTCTATTTCCAAGAATGAAAAACCCCCCCCACCTTTTTTCCCTTTTGTTGGTTTAGATGCAACCTCATCATCAGATTCTATAAGAATTTAAAAAATACATTAAGAAAACTTTATAACAAAATTCTTGTACCAAATTAATAATCTAAGATATTAAACCACAATTAGCTACATTAAGGTTTTGACTTACCATCGCTGCTAGCTCCTACTTTCTTCTTTTGAGACTTCTTTGATACTGAAACATTTTTGATATTTTTTGTGACCTCTTTGACATCCTCATCAACTGACTTCTTGTGTTTGGATTTGGCTTTAGGCTTCTCGTCTTCACTATCATCTGATTCAACTGCAATTCTAAGTTTTTTTTTTTAAATTAATACCTTTGTCACACACACTTCTGCAGTCATCTCAAAATTTAACTACATTTGGTGTAAATTTTGTTCAATTCAATAATTTATTTTTTCTTATAAAATATAAATCCTAATTTAAATTAACCTATAAAGAAATGCATCACTCTGTATTTGGCAAGTATCCACAACAGATAAAAGTTTTAAAACACACTTTCTTCCAAATAAATTTAAAAACCATAATCCTAACATAAAAAATACAAAACAATAATGATCTTATAGCTTATCTCCACTTACTTATTTAGTTTGATCATTGTGTGATTTTATTCGGATTTATCCATTGGCATTTCATAGTGAATTAATGCAATTCATAGTGAAAAAATAACTTGTATAATTTAATTTCAACTTTGTTTAATTTATTGAATCAGGCGTTACTTTGCGGAGGTCCATATTTATGAACTAAAAACAATTACTTCAACTTTGTTGACCGAGCAAGTGTGTCTACATTTCAGCTTGGGCAAAAATACTTTTGTTTCTCCTCGACAGGTAATATTTTTCAACCAATTCTTGTAAAATTTGGTGAGCAAGATTGATAATTATATGGTTTTTTTGAAGATTCAGTTTTAGAAAATTTTAAAAAATGTTCGAAAATGAGCTTGCAAAGCCACAGAGTAACTAGTTTATTTGATTGGATTTTCTCTATGAGTTGTTTTAATTGCACAATATTTGTAGCTCCAAAATTCAAATTCAAAATTCAAAATTTTATTCAGCAAATAGGCAGTTGAATGCTCTTTTACACATCATTTTTTTTAGTCTACCAGCGCTTTCGGAAAGACCATGATTACCAAGAAGAATGTGCTGCAAGAAACTTGGCACAAAGTCATTTTTTCTAAAAACAAATTAAGTACATTAGCTCTTACAATACGTAACCACAGATAAATTACACAAAGAAACCTCACTCAATCATTAAAAAAATTAAGAGAAAAAAAAAGAATACCATATTTTAGAAACAAGTGTAAAAAAAATCATTATTAGAACAGCAAAACCAGAACACTTTACTTTACTGGCACCTTTTAATTGAGCAGGAGATGTATAGGGTCTCCAGGTCTCTGTGAATATTTGAATTACAAAGGGATGTATAGGGTCCCAGAATTAATATTATAATACTTAATCTAAATGGCTTAGCGATGTATAGTCTCTAGGGTGAATTTAAACTAAATTTAAAATCAGCAGAGGTGTCAAACGCCTCCACGGTCAAATAATAAGTATAATAATACATACACATAAACTGGAGATGTATATGGTCTCCAAATGTCAAATAACAAAAATTGATGAAATATACATTTCATGTCAAATAAATAAAACATTATTCCAAATCACCCATTGGCTGCTTGTGAAACCTTATCTGAATAAGTGCCACAAAGACATGTTAATGCCTAGAATAGAATTCAGTTATGGTTATGGCATTTATTGTGAAAAGATTTTGAAGTGGTTCATGATTCAAAATATCCCCAAACCTGAAAAAGCAGGCCATGCTAAGTAAAGTTAAGCATAGTGACATGTGTAATTAAATTGACAATGACATGTAAACAACCCACATGATCATGTTGGCTGGGTCCGAAAGGGATATGTGATTGAAAAGAGTTTCTGGGCCAGATTGTTCCATGACACATTGATGGATATCTTTATTGCCCATTCCCCCTAAGTAACTTTGTACTTAAATGTACAAAATCACCATGACAAACAATTTTCACATGGGCAGGTAACCAAAGTTATTAGAAATTCATACCTATGTCTAGTACCCATAACACGAGCAATGCTTACTAGGTAATTGGTGTCAATTGTCCCATGGTACTTATTAATTTATTTATGTCCTTAAACAATAGTATGAAAGAGCTCATGAGTTTCAAAAGACATTGGTATTCATGCATCAATGCACTTACAACTGTATCCATGAAGCTTACTTACATACACATAAAAATCAACTGTTTGTGGTTAATTTAGGAATAGTTACATTACAACTGGCTATAATAAATCTGCAGACTGTACCTTCAATACTTGAGACATGCATGGCCATTCACTCATAGGAAACACATCAGCGAAGCGACCCTCTACATAGCCCTCTCATTTTAATTCCATGCGACCACCAGCTGGAAAGGATTTTTGAAAGCACTTAACCTAAAAATAACTTACTTCTTCGCTTTATTCTGCGAAGGCTTCACGCTGTCGATGTTAGTGGTTTCCACGTCACTGTCGCTGAAAAGATTATTAAACCTTAATAGACCCAAACACATTCAATTTGCAAATAAATTATACTTGCTTAGGAAATTACCCGTCTTCAGCAGTCTGAAGCTTCTTTCCCTTCTTAGCTTTTCCCATTGCGCTGTTTCAACTACTATTAAGTCACAATGCCTTTGATATAGGGTTTGAATTGCGTGTATTTATTAATTTCTATCATGTGAAACGTAATCAATGCACTAATTTTAAGTAGCCGAATAAAAACGACTTTGCCGTCGTACTCAATATTCACAGACACACGTCCTCCATTCACGTCAATTTTTGGTTTGACTTTATTTGACACTTTGACTTTTTTTAGCTTTTTTTTCTGGATAAACAAGGAACTTTATCTCATGCAGCCCAGAAATAACTACCTACAACCCTACCTTCGACACTCTACCCTACACTATCTTTTTCCTACCATCTTTTAATAAGGGAATTCATACCTGCGTTTTTAGTAAAATACGAAATTAGTAAATGAATCAGTGTTTTTATTTAATTAAATAAATAACAGAAAAATAACAAAGGCCTACCACTTTTGGGTGTAATTAACGTATCTATTTCATTCTTACACAATGCAGGAAGTAAGATTTTTTTCTGCAATATTTAGAAGAATGTAGGAGAGATGTTGAGTAACAATATCGTAAAATTAGTTGTCGAGTTTGCGTCTGTCTCGAACAACAATATTGACGTTTTAATTATTTGACATAATGACATTGACAATATTGACATTCATTTTTATAATCCGCAATGTGACAGAAATTGCGTTAAAATTTACAGTCAATTTATTTTCTATTAATCAGAATGTATAAAGGCTTCACACGAATCCTGGCCCTTTATTGTACAGAAAAAGTGCAACCGTGTATCTCGCCATTCATCAGAACAAATGTTCTATGCACTCGTAATGGGAAACCTGGATGTTTAGGTTATGTTTTCAAGAGAACTAAAAAACATGACCGAGGCGGTCCTTCGGCATTATTTGTGCCTGTACCGGTCAAGCCGAATCCTGATGACATGAATATCGGGGAGGAATTCACTGGACGGTTAAAAAAGCAAGATTTGCTTAAGATTTTAAACAGATTCTATCAGAAACCGGAGATTCGCGTTTTGGCGGCAGAAAATGGTTTGGATGAGCAGTTGTTGCATCAGGCATTTTTGTCGTTCAGGAGGCACTGTTTAGAACACGATTTACCACCGGATTTACATATAACTATAAGTGATATAATACAAGGTTGGGGTCCAAAGAGAAACATTATTTTCGTTGATAATGTGTACAAATATTGACTTAAATCTTTTTTACAGGTGCTGGTCACGTAGATGACTTGTTCCCCTACTTCCTCCGTCATGCTAGACTAGCCTTTCCCCACTTAGACTGTTTGGATGACCTGAAAAAGATTTCAGACTTGAGAACACCAGCTAACTGGTAAGATAACAAACTTATTTTTCCTTCATTTACAATAAATGTGTTTCCATCGGTTTATAATTCCAATAATTTTCATCAAATTCAAGGTACCCTCAAGCTCGTAGTATGAACAGAAAGATAGTGTTCCATGCAGGCCCCACAAACTCTGGTAAAACTTACCATGCCATGGAAAGATTCCTAGAAGCCAAATCTGGTGTGTACTGTGGCCCTCTGAAGTTGCTAGCCACAGAAATATACCACAAGTCCAATAAAAGGGTAAGAGAATTATTAACAATTATTTTGTAACGTTGCGTCTAATCCAGCTATAATAATTAATACTACTATAAAAAAAACATTAAAGAAAATGTATCTTAATTAATTCGATTATAAAACTGTAAATTTAATTAAAATTATTGTACGGAACCAGTAATAAAATTGTTCTGCACGTGGGTAAATTAGCCCAGGCAGTTTGTACGCACTCCCGCTCGCCGAACCCTAAACACATAATAACAATAACTATAGATAGTTATGCACTTCTATATAAGCGGCGGTAGCCAGTCGGTCTGCGAACGTCATCATGTGTACTCAATACTAATACCTCACGTCAAACTTTTAAGCACACGTAATTAAGCTCCAGAATCTATATCTAAATCAATAAATTAAGTACTAGTGCGTGTAGCATCAAGTTCCCGCTGGGGTGAGTTACCTGCTGATTGTGGTCCTCCTCAAGGATCTACGTCACAATTTAATTAGAACATGTATCATACTAAAATATTTAAATTACAATCCAATCACAATAAGTGTCAATCTTCCATGCATCAAAATATTTAAAATAGAATGGGTTTATGATCTATAGTTAATTTATAACTGCAGCAAGATGGTTTTTTAAAGCTTAATTTTCTCTTATATTTGTGTCCCACTGCTGTTCAAAGCCTTTCCTCATGACCTCCACCATCTCCACATCTCCCTATCTAGAGCTATACCACCAAATAGCAGACAGATTTTAAAAATTATTTCGCTAATCCAAAGCTACCCTAATTAACATTATGCTACTTTTTATGATAGTAAAAAAGTATAGTAAAAAATCTCTGCAGGATGTAGTTGAGAGAAAAGAAGTTGCAGGCAACAGCTATAAATAATATTTAAAGAAATATATTAAGATTTCTGTCTCCAGCCAAGTGAACTCAAACTGAGTGTGTCTAAATAATTTTCAGGGTACACCTTGTGACCTCATAACTGGTGAAGAGAGACGGCATGCCTCACACAGTAGTACTTTAATTGACACAGAGCTCGAAACTACCTCAGAAGAGAGCCTGATAGAAACAGAGACTGAGCTGACTCCGTCACGTCACACCGCTTGCACTGTGGAAATGACCTCACTTAACAATTCCTGTAAGTTTATTATCAGGTCACTGTAGGCTGACTTGCATCTACCTGGGTTAGACACTAACCTGGGATTAACTTAATGTAATGTATTGTAATATATTGGGATATATTGGCCAGGAGACAAGCTGTCGGTAGGCCTCCAACAAGATGGAGCGACGACCTAGTATAGATTGCGGGACCGTGGTGGATGGGGAAAGCACAAGACCGGTCTGATTGGAGAGCCTTGGGGGAGGCCTATGTCCAGCAGTGACGTCTTTCGGCTGACATGATGATGATGATGATGATGATATTGGAAGCCGTGATAGCCTAGTGGTTTGACCTATGGTCTCTCAGGCAGAGTGTTGTGGGTTCAAATCCCAGCTCGCACCTCTGAGTTTTTCGGAATTTATATGCGGAATTACATTTGTAATTTATCATGAGCTTTTCGGTGAAGGAAAACATTGTGCCCGCGTGGGAACTATATCCCAAGCCCTCTCATTCTGAGAGGAGGCCTGTGCCCCAGCAGTGGGACGTAAAAAAGGCTGGTGATGTGAATGTATTGTCGCAGACCAGGAGACGAGCTGTCGGTAGGCCTCCAACAAAATACAGCAACGACCAGGTAAAGATCGCGGGATCGCGGTGGATCCAAAAGGCACAAGACCAGTCTGAGTGGAGAGCCTTGGGGGAGGCCTATGTCCAGCAGTGGACTTCTTTAGGCTGACATGATGATGATGATAAATGTATTGTCTGATGTAATGCTAACCTTGGAGTAGTAACTAACACAGGTTGGTGCAAGTTGACCTTAGTGAACCGTTAAATACGCAAACGCATTGTTAACACTGTGCCACGTATATTGCGCTTTTGACACTACCAAATGTGATTAGTGTAAAAAATTTTAATTATAAATAACCATTATTTTAATGTCTTTTGTTTAATGTTATTTTCAGACGAAGTAGCTATAATTGACGAGATTCAAATGATTGGAGATAGAGGACGGGGTTGGGCGTGGACCAGAGCTATTTTAGGTACATTTTTTTGTATCATCTAATTTATTTACGAACAGGAATTGTAATATTTTTAATTAAAATAAAATAGACATCATGGCAAGCACGGGCGTAGGTACAAGTTTTATGGGGGATGTCCAAGTATGGGAGGGGGGTCTGAACCCCCGCTCCTCCTTCCCTATATCTAAGCTATTAAATACAAGGTGCTATCAAATTAGGTACAAATATTTTTGGAGATGTTACCTTACATCAAAAAATACATAGATCAATGAGTGATGCCCTAAAAATTTACTTGCTCATATTCTTGAAATATTTTTATTTCATTTTAGGACTTCAAGCAGATGAGTTACATTTATGTGGTGAGGCAGGAGCCATTAGTTTAGTAGAAGAAATATGCAACACTACTGGCGAAGAAATAGAGGTAGTACAGTCAGTAGCAGAAGTAGCTAAGCAACCGAAGCGGTTACAATAATCTGCACAAGCTCTCATGTCTATAACAATCAAGTTGTGCTTAGATCATTGTGAGCGCGTCGGTTTCTTAGTTACTTTTGGTGCTGACTGTACATAATGTATCTAGTGAAACCAATTGCAACTCCGTATTAGAATTGTACTGAATTAGACCACCATCTTTATCAACCTTAATTAGCCTCTTCATCTGGGTTTCTGTATTTTTGTTGTCTGTAACTGTAAGAGATCGCTTTTAAGCGATAAGACCTTACCTGTTTTTTTTTTTTGTAATCTCCTCATACAATATGTGATCTTCAATAAAGATTATCAAATTGTCTGTATTCTTCAGGTCCGGACATACAAAAGGCTAACAGAGCTCAAAGTGGAGAACAGTTCCCTCGGCTCCCTCGACAACGTGAAGCCCGGCGACTGTATAGTGTGTTTTAATAAGAACGACATTTACAGTGTAAGTCGAGCCATAGAACAGAGGTCAGTCCTATTCGAGGCAGGTATCCAATATAAGGCCACATGCGCTTAAAACCTACATTTCCCCATAGTGCTGGCTAGTTGGTTAATGCTTCCGCCGGCGGTAATCCAGGTACGATAGAATTTCTATTGTTATAATTGTAATGGCTATAGCCGCTTACCGCCGGCGAATGTGTTAATTAGGGATACCGCTTGTTAAAAATCCGGTAGGATCACTTGTGATGAGTGGGTTTGTTTGTCGATTTCCACCAATCATAGGCTAGTAGCTTGCCTCTCATTGGTGGAGAATGATAAATAGACCTCATTCGACACAAATTTCGAACTTCATTTCGTGCCGTCCCGCTCACGCTAATATTATTTAACACGAGAGTGAGAGGGACGATATGATACGAACTTCGATTTTCGAATTTCGTAGTAGTCCCCTGGCGATCCTAGCGGATTTTCGACTCGTGATACCCTCATGAGGGGCGTTAGGCGCTGGTGTGGTTTGGCTTTAAATGTAGTTGACATTTGACAGTATAATAAACCTATGTATTTTTGTACAAAACTCAAGCTGTGAAATTGCTATTGTATGTTACAAAAACTGCGAAACGCTCATCGGTTTTCTGCTTACGTAGATTTGAACTGCTGTAGTCAGGGTCGTTATTTTGTTCTATGTAAAACTATTTTACTCAAAGATCGATTTAAATGATATGGACTAAGGCCTACTTGCGTCGACTTGGGTTAGGCACTAACTCAGTGTTAACATTACTTCAGACTTCAGAAGTTAGTGGCAGTCCCACAAGGCTAGCACTGGGCCTGCGTGGGAACTATAGCCCAAGCCCTCTCATTGTGAGCGGAGGCCACTGCCCAGCAGTGGGACGTAAAAATAGGCTGGTGATGATGATGATGATAATGATGATTTTAGTGCACAAGCTTTTTTTGTTTATTTGGTGCTTTTGTCGTAGGGGTCATGAAGTAGCTGTGATATATGGAAGCCTTCCGCCTGGAACTAAACTGGCGCAGGCCAACAAGTTCAATGACCCCGACAGCTCGTGCAAGGTGATGGTGGCAACAGATGCCATTGGACTTGGCATCAACTTGTAAGTTAATAAAATTAAGTTGTACCTCAAGCCCCTATTTCACCAACTTTGCAATTGTCAGTTTATTGAATTAATACACACACAAATTACAAGCAATGAGAAGGACACAGAGATAAATTAGCAATAGGCTTCGTCAAATATAATACAAATGTCATCCACCATAGGCTTCATCAAAAAAAAAATTTAACAATACAACAGCAGTAAATTTTTCTAGAAATCACCGCCCCGAACCGTATCCGGTGGAAAAGTTCCCATAACGCTGGCCGCGTTTCTCCGCTGAATAGCTAAGGAAATCCTTTGCACCAGATAGGATCCAGAACGGGGATCACACCCCCTGCCCTTGTCAGTTAACAATGACAATTCGAACTAGATATCTTTGCCAATATGAAGCGCGCTAAAACAAATGCTTTTCAAGTCAGTAACTGACACCGAATTGTCATTGTAAACTGACATTTGTAGAGTTGGTGAAATATGGGTCTGGGGTCTGGGCTCGCTGAAAGGCGGGATGGACGCGAGTTTTGTGTTATTTAATTTTGTATGAATAAGAGCACACTAAAAACAACGGACGGAATTCTCGATAATGTATCGATCAACCAAATACATTCTACCATCGTACGATTGGTGTGGTAACTTGCTTAAATATTCTTTGCTAAAACGGAGAGTTGCTAAAAATCTGGTGGGGCGGTAGCATTTGTTTTATTTTCAGACAATTCCGATCCACTACCGCTTTTTGTGTGTTCACGACATAGAGCTTGTTTAGTGTACTTAGTGAAAGTTTTGATTGATTTGTAATTTTCAGGAGTATACGAAGGATAATATTTTATTCACTAATAAAGCCAGTGATTAACACAAACGGAGATAAGGAAATGGATATCATAAGTATTTCTCAAGCTTTACAGATTGCAGGTAAATGAAACTTAATTATTATTATTACACACCTACTGGCTTTTACTGTTGTTATACTGGCGATCCGTTAGTATGAAGTTTGAATTGAATCAGAACTATGACGTCATCATTTTCAGTGATCAAACTACCTCCTTTTATTAGTTTCTGTTAAATTACAAATCGTTTTAATTGCAGTAATAAGTGAGGCATCGGTTTTTTATAAGTATTTTCGGAAGCTTGATAAGTGAAAATGTAAAATTATTTTATTTTGACACTTGCTATCCCGCGGGAACTATTAAATTTTCCCGAATAAAAAGTAGCCTATGTTATTCCTCAATATTCAAACTATCTTCTTACCAAATTTCATCTAGATTGGTGCAGTGGTTTTCCCGAGAAGAGGGAACAAACAGACAGACAGAGAGACAGAATTACTTTCGCATTTATAGTATTAGGATTAGGATGATATCAGTCAACTACCCTATTGATCAGGGCGCGCAGGGCGCTACGGCAGCGCGTGGGAAATCGGCTTCGTGACGACGTACAAGCCAGAGGACCTGCCGACGCTCAAGGAGCTGCTGAGCCGCGCGCCGGAGCCCGTCAGCCAGGCCGGCCTGCACCCCACCGCCGAGCAGATGGAGCTCTACGCGTACCACCTGCCACACGCCAGCCTCAGCAGCCTCATGGTCAGTTCAACAGCTAACTTTCATTTTTATCCAGGAGTGACTGCTGTGTAATTTACGCTGCGTCAAAATCGGAAAACAATACGGCGTTAAACTAACTTTTGGTGTTTTTAATTTTACGGTCATCCCGTTTGAAATTATTATGAAATAATTATTTTTGCTCGAATGACGTAATTGGTCGAAGCGCGTTACCACGGTTTGGTCAAGATATAGGTTCGAATCCTAGTTCGAGAATATTTTTTTCTGGTATTTCTGAACATTTGGAAAAAATAACACGGCATCCTTAATAACGTCATCGGACTGATCGGCGTCCATAAAGCAGACACACAGGAGGCGCCTTTTTCTTATCTACGCACTACATTCCACTTGTGTGTGAGATTTATGGCACACTTTTTAAACTTTTTTAAAGTATTTATTGCTATGTATCGTATGTATTGTATTATTGACATTAATTATAGTTGTGTGTAGGTATTTTATACTAATATTATTATTCATTGGTTATCTATAAATAAATTACCTAAAAATTCTAAATCGCACCACCTGCTTTAAATCTGATCTTACCTTTATTCCGTTATGGTTGCCTGGTAGAAATCGCTCTGTAGCGATGAGGCCGCCCATTGCTACCTTGCATTTTCTTTGTACTTTTTTTCTGTTTTGTTTATTATGCGGTGTTCAATAAAGAGTTCTTGTATTGTATTGTACATTTTTTCTGCCACTTTTCGAGGGGACGAGGTGAGGTACACACGTAGGTGCATCACACGTCTACGCTCATGTCAAAATTTGTAAACTCACACGATTGCCAAAAACACGCACACAATCAACATACCCTGTGCATTTTGCACAGACTTAATGTAATTTTTTTGACAGGGGAAATCCCACTGCCACCCATGAGAACCAGCAACCCCAAGAGACTCACTAGTCCGTTGCCGGCCTTTAAGGAGGAAAAAGGATAGAGGAACGGGGTAGAGGGAGGGGGACGGACCTGATTGAACCGAATAGAAAGAATTTTAACTGATTGTTTCATAAAAATAAAAACAATAGTTTGGTTTGGTACAAAGTAAGTGGCTGTGTCGCGCTCAATATAATTCGCTTAGTACGCGGCTAATGAACACATCGTGTAACAACGATTGGTGCCAACGATAATCAAAGAACATATTAAGAATATAGTATTAAGTATTTACTGAAATTTCACTCGGCTTCTATCCCTATTATTCATAAACCTCCTTTAACTAAAATGCCGTTAAAGTTCTTTTGTCCTTTTTGTCACGTTGACATTTCCACTACTTTTACTAGTAAGAAGAAGACGAAACCTATTTTAACTAATTGAGGCTTGAGTGGCGTTTATGAATAACGGCATATATCTCTTAGGTATCGAGTACAACTTGTTTATCCAAATAATATACTCTTATCACACGCGTGCTATTTTTATCTGTTTTTAGAAGCGTTTACATCGGATGTGATAGGTTGTTATAATACATGAACTTGATATTCCGCTACATAAACACCGCCACATAAATACATGATTTGACGACCGCATAGCCTAGTGGTTAAAGACCCTGACTGACTGTGTAGCTTAAGGTCCAGGGTTCGATCTTCGGTCGGGGCAGATGTTTGTATGATGAATAAGAATGTTTGTTCTCTGGTCTTGGATGTTAAACATGTATTTAAGTATGTATTTATATCCCTTGTCCAGTACCCATAGTACAGGCTTTGCCTAAGTTTGGACTAGGTCAATTGTCCCGTAATATTGCCATTATTATTAAACCAATGTTTCTTTTGCATTACATAAGGTTCACGTCTTTATCCGAAGGCCAGGGTATTAAATAAAATAGCGTTGACATGACGATAACGAGATAACCCTCTAATACACATGTCAATCGCTTGCAGTGCAAACGACACATGAAAATTCAAGCAAAACTGGTTTCCGCTGACATGCTTAGAACGAGAATCGTTAGGCTTTGAAATGAAATTAAAAAGAAATATTTTTATTCTGAAATTGGGTTCCATAGGTTATCGCTGAACTTCTATCGTACTGACCCCCTGGCCAAGACTACTATAGTAATAGTAATATATTATCTTTGCCAAGACGCAAGCGACATAATGCTGCATCGGTGAACGACTGTGTATTGTGTAATCACCCCTTTAAATTTTACTTTATTGTAACAGCATAAGGACTATATTAGACCAAATAATCAGTAGCAAACTGACACTAAACGGTGCCATATTTTAACTTCCTTTTTGATCGTGGCAGTGTTTGATAGCACTCAAAAAATTTCCCTATGCTGTTTATCGCATAAATCGATCAAGAAATGCATTTTAAATGCAAGACTAGAATACCCACGTGCCTATTTCAAATACTTTTTTTTATAAAAAATAATTTATGATTCGTGACCTTAACGTAGAAGAAAGATTAAATAAATTCTGTAAGCGTATCCGATGAAGGCATATTTTCTTGATTAATATAGTTTGATAAAGGACCTATAGGCGCATATTTCCCAGTTTTTATTTTTGGAGAATCATCTCTGGTAACAGAGTTATTAATTTTTATTCAGATTTTTGTTTATATTTTTTTTTCTCCCAAAAAACTCAAAAGTGCGACTTGTGACCGGCACTGAAAGATTCCTCTTGATTAGGTCTATCAGTAATAAATAAATCACGTTAAATTATCGCGGCGTTTACGAGTAATCGAATTTAAAAATATCGTGTTAGGGTTGTCACTCAACTTGACCTTTCAATTTAGTTAGATTTTTTTAAATCCTTGATTACAAAACTGCATATTATTTACACAAAATGTGTAAATGTGTCTCGTAAATACATTATTTTCTATATATTATATACTTCTAGGTACATACATAAAAAAAATAGTGGTGACTTTTTTTGAGATTTGAATCTGAAGTCGTTTGTTTTTCTTTTAATCGTTAACCAGTTTTGCGTTTTTGATCGACGGATTGCATATTATCCACAAGGATAATATGTTTTTGGGAGGTTTTTCGCCATATCTTGCGAGTATTCTATAGACGCAAAAAAGTTTGGCGTTTTTTGCCGCTCGCTCGCGGAAAGGTATGTTCAGTCATTTGATTGGCATCCAATGACTGTACAAGGTACACAAATTTCTAGTAAACAGTGAAGAGATCATAGAATCATGTTCTCTTCCTGTCGGTATGCTCTCAGAGCAAGCGGCCGAATCGCGCAACAAATTTTGGCGCTCAGATAGGGAACACCATTGCCGGAAAATGAACAGGAGAAAACCTATGATTGACCTCTTTCATAGTGCACTAGAATCATCGGATCCGTTTGTGTCTATGGCATCCTAGAGACAACGCCAAAGATCGTCCAATAGAGTTTGTCTGCCAGAAGCTGTTCGTGAACTTCTGAAGCCGATTCATGAAAACAACTTGCAGCTGGCAGAGGTAGATGACGACGATCCAACATTAGAAGGATCTTTATCATTAGAAGGATCAGACGATGATGCAAATTCATCCAATGTTGAGGACTGGACGTTGATACTCGAAAATGATAATTATTTGTACGAGTCTTAAAGTTTTCTATTTATCACAAATATCATATTTGTTTGACCTTAGTGACAACCCTAAAATGTACAATTTGACCTTTATTCGTAACTCCCAAACGCCGCGATAGTGGAACGTGATTTATTTATTACTGATAGACCTAATCAAGAGGAATCTTTCAGTGCCAGTCACAAGTCGCACCTTTGAGGTTTTTGGGAGAAAAAAATGTAAACAAAAATCTGAATAAAAACTAATAACTCGGTAACCAGAGATGATTCTCCAAAAATAAAAACTGGAAAATATGCGCCTATAGGTCCTTTATCAAACTACATTAATCAAGAAAATATATCTTCATCAGATACGCTTACAGAATTTATTTCATATCATTTCAACGTCAAGGTCACGAATCATAAATTATTTTTTATAAAAAAAAGTATTTGAAATAGGCACGTGGGTATTCTAGTCTTGCATTTAAAATGCATTTCTTGATCGATTTATGCGATAAACAGCATAGGGAAATTTTTTGAGTGCTATCAAACACTGCGTGGCCGGTCATCTAGGTAATTGTTAATGGAAGATTGCAGATGAGCTGTTAAACGAGAGAGCTAAGATGCCTTAGATACAATACAATGCTCTTTATTGAACACGAAGAGTATAAGCTACTTTCATTCCAAATTTGATCGAAATTCGTTCAGCTGTTTTTGTGTGAATGAGTAACAAACATCCAAACGTCCAAACATACAGACTATCCCGTTTATAATATAGGACAGGACGATAGGATGTGTGTGAAGTAAGCTAATTTCTTTCCAGGACATCTTCGTCCACCTCTGCACAGTAGACGACTCTCTCTACTTCATGTGCAATACGGAGGCGTTCAAGTTCTTGGCGGAGATGATCCAGCACGTGCCGCTGCCGCTGCGCGCGCGCTACGTGTTCTGCTGCGCGCCCATCAACAACAAGCTGCCCTTTGTGTGCGCTAGCTTCCTCAAGGTCAGCCGCTGCTTTGACTTTGACAGTGTCTTCTTCTTTTTCAGATTCTTCTTCGATAGTGTCTTTAAACTTTTCAGTTTCACCGTCGTTACCATCGTTTATGTTACCTGCGAGGTGCTGTCCGAAAGTTTTCGGCCTAACAAAGATATGAAATACTTTTAATATTTACAAACCTTTTAGTATTTTTCGTTATAATCTCCCTCTATATCAACGCACTTTTCAGAGTGTATACTTATTTTCTTTGTTAGGCCGAAAATTTTTGTACGGCACCTCGTACAGTCATCAGCAGAAGTAGCTAATCAACCGAAGCGGTCACAATTATCTAAGCACGGCTCTATTGTTATGGACATAAGAGCTTGTGCAGATCATTGTGACCGCTTCGGTTGATTAGCTACTTCTGCTGATGACTGTTTATGTTTCATAGTATCATCAATCTCCATCTTCACTTTCTTAAACAGTGATTCATATTTGTCTGTGGCGCCGTTTCCTTTACTTTACATTTGAGCACATCTGTAACATAATCAAGATCAACAGTATGACTACCGTTTTGAGCGCAGCAATCAAATTCCCGTCAGACTCCCTCAAAATCAGTTGAAAGGCCTGGGTATGAGGATTAGATGATAATGCAAAGACTGTCGGCAAAATACTTCATCATCATCATCAGCCGAAAGACATCCACTGCTGGACATAGGCCTCCCCCAAGGCTCTCCACTCAGACCGGTCTTGTTCCACATCCACCGCGGTCCCGCGATCTTCACCAGATCGTCGCTCCATCTTGTTGGAGGCCTACTGACAGCTCAAAATACTTGCAATGAAAAAAAAACATTTTTTTTAAACAACTTGTGTACCTACTTTATTCAAACAGATGGTTCGTCAGTACAGCCGCAATGAGCCAATCACTAAGAACTGGATGGCCAATACCGTGGACTGGCCGCTGCCCGCGCCTAAGACCATCGTGGACCTGGTGCATCTTGAATCGGTTTTTGATGTGCTGGAGTTGTATCTGTGGTTGAGGTAAGATATGGTTTTAACTATAATTTACCGAGTTATCCTACGTGGAGCTAAGAAGTGCTTTGTTTTTATTTTACTCAAAAGTTGAGAATCTACATTCTCTATTAGTTTAGTGTAAACAGCTTGTTTTAGTTAGTGTCTGTTGTTAGGTAAATAGATTAGATCGTTACATCATGTTAGTACCCTAAAATGTATCATCACATCAGGTTCTACAGTACCTATTTATAGCGAATCTCTTATCTTATAAATTTGTGTTTTCTTAGAGTTCCGTACCTCGAAAGGAAAAAACGGAACTCTTACAGGATCACTTTGTTGTCCGTCTGTCTGTTAAGGCTCCTTTTCTCTGTAACGCGTGGAGGCAGCATGCTGAAATTAATATCAAATACTCAAGCCTGCGGTCCCTTGAAACTATGAAAAAATCAAATTTCTAAGTCAACGCAATCAAAAGATACAGTCATTAAAAAGGCTGTTTCCATACAAATTGCCATTTTTAGAAAACCTAAAGGGTACTTCCAGCTGTCTTAGAAACTTGAAATTTGGTATGAAGGTAGCTCTTATAGGACAACCACTCAAAAAATTCTCAAAATCTTGATTTTTTATGTCTGTCTGTAGATTTCACAGACCAATATAAGATATACCTACTTACCTTGAAATTCCTTTGGAATACATACTTTGCTTGCATTTTGTCGCACTCATCGCTGTTATTGTTCCAAGATTAATGTCAATTTTTTGTTCCATTTTTGTGTACTTTGTCCGCGGAACTGTCTTACCTGTATTAACACGCTTCGGGA
This sequence comes from Clepsis dumicolana, assembly GCA_963691665.1. Classification (NCBI taxonomy): domain Eukaryota; kingdom Metazoa; phylum Arthropoda; class Insecta; order Lepidoptera; family Tortricidae; genus Clepsis; species Clepsis dumicolana. Next base: position 5,564,878 of record OY829506.1, read on the forward strand.
TTGGATAGCAAATAGTGAATCGCTAAAGGAAGCCAAACTTATTGTTTAGAGTGTGCGTTTCGCCCATCTTTAGTTCATCTTAATATGCCTGTTGATAAATTACTAGTTGTTGTTGTTGTTGTTTTTTTTTTACGACGAGTAAGGTAAACGCGCGAGTGGGTCACCTGATGGTAAGTGATCACCACTGCCCATAGACACCCGCAACCCCGGAGGCTAAGATGAAATGTCTCTTGTGCCCGTAATTACACCGGCTGTCGTAGTTGTATTCCTCGGCAGTCGTGGTTGTATTCCTCGGCAGTCGTGGTTGTATTCCTCGGCAGTCGTGGTTGTATTCCTCGGCAGTCGTGGTTGTATTCCTCGGCAGTCGTGGTTGTATTCCTCGGCAGTCGTGGTTGTATTCCTCGGCAGTCGCGGTTGTATTCCTCGGCAGTCGTGGTTGTATTCCTCGGCAGTCGTGGTTGTATTCCTCGGCAGTCGTGGTTGTATTCCTCGGCAGTCGTGGTTGTATTCCTCGGCAGTCGTGGTTGTATTCCTCGGCAGTCGTGGTTGTATTCCTCGGCAGTCGTGGTTGTATTCCTCGGCAGTCGTGGTTGTATTCCTCGGCAGTCGTGGTTGTATTCCTCGGCAGTCGTGGTTGTATTCCTCGGCAGTCGTGGTTGTATTCCTCGGCAGTCGTGGTTGTATTCCTCGGCAGTCGTGGTTGTATTCCTCGGCAGTCGTGGTTGTATTCCTCGGCAGTCGTGGTTGTATTCCTCGGCAGTCGTGGTTGTATAGCTCGGCTTCTATACTAGCTTCAAGTATTCACAGTCAAACTTCAATCTTACCTAATGCCCGGCGTTACTTGTTTACAGCTATCGGTTTCCAGACATGTTTCCTGATGTGAAATTAGTCCGCGAAATGGAGACTGAACTGGACGCTATCATTCAGCAAGGAATATTCCAAATAACTAGGTAAGTCTCATTTTGCTGAGATAAATTGTTACTTCAAGGCGTATCGTATCCTTATTGCAGAACTTCTCCGCGTGTAATTTTTTTTACACTACAAAGAAGGCAAACGAGCAAGTGGGTCACCTGATGGTAAGTGATCACCACTGCCCATAGACACCCAGAATCTCGGGGGGTTTGCAGATGCGTTGCCAACCTAGAGAGCTAACATGAAATGCCTCTTGTGCCCGTAATTACACCGGCTGTGTTACTCTCCACACCGGAACACAACAGTGCAAGCACTGCTGCTTGGCGGCAGGATTAGCGAGTGAGATGGTGGTATCATGGCCCTCATACACAACCGACAGCGACACACATCTGAGGCCCGAGTACGAACATTCGAAACCTGCGTAACGTAACCGAGTAGGAAACGTTATCGAGAAATTTGTATAACGTTTGGAACAGCGGTCGCCCGTGAGCGTATTTGGAACTAAAATTTAGTATGAGGATTCGTAAACTTCGTGCTCGGCCTACAGCATTCAGATGTGAACAGTGTTATAATAATAATACACCGTGAAGATACAGATGTGTAGTGTGTACGCAACAGCGCTACCGTATATGCAAAGTTGAGGAACTTCTGTGCAAAATAGTCCCATTTCAAAATTGACCAGTTCATATATGCCAAGGACCATAAAACCAAGAGGACTGCCAGTGTCAGTAGGATGTCGCGTTCCTTTGAAATAATAAGCCTGCTGTAGCTAGTTTTACTATTGAGGGGTCTCTGTACCATTCATTTGGTATGACATTTAGACCTCTGGCTAATCGTAGCGCCATCTAAATTCGTTTTTTCTTTCAGTTCATAGATGGCGCTATTGTGTTAGCCAGAGGTCTAAGTGTCATACAAAATTAATGTTACAGAGACCTCTATAGTGAAACTAGCTACAGCAGGCTCATTATTTTGCAGGAACGCGACATTGTATAGCCATTGGCAGTCCTCTTGGTTTTATCGTCATTGATATATGCTATATCACTTCCGCTATGAAACTGTCGTTTTTATTCTAAAGGTTATTAAGGAACTCGGAACAAATGTTACGCGAGGATTCAGAAGACAACGCAACCTCCCTTCGCCATAGAAAGGGCACCAAAGCCTTGTCACACCACACGAGGAGTGAAGAGGCGAAGGGAAAACTCTCCGAGATATTAGTCTCTAAGGTAAGCCCATCTGACAATTGACAGTTTTTTTGGGGTTAAGAGTAAAAAACGGGACCCTATTATTAGGACTCCGTTGTCCGTCCGTCCGTCCGTCTGTCACCATGTCTCATGAACCGTGATAGTTAGACTGTTGAAATTTTCACAGCTTTTTTTTTCTGTTGCCGTTATAACAACAAATACGAACAAAAACAGAATAAAATAAGTATTTAAGTGAGGCTCCCATACAACAGACATGATTTTTTTTTCTGTTTTTAAACATAATGGTACGGAACCCTTCGTGCGCGAATCCGACTCGCACTTGGCCGGTTTTATTAAAATAGAGTACATTTCTCGACGCAACTATGATTACCTACACCAGTCTTAATACGATGTTCTTACGCTATAGATGCTCTGCTATAGTTTCAACTAGAGAAGAGTCCACTTTCGCGTTTCCCGGGATCCAAAAAATTACACAGATTAACATTTTAGAGTGAAGACCCATGGATGTGTGTTCGAAAAAGGTGAAAAGATGAAAATCATGGTTTTTTCTAGGGCCTAATAACGCCACAGATGCTCAAGAAATTGCAGCAGGAATTGGTCATAGACACGAAACCAGAGAAGAGTAAAGGGAAGCCAAATAGACTTAGAAGGAAATGAAGGAGTGAAATCAGTTGTAAATAGTACCTGGTTTGATTGTGCACAATGTTGGATGAATGTGTAATTAAATATTCAAGTGACTTGTTTTTATTTTATTGCCAGCTGCTACCCGCGACTTCGTCTGCGCAGAAACCGTTAATCGCTTATCTCGTGGCAGTTTGCGTTCTAAATAACAAATATCCATTACCAATCATTGTCATGTAGTGGTCTCGCCAGGATTAATGGTGTTTGGGTCTCTGTTAATACAGGGCGCCAATCTTGAGCAGCGCAATGCTTCGGTATTTATTAATATCCTGGAGGAATTAGTTGTATTTGTGTACATGTTATTGCGGGGAGCTACGCCTCCATACACCGAACTCGAAGCTCGAACCGGATTTTGTATTCGTCTGCGTTATATGAGACAGTCCATACGAAACGCGGAGCGATTGCCTCCAATTGATTTTATTCATTCAGTTACTACTACACGTTCGGTGTGAAGGCGCTTTAATAGTTTATGGTAACAAATGGGTGTGTTATTTGTGAGATAAGAGATAGCAGTTTAATAATATTTTCGATGTAGATTTCGGAATATTTGCTAATGCGGGTACACCTTTGAACCCAAATAATACATGAAGTGTTTGTTTTTACAACACTGGAAATTATAGTGAAATAAACGGATCACTCACGTATATCAGTTGAGTAGCACGTCGGGCTATACTCGAGTGACATACGTGAGTGATCCGATTATTTCACTATTGTAGTTTCATGTTAAATAAGTACTAGAAAATACTTCGCGGTCCACTATGATTTAAACTCACGGTAGTATTATGTAAAAAACTAGAAATTACTGGTTTTGTTTACTAGATCTATTACTTACCTACTCTATTCAATAACCGAGTACTGGCCTTACGAACTTCGTATCGTGCCGTCCCGCTCACGCTAATATTATTCGGTACGAGAGTGAGCGGGACAGTACGATATGAATTTCGATTTCCTCAGTAGCCCCTCTGACTGAGTGAGTCTCGAACATTACGAAACATGCGTCATGTTCATGTGGCTGATTTGCGAGGTAGTCCGCACGTTCAGATACTAGCAAAGAAAATTTCAGCACGATGCGACCTACATTCTATCTCATTCCTCTGCTTAAGGCTTGTGCGTCAGAGACTGACAGGATATTTCGTAAGCATATTGAGCGGGAAACGCAAACGTCACGCCAGTAATTATTGACGTCAATATTACTAGCGTGACGTTTGCGTTTCCCGCTCAATATGCTTACGAAATATCCTGTCAGTCTCTGACGCACAAGCCTTATACCCAAGATGATAATAATCATCTTAATGAAATACTCAATAAAAATAACTTATTGACCATCGTTCGTTATCGTCCGCGAAACATGATGCAAGTTGATGTGAAAATTTTTGCTCACGTTCTTGACCTCACCAAAATAGTTTTTAAACATGGTTAAGACAGTATGAAATTATTCCTATGCTTTATTCGTCATTCCAGACACATCGTTCCAAGCGGAATGACATATAGTTCGATAATTACTAGTGAAAGTTGAAGGAGGCTACTTAATCTTATAAATAGATTTGCTTTTAATAATAATTGTGATAAACGTTCGTGTTTGTTTGAACTAGTATTGAGACCAGTATTATTGTGGCGATGGCTCTTCTCGAGTATTTTATTTGTTTATGTTTATTTGTGGCGGCAGGTATAAACGGTAAGCTATTATTTTGCTTTATTATTGTATGAAGGATTCAGGAAACGCTTAGGCAAATATTCGTGCTGAATTGCATTGTAAAATTTCCAACAAATTCTTTAGCTAGTCCATCTTAATAAATAATGAATTACCCTGCAAAGTTACATAATGCACTTTCTGATCATAACTAGTAAATGATTGAAGTAATTAACTGTGAGAAGTAATAGCTACACATTGGTGATCTCGTTGCATTTAACGTTGCACTTGACAGTACGAACAGACTTTTTTGTCTTTTGTTGAGACTGATACCATTGATATTTTAACATTTTCGGTAAATGGTACAAACACTTATCACCTAATAATATAATACTTTACCATGAAGATTTGTTTAGAATTTTTTTCGCATCACAAATCTATTAGTTACCTACTGTTAGGTGATACTAGATTACCGAAGCGTCGCTATTCCATTAATTAAAACCGAGCCAACATCTAATAATATTTTTGCTACTTTACGTACAGTCCTTTTTACGTAGAATAGGCGGACAGCGCCATCTCTTGTCCGTTAATGGAACTAATTACATTTTTGATGATTCCTGTTAAACTGTGCTATTTAGAGGCATGGTTTTATTTTTCCTGTAATCTTTACATAGACGTCTATTCATTCAGGTACTTATTGTTGGAATTATATTTGAACAGGTTATAGAACAATGAAATCGGACGAAGCTGTTTTGATATTTGCGAAACCAGGGGAAGCTGTTGACATCGTTTGTGAAAATAACGTTCCTTTAGTACGCTGCGGCTTCACGCACCCGAATGGGACTAAATTGTTGTAAGTAGTTACCTACTCCTACACAAAATGGATTAATAAAAGAAATCTGGCTTTATTAGAGCTACATGTTCCAACTACCCTCACACATTTATCGACGTAACATAAAATACCCACACCATGAACGTCTCAATGTGAAGATTTCTGTCAGTTAATGACATATTTACTCTACGGGGAACTTTCATCATCATCATCATCATCATCAACCGAAATAAGACGTCCACTGCTGGACATAGGCCAAGGCACAAGGCTCTCCACTCAGACCGGTCTTGTGCTTTCCGCATCCATCGCGAACTTTCATGTCAAAATTAATTCTGCCTCTAAATCCAAACCTGTTTTTAAAAAGTTTCGCAAAAGGACTGGCTGAAAAAACACTGAAATGAAATCCTTATTTATTTTTCAGATTTAGAAACCTTCTACCAGGTACGCCTTTGTGCAAGTATACTACAGACGCGACAACCGCAGACACGGGCTTGTGGACCTGTCACGTTTGGGCCCAAACCTTACCCCAAGATGAAATCATGAAAACAATAGAAGTTCGAATCGCGCACAAGTTCGCTGCAGTAGAGCGAGAGCGGAGAGTGAGAGAGGGTGAGGAGGTCAGTCTGTCTTGTGTCAGTACAGAAAGGATGGTACCGCTGGATTACTGTTATTTCTTGACGCCAAGGCTTGAGACACTTTATATGGATCAGGGAATTACACGTAAGAAGTAAGTTTCATTGGATGTAAGTTTTAAAACAAATGAAGTTTGAAGTTTTAAAACAAATGAAGTTTGAATTTGTTATCGTTTTGGCGATTGTCACTCCCGTATAAATATGGTGTTAAGGTACTTCCACTTTTTTCTATTTCCAGTGCCTTAATGCAAAAGTACTTCTTCCCTCACAACAAAAGTATCCACCGGGGCGACTGCGGGCTCACCATTATTTCTGCATCGGTTACTGATTCCGGCAGTTGGTCGTGCTATGGTTGGCTCGAAGGTGAGAACCGGCAGTTTGTGGACTCCATACGATTGGTTATTGAAGAGGATGTTAGGGAAGCGTGGACTGAAGCAGGTGTGTTAGGTAAGTGCAGCCTTTATCAATTAGTATACGTGGCTCTGTGAACCTTGCGACCTCGTTTTTGGACATTTTCCATTTTTTTTTTGTTTCAAAAAAACGATCGACAACAAACCTATATACTTAATTAGAGAACATGCTCACATAATTTCACGAGAACCAGTTGAGATTCATTCGAGTTTTCTCACAATGTAAAGCTCATGCTAAATTACAAATGTAATTTCGCAATTAAATTTAAAAAGTCAAGGCTCGAACCCACGACCCTTTACTAGAGAGACCATACGTCGAACCACTAGACTACCACGGCTTTTGTGTTAAGTACAGTCAGCAGCAGAAGTAGCTAAGCAACCGAAGCGGTCACAATGATCTGCACTTCGTAAGCTCTATGTCCATAACAATAGAGCCGTACTTAGATCATTGTGAACGCGTCGGTTGCTTAGCAACTTCTGCTGCTGACTGTACAAGTAAATACAAATGACAACTCAATATCTGCTGACTCCTGCCGCCCTATCACGGTAAATTTTATCGACGATATAAGCATACGTCACTTTCTAACAAATATGCAAGTGTGAGAGGGACAAATTTACTTAATACTTTTTTAAACATTAGTGTATGAAATGAAATGGTTCATTTGCTAGATATGGGTTACAGAGTATACTTAGGTGTCCTTAGGTGTAACAATTCACATAATAAGTGCGCCAACATCTGCTTTAAAGCATGTAAAATATTACATTTTCCATTTTGGTAATAATTTGCTAACCATGCAAATATTGAAATTGTACTAGTATTATAATTAATTAATTAAAAAAAGTCAATCATTACAATTATTATTTATATATAAATACATAATGACTCGTAAGTCGTAGGTAGTGTAGGTATATCATCAAACATCATTCATCATATTTATAATTGTTGTCTACATATTTTAGTATAATATCAGGTTAAATAATTGTCAGTAATAGCTATTGTTTTTGTTTCTAAATGCAAAATATTCCTTAACCGAGTACTGGCACAGGTCACATAGTAATACAAATAACCATTTCTTTAATTGGCATAATGGTACCCGTAGATCTTTGATGTCTGTCGGTAGCTTATTATATATTTTTAGGCACATGAAATAGGAGCTACGAGTCGTCTGTTTAAGGCGTGCTTTAGGGAGCGATAGCAAATTTCGCTGTCTAGAAATACGGTTATTGTGTGTACTGGTGTTGTGGTGTACGCTATGACATCATAATTTTTTTGAAGTAGTGTTTATGAAACAAATACAGCCACCTCATATACATATAATGAAAGAATGGTCAGAAGGTTGCTTAAAACTTGATTTGTATGATTCCAACGGCTCCAATGAAAAAACGGCTCTAATGCATTTCTTCTTCTTGATGAACGCTCTTTGTAAATCAATCGGGTTTCCCCATATGACAAAGCCATACCGAAGCGTAGACATGACGTAGCCGCGATAAGCCGTCAAGGCAGCTTGCTGAGAAACTGTTTGTTTCAGCTTTCGTAAAGGAGACAGTATCCACATGAGTTTTAAAATGCTAGGGGGTCTGGCGTGAAAATACCATGATGTTTTTGATATACTTCAGCGATGAACCTCTGAAGATAAATACCTACCAATTTACCATTTGATTTCAGACGATGACCCCTTCACAATCAGCCTGACGACCTACATTTGCGGAACGGTCGCTTTTCTCTGCCTCTTCGTAGTATTAGTGTACTGGAAATACAAATACTACTCTACCTACTATGGCAAAACATGGGGTGACGACGAAAGCATAGACAGCTACGTCATCAAACACAGGATTGACGAAACACCTATAGTTAACACTGGCGACTATCTGTTGATTACATGAAGTTTAAAAAATTGGACTTTCATTTCAAAGGAATGTTGAAACCGACAGCCAAAACTTTGCAGTCAAAGTCGAAGTATCTTAGCTTTGTTCTGAACTGGATAGGTATATTGGGCATTGGCAAAGAATATTATATACTAACAAGAAACGACTGACGCATGTGTGCAGTAAGCGACTGCGCGGCTGTGTGCGTTTCGGGACGCGAGCGGGGGTGAGCGCGGATCGCGCGGGGTGTGGAAAGGCGATCCGCGGTCGCCACGGCACGGCAGTGACACCCCTGTGGCATTGGGCAGAACCCTCCCCTACACGTAAAGTAGGGGTTCTTGTTTTAGAGTTTTTATTAATTAGGCCGACAAAGTGGAATAAAAGGCAAGGGTATCGTTGGAGAGCTAGGTCTTTTAAAAAGGGTGTTCGAAGATCATTTTTCGATTAAAATATTTGTTTGCGAGAGGAGTCAAGTGTGTGTGTCTGTAAACTGTAAACATAAATAAATAAATAGTTAGGTGCCAATAAAATAACTATAGAAAAGTTCGAAGCGATTTAATTAATATGATGATAACAACTATATTGCAGCCACAATGTCCACAAATGTTGAATAAATAACATTAAGAAGTAACGGACTGTGTTATCGAAAATCAAACCATAAAATAATGAACTATTGACACGAAGACAAGTCAGTACGTTTATTTACAGGCTTGTGCATAAAGAAAGCTAATGAATAGGATTTTATACAGCAGTTATAAATAAAACTTGTGACTTATTATGGCGCCTTCGTACACCCTTAGGTAAGTAATATAGACATAGTAGAAAAACCTTTGCCACGGGTCAGGCAAAAATCAATCTTATGACAATGTCATAAACATTTTGAGAGGGGAAAGCTTTTCTGACTTAAACTATAGGTACCTACCTAAACAACTACTAGCACTTTCGGATCGTCAAAAGATTTAGGTTCGCTACTTTCCTGACGACAATCTTTTAACCTCATTTGCACTCAACAAGGATCATACACAACATGCAATCTAACTTGACTGTTATTATAATTATAAAACCCTCATACTTTTTCTCTTCTTATTAACGCCTAAGGGCTGTAATGGCCCGCACGGTGCGGCGCCATCAGTACTGCGCGCCTCTTTTCCTTGCAAAGTGCGATGAAAAACATTGTGTATGTTTCACGGGCAGGACAGGAGTTATGAACCTCGGCTCAGAAAGACTAACTACCTACCTAACTAACATACAATTCACGCTAGTTTTCTACGCAGCTCTCGCGAATAGTTGGTACCTAGCTCGTCGAAATGATGGGTGTTGGTTGCCTCTCGCTCTCGCTCTCCTGCTGCTGCTGTCTCGTCAGGAGAAGAGTTGGTGTCGAGAAAAATCGCAGCTACCTTTTTAACGTCACGATTTTTTTCAACTATGGACATTGTTTTTTGCTTCTTCCCTAAGCCAAAGAAGCTCAATGTTTAATTTGGTTTACTATATAATGTTTCGCCAAAAAGCGTTTGGTAAACTGATTAATTTCCCAAATGTTTAATTTGGTCAAAATGCTTTTTTTCCGAAACTGTAAATATTTCAGGATTTTTATAAAACAAACCTAACTTAACCTATAGGGTTCTACGAGATGGCCCTGAAATAAATCCTGAAATATTTACAGTTTCGGAAAAAAAGCATTTTGACCAAATGAAACATTTGGGCAATGAATCAGTTTGCCAAACGTTTTTTGGCCAAATGAAAGTACACCGTTTAATTTGTGTAGTTTCTGGATCCCCTGAAAAGCCCACAAGTATACGACCTATACTTGTGGGCTTTTCAGAGGATCCAGAAACTACACAAATTAAGTGATGTCTAAAATATTGATAAAAATTTACAAGCTTCAAATAAATTATGAAATTTGAAAGACTTTCTTTAGGAACATATTGGGTCTACAGAGACAGTTCTAGTCTCATATTGTAGCAAATTTAGTCTACTTCAAAATCGTACTGGTAAGTGCTATCAAAAAAGCTAGTCCTTTAGGTTAAAACCCTAAAATTTCGAGATTTTTTGGGTTCCAAAAGTTTTCACCCCCACTTTCCAGGTCGACAACTTAATAGATTTGACATACCCACACGAATACCAAACGATCCTAGAAAAAAATATTTTGCCGCAAATAATGCAAACTGAAAATAGGTATTATTATGTTATTTCAATCACTAGGCAAGGAACACAATGGCGTACACTTTTCATTACCTCAACGTCTAGACCCGTTATTCCATATTATAGTTCTCTCAATAGCTACGACGTATCCAAAAACGTTCTTTTTAAATGATTCCATTGTGAAATGATGTAACCGAGAAATCAGGCATGCATAATGAGCACTGTAAGTAAATTATTGCGAACATCTGAAATTTTAAGTCTAAAAACTATCTGTAGGTAAGTACGTAATACCTATTGCCTATGTTGCTCGCAACGGTGGTGTGGAGGCGTCTAGTGTGTCACTGGACTTAGATAAGTCCCCTAGTCTCGACACATCGGTCTATCTGTGTAATACTCACACTGCATTTATCAATCTATCACGTCTAATGGAGGGTAGACAGTGCTTCGCGTATTCGCAACCGTGGCTGTTCAAGATGAAGGTCGTTAACGTGCTCGCGATTTTTATTTTAATGGCAATTAATGAAACGCCTGTGCAAATCCAGGGTATTTATTGACTGCTTATAATACTTGTTTCATTTAATAAATAATGTGAGTTCTGTGTAACTGTGAGATGATATTTGCAGCTTACAGAGTGTTTGAGAAGAAAGCTGATGTGACCACTATTTTGGCGCTCCTTAACGAGCCAATTACTATAAAATGTAGCAAGGACATCGCTTTGTCTTACTGTGGATTTGTGCATCCGAGCGGGAGGAGATTTTCGTAAGTAAAATACAAGTTTTTAAAGTCTCCAAATCAAAATAATAAGGTGCTCGTTTTATATACTTTCTTTCTGTGGTATCTACTTACTTGCAGCCGAATACCTACATAATTCCTGACCCACCTTAGAACGTTTTCGTAGTAGGTAAACGACATAACGATTTTCTTTGTCAGCGATGCGATGCGATGCGATGGTACAAGCTAAGGTTTCTAGAATCTTAAGTATCGTACCGTACCGTCACAGGAGTAGATCCTATGGTTGATAGAATATTCACAGGTATTTATTTAGAAGTTACAGTTGGTATTTTAGGACTTCCATTCTATAAGCTCAATTTAAATTTTCCGTAAAAAAAATCACAGCATTAGAGTATAGGTAGGTACCTACAAAACGTACGAAACTTCAAACACTAAGTACAAATTACAAAAATTATCCATATTAATTATTAAGTATATTATATAAAAGTAACCTTTACGTAGGTTCGAACGTAAACAAACCTTGTGATCCTAACAACAAAGACGACGAAAAGTACATCCACCCCAACAGCCATGGGACATATTTTTGAGAAAGTTGTATACCCATATTTTTGTACTTGACATACGTACCTAATACCTAACATAATAATATTGCGTTTCCAGGTTTTCCGGGAACGAACTCAACAACGGGCGTTGCGTTAAGAAAATCAACGCGACGATGGAAGACGCGGGAACATGGACTTGCCACATCGGAAAAGAGTCTACCGGGATGGAGTTAGTTCAGAAAATAGAGCTCAGGGTCGTGGACAAAGTGGCAGCTTTAATCAAGAACGTTACGGTGGACGATGGCCATTCCGTAACGCTAGAATGCGCTACAACGCAAGGTTTCTTACCTCTGAGTTACTGCCGTTTTGAGCCGCCGTCGTCCACGCCTTTCAGTATTAACGCGGCGATTAATAAAACTAAGTAAGTTCATGAGTTTCTGTTAAACATTCTGAGCGTCTAGTGTAATCATCGGCCAAAAAGCGTCTCGATCGCGTTCGCGTTTACGTCAGAATTACTATGGGCAAATTAGCAGCGCCCCTAGTGGCACGTATCGACAACAAACAATTCGAGTCGTATATTTGGCCGTCTATCGTCTTACATACAATGACAATGCAAAGAAAAATTCGTTAAGCAGCTGGACTTGAACCAGCAACCTCGGTAATCCGTACCACGCTCCACCAATTAAGCTATACTTAACGTTGGTGTACCTAACGAATTTTTCAATGCCTTGTGTCATATTTTATTTGGAAGATCTCTCCTCAGCGCCATCTATGAGTAGCTTAATCAAGCAGCTCACCCACTACGGAACTTCTACAGTTACGCATTAGTGGCAAGAGATGGAGCTATTTTCTGAATCAATGAAAAGTCCAAGTCCAGCTGCTTAACGAATTTTTCTTTGCATTGTCATTGTATGTTGAATTTCATTCTATGAATGTTTCATAAAAATAAAAACAAAAATAATCAATAAATCGATTATTTTCATTTTTTCGTCTATCGTCTATTACACTATAGGCAGTGTCAAATAGTATGAGACTTATTTGCTGTCGATACGTGCCACTAGTGGTGCTGCCAATTTGCCCATAGTAGGTACAGTCGAGGAAATTAATTCCTGACCCACCATAGAACATTTTCATAGTACATACGTCACAACGATTTTCCTTGTCAAGCTATCCGATGTCACTATGAAAAGGTTCCATGGTGGGTCAGGAATTAATTTCCTCCACCGAACCTAATTCAGAGGTAATCGTAAACACGAACGCGATCGAGACGTTTTTTCTAGCCGTTGATTAGGTACACTGCCTGTATAGGTACTTTTTGGGTAAAATATTGGGTCTGTACATAGAAAAAAGTCTCGCTTCGACGCACTAGCCACTATTGAACTGGCGAAATTGTCGTAGGTAAAGACTCAAAAATGTATGTATCGTTTTTCTCCGTGGTGTTTGAATCATCGGTGTAAGGGGGTGTATGGTCATTACGTTGCGTTATTTATATCTCTGTGGAATCCATGGTTTATAGATACATACGTATTTAAACAGAGATATAATAAGTACTTAGCTAGCAAGTAATAAGTTGTCCTGTATTCTAAAAGTCACAACTAATTAACCTAGGCTCCAAATTTTAACACAATAATAAGTACAGTATGTAGATACTGAAGTGCGGCCAAATGTAAAACTAAGTATCGAATTAATCCACCACAACAACAATACGACAACCTTAATTCGCCAACATAAGAGCCATGGGATATATTTTTGAGTAAAATGGCACCCATATTATTTTTACACTTGACTGTAAAATGTTACATAAGGATAAAGGAGCACGCCTGCACATGTAGCACAGCGCGCCATTTTGTCGCTTGTCGCGCAATGCGTCCCTTTTATTGTGACAAAATCAGTGAAGGACGCACTGAGCGACAAAATGGCACGTGTACTAGCCCCCCTGTTGGTGAGTGTGAACAAATTATTTACGAAGCGACAAATGACCTTAGCACTTGATTAGTCGTAAAAGAAGAAACACAATCACTGATAGTACGCGTGTCGTAGTAATTAACTTCGCTGTAATTTGTGATAATTATCTTGACTTTAGGCCTAAAGATCAAATGTTACGACGCTTGTCAAAATTATAATAAATAAACAAAAAACTAACATAGTTACAATAATGAAATATCATAGTATGACATCGCAAAAGGGAATTAACTGCGAATAAAGTTTGTTTTAGGTACCCCCAAGTGCAAAAATATTGTATCGAATTAATCCACCACAACAACAATACCACTAATCATAGTGAAATAAAACGGATCACTCACGTATACATATAAGTCACGTATAAAAATGACGACGAAAACTGTTAGAAAAGTTTAATGTATCTATGCTCTACTCCAGACGAGTGACGTATTGTTGACAGCTGTCACTTTACTCTCTTCTCTTATAAGCCTCAGCCCGTAAGCCATGTCTGTTTTTGTGTCGTCCTGCAATATAATTTAAATCCAAATGCATTTACATATTTATTGACGCCGATGTTGTGAAAGATATTTCATGGGAAAATAAAAGAGCATCGAAAGTACTTCACAGTTTTATTTCGAGCATTTTCCGAATCGACACGCGGACCGCTGCGCTCCGTCTCGCCAATAGGTTCTGAAGCCCAGAAGGATTTGGAAATACTGAAGATTCTCGTGAGTACTAACAAATATTAAGATACACTAGATGCCTGAAACCGTAAATCTTCAACCGGCACCAAATATGGGCGGCACTAACCAAGTAAGCAACATAACCTCAATTGAACGACTAGAGGGACTGTCGAATTATATTAATTGGAAGTTTGCAATGAAAATGTTACTCGTATTGGAAGGTCTCTGGAAGTGCGTAGAAGGCACGGATACGGACTCGGTTCGTGACAGCAAGGCGTTAGCCAGGATATGCCTTAGCCTACAACCTGCACTTTACCAATATGTCAGGAGCAGCACAACGGCAAAGGATGCATGGCAGAAACTCGCCGACAGCTTTGAGGACAAGGGCCTATATAGACGTGTACTTCTATTACGCCAGTTGCATCGCGTTGAGTATGGGCAATTTGTGTCCATGTCTGACTATATTGACGGTGTCATGCGCTTAGTCCAACAACTCGCCGACATTGGTAAGAGCATTGAAGACGAAGAAGTTGCAGAAATTTTATTGTCTGGATTGCCTCAAGAATATGATGTCATCGTGTCAAGCTTGGAAACAGCATGTTTAACCAATAGTCTTACAAGTGAGACTGTCAGAACGCGATTGCTGCAGGAAGATCACCGGCGGAGTAACAATTCCAATTCAACGGCTTATGTAGCCAATAACAACAGGAAGAAGAAGAGTACTAGTGTCATCTGTTCATATTGTAAGAAGCCAGGGCACATTGTGAAGCGCTGCTTCAAAACGAAGCGGGAGCAGGGCGATCAACGAGGACAGGAGGAGCACACCATGTTTGCCACTGCTTTCTCGGCGACTGCTACAGCTTCGGAGGAGTTCATCATTGATTCCGGTGCGTCGTGCCACATGGTGAAGAATGACAAGCTAGTGATTGATGCCAAAGACAGTGCATGCAATATTTCTGTGGCAAATGGCCAAAATATATGCAGTAAATCTATTGGTAAGGTTCCTCTCTCTTCATCTGTTTGTTTGAATAATGTTTTAGTTGTTCCTAGTCTTTCTAATAATTTAATATCTGTAAGTCAGATTACTGAAAAAGGTTATGTTGTTATTTTTGCTAAAGATGGATGTAATATTTATAAAAATGGCATAATTACTGGCAACCTGATTTTCTCAGCTAGCAAAGTTAATGGACTTTATAAATTTAGGATTCAGCAAGGTAGGTCCTTACCCCTGGAGCATTCCAAGCCCCTTCATTATAGGCAGGGGACAGTGAGTGCTCACACAGCTGCACGGATGCCATTAAGCTTATGGCATAAGCGTCTAGCCCACCTCCATGTTGCAGGTATGCGTATACTCGGTGAAGGGAGTCAGTGTTCAGGTGTCGTTTTTCAGGAGCAAGACGGCTGCCTGGGCAGTTGCGTCTCTTGCCTGTCGGGTAAGATGCATGAAGCATCGTTTCCCCGGGCAAGCGCGACGCGTGCTGCTTCACCACTTGAGCTGATCCATTCCGATGTCGCGGGGCCGATGCAAGTCAGCACGTGGGGCGGAGCCCGCTTCTTGTTGACCTTTACCGACGACTGTACGAGGAAGACCTTCGGTTACCTCATGAAGTCGAAGAATGAAGTAAGTTCCCATTTTATTGCTTTTAAGAATATGGTTGAGAAACAGTTAGGTTTGCATATTAAAAAGCTTCGTACTGATAATGGTACAGAATATTGCAATAGCGATCTTTCAAGTTTCCTTATAAAGGAAGGTATAATACACCAAACCACCGTGCCTTACTGCCCTCAGCAAAATTCGGTCGCTGAGCGCGTCAATAGGACATTATTTGAGAAGGCACGCGCTATGCTGCAGGAGTCTGGCTTGTCGAATCGCTTTTGGGGAGAAGCTGTTATGACAGCAATTTATTTAAAGAATAGGAGCCCCACCACTGCGTTGTCGAACAGAGTTCCTGAGTATATATGGACTGGATCGGTAGTAGATCTCAGTCATTTGCGCGTCTTTGGCTGCGTAGCTTATTCTCATATTCCTAAGCAAAAACGACGTAAGCTCGATGCCAAGGCTAAAGGTTATATTTTTGTAGGTTATGGTGAAACTTGTAAAGGATATCGGCTATGTGATCCATCTGATCCTCGCGTTGTCATTTATTCAAGGAGTGTTTCCTTTATTGAAAGCGAGTTTTATGCAAAGAACACACAAATGGCTGAATTCGGGAATGTCAATAGTCATAGTAATAATAATTTTATGTTTTATGACTGTTTGAATTTTAATGAGAGCTTTAATAATGATAATGGAATTTTAAATGATAAATCTAATAATAAAATTCCTAATAATCATTTAAGAGAAACCAACTGTGATAATAGTAATAAGTGTAATGATAAGTCTAATGTTGATACTTCTGATGTTTCAGATGCGGATATAACGCCACCTGCGTGGTCACCGCTGTCCGAACAGTACTGTACTGGCGAAGACAGTTCTACCGATGAAGGTGATGAAGTTTCTTCTCTGCCGGAGCCGGAGTCTGCTTGTCGAGGAGGAGAGTCGACTACATTGGAAGGTACCACCAATGCGTCTAGCTCTCAGCGCCCTGTACGTAGTACAAGAGGTAAAACGCCAAAGAAGCTTTCTGATTACGACTTATCTACTATGTTAGCTGAAGCTAGTTCACTGGACGATCCTACTACCTATGAGGAGGCCATGAGTTCACCAGATAAAGAAGAGTGGTGTGAGGCAATGAGACGTGAGTATAATGCTCTTCTTAAAAACCGTGTATGGGAGTTAGTTGATCGACCAAAGCAAGGTAACATCATAAAGTGTAAGTGGGTCTTTAAAAGAAAATATGATGCCGCGGGTGAATTTAACAAGTTTAAAGCTAGACTGGTTGCCCGTGGTTTTACCCAAAAAGAGGGAATTGATTACTTTGACACTTTTTCGCCAGTTGTTAGGCATTCTACTTTAAGAATTTTGTTTTCCCTAGCAACAGAGCTTGATTTGAAATGTGATCATATTGATGTTACTACAGCTTTTTTGAATAGTGAACTAGATGAATTAATTTATATGGAACAGCCTAAAGGCTTTAATAATTATAATAATAAAGTATGTATGCTGAGGAAAAGCATATATGGCTTGAAACAAGCAAGTCGTATGTGGAATTCTAAAATCAATAGTATATTATGTGCAAACGGGTATGAGCAAAGCAAATGTGAGCCCTGTGTTTATGTAAAAAGGTCTAAAAATGAGTATATCATAATATCCCTTTATGTCGATGACTTCTATGTATTCCATAATAATTGTATTGATGGTGTTCTAGCTTTGTTACGAAAACATGTTGAAATTCGACATTTAGGAGATCTTAAAAATTGTTTAGGTATAAATGTGACTAGACAAAAAGATTGTATTATTTTAGATCAGTCAGATTATGTCAAACGTTTATTGGCTAAGTTTAATATGAGCGAGTGTAAACCTGTATCTACACCATTACCTGTAAATTCTAAACTTGATAAATCAGATAAATGTTTAGATGAAAATATTTACAAGTATAGACAACTGTTAGGCTCTTTAATGTACTTATCAGTTTGTACTCGTCCTGACATATCCTATGCTTGTAGCCAACTTAGTCAATATAGTACCTGCTTTGACATGGATCATTGGCGTTCAGCTAAACGCGTGCTAAGATACTTGGGGGGAACAATAAATTATGGACTTTATTGTTGTAAAGGAAATAATTTAAATGTGACTGCCTATACTGACGCAGATTGGGCGAATGATCTATGTGATCGTAAGTCTTACACGGGCTTTGTCATTAAATTAGGTGGTAACATTGTTAACTGGGAAGCCCGAAAACAGCGTTGCATAGCTTTGTCCAGTACAGAAGCAGAATATCTGGCGATCAGTGATGTGTGCAAAGATATCTGTTTTGTTCGAAATTTCTTGTCGGAAATTATTGACAAAACAATTGATGTTGTAATATACAATGACAACCAGAGTGCTCAAAAGTTATTACTGGTAAAAGAATACTCGCATAAAAGAACTAAGCACATAGATCTACGCTATCATTTTGTAAAAGATCTTATACAAAAGGGTTTAATAAATGTAAAATACTTACCAACAGAAAAAATGGTAGCGGATGTATTAACAAAGCCTTTGTGTAGTATAAAACACCGTAACTGTGTAACTGAACTGAATCTGAAAAGTGTAAAATAGTTTCGATAGAACCTTGTTTCACATATTATGTTTGATTTGTTCAGTTAATGATAATTGATTGTGGTGCAATGTAGAGTCATGCATGGTAGGATGGTGAATGTTCTTGTTTATGTACACTCTATCTATCCAATGTAGAGCATAAGGAGGAGTGTTAGAAAAGTTTAATGTATCTATGCTCTACTCCAGACGAGTGACGTATTGTTGACAGCTGTCACTTTACTCTCTTCTCTTATAAGCCTCAGCCCGTAAGCCATGTCTGTTTTTGTGTCGTCCTGCAATATAATTTAAATCCAAATGCATTTACATATTTATTGACGCCGATGTTGTGAAAGATATTTCATGGGAAAATAAAAGAGCATCGAAAGTACTTCACAGTTTTATTTCGAGCATTTTCCGAATCGACATGCGGACCGCTGCGCTCCGTCTCGCCAATAAAAACGAGGGTGCGCCTAGTAGTCGCGCGAGCAGTGTGCGTCTCGCTGCCGCTGGGTCGTGCGCTCCCAGAGGAAGGACTACGAATTAGTCCAAAACTCCGAAACGTGAGTGATCCGTTTTATTTCACAATGATTGAGTCAATGATGATGATGAGGTGGAACAATAGTTGGAAGAACCAAGGATTGCAGCTATGCGCTGGTAACCATCGCAATGGGGGCTGTCGCGAGTCAAAAACCCGCTAGAATTTCTCTCGAGTGTGGTCTCTCTGTAATTCTCCACCAATGAGAGACTAGTTACTGGCCTATGATTGGTGTAAATTGACAGATAGACCTCACTCGACACTAGAATCGTCCCACGATAACTCTGCATAAGATATTAATTGGCAACCCAGAAAAATCAGGCTGTGGTAATACTTTTTTCATGTCACTCAGTAGGTTCGTATCCTACCGACTGCGCCATGTATTAGTTAAATTGAAATAAAACAACCATTCCTTGTTGGGTTTAATCACAGAGTACTTACTTTTTATTATTCCACAGATAGTACAAAATGTAACATAAATTATGCTACACTTCGATTATAAATAATAATGATAATAGTAATCAAAAGTTGCTGTATTTAAAAAAAAATATGGCTCTGTCCATTGGAGGACACTTGCCAGAGTTTAGTAGGTTTTGCCGTTGTGCGGTAAAAAAAATTTAGAAAACGAAATATGAGAGGTATTTTAACGGTGGATGAACGATGATCTGTTTAATCTAATCAAACATTCAAAACGTGTTGTTTGACTATAAATCAGTATTGCCATAAACAAACTTTTGATTTCTACTGTTGTCGATTCATTGCAGTTATTGTGGGTTGACTCTAGCGATCCTAGCGGATTTTTGGCTAGCGGTAGATCTCGTTTCATCTTGCTCTGACGCATAGTTGCGTCCTTCTCGTCTAATACAGCTATTAGGTATAAGTAGTTACTAGTAAAGTGAAAAAGCTTACTCATGTCAAAATGTTTATGGCATGTCATAACCATAAGATTGATTTTTGCCTGGCTCGTGGGAAAGGTTTTTCTATGTCTGTAGCGACCCTAGCACCACGCGCTGATGACGTGATCACTGTTCAACATCGCGCTAACGAAGTTTCTCAAGCCAGCTGCATAAATACAACTTCCAACTCGGTCTCCAGGCATAACATCTGCCTAGAGAGAGATCTCTCTATTGGAGTCCTCACCAAATGTCTATACTTTACTAATATCTAGTTACCTACTTAACCTTATTTTCGCCAACTTTGTCTGTTTCAGCGCAATCCAGCAAAGATACTCCTTTCCTCCAAACAAAAGTCTGGATCGAGGGGACTGTGCGGTGATTATACACAGGACAAAGGGCGAAGACTTCGGGATATGGACGTGCGGGGCCGGCATGAGCGATGGCAAGGAATATACTGACAGTATAATGTTAACCGTTGAAGGTAAATGAGGTTACGTAGGGGCAGCTCCGTCTTGGATTACACGAGGCACGAGGGCCCATGCAAAAAATGTTTCCCTGCCTATAAAATGCTAAAGTGAAAAATATTACCTAACTATATAAACAAACCGCCTTAGTAAATTCATCATTCAGAGACAATTTCAGTATGGCGGTTTGATTACATAGCAAGTTCCATAGAGTGACACTAAAGTATATAATATTCAAAAGACAAAATAGACAAGAAAAAGTTTAGGCCATGGACGAATAAATCAAAAAGACCGCCAATGTCTATTATACAATGTTGCGTTCCTTTAAAAATAACCTGCTGCAAATCTATATGCTTGTACATTCATTTTGTACTTATAGCACTTGGACCTCTGCCCCCCGACTATGAAGTGCAAAATTCGAACTTCGTATCGTTCCGTCCCTCTCAGGCCAATATTATTTAAAACTAGAGTGAGCGGGACGATACGATACGAACTTCGATTTTCGAATTTCGTGGTATGGGGGCTGCTTACACAATTGCGGCATCTATTAACTAAAATGACGACTGCATAGCCCAGTGGTTAGAAACCCTGACTATTTATGAAGCTCGAGGTCCCGGGCTCGATCCCCGTTCGGGACAGATGTTTGTATGATGAATACGAATATTTGTTCTCGGGTCATAGATGTTTAAAGTGTCTATAGCTGAGCATGTATTTATCTAAATAAGTAAGTATGTTTATCCGTTGTCTAGTACCCATAGTACAGGCTTTTGTTTGCCTAGTTTGGGACTAGATCAATTGGTGTACGAGGGGCGGCTGAAAAGTAATCTACCTAACAATGAAACAAAAGACTGTCGTGGCTAAATTTTTCTATATAGTCCCCTGCTAGTAAAATGCACTTATTAAATTTTTCAAATATTTAATTTAAACCATTAAAAAAAAAATCTTTCGGTTTGTCGTCAAAAAAGTCAGTAACCGCAGCCTTCATTTCGTCATCGGTCATAAACCTTCGTCCCTTGAGGTCTTTCTTGAGAAGTCTAAACAGAAAATAGTCACAGGGGGCTAAATCTGGACTATAAGGGGGGTGGTCAATGGTTTCGAAGCCATTGTCTTTAATTGCTAGCTTCGTTGTGCGGGCGGTATGCACTGGTGCGTTATCGTGCAAAATCAGAATTCCTTTGCTTAATTTACCTCGCCGTTTTTCTTTTATTGTCTCTCTTAGTTGATATAGTAAGTTTGAGGAATAATCAGCATTCATTGTAATTTTCTTCGGTAAATAATCTATGAGCAAAATCCCTTCCGTGTCCCAAAAGATTGTAGCCATAAGTTTACCTGCCGATGGACAGACCTTGAATTTCCGAGGCGGCTTCTCATCCTTAAATTTTCACTGTAACGACTCTTGCTTACTTTCCGGGTCCCATTGTCGAATCCAAGTCTCATCACATGTTACAATTCTAGAAGTTATTTCTTCCTCTTTCCCTCGACTCATGTCCAAAAACTCTTCGCAACATTTGACACGCCTCTCCATGTCAAATGCAGTCAACATTCTGGGGACCCAAAGTGCACTAACCTTGGACATGTTCAAATGCTCATGAATTATTTCATTGACTCGCTCTTTACTGACGCCCACATCTCTAGCTATCTCCCACTGCTTCACTCGTCGGTCCTCTAATATAATTTTTTTCACCCTGGCTACATTTTCATCGGTGACGGCCGAAACTGGTCTTCCGCTACGAGGATCATCTTCCAGGCTCGCACGACCTAACTTAAACTGCTTGGACCAAAACTTTATAACAAATTCGGAAGAACACGAACTGCCGAACACACGTAACATACGCTGTCTGATCTCCGAAGGCGTATTCCCTTCTTTAGTCAAAAACTTAATCACCGCTGCTCGATTTTATCCATTTTCACTTTTTCTACCGACATGTTTGAAACAATTGTAGGAGACAAATAAACGTGATGCAATAAACAAATGTATGTAATACTTTTTGAAAATAGAATAACAAACGAATATAAATCCATACCAGCCAGCATTATTTTTGTATGTATTTCTGACCAAGGAGATTACATATCAGCCGCCCCTCGTAAATAAAATTGTCCCATGATATTTATTTAAATGAAAAAGCTCCAACAGGTGGCATTATTGTGTTTTAAGATTTAAGGCCGTAGGTTCTAAAGATCTAAGTGCCATCCGAAATGAATGGTAGGTACGGAGACCTCTCTATAGTGAAACTACCTAGCTACAACATGATACTTGTTGGTGTTTGACAGACAATCGCGGTCCTCTTGATTTATTCATCCAAAGTTTCGGTATTACAAGAGGATTTTGTATTTTTTGCCCATGGGCCCTCTATAGCAAAGACGAAACTGTCCTGAGGCCATCCATAAATCACGGTTCGTAAACATGGGCATTTCTAGACCCTTTGTCTTGTCATTGTCACTGGTCAGTTTATAGTAAAAAAAAAAAAGTTTTTTCGAACATATTTTATGGATGGCCCCTTTATATGGCTTTGGCTGCTGAAAACGCATTAGCAACTCACACTCACAGAGGCCCGAGTACGAATATTCGAATGCTGCGTAACGTAACGTTATCATATCGGAATCGAGAAACTTATACTAAATTTTAGTTCCAAAAACGTCATACAAACTCGATAACGTTACTACTCGATTACCTACGTTACGCAGGATTCGAATACTTATTCGTACTCGGGCCTCAGACAGAACTAGGGATAGAAGGAAAAAGTTCATTGATTTGTGTGGGATGGGAACCGAGCGTGTAACATTTTGCGTAGGTATTTTGACGTCACGAGTGTTATTTAGTGAGGAAACACCTGGATACAGCTCCAACTTTTTTTTTGGTGATGTTGAACAGTTACCTAAGTAATTGTTGAACAACAAGTTTTTTTTTATATAAAACGAGGAAGGCAAGCGAGCATGTGGGTCACCTGATGGTAAGTGATCACCGCTGCCCATAGACACCCGCAACTCCGGAGGGTTTGCAAATGCGTTGCCAACCTAGAGGGCTAAGATGAAATGCCTTACACCGGCTGTCTTACTCTCCACACCGGAACACAACAGTGCAAGCACTGCTGCTTAGCGGCAGGATTAACGAGTAAGATGGTGGTAGCGATCCGGACGGACCTCGCACAAGGTCAAGGAAAAATAGGCGATTGTAGATATCCAAGTATGTAAATATAGGTACGTATTTTCCAAATACGTACTTAGTTTCTTCGAGAGGAATATTCGAATGGTTGTTTAAATTTTCAATCAAGTGATTGGTCCCTATATAATAGACACTTTGTTCCTGTAACCTACATAATCGTTGTTATATGAGACTGCTTCATGTAGGCATGTACGGTCATCCCAAAAGTGGGTCGTTTCAAATTGTCACGCTATACTTTTCATTGTGACAAGTACTAAAGTGTTTGGTTTACTTTTGGGGTTGACCGTGCCTGCACAATCATGAGCACTGACTCATAATCACGCAATAGCTACCGCTGAAACGCTTGTCGCATCACCCTCAAAGCCGAACTGTTGTCTCACGACCTTCCTCTATCCAGGCCTGTATACCATGTCGACAGCAACGTCGGTGGGGCTTATGTTCGGCGCTCTCTTCATAGTCATCGCGCTGATAGCAATCGGATACATAGCTTACCTCAGACGCCGTTCATTTGGTTCGACGCCAGGCGAGCCGAACGCTGGCTTTAACGACGGACACGAGATGGTCGACTTGGAGCTACCACGGCCGCCGTCTCCGCCTAGAAGTGTCACCCCGGCTAGAAGATCGCCGACAGGCAGTATAAGGATACCAAGCTTGGTCGTCCAATCGCCGTCGGAACCGGGTTCCTCGCCACTCATGTCTTAGGACCTAAAACTAAACTAATAAGACTTAGGTAATAAATGTTATGGAAATAAATTCGAAGCATTTCTCTTCAGCTCGGCGTCAAATGCTTTTAGGCGACTGTTTCTAATTCTATGTACAATTCGCTAACACTCTACTCACCATTTCTGAACCTTATTGTAATGCGAAATGAGGACAAAGTTAGAGTGTTAACGACTAGACTATAGACTACCTATGCGATTAGAAATCTGACGGAGAGCTAGCCTCGCAAACGCTCTTTTTCAACTGACATTCTTTTGATTTTTTCTATTAAGTACCTACATAATTAAATATTTATTTGGAACTATGCATTTCTGTTGGTTTAAAAGAAAAAATACTTAAATGTTTTTACATTTTTAATCCCCAAAAACTTAACCTAAATTGTTGTTACCATATATTGTTGTGACGACTTCAAATTTCTAGACTCGTCTTGTACTCACGTTCTTCTCTTAAACTGCGCCGGATTGAATAGTGTGTTTCGAATTTCGTTTTCCAAATTACATATAAGATTTTATACTGCGATTGTTATATTGTTTTGTTTTATATTGGAAAATATAATTAATTATTTTTGACAAAAAATAACCAACTGTTTCGGTCTATGATTTTATGGTCTTCTGTTAGCGAATTTCTACATGTGTTACGTTACGCTATAGTAAAAATATCAGTTTGCACTATATTATGCACTATGTATTGTTCGAAATAATGTTCCGAAGCGTGTATTTGATACCTGCCTATTGTATAAGTCAAGTTCTAATATTTTATAATTTTATCACAGTTTTACTGTAGTTATATTTAAATCAATGAAGAAAATATATATATTTACTCAATTTATAACGATTTTAATTATACCCAATTAGTTTTACACGAAAAAATTTAAGTCTTGAACCTTGAGTAAAGAAAATTGGCATGTGAGAGAGTATGGAGACTGCTGGGGGAGGCCTTTACCAACGGGCACACAGATGCCAAAGTTTAAAATGTTTAGCACGGAAATATTATTATTTGTACCTTTGTATCTGAATTGTAAGGCTTAATAAATAAAATACAATAAAAATAAAATTGGGGAGTCAACCAGACATTTCGATTTGCTTCAAAAAATGTTATAAAATTAATAGTGTAATTTTGTTGAACTTATTTCACCAGTAGGTAGTACTTTCACTACAGAATAAAACTTCAGTACAAGAGTATGTATGCTTACTTAAATAAAACTTATAATACTTTGAACACTTAATAACTAGGATGATTCAACATGACTGCTAATCTCTCCATATTGACAGCATAGACTGAGTGGCTTGCTATCACATTCCTGTGTGTCAAAAGGGTATTGTAGAACTCATCTATTGTTAGTTTTTCGTCATTGGGCTCCGCATTAGATGCACTGTAAGTAAAGAGGAAGAAAGTTTACAAGTTTAGTTTGTGTTTGTCAAATCTTGTAAGATACCTAGTGTTTTTGTTTGGCATTTGAAACATAGTTCATTGTTCAAAAACCTAATTTGTGTTAACTCTGATGATGAGCTTAACTTTTGCTAAATGAAGAGGGTTTAACAAATGGTCCTTTGTTATATTGCAGATATCTTGTTTTACAGTTTTACCAACAGTGCCACCAAGGGTGAAAGTTGATATGAGGACATGGGAATGTTTGAATTGGTGGGTACAATCAACAACTGAACATGGAGGTTAACATTTGATTTTTTTATGTATAGAAAGGCAGAGGCAGCCAGATACCAATCTCTGCCACCCTTGGTGACACCCTTTTTAACCCCTGACGAAAAAGAGGGGTGTTATAAGTTTGACCTGTGTATCTGTCTGTGGCATCATAACTCCCAAACAGATGAACCAATTTTGATGCGATTTTTTTAATTGAATGCTGGTTTAATCAAGGTGGTTCTTAGTTAAGTTTAATTAAAATCGGTTCACCCGTTTTTGTAATGACAATGTCAGGGGTTTTTTAACTTTTCTAAATTGGCTATTACAATGTTCAAATATAGTACAATGGAAAATAACATACCTGCAAGCAATCTCAAAAGCAGCAGAATGTTCCACCTCATCTATAGTGGGAGGACATCGAGGACCCAATGCATCTGCTGCATCGTCCACATCCACCCTCCCATCATTTTGAGGGTCATACAACTTGGCAGAGTTCCGTAACCACATATTAGGCATGTCTCCCCCCACATCATACATAAAGTGTTTGTTACGGACTTTGTAACCTTTTCGTTGTGATACCACTGCAGTGATTACATTCTTGAGGAAGTTCTGGACGGCTACAACAATAAGGTCTGCTGCTTCGTCATCAGCACCCTCAAGACCAAGCTCCCAGGCTGCCAGCATGAACCGCCCAACGATAAGAGCATGATCTGGTAGGAATATTTCCTGGAAATTAATAAAATAAAAGTTAGCTACATACATACATATTAAACAAATAGTATGA
Organism: Clepsis dumicolana; assembly: GCA_963691665.1. Lineage (NCBI taxonomy): Eukaryota > Metazoa > Arthropoda > Insecta > Lepidoptera > Tortricidae > Clepsis > Clepsis dumicolana. The sequence goes on from OY829506.1 coordinate 5,591,466, forward strand.
CTCTACTGTAACATCAAGTTTAATACATTACAACAACATTTCAATCTTAAAACATTACAACCAGTTTATTCTTTGCAACTTTAATACATTAAATGGAATAATATCCTAATAACCTAATTAATTGAATGTTTTCCAAGTAGTTATAAAATTGCAGCAAAGAAGTAAGAACAGGATAATTTAAGGAATGGTTCATGGTACCTGTGCTGCATATTTAACCCCATCACTGCCAGCACCAGGAGGTGAATTAGGGGGCAAATATTCAAGTAGATCAGCAGGCTCAAAGTTCGACTTCTCCGAGGTTCGAGAGCTTCTCTTATGCCTCCTACTGTTCCTGTGTGAGCTTGCTTTCTCCTGAGCTATGTTTATTGAAGTCTCCGCCAAACCTTCCACTTTATTTAACAACGCCAATAAAAACTCATTGTGGAAATGAACTTGGTCTGGTGTCAGAAGGGCACGGGCTTCGGTATCGAACTCTTCCTTAGTAAGTTTCATACGAAACCATTGTTTCATGTGGTGGAAGTATTTTGTTGATTTCTCGCCTAATACTTCGTTTAGCTTGCGACGAGCTAAATTTAAACTGTCGGCACTCATGGTTCTAATACTGGGTTAGATTCTAGAAATTCAATTTTAGCTTCACGGTTTGATAGAACAGTGCTTGAATTTATTTATTACTGTTTTTTTAGTTCATTTTCAGTAAATTTAGTACAGTACCTACTCATCCAACAATGCACTGACATTGACTTTGACAGTGACATTTTTTATTCATCCCATAAGGGATAGGCAAAGGAACATAGTCCATACAGCCACGTCTGATGTGTTTTGTAAATTTCTGTATATTAAAGTCCTGTCACCGTCAGAGTTGTGTCGGTCTGTCCTAGTCACGTCCTGTCAGCTGCTCATGCCTTCCGTAAAGCGATAGTGTACTTTACGGCGAGCTACGGCGAGCAGCAGCCGACGGATATTTGGGGGTCACAAACAGAGGGAATACGCGTTTTCACTAGAATTCTTCTATTGCTGGGCACTGTCATGTTAATTTGTTGTATAACACACTATCTTTATTATCCACCGAACAACATTAAGCACAGAAACTAAGATTTAATTAACGACACGATCCACTCTCATCGGTTTCCCGCCAAATTCCTTTTACATAGTCTCTCTAATCTGTGATTCCTTTGACAGTGACATGAGTGACAGCTGTTTTACTTTTTAATTTATCTTTCCAAAAAAAGGTAAGTAAAGTGATTTGGCCTGTACAGACTCGTCTTTATTAAATATGATTATCAGGGTTCTGTAGTCACTAGAACCTTCTTTTCTACCATGTCCGCCTGTCTGTCTGTCGGTGGCAAAGCTCAGAGATCACGCCGACAAAGCAGTAAAATAAAATAGTTATTGAAAAAAAAAATGGTACACGTCCCCTACACGTGAAGTGCATGTTTTTTAGGGTTCCGTCTCACAAAAGAAAAAAACGGAACCCTTACAGGATCACTTTGTTGTCCGTCTGTATGTCTGTCTGTCTATCAAGACCCTTTTTCTCTGGAACGCGTGGAGGTAGCGTGCTGAAATTAATATCAAATACTCAAGCCTGCGGTCCCTTAAAGCCGTGAAAAAATCAACCTTCTAAGTCAACGCAATCAAAAGATACAGTCATTAAAAAATTCATTTTCATACAAATTGCCAATTGAAAAAAAACCTAAAGGGTACTTCCAGATGTCCTAGAAACTTGAAATTTGGTATGGGGGTAGCTCTTATAGCACAACCACTCGGAAAAGTCTCAAAATCTTAAAATTTTATGTATGTCTGTAGATTTCACAGACCAATATAAGTTGACCCCACACTGCGTACATTTTGCTTAGGAGCAGGGCTCTGCTAACACTAGATTTCTTAAAACACTAAAGCGTTAAAATCTTTCAACGGAACTCTCGTGCGCAAATCCGACTCGCACTCGGCCGGTTTTTTTTCTTTATCTATCTCGGTGTGGGGGTGTCGTTGCAAAAGTATCTAATTCAAAAATATTGAACGTGTGCGAAGATTTGGTTTTGGATTTAGGGATCCGTTTGCGAAACATTTATCGACATTTATGTTTGACGACCGAATAGCCTAGTGGTTAGAGACCCTTACTATACAGCTTGCCGTTCCGGGTTCGAATCCCGGTCGGGGTTGGTGTTTGTATGATGAATACGAATGTTTGTTCTCGGGTCTTGGATGTTTAATATGTATATAAGTATGTATTTATCTATATAAGTATGTTTATCCGTTGTCTAGTACCCATAGTACAGGCTTTGCCTAGTTTGGGACTAGATCAATTGGTGTCAATTTGTCCCATGATATTTATTTATCTTTGAAATATTCCCCTTGCGTTGGAGTCATGGTTGAAGCATGGGTTATCATTATCACAGGGTGTCATTTTCGCAACTCTGGGAAAAATAAATAAGTAGGTAAGTACTTATAATAATAAAAAAGTTGTTTTCTTCAAAATTAAACTACGAAATTCAACATTGTTTTATTTTTATATAAACATAGTTACTGTCACTAACTACATTTAATTACTTAAAATAACCACCACATCTAATTTCTTGGCAACATTCTGACTTGTACTCCGTTTCTTGACCGGAGTATGAGATCTCCGCAAGGCTCGGGCTCTCCTTCACCAGGTAATACCTTGAATTGTTTCACGAGAGCTGCTAACGTGACTTTCATTTCCAACATAGCGAATTTCTGACCTGAAACGAAACGCAATTTAATCTTTTTAATTTAATTAATGAAAAGAAATAAAGGGGTGTAACGCAACTTTATTTCACAATGTTTGAGTCTCATACTAGTTTCATGTTGTACGATGCAATTTAATCGTTACTTTTTTTGGGGTCCCGTATTTCGACAAAAATTGTAGGAATATGTTTTGTTTACTACCCTTTTTACACGACTGCCCAAAGAAAAATAGTGTACTGTTTTTTTATTATTCTATCCTCAAAACGGTGGGTGTTAGGTAAGTACCAAAGTTGCGTCGAACTCAGAGTATTTACCTTTATGTAGAAGTATAGTAAGTAATAAATGTAGATTTGAGATCGTTGAACTGCATTTTATGAAACCGTGTTTCTTTTTTATTACTGCATCCAAATCATCCAAAAGTGCAACCTTGCATTTGTCGGTGTAATAAACATGCGAATACGAAATAGGTAAGCGTAGGTATTGCAACAAACGGTGATAAGCAAGTTCTCTACTATGTACAAGTACATGGTCACATCACAGAAACTAATTATGCCTACATACTTATAGTTACGTGCTTACTGGTTATGGCTATATTGTGTCAATTGGCGGTGCACTTTTTAATGCATAAAGCCGGGTACACACTGCGTACATTCGCGCACAATACAACAAGTTATTAAGATGTGATACTGTGTATTCGTGTTTCGGTGAGTAGATTTACAATTTAAAGCCCACTCTACATTCGCTCACGAACGCTAAGTGTGGAGCCGTTTCGTATTCGCGATTGCGCACTTTGCTCCCGCTTTTGGCTGTTTTTTTTTCATCGTCAAAGGGCCCGCGATCGTCACTGTGAGTTTACCGTGAACTAATGTGAGTGTGGAGTCATGGTTAAAAAAAGCTAAAGTCCGAGCCTTGATTCGCTTGCTCAGCTGGCGTGACAACCATACAATGTCATTACGCGAATACGCTCAAAGTATGTACCCGTTAAACGTTTAGTAGATAACTTAATCGCACGTTACCACGTTACCTACCTATACAGTTTCTAGGGCCAGCGCTGAACGGTATCCAGCTAAAAGGACTTTTGAAGCTGTTTGATGCATCGAATCGTTCTGGTCGAAATTCCAGAGGATCTTCAAAAACATCAGGGTTTCGATGCATGTGGTAAATATTTATTACAATCGATGAATGCTTTAGCAATTTCATCCCTGACATTTCTGAAAAAATAACAGTGGTAATATTTAGTGGACGGACCCATAGAAAGGTAAAACATACTGCACATATTTGACAGTGTATAAAATTAAGCAGTCTACTTGTGTAATCATAATTTAATACAACAACTTACCAACGTCCTGAGTAATTAGCCTTTGTATGAGAGGAACCGAAGGATAGAGTCGCAGGCTCTCTTTTATAACGCATTCTAGGTACTTCATTTTCTGGAGCTCACTGTTGGATTAAATTAAGCACTTGAAAATATTCTTACCACAATCTTTTATCAAGATAAAACTTATTTTTACCTAAAAGTAGGGTCTCTTTGAAGATCATCATCCAAGATTTCCTTTTGCTCTTCTAAAATTTTACGCTGTACTTCGGGATGTTTTGCAATGCAATATAATCCGTATACTAATCCAGACGCTGTGGTGTCATGCCCCTATAAAAAGCAAGAAATTAGGTAACAGTATTTAGCTTAGCTTAGTTAATTGAATTCATTACAGTTACAATAATGTTTGTTGTTAGCATGGTAGGTTGATTAGACAGTAGCTGTCGCAAGCATTTGTGCCTTCACGCATACTTTTACAATAGCTCGCATTGGGTACTGTATATCGTCACAGCACACTATAAAATTTATTACAGAAAATTATCGCAGTTATTACCTACCCGATTTTAGCCTCAATTTAATACCTATTGTTGTAGTGTTGTTGTTACGAGAAGACGTTTTACTGTAAATGTGAAGTTTTAGTTTATACTTACTTCAAACATGAAGGTTTCCACTTCATCTCTTATACTATCGATATCGATGCCCTGGCCATCTACTTCGGCCAGTAGCAGCAAATCCAGAAAAGCATGTTTGTTTTTCATACCTTATAAAAATTAACGTTTATGTATTACAATGAGTTTCAACTTTGACATTATTTCTTTAAAATAAAATTAAGAGTGACGCATTGCAAGGCAAAGAAACCAAGTTCAAATTTACCAATTTCAGAATTTTCATTCAGTTTATTAGCTTTGGTGTTCTTCAGTTCCTCCCGCCTCTTTTCTATGACGTTCTTCGTGTGACTATGTAATATTGATAACGCTTTGTCCTGTGTTCTTTTGTATGGTGTTAGAGCAAACAGCACATCGCTGTTCAGAAAGATATTTCTCATCCTGGTTGCTATGATTTGGCTGGCACTAAAAGAGCGAAGATCAAAAAGCATTAGCAAAATCCCGTACAGCTAGCTTACTTATTTATACTGGTGATCACTCGCAGAGCTCGCGTCAGTAGCGCTTTTTGGGCATTTGTCAAAATAGCTTGACTGTTATAGGTATTTGCGAGCTGCGAGGCGAGGGCAAAAAACAAGACAAGGGTACTGAGAGGGGTACGAGACGAGAAATCATTATTATGAACAAATGTAAATAATCAAGTTGTAGAATTTCACTTTTGGATTCCAGTTAGGTATGCTAATTTGTAGACATAGGTAATAAATTGAATCAGTAGTTTAGTTGGAAATAGACGTAGAATAGACGGAATGAATATTAATCAGGTTTGTAAGACATCATTAATACAATACATTGTGTAACAGGAACGTATGAAGTAAAGCTGTGAGCATTTTTATAAGGTTACCCTGTCTTAGGATGGGACAACAGCATTCACTGCCGTGAACGTTTGCGTGCCTCCGAACGAAATCTCAGAATTTTATTGTCAGTCCGAACTTAGTAGTACCTAGTAGTTCGTTGGTTGTGTTCTGTTCTAGATAGTAGCTTTAGAAACCAAAGATCGAGATAGAGCGAATCCCGTCACCCGATTTTCTCTTTCTTTACACGTCCCATTTCTCAACAGATTCTCGCGAAATTTCGCATTTTGTGACCAGGTTCGATAAATATTAAATATGCATATGTAATTTTTTAGTAAATTAGTTTTTTTTGGAAATTAGCAATATCCATTTTTAAAATGAGCTCACGAGGTGTACAGCTCACAGAACCATTAGTTTTGACAGGACAAGAACATCTAATAACGACAATACGTCATATTATTGTGAAAAGGTTCTCTGGCAATAATCTCTGTGACTTTACATCCACGCAGTGTTACTACCATATCCCTATATCATGTGAACGCTTATGTATAGGTACGTTTGAATCGTTAGTCCTAATATTATAACTGCGAAAGTTTGTGAGTAATAAGTGAGTCAGTGTGTGTGTACCTATTATAATTGCTACCTCTTCACTCACTCTGAAATGGCTGGGCGGATTCGGTCCATGTATTGGATTGATCGTTGTAGTAAATTAAGTAAACTTACACGTCAATTGCTTTAACATATTTTGATTCACGATCCTTCTGAGCCTCGAATGACACTCCCATAATGGATTCTGCAATTAAACGTTACATAATGATGTTAAAGATTAAAACAAATTAGGTATTGTTAAGGACAAAAAGGGTGACAATAGCAAGTTACTTTTATCATAAAACTTAGGCGCCTTTTAAACTAAACGAGTGGGATAAGGATAGACCCTTGATGTCCTCAATAACCGTCAAAAGGTAATGCCTCCGAAATTACAAACAGTTTACCAGTTATATTGTCCAAGGCGGCCAAAGCGATGATGGGGAAGAGTTCAATTAACGAGCCATCAGCTCGGCTTTTGAGATGTTCGCACAAAACCTTCTCATTCTTCAGAAACACTGGCAGGAAACTATGAAGAATGTTGTAATGAAATGCCGGCGTCAAAAATTTTCGGTGGGTTTTCCATTTTTGACCTGATACAAGACAATTACAGTTTTGATTATACATTATAGTAAAATTGGTAGGTTTTGTGGAGATCCATGTCCTGTAAAGTAGTGAAATCAAGTGATGCGAAAAAGCCACGCTTGCGTTGAATATTTAAGTACTTACCTGGTAAGTAACTACTTACATAAGAATAAATTTGGTGTGTAATGCAAGCGTGACTACTTAGTATGACTGGACTTCATATTTCGCGAAAGGAGCGAAGCAAGTTGTACTTACCATTTGCCTACAATGTAGGCCCTACATAATTATGCGGTGCGGCATAAAAAAAAAGAAAAAATGTGCATACAACGCCATTGTAGCTCTCCTTTCGTTTCAGTCCCTATTCCAAAAATAAAATTATTTTCACTTCTTTCACGTATTTGCAAAATTGTTGATCTAACATTACCTAAAACCTACATTACGTTTTAAATTTTAAGTTGATTAGTAATTCCTGAGTTAATCAGCTGTGACAGACCAACAGACGGACTGAGTCACTCCATAAGGGTTCGAAACCCGAATTACAAAATAAAAACTACATCAGGTAATTTTTATCTATAGAAATGTGTTTAAAAAAGCCACATTGTTATTGTATACATACATTCAGCAGCAACAATATGGGTGTTCTTAAATTATTCTGTCAATATAGTACTTATTGGCATCTGACATACACCACGACTGTGCCCTTGAAGTGTGATTTGCAATTTGGAAACTGGTACGCAGCAACGCGTAATAATAGCCATTTTCAAGGTCAACCAGTAACGTAATCAGAAATTCCAAAAACCTATTCAATTCATTCTATTTAAAAGTGATTGATGCCGTCCCAAAAATTATAATAAGTAGGTACGTTACCTTTGAAAAATCTACCTGCTTGTGGCAAACCTTGTAAGTAGGTAGGTACCTACCATAACTTAACATTGAAAAAATAATTCGGTCAAAAAAAAGCAATAAGTTTAGAAGAAGTTAAATAAATATACCTGTGGAAGTAAGGAGTCCGTCTCCCAACCAGGGTCGCAGAAAGTAGTAAGATTTGCCTTTTGTTATTGTTTCTGTCCTTGATATTATTTGCTGAAAAATAAATCTATGTTTGTAAATTCTTAGTGTGTCCCCTTCCTAAGAGGTCGTTCAAAAACTATGTAGACTCGTAGTTTCAGTAGCGGGTGGGAATAAAACTCATAATTATTCGTTTTTAAATGATTTTTAAAAAAGGAGGAGGTTCTCAATTCGTCGAAATATTTTTTATTAATCAGTAAATCCACAGTAAACCAGCAAGGAAGGTTGATTTATGTTCGCGATATAAACTTCTAACTACGAATTTTCAACACAATTTTGAAGCACTTTGGGCGTTCCAAAATATTTAATGCCAAATATCGTGTTTTTAATAATTTTAAAAAACGGTAAATTTAGATTTATCTGTGATATTAAAAACTGGTTTAATTCTTAATTGAGATAAGTATTCCGGACATGACCACGCAAAAATGGCACATAGTAGGTAGGTAAATACTAGTTAGGTAGCTAATTACTAATGACACTATGTTATCCACGGAATCCGGGTGCAACAGATTACTTTTGAAGTAAAGTAGAGGAGCTCGATGTATGTGTGTGTTTATGTGTGTGTGTGTGTGTGTGTGTGTGTGGTTCTACGCACGCACATACATCGGCTACTATGAGGACTACGGATTAGTCCGAAACATGTCGGGCTATTATACTCAACTCGCAAGACGTTTATTTCACTCATGACGACACAACACGTTTAGACGTTTATTACTTTAATTTTAGTGAATATCATCATCACTTCTAAATACATATAAAAATGTTGGGATAATGTTTATTTGATACCACGGCAATTTGTATGGAAACACCCTTTTTAAGTAACGACTGTATCTTTTGGTTGCATGAACTTATAAGTTTGATTTTTACACAGCTTCAAGGGACTGCAGGCTTGAGTATTTGAATTAAATTCAGCTTGCAATCATGAGGCGTTACGCAAAGAGGGTATTGACAGACAGACAGACAGGCGGACAACAAAGTGATCCTATAAGAGTTCCGTTTTGCCTTTTGAAGCGCGGAACCCTAAAAACAATTTAACTGAATATTCTGATGCTTCCATACCTCAATGTATTTTGGGTGTGATAGAATAATGTATCTATCAGACAAAATATGAACACGATATGCATCACCAAACTTTAGAGCTAATTCGGAAAGCACTTGTATAAATCCTGAAACAATAAAAAAATAATTATATCAAAAAATAGACAAAAATACACACTTGATTCAGTATTTCCTTTCTCTTTTCAGCATGTATCTATTATTTATTTATTTAATACCAAAACAATTCTACAGCATTACAGCAGAGCCAATGCGCTATAAAATTAAAAAAATATTAAATAACATTTTTTTTTGTATTTGTTCACTCTCGGACTCGGATCGGACGGCATGCCTCTTAATTGGTTCTCTACTTAATCCTTAAACCTATCGTCCTACCGTGCATTTACTTAAGTAGGTACATCAAATGATCTGACAACTACATAAAACAATGAAATTCCAAATGACAAAAATACGTAAAGGGAAATCTTTTGAAAACATTATTTTATCTACACACATATCATAAGTCTTCTATAATGCGTTCAGAAACCGTAGAAAATGACCAGCATTGCAGCACGCCGACGACTTCGCCGCCAGCACCCCCCAACCACCACCCCAGTAGTAAAGTAATAGTCATTACGACATCGAATTCGATGTCGTTATGACTTTCTTATATCGAATTCGATGTTTCAAATTTGAAAACCAACGTAATTTACAATTATAGTGAAATAAAACGGATCACTCATATATATAAGTCATGTTCGGCCCAACATGTATAAATAATAATGTGATTTTTTTTTACAATAAAAAGAAAACAGTTTACGAAACGTCAGCTCGGTATGTTTGTCTATGATTAAAAAAAAACAGTCAAATTCGTGACAGATATGGGTATGATATATGCCTTCGGCTTCTGAACCCATCTTCGAGTACTTATAATATGTGTGTAGATAAAGTAATGTATGCAACTCCACATAATTAGGCCTTAAAACACTCATTATGTAGCAGTTGCATAAACTACTATTCCAATACAGTCACAATATTGAATAATCAAAGACGTACAGTAGGTACTAAAAAAAGCGTTAAGTATTTGTTGATCACAGTAAATGGTCTTTTGTTTTTGCGGGTCATTGTTTTAAGCTTGGTGCATCTTTATTCATGACTATTGTACAATGATATTAAAAGTAAAGATACGTCATAATGCTCACAAGACAATCGAAAAACCTGTTTCGAACATTTTGACATTTCAGCGCAAGTTTGGACCTTATTTGAGAGAGATTGTGCCTAAAGAGGCTACAATTTGTAGCCTTTTCTGCTCTTCATTCTCGGCGTGTTGATGACATAACTACCTCATTTTCATATGTAATATCATTGGGTAATTGTATAAGTATGTACGTCCATATCCATCGTGTAATTTTTTTTTCCGGTGGCCTTTTAGCGTATACATTGGTCATGGAGGAAAACATTCGTATAGATCCACACGGTTCTCCTACTCCACCCATGCTACCTACGCCACTGCCGAGTACTTAAATATTAAGTTTAGATACTTATTTAAAATTTATGAGATAACGATATACTTACCTAATGTACTTAATATTAATCTGTTTTGGTCGGAATGCTTTATTTTTAGATAAGCGGTATTAAAAAAACTAATGAATAGATGTTTGATGCTTTGAAAATTTATGCATATACCTACAAAAAACTACTAAGTATTTAAAATGAAATTAATACCTTAATTAAGAAAGAATAAAAATCATGATCTCAGTAGGAGTATCATTTTGTATTTTTTCTCCCAATTTTTTATTTTTACGGTTTTCCCGTGAATATCAATTACATTTTTTTTATAAACTCACTGAAACATGAATACACAGAAAAAAACCAGAAAAATGCCAACCCCGGGAATCGAACCCGGATCCTCGACACTCCGGGTCGTGTGCTTTTCCCCTACACCACGATTGGATATATAGGAAAGGCCGAAGATAAGCTAAGATTTGAATACATAGAGAAAATTCGGCCTTTCCTCTATGTCCAATCGTGGTGTAGGGGAAAAGCACACGACCCGGAGTGTCGAGGATCCGGGTTTGATTCCCGGGGTTGGCATTTTTCTAGTTTTTTTTCAGTGTATTCATGTTTCAGTGAGTTTATAAAAAAAATGTAATTTTTAAGAATAAAAATCATTCAAAATACTACATAACTCAAACTAAAAAAATATAAAAAAATAGTAGGTATCCCTACAAACTCACTGCTAGAATCGACGAGGAAAAGATTCCCATTGCCAATTACTGGGAATGGCATAGGCCCAGGAATGTTGTAACTCTTTGAGTCACGCAACAAATGAATCCAAGAACAGATCAGACACAGCACAATGACGAACAACAACAAAATCAAGATCATTTTGTAAGCGGAGCACGACAGAAGCCGTGCGACCCGGAGGACAGTCCTTACACGGCTGACCACATGCTAAATTGTTCCGTACAATCACGCAATTTTATTGTTGAACTCGTAATAGAACGCTGTCAAATTGAAGCCGACAATCTGTCGACGTATTTATAAACAATCACAAGCAATCGTCTTACTATGATACGGTCCCATTCAAATATAACTAACCACATTACGTGTTTAATGCTTAACTACTATGTTGCGACGACCTTTGATAGCGGATGGCATTCAAATAAAACAAAACGGGTTTTAAGTTGAAGTTGCTTTCATTTGTTGCACCTTGAATTGGCAATAATCCATGAATTGTGAACTTTGTAAAATCTACGTAAATACACGTGCTTAAGTATCTATGTAAGCTTGGTACCTATATAGTATTTAGGTGTCACGTTTAACATGAAACTACCGTGAGATTCAATCATAGTGAAATAAACGGATCACTCACGTATGTCAGTCGAGTATAGCCCAACTAATAAAAAAAAAATGTTTCGGACTAATCCGTAGTCCTTCCTCTGGAAACACCCTACGCCGGCGGCGAGACGGAAACTGAGCGCCGGGGCTTTACTCGACTGACATACGTGAGTGATCTGTTTATTTCACTATGAGTTATAGGAGTGTTATGATATTATTTTCAAAAGTTTTTTCACTTTTGTAAGTTACGAAAAACATTAACAGCATAATTATTGGTCTCATCTTTTACAAAAATATAAAAAAAAACTCATGAAATTATAACTCTGGAAATTACCAAACAAAAACGTAAAAAGTAGTTTCACTTTTAATAAAATAAAAAAAAATTAAATCATGAAGCCACGTCTTCTGTAATTTTGAATAGTCAAGTGAAGTCTATGCAGGGTATAAATTTTCCATATCCGAGAATTTTGTCGATTCCAAATTCCAAGTGAGTAATTTGTCAATTCCAAGTGTTTTGTCAATTGCGAGTGTTTTGTCAATTCCGATTACAGCCAAATCCATCTTATAGATCTCGTATGGTAGAACAAATGTAATCATATAATGTAGGTATTATGATTGTAAGTTTCTGTATTCTTCAGAAGCTCTTGAGTACCGTGCAGGAACGGACTCTCTTGGTAAATCATTATTAGCTTATCAATTAAGCCTAGGCGTTGAATATTACAAAATGGGACATTCAAAAAGTATGTGATCCAAGTTTAAGTTGCATTCTGTGTATTTAGGTGACAAGATCATCCATGATGTAATGCTAATGTACAGCCCCCCGACTACGAAGTGAAAAAATCGGAATTCGTATCGTGCCGTCCCTCTCAAGCTAATATTATTTAACACGAGAGTGAGCGGGACGATACGATACGAACTTCGATTTTCGAATTTATTAGTATGGGGGCAGAACCCTCAAGGCGTTTGTTTTTTTTTACATGGCCACCCTAAATGTGATAAAAAAACAGGTGTTTGTCAGTGTCAGTCTGTCATCTGTCAGTGTAATTGTCATTGAAAAGTGACTGGAAATTTGGCGGGAAACCGATGAGAGTGGATCGTGTTGTTAATTGAATTTTAGTTTCTGTGCTTAATGTTGTTTGGTGGATAATAAAGATAGTGTATTATACAACAAATTGACGTGAAAGTGCCCAGCAAATGAAGAATTCAAGTGAAAACGCGTATTCCCTCTGTTTGTGACCCCCAAATATCCGCCGGCTGCTGCTCGCCGTAGCTCGCCGTAAAGTACACTATCGCTTTACGGAAGGCATGAGCAGTTGACAGGACGTGACTAGGACAGACTGACACAACTCTGACGATGACAGGACTTTAATATACAGAAATTTACAAAACACATCAGACGTGGCTGTATGGACTCCGTTCCTTTGCCTATCCCTTATGGGATGAATTAAAAAAAAAAAAAAAAAAGAAAAGTGACTGGCAGTGAAGTTGGAGTACCTAAAGTAATTCGTGATTGGTTCATACTATAGTCCATAATTAGTAAAAATAAATTAATGAAGTAAATCATTTTCTCGTTCAGAATCACTTCCAACGTCAGAATGGCTTTTAATCTGTTAACCAAAAACAAGATCTCCTCCGTCTTAATAGGTAGTACATTTTATAACCTTAAGAAGACTAAATCGCCACTACTGTACGAAACTAACTAGCAACCGAAGAAAACTAACATGTTCTTTTTGCAGAGTCCGTTCGTTATGCCAGTAAGAAAACCGGTGGTAGTACGAAGAATACGAACTGCAAAGTGAAACCGAAGCATAGAGGATGGAAGGTTCAGGATGGGCATTCGGTACAAGCTGGCTATATTCTGGCGACGCAGCGCACTCCTAGATTCCATCCAGGTCTTAACGTGAGTACGATTTCAATTTACTTACAGAGAAAAAGTTTTTTTTGCTTGCAATCATGCCTGATGGTAAACAAAGAGGTGGTTTTAGATGGAACATGCTGCCTATAGTGCCTCACCGCTATGAAGTTTCTGATTATTTTCAATCTTAACAATAGGAGAATAAGACTAGTTTTGCTTGTTGCGTGTGGCAAACAAGAAAGTCTAGCATTTTGCTCCTATGGTTGACATTGTCAATAATCAGAGACTTGATAGCTGTGCAATGTGTCAGGATTAGGATTGACTTCATAGCGTTGGGGCACTATAGTAAATGCCAATTTACCCTAGACTTATTTCTAGGTTTGGTAAACTAGGTACAAGCATTCCATTACAAAGTACTGATGCAAGTATTGTGTTCAGTTCAACGCCCTCCACTCAGTATTACGAGTATCTCTTTAATAAATATTCATGACTCTGTAATAAAAATAATTATTGTGGCAAAAATACAGTATGTAGGTACACAGGACAGACAAACATGCAAGTTATCCTATAAGTGGTCCATCCACATTTTCCTTTTGAAGGACCCTAAAAAACTGTTATATTGAAAATTTGGCAGGGTTAAAATATCCCCATTCTATTTTGGCATTTACTGCACATAAGTTGTGTTGCAGAAAAAGTTCCTTGGCTTTATTCTTGTTATGTTCCCAATCTGCACTGGGCCCGCAAGGGAACGATAGCCCAAGCCCTCTCATTGTGAGAGGAGGCCAGTGCCCAGCAGTGGGACGTAAAAACAGGCTGGTGATGATGATTCTTATGTTATGTGTGAGCAAATGGTAATGGCGAGGCTAGAAATATGATGAACAGAAGTATTCAGTTGGGTATAATGATTAGATAAAAGAGGTTTTTTTCTAATTTTTGTTGAGGCTTTGAACACCCTAGGTGCACATGTCAGCCTCATGGGTGTTTACCCAGTTCCCTAATCATGGGACAAATCAATAAAATGGTAAATACTAATTGCTTTGTCTGATGACAGCTTTGCTAGCCAACAATTAACCTGGCCATTGTGCATGGAACCCAAACCATCAAGAACTCACCTTCTCAAGTCTGGATTTCGGACGCACTCCAACAACACATAGGACAAGTCATCCATCTTCTGACAGTCATCACATAGTGGTGATATAAAAGAGGTTTTTTTATTATCATTGCAGGTTGGTTTTGGCCGTAATGGAACTCTCTTCGCCATGGAGCCAGGCAAAGTTGTGGTCACATGTGAAAAGTTTGACCCTAACTGGGAACACACATGGGTTCAAAGAATCTATGCTGGTCGCGAGCAGCAAACCATATACAAGAAGTATTACAATGTAATACCTGCTCCTCAGCACCAAAGATTTAAGCTGGTTGACGAAGTTTAAATAAGTTATGTTGTTGTAAATAGTTATTTAGTTTAAATAAAAGAATAGAACTTATTTTACGTGCACAATTTTATTTAGAATTTTATTTAGAACTAGCTGTTGCCCGCGACTTCGTCCGCGTAGATTTCGGTTATCGCTATCCCGCGGGAACTGTATAATTTTCCCGAATAAAAAGTAGCCTATGTTATTCCTCAATATTCAAACTAGGTATCTTCTTACCAAATTGCATCTAGATTGGGGCGGCGGTTTTCCCGTGAAGAGGTAACAATCAGGTAGACAGAGACACAGAGAGACAGAGTTACTTTCGCATTTATAATATTAGTTAAGATTTACTTAGTATGGGAATAAAAATTTTCAATGGACAGCGCCATCTCTTGAGTATTCTGTGAACTGATGCGATGACTTGGTGTTTCAAACTAGCAGTTATAACTGCGGTTGTGGAGTTAACTTGGATTTTAGTTGGTTCCATTAAAATCCCGCAGGTGGCGGTGAAGTATACATTTAAAAAGTTTGGTACATACATGTTTTGTACGTTGTGAATGGATCAAATTGGGTATTGGTCACTTAGGGAAATGGAGCATTTGGGAATTTGACCTGCTTTCAATAACGAATCGTATACCTATTCTAACATAAGCAAGCACATCCTGTCTTAGTACTTAGGAAGGCAGATCGACCATACACACAAAGTCTCTACTGTCTCTATCTCTTAGTAGGTAAGTACTCAATCATTCCTAACAATACAAATTTATGTAATGGATAGGTAGGTACATATTACACACCGACCTTGCAATACAAAAAGGCCCGTCCGCGTGGTTAATTCACGAGCTCTTTTGCCGCACGGCAAATACAAATATTTGCGGAGGATAGGAGTATTTGTCTTTGGTCAGGATGTTTAGAATTGTTGCCCGTTGTTCTAGCAACTCGGGAACTAGGTCGGCAAATAATCCATCGCTGCTAGCTGAAAAATAGGTTACTCGATGGTTACCTACTTACTGGCAGTCTGTCTGGCCAAGATTCTGATGTTCATGTTACTCATAGGGTTTGTATGAATTTATTGAGGAATTTGGCGGGAAACCGATGAGAGTGGATCGTGTCGTTAATTGAATTTTAGTTTCTGTGCTTAAAGTTGTTTGGTGGATAATAAAGATAGTGTATTATACAACAAATTAACGTGACAGTGCCCAGTAAATGAAGAATTCAAGTGAAAATGCGTATTCCCTCTGTTTGTGACCCCCAAATATCCGCCGGCTGCTGCTCGCCGTTGCTTGCCGTAAAGTACACTATCGCTTTACGGAAGACATGAGCAGCTGACAGGACGTGACTAGGACAGACTGGCAACTCTGACGGTGACAGGACTTTAATATACAGGAATTTACAAAACATATCAGACGTGGCTGTATGGACTCAGTTCCTTTGCCTATCCCTTATGGGATGAAAAAAAATTAATTTATTGAATATGAATAAGTAAACGTTTCATTTATCTAGCGACTACGACAGTACCTAAACCATTCTCAATAAAATAAAACCTTAATAAAGTTAGGTAATGGAGTGTTATTTCATATTATTTTATTTGTAAGACAGTTGGATAATGTGGGTATTATATTATTATATTTAGGTATAATGTACGAGTAGGTACCGACTGAGTTTATGGCATTATATTGTGCCTGTTGCTAACTAAATAAGCTAATAACTAAGTAACTATTACATAGATAGATTAGATATACTTTGCTTATTATATGACCTCCGTTTCTCCATCAATTCGTAAGATACTTCACAACAGCCCTACTTACATTTGTAACTCCTCTATCTCACTCTACCTGTCAGTGCCATAAAAATCCGAGGTGAGAGGAGATTGGCGATTTTCCGGACTTAAAATGACGTCCGGCCGGACCGGATGTTGACCCGGCCCGGATGGGACGGCGCAGGAGTTAGCAGATGCGCAATCAGGCAACGTAATACAGAGCGTGAAACTTTGTTTCAGGTGGTTTAAAGCAGGCATACAGAGGGTCGAGCACGACTTTATGGTTATGGAAGCTGCGTAACGTTACGGTTATCGTATCGAGATCGAGAAACCTCATACAAAATTTTAGTTCCAAATACGCTCACGGGTGGGCGCTGTTCCAAACGTCATACAAACTCGACAACGTTTACTATTAAATTTACGTTACGCAGCTTTCGAAAAGCCGTGCTCCCCTTTCAGAGGGTCGAGCACGACTTTACGAATGCTGCGTAACGTAAAATCGAATAGTAAACGTTGTCCGTTGCCCGCCCGTGAGCGTACTTGGACCTAAAATTTAGTATGAGGTTTCTCGATCTCGATACGATAACCGTAACGTTACGCAGCTTTCGTAAAGTCGTGCTCGACCCTCAGCTGCCTGACGCAAGTAGCAGCTCCACTTACTTTGTATGTTTGAAGGTTAGGTATTATGTACTTAGTTTCTTTAATGCACATAATAAAAAAACCGGCCAAGTGCGAGTCGGACTCACGCACGAGGGTTCCGTAGAAAGATTTTAAGGCTTTTCCCCAGTGTTTTAAGAAGTCCAGTGTTAGCAGAGCCCTGCTCCTAAGTAAGATGTACGCAATGTGGGGTCAACTTATATTGGTCTGTGAAATCTACAGACAGACATAAAAATTTAAGATTTTGAGACTTTTCGAGGTGGTTGTGCTATAAGAGCTACCTTCATACCAAATTTCAAGTTTGTATGGAAGCTATTCAGAAAGAAAGAAAGAAACATATATTTATTAGATATATTTATTCAAGCTGGAAGTACCCTTTAGGTTTTCGGATTTCGGCAATTTGTATGGAAATAGCCTTTTTAATGACTGTATCTTTTGATTGCGTTGTCTTAGAAGGTCGATTTTTTCACGGCTTCAAGGGACCGCGGGTTTGAGTATTTGATATTAATTGAAACCTCCACGCGTTTCAGAGAAAAAGGGTCTTGACAGACAGACAGACAGCAGATGGACAACAAAGTGATACTATAAGGGTTCCGTTTCTTCCTTTTGAGGTACGGAATCCTAAAAACAAATACACACCAAAACAGAAAGTGTATTGCAAAGGCGAGCTTAAAAAAGCGAGAAAAAGAGGGATCTCTTCCAGCTAACCTGGTTTGAGTAAGGAAAACTTGTCAAAAATAGTTGCAGGGCGTCTTACACCCCGTCGCCCAATCCGTATTTTGCTCCAACAATAGTCAGTGCTGCAACAAATATGACCGCGCGGCCCATTGCCTTAGGTAATTTTGCTTGCTAATGGAGAAACTCCGAACTAGATAGCTCTTTCCAGAGTCCGTTGAGCTACTTTTAGCTCGTGTACCAAGCCTCTTTGTAGGTACTGTCCATGTATCGTTTCCGTATGTCATGTCATTACCGGTAGACGTTCTGATTTCAGGTAAAATATAGGTAAGTACCTATAAGTACCGTGACCGTTGACCGTGGAGGCGTTTTACACCTCTGCTGATTTTAAATTTAGTTCAAATTAACCCTAGACCTACAACTCTAAGCTATTTGGATTAAGGAAATTATATTATAGTATTAATTCTGGGACCCTATACATCCCTTTGTACTTAATTCCATAATAAATAAATAAACAAATGAATTCAAATATCCACAGATATTTGACCTGGAGACCCTATACATCTCCTGCTCAATTAAAACGTGCCAGTAAAGTGTTTTGGGTTTGCTGTTCTAATAATGCTTTTTTACACTTGTTTTTAAAATACAGTAAGTTTTTTTTCTCTCTTTATTTTTTTATGATAGAGTGAGGTTTCTTTGTGTAATTTATCTGTGGTTACGTATTGTAAGAGCTAATGTTGTTTTTAGAAAAAAAATACTTTGTGCCAGGTTTCTTGCGGCGCATTCTTCTTGGCAATCATGGTCTTTCCGAAAGCGCTGGTAAACTCAAAAAAATGACGTGTTAAAAGAGCATTCAACTGCCTTTTTGCTGAATAAAACTTTGAATTTGAATACTTACTTCATAATATATAATCCTGACGAAGGCTAAACGTATCATACCTACAGTCAACCTCCTTCCCAGAGTGTGTTACACCAACTTCGCAGGCAAACTTGAAAGTTTTGCCCGAAGTCATCTTTGTCTTCAACATTATAGTTGCAGGGTAAACGGAAACACTTGCCTTGCCTTGTCTCCTTTCACAGGGTGTGCTGCGCATGGCATGTGGCATTCTTTGGCACTTAGGTGTACTTAAATGAAAGTAGGTACTGAACCTTAATTCTTAACAGACTTCCTAAACAACAATACAATTTTCTCAATTCGGCGGTTTCTTTTAACTTCGCATATATTTTACTCAATTAAGGTAAGTACCTACCTAAATGTTCCAGTGCTTGATACTTACTGCCCTAATAGTATACATCAATAGGCACCATCAATAAACCAGCAATAAAGGTGGCCATGCAGGGTGTCAATTATATGAATCAAGGTGTCAAATATTGGAACGTTTGTCTTATTTTGTCAGAAGTAAGATTGGATCATTTGAGAATTTGTGATAGGTGTAACTTAGGAAAATTTCACAAGCACAATAAAAAAATATGGTAACGAATCATGAGCTGTAAACATTGTTTGGAATGCAACACCAGGGAGAGGAAATGTCCGAAGTAAACCTGTTTCATCGCATCATCGGAAGTTAGGTCTTTATAAGTTTCCTCAACGCAAAGACTACAATACTCAATCTATTAGGTGCACATACAGTAATCTAGGATGTAACAGAAAGACTACATACCTATCTACCCCTGTTGAAACGCTTCAAAACAAATGCGTCTGCTAAAACGATTCTTTCGCGAGGATCCTCGCCTCATATTTAGCCGAATGGTCGCGGAGGGAAAACTGCACCTCGCCGCGGGGGCTGCGATAGTGCGAATGGCACATTAGAGAACGGTAACATACCTGTGAGAATGGGTAAGGTGGTAACGTTTAGGTATCTACGAAGGCTGCAACTCTACTTGTTAGGTTTAGCCCCTTAGCAATCGTTACTTTTGGTACACCTACCTGTAAAATCATCAGTACTACACAACTTCAGGTGTACTTAGTTACTTCTTATACCTATATCGGTGCATTGAAGGTGGTCAAAACTATTTGATACATGCCTTTTACGACATTGATTTGTGCTTATAATACCTGCCTACGTTTGTATGAGCTCCTCCATCCCTCCCGCTCCAACTTAACTGAAGGCGACTGCTATGATGTTCACTATTAGTTTATTACCTAGGTATTGAAAAATAAGTGCGCAAAGTAACACATTCGATAAGTGTGCTAAAACTCTAACTGCCAAACTTCTTAACCGTACTCGTACGATGACAGCCTTAAAATTACAGTCATTACGTATCCATAATCTCTCAACACGTGCCTTCCTCCCCTCGTCGAAGGGCGCTCGAGACTTCCCACTCGTAATTTTTCTCGCAGCCATATTGTAGTGCCCGCCCAATAACTCGACACCCGTTGTTCGGTATATTTCAGCACCTAAATTAAACTTTTTGCCGGAAAACGAAAGTTATCATGTGCGACTGGCTTTTATGGATTGCCGGGCTGGCTTTCTGTCGCGGTTATAAAGGGCTAACTTCTTACTCTTGACATAATGAGTGGTTCAATTACATCTACATAATTGCATTAATTTTTAGGTTTCCGTGTCTCAAAAGGAAACATGGAACCCTTATAGAATCACTTTGTTGTCCGTCTGTCTGTCTGTCTGTTAAGACCCTTTTTCTCTGGAATGCGTAGAGGTAGCATGCTGAAATTAATATCAAATACTCATGCCTGCAGTCCCTTGAAGTTGTCAAACTTCTAAGTCAACGCAATCAAAAGATACAGTCATTAAAAAAAAGTTTCCATACAAATTGCCGTACCCTGAAAACCTAAAGGGCACAATTCCAGTTGTCCTAGAAACTTGAAATTTGGTATGAAGGTAACTCTTATAGCACAACCACTCAGAAAATTCTCTAAATTCGCGTTATAATCTTTGTACGGAACCCTCGTGCGAGAGTCCGATTCGCATTTGTCGGGTTTTTTCTTTGTACCTACTTCCCCATTTGAGGTAAACGACCCTACTGACACTCTACTTGTCACCTTTTGTTGCGTATTAAGATTGAAGAAGCCAACTATTGGGACAGTGTCGAGCATAGGAACATTTACCTTACTTTATGGCGAGTACGAGTGTAATTTAGTTAGGCCAAATACCAACTTCTTATATAAAAATCTTAGGCCTCGAGTAGTGCTGCTGATTAGGCACCAATGAAAGATTTTTACTTATGCGATAATTTTCGATACTGTACAACAATACGAAAATAGAACATTGTCGCTCCTGATGATATCATAAAGCATTAGTCAACTTTCGAAAAAACAGGCAGTGAAAAATTAAAAATGTACATTTAAACGCGACAACCGAGGACATCTGAATGATAATAAGTTTGCAAACGCGAAGCCCGCACAATTATACCTCATGCACTTACGGCGCAGTGGGGAAGCCCTACGTTTCATTCCACGCTCCCATTCCTTTTAAAAGCGCTTCGAGCCCACTCTGCCTCCAAGGCGTTTTGAAAAGCAAAACTTTTGTGCAACCAACAACCTGCTCCAAACTGAATCATGGGGGTTTACAATAGAGTTGGGATTCCTAGGGGTTGGTGTCTACGTTCCGTTCCAATTATGGTATCTGAACGCTACTGGTGTTTTTCTAATGAAAGTCCTGACTTGTGGACTTATTGTCTGGCTCGAGTGACGTCTTCCTCGTTGTAGGTGTCATTGGGCCATTGACCTAAAAATGCATGTTTAGATCGTCTGCTATAGTAGGTTTAGCTTGCATGGATCTTTGTGATGCCCGGCCAACTACTTGAGCAATGTCAAATAAAACATCATTGTCCCAAGACTTTTTGTTAATTAATTCAGTTCACTAAGAGTTCATTCGACTACTTTTTCTATTGAAAAAAATACTCAGCCGAAAACGCAGTCGGCCGGAAAATGCCACATCTCGTTTTCCTAAACAAGTCTAGCGAGCGCCCTTTTTTAATCCGGCCGAACACGTTTACGATCGTCAACTTTTTCGTATAAAAAGTTTTAACACCCAACCTGGCGGGCCAATAAACATCAGCCCTCTAACGCTTTCGGTACTTTGTACTCGGTTTTATGAAGTAAGTTATTGTTTTAATCTTTTAAGCTGCCTTTGCGATTAAGGTACCTATGCTGCGAAATCGCGGCACGGTAACGGTAAGTATTTGTAAACCGTAAATGGAATTGATTGATATTTTTGACGAAAGAACATTACTTGTACAAGCAGATGGCAGTGCAGCGTTGTCTGCGCGTTTTACCTTTGTCCGGTGTATGGGTCCCACACCCTTATATCCTGAGCTTTATGTCCATACGGTTTGTTCTTATTTTTAATTGCGTCGAATTTCGAGTGCTTAGGTTCGCCCAGTTCACAAGGAAAGTTGATTAACCCGGAGTACCTTACCTACCTATTTTTACAAATAATTTAATCCTTAGCGGTAGGTATTTTTTATTGGAGTTGTATTAATTCACAATGCTTACTGTGTTGGTAAGGGTAGGTAATGAATCACTCTCATTTCCGTCCACGTAGCACCCACTTGGTCTCGTCCATCACCACGACACTATCTAGCAATACGTTGTAATCAACCCCATTTGTCAATCTGGGCTTATTCGTCAATTTGGTTCTAATACCTGTATTAGTTGCCTATACTTTACGTAAAGAGTTACCTGTCCTGGGGCGTCAGGATTTAAATTACCTAATTTGTTTCTTGTCTTAAGCATAATGGAGCTTTAAAAATAACGCTCCGTATCAGTTATTACCTGTGTTGTGAATGTAGCATTATCGAATTAAGGTAACCAAATATGCTTGTACAGACAGTACTACACTGCTGATCAAACGGAAGCGGAAAGGATCACCGTATATGTAATTTTCATTGATAAAATATTCCGTGAAACACAGCACACATTTAAAAATCAAGACTAAATTTCACCTGTAAAAATATCATTCGAAAGTGGAGAAAAATGTCTTGAATTCGAAACACGAATCGAGTTGGAAACAATTACAGCCCTAATTCATTATCACAACCTAAAAATATAATTCGAGCTGTAGTTTGTAACGGAACATAATATTATAGGTTTACATAATTTTTGAATGGTATTTTTGCAGGCGTGATCTCAAAAATCGGGTCCCGGGTTTCTTTAATCAACCTGGCTCAGAAATATGTGAACAGGTACTTATTTTTGAACCATTGATCAGTTTTGACGTGCACGTGTCCAAATCCAATCCACTCTCAAACTGCACACGGCCAAAAAGCGTCTCCAATAAAACGCCGTCACACGTCGCTAAAAGATTAAAAGGAACACAGCGATTCTTCTGCATCCGTATTTATACTCGGACATATTAGGGCAGTATCGAGCGAACGCTAGGTGATTTACATCGCAGCCTTCGTAATTCGTTGCCCTGACGGACGCTCAGTATAAATCAACGTTGGGCCCCCACTAACCGGACATTTATCTCGGCTCTACGATAAAAAACCTCGATACCCAAGGATTGAAAACATTGCACGCCTAAGCGAATGCATCGATGTGAATATTTAGGACAGGAGAAACTGTCTCAATGAGATCCTTTGTTTTGTATAGAAATGATAATCCCGATGGTAAGGCCGATTTGCTCAGACGATACAAATACGTCAGTTAACCCCGGATTAGTGTATAACCCAGGTCAGTGCAAGCTGGCCTATGCCTATTAATTATTCAACATAATTGTTTAAAAGCATAGAAGAGTATGATGTACGATAAGAGTATGATTTCGCTTGTATCCGTATTAGGAAGAAACACAAGTCTTTTATTACGTAAATCCTCGCGAATAACTAAGGTTATATGATTCCGTAGTTAGCAAACTGAGTAGATTTTAGTTAAATAGGCGGATATTTTGGAACGTGTTGTTTCTTTACCTAGTCTTTTGTGTTCATTGAATAATGTTATTAATTTGCATTACTCTTTGTAGTAAACTTATTCAGAAATTGAAATTTAATCAGCTAATTGAGCTCTCTGCCTCGGGCAGGTAACCAAAACACGGAAGAAACAAAGTGAACGGAGAAGAACCCAAAAGCTTTTGATTTCAAGTTTTTACAATCAACTTAAGATTATGATTCATTGTGAATATATTTCATAGCCGAGGCTCGATTTAAATAACGCAAAAAGATTGCGAGATCGAGTATAATATTCATGGAACGGTATAATTTAATTCCGGAGACAGTTTGGGAGAGGCCAGGTCTCGCTGGAGATTAGGGGCTTGTCTCAAAAAATGTGTAATGCAGGGAAAATGGTTGAATAGGAAATTATGGAGTTAGGGAAGCGTTTCGGTGTTGTTTACGTCAATATTACTTTTCATAAATTCTTGCGTTTCTCATGCCACTCCAGGAACTTCACGTTACAAATAAGGATACGCTGATCAGGACCAGGTGTGATCCCTATCACTGGGTTTGCGGAATAGCGAAGAAATGTTCATTTCTTTCTCAAATAATAACTTGGTCCTATTACTTTTAACGTTAGTGGTCATTTTCGGGTTAGAAATTTGAAATATCGTCAATTAGGTATGCTTGCTTACAATTAACTGAGTAACAAGAACGATTCCGCAGCAGCAGTCTATCCCAGTTGCTCTCAATCTTTTGTGTTATATTCTACCTCTGGAAACTGCAAGAATTTTGTCGTCAACCCCTTTAAAGTGAGATAGTCCTTCAAGTCCTTCATTATTATTCGTACCCAGCATATGTTTGATAGTATCTTGTTCATTACCCCTCAAGGAACACAGTTTTACTGCCCTTTGGGGTTCGGTAGGTACTACTGGTCTATCCGGACATCGATTTTAAAATCACAATAAACGTCAACGTCAAGAGCCTCCATTATTATAATCAGTCCTCACCGCAGCCGATAGAGCATCAGAAAAGGGTTGGCACCGACATGACGTTTGCAGGTTAACCCAATTAACTTGTTTGCTAACTCGACTTGATCGGTTAACTTTCTTATTGGGACGTCTATTTTGAGGCATTTTGACACACTTTGTGAAGTCTTCAGACTTTGTTATTTGCCTTTTTGCTTTGCCGATGTTAAACAAAAAGTTATTAAGTCTTTTGGGTCGGATGTAGGTCGGATGAGAGTTTTTGAAGCGTCTTTGATTTTTCGATTGACCGTTTCAGCTATAACTTGTGAGGAGTTGCCAGAAACGTTACGAACATTAAAGGACCCGTTGGATATTAAAATCTTTTGATTTGCTATTCGGCTTGCCAGCATAGAGTAATATGTTATGGACATCAATTTCCTTCCAGGCCCTTAAAGAATAACAAAGATTTAAAAATAAAGTTTCTCTGAGCTTTGACAGTTAGCATAGCTTGTAATATTGTTTTATTCGACTTCTGACCTTATTATATGACACGTAAATGTAATATCCATCAGCCAACTTTTTTTTTTTTTAATTTATTTAACTCAAAATAAGAAAAATAAAAGTACAAAAACTTAGACATAACTTCTGCCAAACTGCATAGCAGTTTGTTGGCAGAAAGTGGAGAGCTCTCACACACCATACTGCTATATATATTACCATCTTAATTACTAAACCGGCTACCTTTGAAACGCCACATTTATTCCGGCATGCTGTTTTATTAGCGGCAAGAGGCAGTCAAAAACAAAGAAGGGCCAAATTGTTTGCCTTTAATCCTACCAGCAAAATGGTCTAGTAAATTAGATTGAGATATAACACGGATCCCGGTATCCGTCAATTGATGTAGTTGGCGTCTCGAACGAGAATATTAGATTTCCGTAAAATGATTTAAAATTTCCGTGTTTTCTCCCATCTGCGTTTTATTCGGATTTATTGCATTACTATCAGACGCTTCGCTTATTTAATTTATATTTTATTGCCCAGACGCTTTGAAGTGAAGTGGAGGATTATCGGTGAAAAATTTCAGGTGAAATAAAACTGCAGTGTGAAAGAAATTGTGGGTAATATCTCTTCACAATCTGCATGGTACCGGTATGGCTTTTCTTTTCTTTAGTGACTTAATTTTACAACATTTTGTCCATCGATCACGAGTAATGTTTCAAGTAGAACTTTTTAAACATAATTTCGAATCCATTAATTAAAGCAATTCTTGGAAATCGGTATTCTTAAGAATTGATTTAGGTGCCGATAGATAGATGCCATGGCACAAACTAGTATTCATTTACCTAGTGACTTGAAACATACCTCCTCAAAATTTGTGCCTAACAGAGGTAAGCCTCTTCACACAAGTCTAGCACCCTCGTTACACCTTTTCCAGCCATTGCCCAGGAAATTTCACCACAATATTGAAGTGATAAATTTAATAGCAGCGATACACAATAGCTCAAGGTGCTCAACGTGCAATATTGTGTTGTTACATTGTTTATTGCCAGCGCACAATTATATTTCCAAGCGCGCCACCGGGCCGTTTTAATTTTCCGCCATCCTCGAAATTTATGCGTTTCGAATGGAGTCTATTTTTATGAGTTTTAATTTTAACGCCGTTTGACCGCCGGCTATTTGCTGATTTGCTGAGCCTGACAGAATGAAAATTGTATTCTTCTTTTAGGAAATTATGCTTTACCGCGTTTTACCTTTATTGAATGAAAATGTGTATTTTTAATATAAATTCTATTTTACTTCTTAAACAAAAAAACACGCTTCATTTTTACAAATATCGAATTTTGGGTTCAAACAAATAAAAATTGTAACGGATTCTTTCCTAAAGCAAACTACATAAATGTTTATATAACGCCCGGCGTTCCTAGGATTGTGTGGGAAATATTTTTAAATTTGGAACAATATGGTGGACAGCGGGTTGCTATAAATCTAAAGATGCCGTAATGCGAGAATACATGGCTGGAATTATTTATGAAGGGGCAACACTTTTAGGGCCCGATTTTGATCGGAAACGTAAATATTGTAAAATATATTGTGTTGCTTATGATTGCGTGGAATTTAAAATTTACACCACCGGTTAAGCCGACGTCGAAAGTCAACGTCAGCAGTTAACGCACTAACCCGGGTTTAACTTTACGTATTTGTATCGTACCTACGACGTAAAGTTACTGAGTTAAGTAGACAGTTCTTCAATGTCTTATGCTGACTTCAAAACCTTGACTTCTGAAGTCAGCCTAGGAGTTGAGGTTAAAAATGCAAAATTATTTTTAGCCGTACGCATTGGCAAAACAGCTTCATTTAAACAGGCACATTTAATTTTCAAGAGATTTTAATCCCAAAGCGGGCAGACAACATCTATTCCGACTGCCGACAGTCATTCTTGGCAAGGTTCGAGTACTACGCGACATTTGCTACCTCTTAGCGGATTGCACCTTAACAAATTGTTACAGAAAATAATATGACATGAAGCTGTAATGTTGAAATATCATCATAATTATCATACTTCCCAGTAGTGTGTTAAAAAATGTGAAAGTTCGATTGTTTCTTATTCAATCACGTGGGAATACTTGACATTTTGCACGTAGATAGACAGGCCATTATCTAGATTATGAAAAAGGATAACTTTCATCACGAAAATGGGCCTACCTACCTATATAGTTTCCGCGGGATACCGATAAACGAAAACATACATTGCGGTCAAGCGCTGATGGATATTTAGAGTTCCGTACCTCAAAAGGAAAAACGGAATCCTTATAGCATCACTTTATAGTCCGTCTCTCTATCTGTCTGTCAAGACCCTTTTTCTCTGGAGGTAGCAAGCTGAAATTATTATATCAAATACTCAAACCTGCAGTCCCTTGAAGCTGTGAAAAAAAAAAAGAACTTCTAAGTGAACGCAATCAAAAGATAAAGTTATTAAAAAGGGTGTTTTCATACAAAATTGCCGTGGTATCAAAACCTAGGTATAGGATACTTCCAGCAGTTATCCTAGAAACTTTTCATGAAGTTAGGTCTAGTACAACCACTGAAATAAGTCTGAAAAATCTTATTTTTTATGTATCGTCTGTAAATGTCAATGACCAATACAAGTGACCTGCATACATTTTGCTTAGGAACAGGGCTCTAACATTGGACAACTTAAAACATCCGGGAAAAAATCTTCAAGACTCGTTTCTCGTGATAGACGAACTATTTAACCCGCGGTGTGTTTTTGGCCGATTTTTAGGATTCCGTAGCCAAAATGGCAAAATTTTCGTCATGTCCGTCTGTCTAGAAAGCTGTAATTTTACATGGATATACATATGAATTAGGCTAAGATTGCATCATAAGATGTTCATCTTTTTTTTCAGTTGTCGCATCGTAAAGTGGGCCCTTGTTGTAAGCCCCTGCGCGTTCTAATAGCTGCAGACTCCCTGCCAGAACTGACATTACCGACAGTGCAATCGCATTAGTGCATCATTAACGGCATTGATCTGAGATATCCGTATATGAAACTATAGTTACTTACCTACTCCTACAAATACCGCACATATAGTAAGGAATTTACAGTGAAATTACGGGCACAAGAGGCATTTCATATTAGCTCTCTAGGTTGGCAACGCATCTGCAAACCCTCCGGGGTTGCGGGTGTTTATGGGCAGTGGTGATCACTTACCATCAGGTGACCCAGTTGCTCGTTCGCCTTCCTCGTCGTATAAAGAAAACAGTCCTAGAGCGTTTAGAATTAATTAAGGGTCGACTTTTGATCTTGATCTTGATGAATGTCTCATTGGTGTTGAGCCTTTACTTGTCTGGTTGTTTCTTGATATTGCCTGAACTTGCATGTCGGTTTCTTGATTTAATTTAATTACATGTAATAACATTAATTACATTAATTAAGTAGGTTTCGTATGAATTCGTTTTGTAATTTTTTTTAACATGAGAAGCGCCATTGACAGACTTGTAGTTGAATAGAGAAATGTTTTTACATGTCAAAGTGCTTAGGACATTGAAATCAGAGCCATTGACAGACGAAGTACTTGTAGTTGAATAGAGAAATGTTTTTACATGTCAAAGTGCTTATGACATTGAAATCAGAGCCATTGACAGACGAAGTACTTGTAGTTGAATAGAGAAATGTTTTTACTTGTCAAAGTGCTTAGGACATTGAAATCAGAGCCATTGACAGACGAAGTACTTGTAGTTGAATAGAGAAATGTTTTTACATGTCAAAGTGCTTAGGACATTGAAATCAGAGCCATTGACAGACGAAGTACTTGTAGTTGAATAGAGAAATGTTTTTACATGTCAAAGTGCTTAGGACATTGAAATCAGAGCCATTGACAGACGAAGTACTTGTAGTTGAATAGAGAAATGTTTTTACTTGTCAAAGTGCTTAGGACATTGAAATCAGAGCCATTGACAGACGAAGTACTTGTAGTTGAATAGAGAAATGTTTTTACTTGTCAAAGTGCTTAGGACATTGAAATCAGAGCCATTGACAGACGAAGTACTTGTAGTTGAATAGAGAAATGTTTTTACTTGTCAAAGTGCTTAGGACATTGAAATCAGAGCCATTGACAGACGAAGTACTTGTAGTTGAATAGAGAAATGTTTTTACATGTCAAAGTGCTTATGACATTGAAATCAGATTGATATTTGCCTAACCTGAGGAAAAACTTTTTTCACTTAGACGTATTTATAAAATCCGATTCCTGTTCTAAATGCTCACAAACTGTATCTAAGTACTACTTTTCTGAGAAAATTGCTTATTTTGGGTTTAAGGCAAAATATAATGAATATTGTCATCGGTAATCGTTTATTCTGAGGTGACTCGCTTAATTGATTCTTGACCGCAACCCATAGACCACAAAGCCCATTTTCTTCTTCTTCAACATTTTACTAACCCAATGCTGAGTATAGGTCTCTTCCATTTTCTTCCAGGTTGTGCGGTCACGTGCTTTTCTCATCCAGTCCCTCCCTCCAACCTGTGTCAAATCGTCAGCCCATCTCGCGGTCTGCCTTCCTACATTTCTGAGCCCAGTCCGTGGTCTCCACTCCAGCACTATCTATCTAGTCTATCCTCCCCCACCTTCCATCAGGTCTGCGGCATATGTGACCCGCCCACCTCCACTTCCTTACTATTGTTTTTGCTATGTCGGTTAGTCTCGTTCTTCTATGGATTTCAGTATTCCGTACCCGATCGCGAAGGGTAATGCCCAACATAGTCCCTTTTTAACTTTTCTTTGACAACTGAGCATTCACGGATACAAAAGACAGGTAATTCGACGTAAGTCGTTGAGTATTTATTTATTTAATCATACCCAACCTAATAGCCGTCGATTGGTCGCGTAAGTGGCGAGTGACGGGCGGGGCACTCCAAGTCGAGTGGAATCGCCTTTGATCTCTCGAATGGATGATTTGACTGCTTAGTAATCATATTACCCGTACATACCTGCTTGATGCTAATTGATATGATAGAATATTTTGTGTGAAGAGGGTTAGTAGAAATAGGTAGTTATAAATCAGTAATTAATTAGAATTTGAGATTTCCTCCATTTTTACGGTTTTCCCGTTAGGAATTAATATCAAATTTCTAAATAGGTGCTGAAACAAGAATACATAGACTACCACAAATATAGCTCAGCCCGGATTCGAAGCCGGTACCTTGATATTCCGTGTCTCGTGCGGCAACCATTTACACCAGCAAAGCCTAGGTTACTCACACCTAATTTTTTCATTACTTTTTGAATCAGTTACATTAAAATTAGGTACTTACTTAGCACGACTATATTACTTAGGTACTTAATCATGTAAGCATTTCGATGGAAATCTATATACGTAGAGTAGGAGATAAAGTTTTAAAGACTTTAAGTAATTATCTACAGTATTTACGAACTTTTACTTATTGAATTTAAATCGACGCGGCTAAAACATTTTGAACACGCTTAACCGTTGGATGTTATCAGTCTCACAGTAAATATTGGCAACAATACGATCAGATTGAAGCTTCAGATTAAGGTGCGCCCAGAGGCTGGATAATTGAGTCCATATCTTAAACCCCGCCATATAAATTGCGAAGGTTCGATCTGGTTTGCCCTCTGCCCTGTGCGTTTACATTTAGGTACCTTATGAGAGAGTAGACAACATTTTGGCTACTGGTTTGCATTAGATTAGACTGTACCTTAATGGCTGTATGAAAGGTTAACTATGATGCAATACTTAGTATAATTAACTAACTGTAAAGGAAAATAATCAACGATCTCGCTGGGACGGTTGTGAACGTAGCAGACGGAGTTATTCTTTCCAGAGCTGATTTTATCTACTTTAACTACGTATAAAGTAAACGCTTGACTCGTTAATTCCAATAATTGACATCCTGCTTGTAACCTTTATTGCTACGTATTAAGATTGAAGGTGCCAACTGTTAGGACGTGTCAGGCACAAGGACGTTTGCTATTCGTAATTTTGATGTCCGACAGCATTTAGATGATGATAACGGATGCTGTATACTACGCAAATAAAATGACGTGAAAAAAAAAATGAAGAACGGGAAAATAAACGTGGATTATTGCAAAGACAATGGCCAAGAAGTCGGCGGTGCCGATGCAAAGTCAATGATGTTTGCACGCGCCGCCATCTTCCGAGGGGAGCCTCCAGAAAATTGCAAACATAAAGTTTCTAATCGACGGATCTTTTATTCCCTAGCTTGGAAGATACAGCCCATTAGCTTTGTAATGGGGATGTTCAAAATTTATTTTATCATCTCTTGGCACGTGATGTCTTTGTTACCAAAAAAATCAAGTCGGGAGTTGTTTTTAACGGCAATCAAAAGCATTATGACTTTAATAAAAATTATACAAGAAGCAGAAGCGTTCCCGATTTGGAGTAGATAAAAAAATATGACGTTCCGTGAAATATGAAGTGTTCTAATGCATGGTATTAAAGCCACTGCTGTTGAGCGTGACGTTAAAAACTTTTAAACCTTTAAAATGTAATAATGCTATGCCGTAACTTCCTCGAACACAGCACGAAATAGTAGTTTATCTACACACATATCATAAGTCCTCTATAATGCGTTCAGAAACCGTAGAAAATGACCTGCATTGCTGGTCGTGGTGATTTTCTGGTCATTTTCTACGGTTTCTGAACGCATTATAGAGGACTTATGATATGTGTGTAATTAAAATACATTGTTGACTTGGTATTCAAATTTCAATGGCTTCTCGCAGACGTATCCGTATCTTAAACCGCATATTCACAGACATTTGAAATCACTAAAAATTCAAACGGTCCATATCTGCTTTCTGCGCGCATCGCGATGCAGCCGTATGCAATTTATTCGTCTCTCGCAGCGGGGGTCGCTATACGTTACAGGCATTAGAACAACCGCGATAGTCGGACTGAAATCGTGTGTGCTAATTTACTGCTCTTTGGAATCTATTTGTAGGAAAGGTTTTTGAAAAAAGATTTTCTTAGACTTAAAGGTGCTATGGTGGTAGAGTCGTAGACAACCAGCAAACTGCGGTTTTCTCCACGTGAAAAACAAATCATAATTATAATTATGTATACAGTCCTTTTTGTAAATCGAGCACCTTACGAGTACCAACATCAAAAGCCAGATCAAGAATCGTTTGAAAACACATCCATCAAAACCGTCCTGTAAATAATCCTTCCCGACAAAAAAACGTCACAATTTTTTTGTTAAACTCACATTAATAATCTCACATAAAGGCATTATTTATTATGCCGAAAGCCGTTGAGGATACAATAATTCTGCCATGCGTTTTGACAGCTTAATCCCGCTTTCGCGCGTATTTGCGCTGATTTAATTCCGTGTTTTGTTTTACGTTGATTTCAACTACAAACACGGCCTTCCCAACAAGACAGCTTGCTAGTGTGTGCAATGAAAGCGACTACAAAAGTAGTGAAGTTGCGCCATAAATCCGGCTTCAGTCGGCCTTGTGAACTGAAACTTACAAAATGGTGTTTAGGGCACTTCAAATAAGAACTACGCAAAGCGTAAAGTTAAGTTAGTTAGCCGGATGAAGCCCAAGGGAAAGTGTTGTCAAGGAACAAAGATAAGTCGGGATTGTCGCGAGGCTCGTCTGGAAGGAAATTAGAACTACCACACAAAGAGGCTTCAACCTCTACGTTTTTATTTAAATGTTGCCGGGAAAATTGCGGAGTCGGGACTCTCGAGACGTTAATTGAAAATGTTTGTCTGGTTTCCTTTTGTTATTAGATTAAGACACAGTGTCGCGATGAATAGCAAAATCGGTAAAGAGCGAGCCGGGCTCACACACAGAGGTTTGTGTAGTACCACCACAAGTAAAGTATTTAACACTACACGTTTTTTTAAACGTTTCTTCTATGTGGACCCCTTTAATTTTCTTCAAGGTAAATATTTTTTTATTTATTTGTTGTCATAAGTGCCGACTAGGTGTCGTATCAGTCAAAACTTCACATATCTAAATACGTATTAAATGAAAAAAAAAAAAACACGTTCCTTATTAGAGATTATTTTTAACTTTATTGCATTTTTATGATTTGTTATTTTAGCGCCTACTGTAATAGGTACACATTTTGTATTAAGTACAGTACATACAGCCCTCTACACGACGGACTGATTTTGAGTACGGAACCCCAAAACTGAGCAACGATTTTCGGGAAAATAACTCACGTGTATTTTGTATTCACGTATGGTTTATATTTTCGATCTACCTAGGTACTTATCTTTAGTCTTTAAACTCTTAGCTTTACGCCTGATCGTAGAAAAAGTGTTCATGATTTACTGTAAAAAAAACGCATTTTTGATTGTTGCGTTAATGTATTATTATGGTTTTAATTATTGTACTAAAATTTATTCTTGTTAAGTTGATGTGTGCATACAACTTGGGTTCATAAAAACTTTACCAATGTAGAGTTCAAAATTCAGCTACCGCTCGCTGCGCCCTGAAATAACTATGCAAGTCCACATACCGGTTTGATGAAACGAGCATCTGAGTTCAATTCACATACAAAATACTACGAAACTTCAGCCATTACCTCTCAATTAGTTTAGTTAATCCAAGCACTCGCGTGCCTTGCACGCATTCAGGGTTACCATCATCCGTCTACATTTTCCGGGTATTGCCGGACTAGACTTTCATTCCGGACGATGACGTCCGGTATTTTAATCAAACTGAACTTTATACTATGGACGTTCACGGCAAGACCGTGGTCTGTGTACGGCGAAAATTGCACTTGAAGACCTCTAAATTTTTTTAAATGATTATGAGTTTTAGACGCGCGTGGGATTTTACTATTTCATTCTGCAACTTTCCGGACTTCTAAATGTCTTGCACGTTGTCAAAACTTCGACATGGTAATGGTAACCCTAACCCAGCACCTACACGTTGCCAGCATCCCGTTCATAAATTAGTCTTGTTAAGTGCAGCAAGAATTTAATCCTCATATTTCGTCTGCGCGAGGGTTCGGCATGTCTTTTCAGGTCTAAAATGAATTGTTCATGCACAAGTTTGCACAAGCCAATGTGAACTACATTTTGTCCAGGTCAAGGGTTAAACTCGCTAAAAGACTCTTTACTCTGAGTGTTCTGTAAGCTATTTTATCCACTGCGCTGTTTTCGTATCCTGAGCTTTAATACAATTTCAAGATGATTCAATTTTCAATGGGGGATTTTGTTGCTGTTAAGATGTATTGGATCTGATAGTTTCTATGTTTAATGAGGCTCATTAGTTGGTAAATGAAACGAGATAGACGGCAGTGCTTGATCTCCGGATAAAAATTAAAGGATTTAATTTAAATTGAGATTGAACAATCTTCTTGGAGTACCTTAAGCCAAAAGGTGAACTTATGGCGTGCGTGCCTTAAGAGGTACACGGCAAAAAAAAAAAATTGCCTGATTATAAAAATGATCTTAGCCGTAAAGACGATAATCGATTCACCTAATTCATACTTCAGTCTTGGACTTACAGTAAGTGAACCCTTAGAAGTATTTAAGAACACTGTGTTTACCTTTATGGAACGTTAAATCTCGTATCCTATATAATATGGTCTTACCGTAAAAAGGATAATACCTAAAGTGTAAAATGTTTCTGCAGAATGCAGAGACGCATTCTTCTATTAATAATAAGAGACATAAATCGGTAAAAAAAAAACAAACATGCTGAAACATTCCAATCAAAATACAGATACAAGGGACTTAGAAAATAAATTAAACATAAACGTGGAACAAAAGAATACGTCTTTTCAATTCTTTCGAGGCTTTTCAGGCGGGTTAATATTATTTGCGAACGTTCGGCGCAGCGGTAATCGTTATAATCTTCTGTCTGAAAAATAAAAATGAAATCTTCCTTTCTGTTTACAATTTTCAGGATACTTTTGAAGCCATAAATCATGGCGCACCATGCCAAGTTGGAAGGAAAACATTGTTTCGTATTCCGGGCCGCTGTTTTCAGAGTAACAGGTAAAAATTATAAGAAAATCTAAAGACTTCAGGAAGAAGGTCTGGGGCTCACGCCGTTTAATAGCGAATCTTCAATAGGGTAGGTAGGTTTAACGAAATAATTTATGTCTCATTTTCTTAGCAACATTAGCATGTTTGTCTCTAAAAATCTGTTTGGCAAGACGCGTCACCTTTTATTACGTATGGATGCCAAGCATGATACCGCAATTACGTAACAGAACTTTTTATTCCTAACAAAAACAAGCCAAGACGTTTAATAATGATTATCAGAGATGTATTATAAGTAGGTGTATCAAATAATTATGTAAGCAAAATATAATTATATGAAAGGCAATCAACGTGATAAAGTTGTTACTTAATTAATTAATAAAGCTATTAGATGTCTCTAAGCGGCAGTTACAATAAATGTAATGTAGTGTGGGTTACACTTCATTTAAAATCGACTTGTAAATACGAAACTGTGAGCGTTTCAACTCTCTGAAACCTACTTACGAGGTAGCCTTTTGTTCAAGATTGTTGAGTGGGGAATTAAACGCCAGTAATTCGCTTTCTTCCGACATGTATTTAGGTATGAAATTAAGTAGGGGTGCTAGACGGGGCTGTGTGTTTTTAATAAATGTAAACATGATATTAAAGCGATGAGGTAAAAGGGTGAGATCGAAGTTTACGGAATTTGCAAATGCTTTGCGTTACGGATTTAGTTTCGTAGTTTTGGTAGTCATGTGTGTTGTATTTTTTTTTGTACACAGTACACACACAGCATGATTGCGGTTTTATTTGAATTTGAATACCTGTGGTACTTATGTTGCTTTAACGGAAATAATTTAATTAGAGAGTCAGATATATTTTTAGGACATTCTATCCACAAAATCTGCATAAGATACATTGAAAGGTTTTTTTTTTTAATTTCAAACTGAAACGCAAATAATTATACTGAAAGACCAGAAAATCAATCAGAAAGACCGTAATCTCAGTTCGAGAATTAATTTTTCTGGTCTTTCTGTATATTTACGTTTCAGTCTGAAATTTGAAAAATGGTTTCGAACGGGATGACTGTAAAAATAAAAATACAAAAAGTTGATTTTAAATCCTAAAATAAGTAAATGCGTAAGTAATTAAACAATTAATACCCTTCTGTTTATTAACCATCTCACTCCATAATTCCTGTTCTCATTGTGAAACTCCGTGCGTAACAGTATCATAATACCTAATATCAGGGAGCATTGCTTGAATAAAGTAATAGATGAAATTTTTCAACGTCGCGTTTGCCATATTTGCGTGTCGCGAACGAATTACTCGGAAGGCCTACGACGACGTGGCGTGAAATTGCCACTGATGAAACCGCAGGCACCTCATCTCGCAACGTTTTGAATTTCAAAATTGGAGCGCGTTTTAAAATAAAGTTTTGAAGTTTGGATTCTGGGAAATTTAGCTTTCAGTTCGCCCGTATTTATGTGCAGAATTGATTGGACTATTTTGAGACACTTCCACAGTAATTTTTTTTTAAATAAATTTTTCGTCGAGTCAAGTTTAAATAGCAGCGATCACGCTACTAAAATATTAGAATGCAATACTTAGAATGTTAATGTATAACTAAATGATCTTTCAAAATAGCTTTTTGTAATATTATAAGAACATGCTATTAAATTGGTAACTTTGGAGTACTTTAAAGTATTATTCATGTGAGGCTTGAAAAATTGCTAAAATAAGTCACAAAAAGACAACACATTGTCTTCTACAATGCGTGGTAATTCCCCTTTAAATGCCTGCCGTCGCTGTGTAAATGCTTCCAAAACGTAACACCAAATGACTAAAGATTGGTGCGAGAATTGTAAAAGGCAACAGTAAATTTGAGCTTTGCGGTTTTATTGTAAAAGTCCAAAGAGGCAGTAAAAGCTTTCGACTCGGCAAGACTTCACTGAAAGCCGATTAAGTCTTTCGTCGCACTTTTAAATGGCAAATATTAACAATAGGTAAAATATTAACGTTAAGTGACTTGTTCTTGTCGGTTTTTTAACCCCCTAATGGAAACAGTCGTATAGGTATATTTTGTTTTCCATTAGGAGTTTGGGAATAAGAAATAACGCGAAAGTATGTTTTCTAGCATGTTTGAAGTGATTGACACGACTTATGTATGTGCTTGTAAATGGAAAATGATTTTACTTACCTATGTACTTTGTTTTAATTTTCTCTTTATTTTAGTCTTATAGGTATTTATTTTCATACAACATTTAGATTTCTACTCGGCACTGTACTGTAACTGCGCACTAATATTAAATTTTCTTAATTACAGTAGCCGTAGGTTTCAGCATAAAGGGCGGCTGTGCATTTTAATGAAGCTTAAAGACTAAGTTAAATACAAAAATGATTTCTGCCTTTAGCTGTTATCCAAATTATTCAAATTAAAGTGTCATTACTGCATTAAAAGTAGAATGTACACGAGCTAACCTACCATAAAATAATCTGTATACTTAATAAACATACATACGTACGTTAATTCTGCGTAACCAATGAATTCGACTATGGAACAAAACCATATTCTCTCATTTGTTAAAATTCCCTATCATCAAACAACAGACGAGGGAAGACAATAGCGTATCTATTCATGCAAATAAATGAAAATCCAACAAGACGTGCATTTTCTGAAATATGTCAAATATTGAACATTTACTAGCACTCGCGATTTCAACTCCTAAATGAATATAAAATAGGTATAATTTTGCGATTAATTATAGGTCTTAATACGACCTTTTAAGGCCAGTTGACGCGATGAGAGCAAACAGATCGCAGCCTCCAAAGTGCCTCAAATTAATGTTATTATGAAGCAGGAATTTTCATTTTATATTCAAGTAATAAAGCTTGTTAAAGCGTATTATGAAAGTTCATTTAATAAAGTCGGGGTATGCGATGCAGACTGATCTTTGACAAAGCACTCAAAAGGATTCTTTTAGAAGACAGAAATGCTGATATTCTGTGAATTAAACAAAATAGTCGTATTTAGGCGGTTTCTGCTTAAAACGAAATTAAGACTATGGCATCACGGTGTCGTATGTCTGTACCACTCTTAGATAAAACTATAAAAATAATGATTTATATAGCTGAACCTTATTCTATGTATTAGCTTCAAATTGTCATTCTTTTCAAGGTTCAGAGTCTTTTAGTTTTGATCACGATCACCTACCACCGGTTGAACGTAAGCTGTCATTATCTTTGTCTTCGTATCTGACTGTTAAAGTCGAATTAAACCAGGGCCGTGTTTTATAAAGCTACAAGTTGTAATTTACAAGCGGAAGTCTCTTTCTAACAAAAGGTGATAGAATGAGACTTCCGCTTGTAATTTGTAATTTGTAGCTTTATAAAACACGGTCCTGGCCCCTATTTCACCAACTTTACAAATGTCAGCTTACGATGACAATTCGATCTACTTTTCATTGCTAATATGAAGCGCGCTAAAACAAAAGACACCGAATTGTCATTTGTAATCTGACATTTGTAAAGTTGGTGAAATACGTGCCGGGTGAATGATATCTAATCAAAATGTCATGTAAATTTTATTGTATCTCTGGATCGAATGAAGCACCATTGAAAACGAAATATCATCCGATGTATAACGTACATTTGGCATGGATTAAACTCCACGAGTTCCAGTCCGGCCTGTAAATTACTACAGATAACAAGAATTGATGCTATTTGCCATTCAATATCGAATTATTGCAAATATTGCAATAATTTCAGACCGTTTTCATTTCGCAGACGAGTCTGTCGGTTAGCAAAACCTTTGTTGGTTTGGTATAAAGGGATTGA
Source organism: Clepsis dumicolana (assembly GCA_963691665.1). Taxonomy (NCBI): domain Eukaryota; kingdom Metazoa; phylum Arthropoda; class Insecta; order Lepidoptera; family Tortricidae; genus Clepsis; species Clepsis dumicolana. Next base: position 5,630,520 of record OY829506.1, read on the forward strand.
GAGTTTTCAATCACGTTAAAATGTCGATGTGGATTTTAACATAATTATACGTGAGTACCTACCTGTTGTATTGTACTCGTTTTACGACATGTTTGATATCGTGGTAACAGTCACACTTTACTTAGTTTAAGAACTTTTCACTAGAATCAAGATCATGAAAACAAGCCCCATCATAAATGAAGACATAATTTCAATATCGACGTATCTTCATACCTACACCATTTGTCTCTTTCCACTACGATCTATGTTAACTGGGTCGCGGTACAGCACGTTGTACAGTCTTCATCAAATACATGAAGCAATTAATATTCGAGAATGATCACTGAAGATGTTGATCACTTTGATTTTTTTTTAATTTTCTGATGGTGAAATCACACTTCAAGGCACGCTACTCAGGTTCACTTCATACTGAAACTGCCACGCATTGCACTGTTTCAAACGTGCGCGCATCACGGCAGACGGATCATTTCAATTTTCATCTTTTTATGAGGGCATGGGAAGATCTTCTGCTAATACTAAAGGGGCTCAATGAGTTTACACATAGGTATAATGTAATATAGAGTATGGACTGGCCCCTCGATAGTCCGTGTTTGTTGCCAGTTTTGTGGCATTAATTAGTGCCGGCGATATGAGCCGCACGCACGCCAAACGCGTGCCGTTCAAAGTGTTCCAAAGGGCAAGGTACCTGATATCTTGATATCAACGAGTTTACAGAAATATGTAACCCTGAAATCTTTAAAATTGAAACCAGTAAAAAGTTTCGTTGTGACGCGCTGTTTTCAAAGCAATTTCTTGGCTGACTTTACACAATATTGGAACTCTACCGGCCAATAAACACAAACCATACTCGATACTGCGAGTATTCTCAATATGATTCCTTGCACAATAGAGGACGGGACCAATCGCAACATTTTCATTTCGATGCCTGAATGCACGAAGCCGCGGATCTATGCATCGGGGAGATATCGGACAAAGCTTGCCTGACAACTGTTCACATCTACCCATTGTTGCCGGACTGCCAACAATGGGAGCCAGTGCGGTGACCCATTTGAATCTACGTTGAAAAATATCGAAAGTAAAGTCGAGTGCCATTGTCGTGGTTTTGATTAACGGTCTCGTTAAAAAGCCGGTAAGGCCGCGTCTTTGGATGTAGTCCTCGAATACACATTGGAGATGCGTGTATGTTTCGCTGTCGTGAGCTTCCAGAAGAAGGACTACAAATCAGTCTGAAGCATGTTGGGTTAAACTCGACTTATCCATGAGTGATCAATATTTATGTAGTATATTTTTTATAAAAGTATAATTTTATTCAATAAAAACAATCAATCACAAAAAAATATGTAATTATTTATTTTGTTATGTTACGGATGGTAGAATCTTGTGCGAGGCCCGTCCGGATCGCTAACAACATCTGACTCTGTAATCCTGCCGGTAATCCTGCTGCTAAGCAGCAGTGCTTGCACCGTTGTGTGCCGGTGTGGAGAGTAATACAGCCGGTGTAATTACGGCGGGCAGAGGACGCATTTCATCTTAGCTCTATAGGCTGGCAACGCATCTGCAAACCCCCGGGGTTGCGCGTGTCTGTGGGCAGTAGTGATCACTTACCATCAAGTGACCCACTTGCTCGTTTGCCTTCCTTGTCGTATATAAAAAAAACACGTTTTACCTTTCTGTTAATTTCTGCCATCTGAATTAGCCTCTTCATCTTTGTTTCTGTGTTTGGTTTTCTAGAAGAGATAAGACCGCCTTTGTCTATCTTTGTTTTATTTGTAATCTCCTTGTACTGTTTTGTCGTGTTCAATAAAGAACATTTTGTTTCGTATTGTTGCAAAGCGTAACGAATATATTGGTATCTAGTTAGGCAAGGTTACTACACAATAATTTCTAAATAAATAACGTACATTCCATCAAAGGGTACCTAGCGCGTCTATCCGCATACTTCGCCCCATTCAATAATCAAGTAGGAACCAACAAACTTCACTATTACCAACGTGAACTAAACTTACCTTGAATAAACTTAGGAACTTTGGTCTAGAATGTTGGAAAACTATACAAACATAAAAGCTTTATCTAAATGTGTGCGGAGTAGAGTAATTAGTTCCGAAGCCGGTTTCATTTGCATGACAGTAACATTTCCATGGGGGACGTTACCTACTAGGATTGCCATGTTAAAAATTAATGCTACGAAATAATTGTGTGTGTGCTTTAAAGAATCCCATAAAAATGTGAAATTGGAAATATGAAAAAAAAACCGGCCAAGTGCGATTCGGACTCGCGCACGAGGGTTCCGTAGAAAGATTTTAACGCTTTTCCCCAGTGTTTTAAGAAGTCCAGTGTTAGCAGAGCCCTGCTCTTAAGCAAAATGTACGCAGTGTGGGGTCAACTTATATTGGTCGTCGAAATTTACAGACAGACATAAAAATTTAAGATTTTGAGACTTTTTGGCGTGGTTGTGCTAAGAGCTACCTTCATACCAAATTTCAAGTTTCTAGGACAACTGGAAGTACCGTTTAGGTTTTCTCAGTACAGCGATTTGTATGGAAACCACCTTTTTAATGACTGTATCTTTTGATTTCTTTCACTTGGAAGGTTGATTTTTTCACAGCTTCAAGGGACCGCAGGCTTGAGTATTTGATATTAATTTTAGCATGCTACTTCCACACGTTCCGGAGAAAAAGGGTCTTGACAGACAGACAGCCAGACAGACAGACGGACAACAAAGTGATCCTATAAGGGTTCCGTTTTTTCCTTTTGAGGTACGGAACCCTAAAATTAATCCTACGAAATAACTGTCCTTCTATATTACTCAGATACTTCATTTTGCGGCTTTAAAGAATTACGAAAAACTATGAAATTGGAAATATGAAAAAAAATAACAAAAAATCTTTAAATAAAATAGTCTTGTACAAAATACTGTAGTAGGTCGGCGTGTGTATAAAGAAGATTAACATAGAGTCGTTGTCATTGTCATCTCTAACCCATTTACTTGGCATTTATAGGCATTCTATCTAAAGAAGAAGAGTCACAATCACAAGACTAAGTCACAAGATAACAAAAATCTAATTGAATATCTGTTTTATCACGTTTTAACCCATAAACATTGTAGCCAAAAATCATAGTGCTTAAATGCCCTCCACTCCATTCTTTCCTTAAAAAAAGGTTGTCCTACCAATTCGGAAAACGTACTCCCAATAGTCATAGACTACTTTCATTGTTTTGACTCCAAGCATTTAGATGCACCCTCGGGCTATAAAGATAACTTCAAGACTGTCCCGCAGATACAAGAACAGTTAAGTAAGTGAGAATGAATATTCAGCGAGTTTTCGGTGCATTACTGCCAACTCGTTCGGCTCCCATGCGACTCATGATCTCAGTAGGAGTATCTTTTTGTATTTTTTTTTTGGCATGTTTTCAGTGAGTTTATAAAAAATATAATTCCCATGCGACTGTTTGGTTTTTAACTTTAACGCCCCTTTAATTACTAAACACCGTGATGCATAAGACTAAAGGCTATTGTACCCGCTAACTACGTATCCAACATAATACAGAATATTCTGTTGCCTGCTTTATTTCATTGGACTTAACCGTTTATTTGACAATGTATATTAGGTATTATCATGGTAATATATAGTGACAAACGTCTTTTATGATTTTTTCCCCTGTTCAAAATTATGTCATAAGCCAAAGTAACTAAATGTCAAATATCATTAGCAATAGAAGTTTATCTATAACATTTTTGTTTTGGACCATCATCAATATCTATAGCAATCTTTTTGTATTTTTATTTTACTACACGTTATTATTAGTAAATATAATATCAGAAGAGACTAGAATTCAGGTTTTCTCTTTTCACTTCTGCCAAATAAAAGGTTAAGCCAATATGCAGAAGGAATAGTGTAGGAGGTAGCGCACACCCTTGCGGGACACCAGAATTCACGGGCTTTGAGTTGGAGTATGAAAGCGGAAAGAAAACTGGCAACCTAAGAGCGCAATTTCCAAAGTTTCCCGTACGCAGGAAACTTAGAGAGCTCTTCTTCGTTAGCTTCCTGTGTCGAGATTACGCAATGTAATTTTTCATACATTTTATTATTGTAATTATGATTTTAAACGCCTTTTAATCTTAAATAAACTCCTTGGTCTAATATCCCCTAGTATGTTTGAACGCGGAACCGTGCCAAATCCAAGGCTATCTTTTTCCATTTTTTTGTAATGAATACTTGAATGCAGTTTTTTTACTTCCCGCATAGGAGGGATATGCTAGAGGCGATAGAACATTTTCATCGACTGCTTATATAAATTGTAGGTAAAGGAAGAGGTAAAGAGCTGTAGATCGCCACTCTGTTTATAAATACAGGCGTAATTAGAACAATACAACGTGTATGCTCCGAAGATAACAACGAGCTGTTATCTGCCATCCTCTCAAAATATTGTCCTGGATTAATTGATTCAAAACATAAACGGGTATTATGAGAAAAATCCGTAAATTTAAAGCAAACACGTAACATCGGTACGCTTGTGTTGATAACGGCGAGATATCGTGGTGAAATTTCAAATTCCATTGTTTATCCGACAAAAATTGGGTCATAAAGGGAAAGTTATTACTCCCTAAACCCCAATCACAATTTCTACTGAAGGATATCTACATATTTCACTGCCGGGAGCTTCCCCGTTTGTTTTTCGGGGTTCAGTTTAAAAACAACAATTTGACTAAGGAATTTAGAAACAACATGCATAGGTAGGTACCTAATGCCACATGAAAAAATATGACTTAATATATTTTTTCGATTACCTACATACCTAATAACAGTGAAGTGGCCTTATGAGGTATAAGTATAAGTTCGAATGACTTTACTGAAGCCATGAAAGTATATTCAGTAGGTAGTAAAACGTTGACAAAGCTTATTTGTCGGTGGTTAATTTCAAAATCGAGTGTGATTTTTACTTTTTGTAAGTAAGTTAGTTCCTTCTTTTTTCCTTATTGCTTCCACTCTTAACTGAAAATATGGGGCAGCTATATCCAAACTTTTACTTACAGAACCCATGTGGCAAAGGCCTCATCCCCGACAACCTTTTTATAAAATATTCGCTACATTGTGGTTAAAAGGAAGGCCATAAATCGAGTAAACGTGTCCGTGACGCTTGCTTTGCCTACTAAAACTCTTTCGGGTTCTACATAAGCAAGCAATTGGTATTCGATTGTTCATGTTCAATGCACAAGTGTGATTACCGTTCGGTTAGTTATGCTTGTCATAGAGAAAACAACTTTGTTGGGAAGAATTTCACTTTAAATACAAGCTTGATGACTGCACTTTTTGTTGACCTTACTTCCATTGACATCCAAACATAATCATATCAAATATCAAACTATCCGAGCATTGGAATTAATTTAGTCAAAATTTACTACACTTAGTCAGAAACAGTCTGGCAGGCTTATTGTGTAACTCACTCGCAATCGCCATCGTGTTCGTTTTGACAGTTTTTGTATGGGCTGACAATTGGTATCGGAAACAGCTAGGTGTCACAATCATACAAAAACTGTCTTTTCAATGCAATGGCGAGTGTTAAAATAGTTACGCAATAACCCTGCAGGGTAGGTGAAACTAAATTAAAGCTTATAAAATAAAGTGATCTGATTGGTGAGGCACAAAAAACGAATGTCAGTCAGTATGTACCTTATAATTAGCTTAGCTTGCAAAATACTATGGCCTTGTTCGATAAGTTTTATAATGAGTGTAAAATGCTACAAATAAGGCAAACAGACTTTTAAAATTCTGCCTTTGATCAGAAAAGTTCGCCAAAACTGAGGCTTCGTTTAATCAAATGCAAATCGTTAAAGCAATAGGTAATTCAAGAATGTAGGTCAATCTTTCCGTGTTACTCAAGCATTAGCGTGTGCGAACAGCCGATGTTTTTCTTAAAATGTCTCCAGGTCGCGTGCACAATCTGTATAGAAAAAATTCGCTATATTGACTACAAACGGAGGGAAATAAATTGGTACCAAACATATGTGGAAGAGTAAAACACATTCTGCGATTTACTAAGAATCATACAGATTTTGCCTAAAAACCTGTTTTTACTGTCCACCTACTTACTGGCCGATTTTTAAAAGTACGCCTATGAAAATACGACTAGAAAATTAAAAAAATCGGTGTATCTCTATTATGTAGTTCCTGCGACTATACTATGGCGACTGGTTGGTTATACGTGTGATTTGTAAAATCTGCTCCCTTTCCTATTTTTAACCCCCGACGAAAAAGAGGGGTTTTATAAGTTTGACATGTGTATCTGTGTGTCTGTGTATCTGTGTATCTGTCTGTGGCATCAAAGCTCCCAAACGGGTGGACCGATTTCGATGCGGTTTTTTTCAATCGAAAGCTAGTTTAATCGAGATGGTTCTTAGCTAAGTTTCATTAAAATCGTTTAGCCCGTTTTTTAAATACTGAACTTTGAAATGACAATGTCGGGGGTTTTTCAACTTTTTGAATTCTACGTTAATGTCATCGCGGTCTCTAACATTTTCCTGTTTATCTTGTATGTGCGTATACGTGAAAAAAATGCCGCTTCTCACGTCGACGATGTTAAATTGAAATTGGGATAGTGTTACAAAGTCTTACAGCTAGTTTAATTTAGATAAGCAGTACCACCGACACATGCTCTGTCGAGCTAGGGAGCTCGATATTGCGAATTGTGCGACAAATCTCAAAGAAGTAAAGCAGCCTGAGTGTTAATTTATAAGGGTATTTATTAAAGAGCCTATTTCAATCCGTAGCATTTACAAGCTGCCAGTGTCAGTCAACGGTAAATTCGAAAGGGATCCAGCCGGCTTACTCCCTGATTAACGGTATGCGGCTCTGTATTTGTTTGACGATATGAATACAAGGGAAAGAATAAATAAAAGTCTAATCTGACGGCCGACTTTTGGCATTTTGCACAAGCAATCAATTTTGAATGACATCGGTACCGAACGAGTTGGGGTGAAAATAAAATAAATTCCCATCAATTTCCATCGATCATCGAGGGCCCTTGGCGGGACACTGCGATATCGCTGACACGGAAAACATGGCTAATTGATTTTAGAATAGAACGGGCCTAAGCCCTGCCCGTCTGGTGTTTTCTCTGGTATTTATTTTGGTTTCATTTCACACTGTTTTGACACGTCATATCTATAATATCTGTATCTCTAATGAAAAGTGGAATTGCCACGACCAATTGGAATTCCCCGCGGCTTTGCCCCCGTAAAATATTTCAACATGGGCTAGTTCCTCTTCCCGTGGGAATTTTGAAAAATCGCGTCTTAGTGCATCTCTGGGATACTCAAGGTATACGTTTCCCAAATTTCAAGTGTCCAGGTCTAGTAGTTTAGGCTGTGCGTTGTCCGTCTGTCAGTCAGTCAGTCACGGTACTGTTTTATAGGTATAGACAGTTAATGCATATTTTAGAAAGTCAACCTAAAAATAGTTACACTTTGAGCTCAATCATTTTGACTTAAAATAAGGTAAATGTCCCGACACTGTCCCAATAGCTGGCACCTTCAATCTTAATACGCAGCAATAAAGGTGACACGCAGGGTGTCAATTATTTGAATTAACGTGTCAATCATTGCGACGTTTACCTTAGAATAGAATAGAAAATGCTTAGCAGTTTTCTAGCGTAGCTGTGTAGCTGTGGTGTACAGTCGTAAAACTGAAAAAATCCAAAATCTAAATGTAAATCAATATGACAGTAGCAGTGAAAAGGTTCCAGTTCTGGTCCAGGCGATTTAGTTTATTTGGCTGTACCTACAGGGAGCCGTGGTTGTAGCCTAGTGGTTTGACCTATAGTCTCCCAAGCAGAAGAACGTGGGTTCGAGCCTAAGTCTCGCACCACTGAATTTTTCGTAATTTATGTACGAAATTACATTTGTACTTTATCGTGAGCTTTTCGGTGAACACTCTTGCGAAGCAACTCGAAGGTGTGTGTTTATCGTGAGCTTTTCGGTGAACACTCTTGCGAAGCAACTCGAAGGTGTGTGTTTATCGTGAGCTTTTCGGTGAACACTCTTGCGAAGCCACTCGAAGGTGTGTGTTTATCGTGAGCTTTTCGGTGAACACTCTTGCGAAGCAACTCGAAGGTGTGTGTTTATCGTGAGCTTTCCGGTGAACACTCTTGCGAAGCAACTCGAAGGTGTGTTTTTTCCCGTGAATTTCAATTACACTTTCAAAATACTCATTGAAACATGCATACACATGTCATATTTAGATATGCTATAATCTTGGTGTAAGGGTATGGCACGCGACACGGAATGCCGAGGAATCGGGTTCGATTCCCGGGGTTAGCATTTTCTTTTTTTTTCTGTGTATTTAAGTTTCAGTGAATATTTTAAAAGCGTAATTGACATTCACGGGAAAACCGTACAAATAAAAAAAATAAAAAATAAAAAAACATACTTCAATTGAGATCGTGTGTCTGAAGTTCGCAAGTTAGTTACTGAGAGGAGGCTTGTGCCCAGTAGTGGGACGTTAATAGGCTGATGATGATAGGGATCAATAGGGAGTCCTTTAATACTTGCTCAACTTATTGACGTCAACAAGCTCCTACACACTGATACCTTAACCCTGCACTATAATACTCTTATTATACTTAATGCGATTTCACAGTGTAACAGCGTTCAGCTTCGGGTTAATTAATCGATCTGCCCCATTATTCCCCACACAATAGCGCCTTTGTTCACATGTGGGCCGATCTTCCTGCGTTTTGCTTAGCCTGTTCCTGTCTCCTTGGAACTTGCTGAGATAGAGCAGGCATATCGTGAAATGGATCTAGACTAGATCCTTGGTCCTTGGTATGTATGACGCACGGTTATGGTACTATTTGTATGAACAGTTTGTGTTCATCATCATCATTTATCAGACGGAAGACGTTGCTGGACCTATGTCCTATGTATACCTTCCCCAAGGATCTTCACGTCGATTGATCTTGTGCTAACAGCACTGCAGCAATTGGCAATTATTTTGCACAAATAACAATTTTATACCCGCATTCCAAGCTACATTGTTATTTTTAATGGGGATAACTGTTTGAGGGTACTGTCATTTGTTTAGTTATTATATTGACTAAAACTAGCAGTCGCGCGAGCGGAGTCTTGGCACGCAGTGTGCGTTTCGCTGCCGCTGGGTCGTGCGCTCCCAGCGGAAGGAAACGTGTCGGTCTAAACTCGAATTATATAAGCGAGTGATCCGTTTATATCACTATGATTGAGTGTCACGGTAGTTTCATGTTAAAAGCTTACTCGTCATTTTAGAACATAACATTTTTATTTCAGTGGATAAAATAATAAACTACGAATTCCGGGAGAGTTAATTGCGAGTAATAATACCTAACGATCGATGATCTCGTTCTTATTATATTCTCAAGCCATCTCTGGTACGTGTACTTAAACTTATCAAACTACTACTGTAGTAAGTATGTCTTAACTAAACTCGCAGAATCGATGAGTTCATAGACATTTCACCTGCATCTTAATTAATCTGACTTAAATTGCCATAAGCCAGTCCCGAATTTCGTTATCAGACGACTTATTAGCTGCCTTGCTATAAACTTGGTTGAGTTTCTGCATCCAAGAACGTTTCACAAATAATTTACATGGAGCAGGTACTTGTTTATAGTTTCTTAGTAGAGAGTAAAGTTTAAAAAATGTTAACCGGATAACTCGAGAACGGCTGGACCAATTCGGCCATTTATTTTTTTAAGTAGGTAATGGTTGAAGGAAAAGTAAGGTTTTTATGAAGAGATAAATTGCTAATTAGCATACACTAAAAATAGATATATTTTTAGCACTTTAATTTACTCAAATAAATTTTGCGTCTCATAATACAATAATCCGTACGAATTGTCCGTACGAACATGTCAGCCAGTTGGATACAGAAATTACAGTTTGCTAAGGAATGGGTTGTGATGTCTCTGATAATAGTCCTTTCATATAGCTAAAAACTTAAGAAAGAGGGATATCTAAATAATAGAGAAGGTAGTACTTAAGTTGTTAACAAAGGAGAATTATTCTTACTTTAAATGGTTATGTTGCTTATTTTCTTTTTGATGCAGGCCAGTTTTAAGTTTTATTCTTATACCAAAGTATCGCTCTTACGCCAATTTTCACAAGTTAACGTTGTCTCAGAATTCCTAAAAGTCGTAGGTTGCCACAGGTCTTAATCTCACCCGTAACTCACTCCCAAGTTGACGTTAATTTTGATAATAAATTAGAGAGCTACGAGCGAACGCCGAGAGCCGAAAGCCGAGAGTCGCCGAACAAACTGGAAACCCGCCGGTTCCGAGTTTAAAGCGCTGTTTAGGAAATTTTCAAAGGATACCCGCACAAAGAGAGGAGTTTTTGATACAAAGTTTCACTTGGCAACGTGAATGTGTTGTAGCTTATCTTTTGTTTCTAATTTATAAGTCTGACTCTTGGTCGCGTGAGTGATTAACAATTATGAGCATTTATGACAATTTATGAAGAATTTCTTTCTCTGTAGGTATTCATGTTTCAGTGAGAATAAAAAAAGTGTAATTGATATTCACGGGAAAACCGTAAAAAACAAATACGGTTGACTTCACGGTTGTGTAATCGTGAGGAGATTATGATGGCCGAGGAAATAACAGGCAAAACAGGTATTTCATCTTATCCATCTAGGTTGGCAACGCATCTGCAATCACTCTGGTGGGCAGTTGTGATCACTTAAAACATAATTTTGGTGGCCCATTTGCTCACTTGCTTCTTTTTAACCGACTGCATGATATGCGACATGTATAAAACGAGGCGAAGAAGTTTTCTTCCAGCTAGGTATTTGAGTCTAGTAAAAAAGCTTTGATATGTCTCAATGTCGAATGTTTTTATGAATATTTAGGGCCTACCTAACCTACTGTTATAAGTTTTTAAATGTCCTTTTTTAATTATATTTTGTAAAACAGTCCAACAGATAGAGCCTATTTTAACAGATCGATAAACACACAGATGTCGTAGATTAACAGTAATAGTAACCCAAAATAAGAAACAAAACAGCACTATAAGACAAAACAAGCGACTGTTGAAAAGCGTCAATTTTCATTTCACAAACGTTCCAAATCCAAACCTTTTAAGCCGTCGCAGACCCGCTGTAATGTTCTCGATCTGTCAAACCTGCATTGATCGGACTCTTTTGGCAGCCGTTCAAGACTGAATAATATGAAACCACTTTAGTTGACAGCCATTCTGCGGGATTCCACTGAATCTAATTTGGAATGATACACGCCACCGTTGCAGGCCTCAATTACATTAGAGAGGGAGACATAAATTTGGCAATTACAAGCTCGATGGCGAAACGGGGGCGGCAAAATGTTGCTGTGCTTACTAAGAGTTAATGTAGCTAGTGTTAAAAAACCGGCCAAGAGCTAGTCGGATTTCGGATGGTTTCCAGAGGCCCGCGTTCGAATATTCGAGTCCTGTGTAACGTAATCGAGTAGTAACGTTATCGTGAAGTTTGGAACAGCGCCTGCCTGTGAGCGTATTTTGAACTAAAATTTGGTATGAAGTTTCTCGATTTCGATACGTGGAAGCAATTCAATGATTTGTGTGAAGTTCCCTATCCGCATTGGGCCCGCGTGGGAACTATAGCCCAAGCCCTCTCAATCTGAGAGGAGGCCTGTGCCTAGCAGTGGAACGTAAAAAAGGCTGGTGGTGTGTGGTGTAAGTTGGTGAAATGGTCAACGAAGTACTAAGTACTCGTTAACTTGTTAAGCCTACTTCAGCTGTAGGTGTGTACTTAATAGATATCCCTTAAATCTTTAATAATTAATAATAATTTAAGTCGGGTCGGGGATCACGAATAAAGAAGCAGCTGCGGCTGCGACATTTTACACGTCCGAAACGTAGCGAGCAAGGTAATGCCACTGGCGACGATGCGACGGCTCACAGACTTGCTAAGAAGGTTGTAAGACACTGCATCGCTCCAGCCCTATGTTGCATAGTGGCATTCACACAGCGTATTTACGACTCGCGAGAGCTGAGTTGTTGCACCTAAGCACGGTAATTAGGCATTAGTGCTTACACTGTACTTAAACCACGCTGTGATACTTTAGGCAGTCGGTGTCTGTTTAGGAGACATTTATGTTACATGTTTTTGCATCGTTTTAGTTTAGGTTAGTAAAAGATCTCGATTTTGGGTTTTCGTTTTTTCGATCGGAAAAACGGGGTGCCATAATTTTGTGGTCCTTTTTTTTAAGATTCTAATTATGTTCACGTAATTGAAAAATAAAAGCCGCCCAAGTGCGATTCGGACTCGCGCATCGAGGGTTCCGTACATTTTTGAAATTATAATTTTTACTGCGGCATTTCTAACTTTTCCAAGCGCAAAAATAACTTTGCTTTTCGTAGAAATGGACGATGGCAATTTCTCTGAAAAACAAGGTTATTTTTGTACTTGGAAAAAATATAGGTAAAATTGCATAATTATATTATTCTCATTACAAATGGAATTAGTAATTTTTCCGATTTTTTCCTGTACTTGAGTTCTAAGGTCAAACCTCTTGCAGAGTTTCATAATTAATGTCAACGTGAAGTATCTATACCCTATATGGGTTTTGATACTCACGGTTGTTGTACGAAGACTTTGTACCTTTGTATGTTATATCTTTTCATCGCGTGGACTAAAATACTTAATTTTTTGCAGCTTGCTATCTTTACGCGTTCTGGAGAAAAAGGGTCTTGACAGACAGTCAGACAACGAAGTGATCGTATAAGGGAACCGATGTGTCCTTTTGTGGTACGGAACCCTATAAATGTTAAGCTTTGCCCTAACTCGGACGGACCAAATTTGTCAGCCTAAGTATCATCCGCCTCTACATAAATTTAACAAAAGCGCATTAAGGACGTCCTCATACATAACGGACGACGAGAAAAACCATATTCTTTCCTTTGTCATAGGCACGGAAATAATTTTCCGAGGTAGAAGGGTTTTCTTGAACCGTCGGATGTTTTATGGGCTTAATAAAATATTATCGGCGTATAAATCACGCTGTATTACGGTGTTACGACTTTGAAAATTGTTCGGCTCCGCTAATTTGTCAATACAGGAAATGCGAGTGTCAACGTAGATTCATTGCGGTGTTTCAAGGCTTCGTTTTGGTTGTTCCTCAGATTAATGAAATCAATAGATGGAAGGTAAACTTATGGCCGTATAGTTATACCCTTCGCTCATGTAACTGTATGCTCCGATTTCAAGAGTCGTACCGTTTTTTTGATCTGTAGTGTGCGTCAGTATTTGAATGTGTGAGGGAGCGCCTTTGATGACAACTATAACCCGATCTCATTCAGTGACACTTTATTTGAATGACTACCTAGAAACGACCGATGCTTCTATTTTTTATCGGGTAAATTGGCTACAGAATTGACCAATGGGCATCTGGCTACAGGTTGTGTTGTACACAAATAAAAATCGGTACGCTTGACAGCTGCTTACATGGGGTCTGTGATGTCTGTGGGTTGTTCGTTTGTTCCACAGAGCATAGACAAAAGGAGATGTTAAAGCCGGGTCCGCTGCACCACTGCAACATGTTTTTCGAACACTCAAAGCCAATCTCAATGTTTTTCATCCGTCGCGGAAAACATGTTTGAGTGTTAGAAAAAGATGTTGATGTTCAAAAACATCGAAAACAAAGTGCAGCGGACCCGGCTTAACGCGCTGTTTACTCTGTGTTAAAAAACCGGCCAAGTGAGAGTCTGACTCGCGTACCGAGGGTTCTGGTCTGTACAAATTTCTACAAATGTAAATAATTTATCTGCTTCATCATCATGAAAATCGAGTCTTGATGATTTTCCCCGGTTTTCCGGTGTTTTTAAATGTCCAGTGTTTGCAGAGCCCTGCTCCTAAGCAAAATACGTAGTGTGGTGTGGGGTCATTTTACACTGGTCACTAAACATTATACAGACAGACGTAAAAATTTTAGGTTTTCAGATTTATCTACTTGGTTGTTTTATAAAAGCTATTTTCATACCAAACTTCAAGTCTCTAGTACAACTAGAAGTACCCTACAGGATTTGATTCCATGGCAATTTGTATGGAAACCCCCCTTTTAATGACTGTATCTTTTAATTGCGTTGACTTAGAAGTTTGATTTTTTCACAGCTTCAACGATTTGCAGGCTTGAGTATTTTGCTTGCTGCCTCCACGCGTTCCAGAGAAAAAAAGATCTTGACAGACAGACAGACGGACAACAAAGTGATCCGATAGGTGTTCTGTTTTTCCTTTTGAGGTACGAAACCCTCAAGATTTACATTACTCTGTCCATTTTACACGGAGCCTGCTGATTGGGTGTGTTTTGTGACAGAGTTATGTTTTGGTATAAGTTGGTAGGAACGTAACAAATTTTGACATGAGCGTAGACGTGTGCTGTCCGTATGTAACTCCTCCGCCTCGAAAAGCGGCAGAATTATGTAATGCAGAAGATAAGTTGCTAGAGACTGCTCCAGTCTGTGTCCTCTAAGGTTCAAGTTCTAATCGACATTAGAAATGGGTCTTGAGGGGTGAGTTATTATGACATGTGCCATTTATTGCTGTCCGTGAAATCGCTTTACAACTCTCTCATTAAATTAACATTTATTTGACTTTCAACTTTCAGCCAGTGGCATTTGAACAGCTGATACGTCAATGTACGTCTTATCAATATCAGCCTTTAGGGTTTTACGTTTTACTTTACTTAGTAATAAGAATGAGTCGCCTTGCCTTTAGATAAGATTGAAGCGAATAGTTTCCATAGAGGGCTTATAATAGCCACAAGCAAAATCAATAGTTAAGCCCACACACGCAATACCTAGCGTGTAAAGCTTGATTCACAATGCAGAGAAATTGCTGCGATATTCCGTACTGACCAATCAGTACCTTTAAATAAGATGCGTAAAGAAAAAGGCGTTACTTCGTGAACTAATTATAACAATATGCCCCTTATGCAACACGTGTCACATAGACCCAACTATCACCACCACCACCTTCTAGATGCCACGCGTTTCGAATCCTTTAAGAGTTCATTCTCAAAGCCCAAAACTACACCCCGAGCACGGCCGTACCTTGCCCTAACGGGTGTCGTATTTTGTTGATTCGTGTGGAAGCGGTGAGCGGACACTGCATGAAGACATTATACATAAATGAGTATATAGACTACCTAATAAGACAATAATAAAATTTAGTTTGCGGTGTTTAGCCTAAGTGTAACGATTAGGTACAGTCTAAGTGTAACGATTACAGTCAACGTCTCATGTAAGGCTTTAGACGTACTTACAGCTGAGCCTCTAGTGTAATCAACGACCAAATAAAATGTCTCGGACGCGTTTGCGGTTAAGTGTCAAATAGTATGAGAATTGTTTGTCGTCGATACTTGCAATTGTGACGTAAGCGCGAACGCGACAGATACGTTTTTTTGCAGTTGATTACACTGGACGCTCTGCTTATTAATCGTATAGCTATCGAAACGCTGCGATTTCGCGCATGTATCAATGTATATAATGTATGTAATGTACATTTGGCCTTAGTCGACCTGTCACTCTGCGCCAGTGAGCGGGTCTACTCCATAATTACACAGGCTATTTTTGTGACAGCACTGCCCGAACTATGTGTACATTTAAGCTAAAAACTAAAATTAAACTAAAGTAAAACAATAAAATAAATACTATCCTAAATTTAAATTTAAATTACTCTAAAATATGACTAAAAAAGAAGTCCTCTCGAGTACGGTACCAAAGATGTTGGCAATTATACAAAACCGGCCAAGTGCGGCCAAGGGTTCCGTAGAAATATTTTAACGCTTTTCCCCAGTGTTTTAAGAAGTCCAGTGTTAGCAGAGCCCTGCTCCTAAGCAAAATGTACGCAGTGTGGGGTCAACTTATATTGGTCTGCGAAATCTACAGACAGACATAAACATTTAAGATTTTGAGACTTTTTTGAGTGGTTGTGCTACCTTCATACCAAATTTGAAGTTTCTAGGACAACTGGAAGTACCCTTCAGGTTTTTGGATTTCGCCAATTTGTATGGAAATAGCCTTTTAATGACAGTATCTTTTGATTGCGTTGACTTAGAAGGTTGATTTTTTCACAGCTTCAAGGGACCGCAGGCTTGAGTATTTGATATTAATTTCAGCATGCTACCTCCACGCGTTCCAGAGAAAAAGGTTCTTGACAGACAGACAGACGGACAACAAAGATCCTATAAGGGTTCCGTTTTTTTCCTTTTGAAGTGCGGAACCCTAAAAATGGACAATTAGATAGCATTGATATTTTAATCTACTCGTTACTACTACCTATGTCGGCAGTTCGGTATCTTTGACATTATACCTAGATGACTAAAGAAACATACCAAGTATTTTCGCAACGTAACAAGTTAAAGTTCTATCTAAAAGCCAACAATTGCTCGGCAAAACTTTATCGGCCGTTATCATGTAAATGTAAGGCAACACGGAAGTAATTGTCGAGCTTTATGTAGAAAATTTAGATTAAAATGTTGTTGAACAGTTGCATTGTTTATGCATAAAAGACCAAGGAAACACAATAGACACAAATAAAACCGAGACATATGAAGGAAAAAACCCATAGAACTCGGCATACTTACGACGAGATAACTCAAAATGGATTTTAAATGACTTTTAACCTGCTTCGGCATGTTTCGAACTAATGCGAAGTTCTTCAACTGGGAGCGTACGACTCAGCGGCAGCGAGACGCACACTGCCGCCTTAAAAAAGCATTCAGCTTACTTTTGGTCTGACCAAACCGATATATATTTTTTAACAATAATGCATTTGACATAAAACTGTTATTAATAATGCATTTGTAATCAATTTGAATAATACCGTTTAAAAATATTCATTTAACGTACGACAGCTGATCAGCGCTCTATACAAAACATACTAATGGGTATGAAGTTCTTGCACCGAGGTTTACGATTACGATACCAACTTTCCATTCAAAACTTCGACCAAAACCGCACCAAACTAAAATCAATCACATTAATCATTTAGTTCATTCATCCGGTTCTCAAACAAAACGGCCAGCACGCAAAAGGAGGCATAGCTCAAAACGCAAATTTTCCTTCGCCACTGTGTATCCAATACCCTAATTGACATATCGGCCAGTGTACCGCTTTCCGCCGGTTATGTAGCGGCTTCCAGTACGCCTACACAGCTGTTAGCTGTTCTACCCTACATGATTAAAAACTCTTATCTCAAAACAAGCATTACCCTAAACCTTAAAAAATTCAAAATTTTTCTTTTAACGGGTAGTTTAAGGAAGTCTAACAACAGTGCTTTCCAAAAGACCGTGATGGCCAAAAACAATGCGCCGCAATAACTTAACACGAAGTTTCTTATTTCTTAAAAAAATGCACTAAATAATTCAAAGAAAACAAAACAGTAGTTAGGTACCTACTTTACGGGGAAAACAATGTATTTACAAAATTGTTCTCGTGCTCCATCAGGGAGACTTTCAGTTTTTTTTTTATACAACGAGGAAGGCAAGCGAGCAAGTGGGTCACCTGATGGTAAGTGATCACCACTGCCCATAGACACCCGCAACTCCGGAGTGTTTGCAGATGCGTTGCCAACCAAGAGGGCTTAGATGAAATGCCTCTTGTGCCCGTAATTACACCGGCTGTCTTACTCTCCACACCGGAACACAACAGTGCAAGCACTGCTGCTTAGCGGCAGGATGAACGAGTAAGATGGTGGTAGCGATCCGGACGGAAAAAATATCTAAATTCAAACGAGTGGATGCCACCTATTAAACTGCAGAACTTGACATACCTAAATCTAGCGTCGTCCATCAGTCATCCTACTTCATTGCATATTAATATTGGGCCTTTATCTCAGATATAACATTGCCGTTTCCGAACAAACCCACTTAGAAATGGCGGCAATTTCATAGATAATATAATTATAGAATGCAGTGTAAGTAAACAATCATGCCGGCTTAGCAACCGGCAGCCGGCGACGGCCGCCGGACGCCGGACAACTGATCCGTCTGTCTGTCGTCGACGGCTGTATAACGATATTCGTGCATGAGAGTTATTAGTGGGCACTGGTTAATTGTGGAATCAAAACACGCCGCTTTTGGAGTTACGAATGAGATGGCAAATAGGTCATGACGATTATTCCAATCAATCCTATTAATTTAAAGGAGCTGTACTTAAGTACTGTTAGCACATTTAAATGTGCTAGTTATTTCTAGCCAGATCTTATCTCGAAGAAAACGTGTTTTCGCGAGTTCTTTACACACATATAATCTTTTCCGAGCGTAATTCAGTCGCCTGTTACTTTATTTTTTACATTTTTGCGATGTAACTCTATCCTAATCATCTGTTTGAACCGCAGAGATTCGGCCATAATTGAGGGGGACAACTTAAACAAATCAAGTACTCAATAAAATTGCCACTCTATTAATAATTTTAATAAATTACTGTGTATTTGGGTCTTTGAGGAGACAACTTTTGCGACACCTCATAATTATTATTCCTATCAGCGGCCTCCTTAGAATTTTTGGAAAACCCTAAGATAAAGGATTGATCAATAGTTATCCTATTTTTATTCTACTTAAGTAAGCAGAATAAAAGCTTAAACGTTCAAGTAACCGAAAAAAGTAGTATCAGAAGAATAAATTTCATTAATTCCTTAGACAAACTGCAACGTTGCACAAACGTTAATTAGCCCTAAAAAGATACATAATCATAAATCCTAAAGTTAAATTGCAGTAAAGTTTTCACGTACAACTGAAGAAGCGGAGGTTCTATTAGGGTGTTTTTAGGGAAAGGGCGGGAGTAATATATGTGACAGTGTGGTCATGCTTCGTGGAGCAAGAAAGAAATGTAACCTTTCGAGTCTCGTATTGAGTATCCACTGAAATTGCTCTCAGGATAAGCTTGTTATATTTATAAAGATTACGTGGGATAAATATTTTTGGTGGTTTGTATTCCAAGGTAGGAGTCCAACCGTAATAATGGTGATAGAAAGGTTTCTTGTTTTTTTAAGCATTTGCTTTCGAAAAGGCATTAAAATAGTCTAGGTATGCAAGTCTTATTTGAAGCAATAGGCAATTAATTATGTACTTGATTTGCTCTCGATTTCTAGAGTTTATATCTTTGGGTTGGGGCAGGGGCTTTTCTGTTTAATTAAAACTGTTAAGACCTTCTGTTTAATTAATTAACACTGCTGTATTTAAGTATGTATTTATCTATATAAGTTGCTTATCTGTTGCCTAGTACTTACTCAGTGCGTATAGCGTAACTCTGCTTAATTTTTCACCTTGTCAATTGCTGTGAAATGTTTCACTTTTTTTTATCACCTTTTAAGTATGATCTTGTTTATACTTACACTACGCTGAAGACCAAAAAATAGATCTGGATTTTATTCTGACGCTATCGTTTCAGCCTAGGCAAGTTACATCAAAACTCGAGTCAAGTACAATTAATAAATTAAACAGTATCTGCCTTCTACATTTGCTAGAAAAGGGTTATCTTTACCTTTGCTTGAGAAGGGTTGAGGACCGACATTAGTAATTCAATCACGATCTAGTTCTGCGAAACTATCGAATATCTCCGGAACTCATTTACCTTCGAACGTAAAATTACGGCGACTATATAAAAAAATACATTTTCATGTTATTCGTGGTACCTTACCTACTGTTACGGGTTTAATACTGACTTCCTCTTGCCCGTGGTTCTATTCTGCTAAATATGCCTATGGGGTGTAATCTGTTCGTAAGGTTAAGGGTTAAATGCACGGCGTCCCTTAAAACATGCTACAATTAATCAAAAGGCCCATTCTAAAGTCGTGGAGTTCACGCTTCGACGTCTCGGTCCCGATATTCAACCAGACGCCGTCCATAATTCAAAAAGTCAATTCACCGTCTTCATTACAGCGTGCCAATCACATCTCGTGTGAAATCATAACTCAGCAAGACGCCAACCCCTCTCTAAATCTTTGGGGAAGCTCTATCCATTGCGTTTAATTATATCCCGACCCCAAGCGCTCTCCAGTACCTGAAGATCGTTAATCTTTCTTAAAGATATATTCCTTGGAGCGACCTTCATTGCGCCCTCAGCGTTAATCGCTTCATATCGTGCGGATACTGCGTCAGCCTCAGCTTAACCTCTGCGCTTTACGGGTACCTACCTACTACTGCTTGCTTGCCTACCCCCAAAAGTCTTTGAACTCTTCCCCCTGAGTATTAAGACGGTACGTAGGATTTACGTGTCTCGATCGCGATCCCGACATTTATGTTCATTGATTAGAGACTCAATAAGCTCCATTAACCAATTTGTGTTCTTGATTTTAAGTTTGTCGAAGATTTGGATCTTCAACTGCAATTATGGAAATTAGCTGTTATAGTTAGAAATTTGCTTATGATGTTCCCCTCTTCAATTACGACCCTTGCTTTCGAATGCTTCGGTGGCTCCTGTTTAAAGTATGTTCTAAGTTAATGTAAACGGTACGTAATGTCTTGTTAGCGTTTACGTTTCTAGAAATAAATTATGTTCAAATATTTAACATAGCTTAAAATAACAGCACTAAAACTACATCGAAAACTGCATGGAAATCAGTCACGAACTGTCAAATTAGGAAACTACAGTGCCGTATAAAATGTAAAAATATGTAACTAGGTACCTTAGTGGGCGGCCATTTCTATGAATTTTTCCAATCTTCAATGGTAGTAAATAAAGCGCTTTGACTTCGATGTAACGAAGCCTAGATAAGTGAAAACGAAACATTAATTACACGCTTGGGCCCCAGTGGCGAGTAAGAGATTTGGTCTTTGACACAACTCGGACAAGAGCTGTACATACAGTCTGGTCACGGCGAGCGAGTACTAAGTAAATACATCCGACGCCCGTTCGCTTTCCAATTAAGTTTAGAAACTGTTTGAGTTCTGTTCAGGTATCATACCTGAATGCCTTTGACGTCCTCTCATAATCGTCCAGGCGTAATGTGTAACTTCGTTTGAATTCAGAATGGAAGCGTAACTTTGCTACTATCTTTGATACAAAAACTAAGTCCACAAAGTCTGTTAAGGCTGCCGAGTTCTTGAAAATATCGAGAGTTTTATTCTTAAAAAAGTATTTCATAAATTCACTGCAGTAAAAATGTCGGATATATACCAAATCGGAGCTGTATCGCGAAATAAGGTGAAGACCTGTCGCGAGGAAACGCCGAGCAGACATTAACGTCTACAAAAATGAAGACGCTCTCCAGAAACGTGAAGATTTATGCACTTCGGGCCGTCTGTGAGACTGTAGACAATGAAAAGGTCCCGCTAAAGTTACTTAAATTATGCGACAATTTTCTTGGGCCGTAATATTAAGTGGTAGAGGCGTCGAGGCCGCGCTAAATGACGCTTAAAGCCGTCGTCTCTGTGAAAAGGGCTTCGCGAAGCAGATTCGAAGCAGAGCTGGCAGCACAATGCACGTTGATCCCGGCTTCGCTCCAACACAGAATTATTACCATTGTGTTATGAAGCTGGGTTTATGACACTCCAAATTAAGCGGTGAAGTTTATTCTTGATTCCAAATTGAGTGAGTTTCTTAATTGGGTTCGGAAATCACACAAAAGGTTGGTGAGAGTCACAAAAAGAAAAGTTTCATTTACGCTCTCATCGATTAAGATAAATAAAGCAGTTTAACTAAGAGCGCGAATGAATTAGGAAGTTTCATTTTGTAAAAAGTAAAAATTTAGTAGGGAAAAAGATTGTCACATGTGTGTATACTAACTAATGTTGAATCGGAAAATAACGATCATGTTTGTCTACATTTTTCTTAACAAGCTTTATAAGATTATGTATCGTTACTGTAAATTAAGAAAATATGCAAACACCGGTTTTGTAGGTACTTGTATTTATAACGCATGAACAATCTAAGTAATTTTAGTTTAAGTGGAGACTTAAGTCCGTTGCCGATAATTATGTATGTCCAACAGTAGATAGTGGAATCTGAACCCGTATTTATAAAGGCAATGGGGCCAATGACTTATTGTGGCTGTATAGGAATAATCATAAGACGCGCTTAAAGATTTCTGTAACAAAGATAAGTTTATTTATAATCCACGGGCAATAAACATAAAATTACCTTAAGTTTTAATGACAGCCCAGCTCACAGCCAACCGTTCTTGTCGAAAGCAATTTCGTTCAGAATTCGTAAAATCCACAGGAATACTGCCCCCCAATTTGTTGCCCTTTCATAATTGAGTAAACATCGTAAAGCAGTTTCTTTAAAGAGCTGTGTAAACAAGATTATCATTTGGGCTTTCCCAAGAAAAGCCGACGGAGTCTTCTGAATCTTGCAGTTAACTTTATAATGTCTGTTTTATGGCGTTTTGCATGAATTTGCACTATTGTTTGGGGCTGACGGCTTTATGCGCTGAAACTGAAACACCGTGCATTTTTATGCAGTCTAGCCGAGCGTGTTAAAGTTGGTGTTATTTTGCGCTTGTCTTAAGCCATGTTTAGCGTTTTTACATCGGATACGAGAAGAGGAATTTTCAACAAAAACTTGAAACTGTTCTCCACTCGTTGCGTCTGCGAATTTTTACGACACAATAATAGTGGAATCCGTATAAGTAAATACGAGTTTGTTTGCTTTTTAGATCTAATAGAGCAGAATACGTTAAAGTAAAGGTGTAAATTAAGATAACACCCACCACAAAAAAAAAATCTAAAAGAAACATAAAGTAAACATAACATAAAAGGTATTGTATTGTAAAAGTAACGTTATTTGAATCAAAATATTACTAGATAGGTATATCAAAGTTAAAGGACCAACCGACACATTTTATTCTATACAATTTCGAGGTTATTTATGTATTTATTTTATTTCAAACTTTTCAAAGGGTTTATTTTTATATACTCGTATACCTATTATTATAAGCCATGATCATTATCTGTCTAAAAGCTACTCATTTACACCATTCTAATGAGCCCAAACATGCTATTATCTGCTGTAAGCTGCCGAGGAGATAGACTATGCTGCAGCATCGGATCAAGGTTACTATGTCATTTAAATACCACCGAAGTAACAGTATAGTTTCAAATTAATCGGACCCGTGGAGGTTAGTGAGATCCCTTCGTCAACTAGGAAATAAGAATTTCTTACTAACTAATACTACACTAGGTTTCATTCTATCTTCCTAAGGATAAAAGCGGATTAGGCTGTAACAGTGAGCTAAGCTGAAAAGATTGTGCGCTATTAAATTACCGTACGGGCGCTTTCGCTTAATCCTTTGTTTTCACGTTCTTTGTACTAATTTATTGCGGCATGCTTGTATTGCACTGATTTTCTAGGTCCGTAATAATTATAAATATTGTACATTTTGGTGAGGACTCCAATAGAGAGATCTCTCTCCAGGCAGATGTTATGCCTGGAGACCGAAGTCCGAAGGAGAAGTATGGCGCTACGGTCGCTACAATAATATCTAAGATTGAATTTTAATGTTAATATCGACTTCGCAGCTCACATTCGTCTTAGCGTGCGATGCAATGATAGAGCAAATAGGTACTATGAGAAAAGTATGTTGCCAATATGTTCCGCTAGAGGCGCTGCCAATTTGCCCATTAGTAATTGAGACGTAACGCAAACGAGGTCGAGACATTTACTTGAGTCAAAAATTACACTTGACTTCGTCTATTTCAAGATTTGAATTAACGGTCAAACTAACACAAAATTTTTCGGCAATCTGAAGACAAATGGGGAAAAATACATGTATTATTATTTTTATTAAGAATCAAACAGTCATATACAATAAAGAATAAGTATCTCGGTTAAAATAAAATTAGGCCTTTAGTTTTCTTACGTGATGTAATTATATTAATCATCATCGTCATCATGCCAGCCGAAAGACGTCCACTGCTGGACTGCTTTGTCAGGTCGTCGCTCCATCAATAACAATATAAATAATAATAATAACATTAATGTAATAACATTAATCAGCTGTACCTATTCATTATGTTTTCCTCCTAGAGGTCAAAACAATCTTAAGTATCGTCCTCGTTTTACTTATAAGTACGTGTGCCAATTTCACAATGTTTAACCCCCGACGAAAAAGAGGGGTGTTATAAGTTTGACCGTATCTGTGTATATGTGTATATGTGTATCTGTGTATCTGTCTGTGGCATCGTAGCTCGCAAGCGGATGGACCAATTTCGATGCGGTTTTTTTTGTCCGAAAGCTAGTTTAATCGAGATGATTCTTAGCTAAGTTTCATTAAACTCGATTCACCCGTATTCGAAATATTGAACTTTGAAATGACAATGTCGGGGGTTATTCAACTTTTCTAATCAAAATAAGCGGAGTGTAGAGGCTCAGAACCTTGATTTCAATACAATGCTAGCGTGCTTCGGTACTGCAACAGCCGTGTCCCGAATACCGAAACAAGTAGTTTGAAATATGAACCCAGATAAAGCTCGTCCCTTGAATAGTTTCGAAAGAAATGGTCTCAGTTTAGCATAATGCGATGCACTTAGTCATCGGCGTTATCTAACCGAATATATTGTGGGTTCCTGAGCTATTAATCACAGTAGTTCCAGTAGGAAACGGCGGGTAGTTTCGAAGGCGGTTCTAAAGAGCTTTCCGCGGAACATTAGTATAAGGATTATTCGATCTCTTTGCTACTTTTAACCCGTTGAGGCACATCTTCTACACTTACTACCTCTGTAATTATGTACCCTTTAAAATGCGTTTGGTTTAAAACCGGCCAAGTGCGTACGTTACGTATTTTCTATTTTTCTTGACTGGCGTTGGGTGACCTAACATCATGTCAAATTTCATGATTCCAGATCAACGGAAAGAACCTTATGGTTTTGATTTAATTAATGGGATTGACAGATAGACAGACAGACTGACAACGAAGCGATTCTATAGGGTTCTGATTTTTTAAATTTAATTTGTCTGTCTGTCTGTCCGTCTGGTCTGTCTGTTTGTCTGTCTGTCAAGACCCCTTTTCCCTGGAACGCGTGGAGGTAGTTTTTAGTAGGTTGAAATTAATACCGAATACTCAAACCTTGCGGTCCCTTGAAGCTGTGAAAAAAATCAAACATCTAAGTCAACGCAATCAATGTCTTAGAAACTTGAAATTTGGTATGAAGGTAGGTCTTATAGCACAACCACTCCGATAAGTCTCAAAATCTTAAATTTTTATGTCAGTCTGTAGATTTAGCAGACCAAATTAAGTTGACCCCACACTGCGTACATTTTGCTTAGGAGCAGGGCTCTGCTAACACTGGACTTCTTAAAACACTGGGGAAAAGCGTTAAAATCTTTCCATGGAACCCTCGTGCGCGAGTTCGACTCACACTTGGTCGGTTTTTTTATTTAAACTTATTAAAGATTTTGTTTGTTCCTTTAAAATATTTGACCAAAAGTTTGCAGATACCCATTACACTAACCATTAACTTACTGATTCACTAATTCCTTCTAAACACCGATTAACGGTGTCGGTTAACCGTAGCCGTTCTGTTTTACGAGTATACCCCCTTTATGCCCCCACTTAAGCCGCACATGTTTAGTTTAAATGGGCAAATACATCGACATCTATTCTACATTTAGAACCAGCATTCGCTCGTGGCTTCAGAGCTCCCCATCCCGTGGGAATTTCGCAAAATCTCTCCTTATCCCTTCTCTACGTCATAAAGGAAATCTCTATGCTAAATTTCAGCTTTCCACGGTCATTTAAATAGCTGCTAGCCCGCTGGTTACGGGAAAAATCTATCAGGTGCGTGGATATCTCTTTGGCGATATCTCGCGCGGCTATCCCCACGGTCTCAGGGTTTAAACATTTTTATTGCTACGTATTAAGATTGAAGGTGCCAACTAAAAAGACAGTGTCGGGCACAGGGACATTTACCTTACCCCACCCTCAGAAAGACACGTGAATTTTTCAAGTCAAGTATCAGCGTCGACTTAGAAACTCGTTAGGTATCGTCCCGGCGCGGACCGTCGCTCGGCTTCCCGTGACTTCTTCCACCAACAATAAATGCTTTGTCAAACTTCCCCGCTCAGACTAAAGATAACCGACTTGCGTTTGTTTCGAAGTTTGTAAGGTTTCTGACTTTATTCCTTTTAAAAATGTACCCAGAGCCGGGTTGACTTCAGTTGGTTAGGAAAAGTTCGAGGACAAACATACATGCATACGAACACCTTTAATTTTGTATTTTAGTTTGAAGAGCGTAATATAATCATAATGTGAATATCTTGCAGTTCCAATATTATTGCTTATATTTTTGCTTTTGTTCTGTTATCTGTTATTTTTTGTTTTATGTGCAATAAAGAGATATACATACATACATACATTATTATTACTTGTCGAATTAGGAACATGCTTTTTTTGAGGTCGGTTAAAAAGCGCTCCACTTAGCTCTACTTTTGAGAAAACTGAATTTGAAAGAATGCAGTACTTTGATTTTAGCAAGAAAAGAACACATTACATTAAGTCCCCATTACGCAAAATAATACTCCAGGTATCGATAAAGTGGGTTAAGCCAGGTAGATAATAAAAGAGCCACTTTTTCAAAGATATATTTCAGATAAGGTAAGATGAAAGTCGATATATCAAGAGATTAGTCGTTTTCCGCCGTCGAGAGCGGAAGATCCATGCAAAGTGGTGCCATAGTGTTGTACACACTATCGATACCTACTTTTTGTATATCCTGCAATATACGTTAAACTTGAAGTATTATTAGGTAACCTCGACGCTTTTTCCCATATTAAAATACTTATTCACTCGTGATTTTAAGTAGATATAAAAAATCCCATGACAAAAGTGTGTCTACATCTTTTCGTGAAATTATTTTATTTTCAATACACGAAAGTTACGTAAGTTGTGTATTTTAAAATTCAGTCTTTTGCTATTCGTCGTGCAATATAAGCTCTACTTTTATCACAGTTTGTCACAAAAATATTCGTAACAAAATAATAAATGTGTGTGTGTGATGTATTTAGAACAACTGTTTCTTTCAGGATTAAATCTTGATAATATTTGTGCACGTTTCTAATAACAATTATAATTGAAAAGTAACTTTTTAATAGTGACAAAAACTAACTAATGCCTTTATTATTTTCATTTTATACATTTAAGATTCCTGATAATGTAGCTAGTAAAGTTGCGAACAAATCCTAGTGTATCTGTTAATATCGTATTAGAGAAAGCTTTTACACAATTTCCTGCAAAACACATTAAGAAATCACGAACAAAAGCATTCTGCTACGTCATGGCTTAGATTGATGTTAAGAACGGCTCGGAAAATCCGTTTTAATTTCTCTTTATCATTATTTAATAATCCTAATCTTGGGTTGGGTTGGTGAAGACTGGGAAAGTACTGTGAAAGTACTTTAACAAATGTTAAGAATGTAGTTTTGTTTTAAAATTATGGTTAACGTAACTATTTTTAAAATTGTTACGCCCCAAAGGGGCAATTACCAGTTCGTACAATTGAATTATAAAAATGTGCAATAAATATTTGAATATTTGAAATGCGTTTTAGAAATTACTTTGGGAGTCAACTATTCTCAATTGTTTGAAACATATCGAGGGTGTGCTATTTACATATTAAGCAAAAAGCTCCAGAGATGCCTTCTACATACATACTCATGAATACACCAGCAAATTGAAAAAAGTAGAATCCAGAGTAGTAAAACTTTTTTTTTACTTAAAATACTCACTGAAACAGAAAAAAATAACCGAACCGAATCGAACCAAGGATAAATCGAGGATTTCTAAAGGTTTTTCTACCACTTTTGCGGCGTGATTTATTTGTACAATATGCATGCCAAATTACAACTTTCTAGTACAAAGAGACAGACACACGTACTGACGGACGGACATAACGAAAAAGGAAGGGTTCCTCTAAAAACGGATAAACTGAATTTGATAAAAACTAACTAAGATAGCCATTTCAATGAAACTAGCTATCGATTAATTATCAACCGCTTCCAAATAAATCTAATCCATTTCCTAGCTACGGCGCCACTGACACGACACTCACACACACACATACACACGTCAAACTTATAACATCACTCTTTCTGCGTAGAGGGTTAAAAAGGAAGTATCGATACTTCTTACCCCATCCCTTCGGCATGGTAAAGAGCTCCATAAGTTAACAGGCAGTAGTGAAGCCTGTCATACATCAGGCCCGAAGTGACATATTCTCCCGTCATGCACGCTCTGCATCCTCGAGTCACGTACGGAATCAGGGTGGGCTTGTTTGGTTTGCTCTATGTTGTTATTGGGTGTAAGACTATGCTATGTTCAATTGTTTTATGTTTACTTTGAGTCTTCACACAAAATGTCGCCAATGTACGAACGAATTGCGGGTGGTAGGACCTTGTGCGAGGTCCGTCCGGATCGCTACCACCATCTTACTCGTTAATCCTTCCGCTAAGCAGCAGTGCTTGCACTGTTGTGTTCCGGTGTGGAGAGTAAGACAGCCGGTGTAATTATGGGCAGAAGAGGCATTTCATCTTAGCCCTCTAGGTTGGCAACGCATCTGCAAAGCCTCCGGAGTTGCGGGTGTCTATGGTGATCACTTACCATCTTGTTGTATAAATAAACAAAAAACCTTTATGAATTTGTATATAATGCGGCAGTCGTTTAAAGACTAACATCAGCAAGGGAAATTAGTATCGTGTTCATTTTGTAAGGGCCGACAATTTGGTTTCGGAAACAGCTAGCTGTCACAGTCGTACAAGAACCGACATTTCAATCTAATGACGAGTGTCAAAATAGTTACACAAGTACGCTGCTGACCGAATAACAAGAGTTTGAATTTTGAAAAGTCGATAAAAGGCTGACTACTGAGCAAGGACCTTGCTACTGAGTCCGTTATCCTACGTATTCTAAGATTGCCAGGTTCCATTACTTTGACGTCATAATTATGTATTTTTAAGACAGTACGTATTTTTAGTCTATCAATTTGGATAACAGATGTAGCTCTTTTGTAATGCTAACTCTTACAAAAGAACTACGTCTGACTCATTTTATGAATATTTAAATTGTATCTAAATAAAGAAGTACCAAATTAAACGTTACACGTTGCATACAGGTGTTTTGAGCTTCAAAACAAGTGACGTTATCTAATTTCCTCAATGTATTCAAAAATATGTATGTATGTATGTGAATGGTGGAACTGTAACGGTGCCGCACAATTAATAAATTTATTACCTGAGAAAAGTATTAATATTTTTAAACCACATGATTGATTCTTTGCATTATTATGCTGTTTCAGTTGTACAAAAATCATGAATAAAATCACAATAAAATAACAAGTGCATACTTTATGAAATCACTACAAAAAATAAACCATGAACCATGAAACCATAGTAGTGTATGTATTGTATATGTAGGTATATGTTTATTTATGTAGTATATTTATCTGTAGTTATTAATTTAATTTAAGTTGTTGTTAATTTTAAGTTTCTCCTTTCTGTTCATTTCTGCCACCTAATTTAGCTTCTTCATCTTGGTTTCTGTATTTTGGTTGTCTGTAAGAGATCGCTTTTAAGCGATAAGACCGCCTATTGTCTACCATACCTGTTTTCTGTAATCTCTTTGTACTATTTTGTGGTTTTCAATAAAGAATATTTGTATTGTATTGTATTGCATGACTGACATGAGTAACTCTACCTTATTAGCTAAACCTGAAGCGGTGCAGCAAATATACTTTACTGACAAGTTTAGTCACTATTTATTGAAACTTCACATAAATGAGGCGAGTACTCTACTATACCCCAAAAACATGTCGTAAAAACGCAACTTATCCATCAACACACATCGCATCTAATTCACAAAGACTTCGAAAATCGTGTCCCATGGTTAACATCTTGTACCGTTTCACTCTCGTCATGTGTAAAGGTCTCGCAATACACGGCATGGGCGCTTTCGTTTTTAATGCGTCGGCGCCAGTCGATAAATTGCACCCCACACAGGATGAAACAACAAATGTTTGGATATAATCGTCTCGTAAAACGTGTACAACACTGTAGTGACGACTGATTCTGATAAAATTGCAATGTGTTACAGCACAGTATTATACAGTGGTTTTCATTATTATATTGTGATGTCGCACATTGAGCCACTAGTCGAGGCCACTAAACGCGAGAACTAGTTGTGAGCGCGGGCGACTCCCGCAGCTTGTGGCTCGAACGTGGCCACTCGAACGCTCGGTTAGCGCCGATGCTATACAAAATGTATGAATGACTCGGTCCGCAGAGGGTCGAGCACGACTTTACGAATGCTGCGTAACGTTACGGTTATCGTATCGAGATCGAGAAACCTCATACTAAATTTTAGTTCCAAATACGTTCACGGGCGGGCGTTGTTCCAAACGTCATACAAACTCGACAACGTTTACTATTCGATTTTACGTTACGCAGCATTCGTAAAGTCGTGCTCGACCCTCTGCTTGTGGTCGCGTCTAGTGGCCGCGACTAGTGGCTCAGTGTGCCCATAGTGGTTAAATATTCTTAGTTCAATTTTGGCCCTGATTGAAGACACTCTCAGTTTAAAGAACGAATCATGAATGTGAAGTAGCTAACAGTGCTAACCAATTTTTTTTATCATTTTTTAATACAACGTTTTGAGAATCTCGATTATTTATTTAAATCAAATCTAAATAAATTAGTAACAAATAATAATAAATAATGATTACGTAATATTAATTGTTTATTTCAAGACATTTTAATGTATACCTTGTTAGCAACAACGATCGCACTTAATTATTCTGTTAGTAAATCAATTACTATAATTGTTTTCCATCGAAATGAATTGAAATAATCAGTTAAGGCCTAAAAAATGGAAATGTAATTAGACTCAATGAATCAATTAAATTTATCAAACAAATAATTTACAGAATGTCAGCAATAAATATCAATTCAAGTACCCGATGAAATGACAACAGTAAAACACGTAGGTACTTACCTTACAACAGTTAAATTATGTTATTAAATAGAAACTTTATAACAAATGTCATCAGGTCATCACAAAGTAGGAAAATTTCAACTATGTCTCAATTTATGAACAAACTTGCTTAGAATTGATCAAATACTCTCGAGCCAGTGAGTTAAGTGAAACACATAGGTACACGTAAAGACACGTTAACCGAGCTCCATACTTACAGTACCTAACTTGAATGAGCATCTGTCCCTCAAAGTTGAGTCGCAATGAAAATCGTTTGCGGCACGTAAACATTCAAGGCTAACAATCAAAACCGGTAAAGACTGAAGTCGAACCCATAACGGGGGCTTCCTGGGACGCTCCTAAATTCTTAATACCTCACGTAACAAGACGGCGTAGAGGGGAGAGATTGCACTTAACTTTTATTGTCGTAGCGTTGTTAGGTACTTTACCCCTATTCGAAGTTAAAAACACGTAACGAAAATTGTCTCACCCTCTCTCACGTTATATCGCAAAAGCAGGATGGAATGATATGCTCGGGATACGGTTTAGTTGAATAGGTGTGAGGATTGTGGAGGAGCAGATGCTTCGATCGATAATAATGCACTACGGCTTGCTTTCGACTTAAGGGAATTTGAAGGATACAGTTTAGCGGAAGTGTTTGCGTGTTCCCGACGCGCTTTTGTTTCGACTGTTCGTAAGTAAAGTGCAGTTTAATTGATGTTTGTTTTGGTATTATTGTTTTGATAACTATAGGTTTGAAATAATTCTTACTAAAGCTTTTCTCCTAATTTTGTAGGTACCTACTACGGCATACCGCGTGATGAAGAGAAACATATTTTTTTAAATGTAAAGTTTTATTTGGTTGTGTCGCCGTAGTGTTGCCGAAATATTATATTCTAAGGCAGACAAACATCAGAAAATAATTTCCATCAAATTCCCAACGTTCGAAACTATTGGCGAGACGGAGCGCAGCGGTCCGCGTGTCGATTCGGAAAATGCTCGAAATAAAACTGTGAAGTACTTTCGATGCTCTTTTATTTTCCCATGAAATATCTTTCACAACATCGGCGTCAATAAATATGTAAATGCATTTGGATTTAAATTATATTGCAGGACGACACAAAAACAGACATGGCTTACGGGCTGAGGCTTATAAGAGAAGGGAGCGAAGTGACAGCTGTCAACAATACGTCACTCGTCTGGAGTAGAGCATAGATACATTAAACTTTTCTAACACTCCTCCTTATGCTCTACATTGGATAGATAGAGTGTACATAAACAAGAACATTCACCATCCTACCATGCATGACTCTACATTGCACCACAATCAATTATCATTAACTGAACAAATCAAACATAATATGTGAAACAAGGTTCTATCGAAACTATTTTACACTTTTCAGATTCAGTTCAGTTACACAGTTATGGTGTTTTATACTACACAAAGGCTTTGTTAATACATCCGCTACCATTTTTTCTGTTGGTAAGTATTTTACATTTATTAAACCCTTTTGTATAAGATCTTTTACAAAATGATAGCGTAGATCTATGTGCTTAGTTCTTTTATGCGAGTATTCTTTTACCAGTAATAACTTTTGAGCACTCTGGTTGTCATTGTATATTACAACATCAATTGTTTTGTCAATAATTTCCGACAAGAAATTTCGAACAAAACAGATATCTTTGCACACATCACTGATCGCCAGATATTCTGCTTCTGTACTGGACAAAGCTATGCAACGCTGTTTTCGGGCTTCCCAGTTAACAATGTTACCACCTAATTTAATGACAAAGCCCGTGTAAGACTTACGATCACATAGATCATTCGCCCAATCTGCGTCAGTATAGGCAGTCACATTTAAATTATTTCCTTTACAACAATAAAGTCCATAATTTATTGTTCCCCCCAAGTATCTTAGCACGCGTTTAGCTGAACGCCAATGATCCATGTCAAAGCAGGTACTATATTGACTAAGTTGGCTACAAGCATAGGATATGTCAGGACGAGTACAAACTGATAAGTACATTAAAGAGCCTAACAGTTGTCTATACTTGTAAATATTTTCATCTAAACATTTATCTGATTTATCAAGTTTAGAATTTACAGGTAATGGTGTAGATACAGGTTTACACTCGCTCATATTAAACTTAGCCAATAAACGTTTGACATAATCTGACTGATCTAAAATAATACAATCTTTTTGTCTAGTCACATTTATACCTAAACAATTTTTAAGATCTCCTAAATGTCGAATTTCAACATGTTTTCGTAACAAAGCTAGAACACCATCAATACAATTATTATGGAATACATAGAAGTCATCGACATAAAGGGATATTATGATATACTCATTTTTAGACCTTTTTACATAAACACAGGGCTCACATTTGCTTTGCTCATACCCGTTTGCACATAATATACTATTGATTTTAGAATTCCACATACGACTTGCTTGTTTCAAGCCATATATGCTTTTCCTCAGCATACATACTTTATTATTATAATTATTAAAGCCTTTAGGCTGTTCCATATAAATTAATTCATCTAGTTCACTATTCAAAAAAGCTGTAGTAACATCAATATGATCACATTTCAAATCAAGCTCTGTTGCTAGGGAAAACAAAATTCTTAAAGTAGAATGCCTAACAACTGGCGAAAAAGTGTCAAAGTAATCAATTCCCTCTTTTTGGGTAAAACCACGGGCAACCAGTCTAGCTTTAAACTTGTTAAATTCACCCGCGGCATCATATTTTCTTTTAAAGACCCACTTACACTTTATGATGTTACCTTGCTTTGGTCGATCAACTAACTCCCATACACGGTTTTTAAGAAGAGCATTATACTCACGTCTCATTGCCTCACACCACTCTTCTTTATCTGGTGAACTCATGGCCTCCTCATAGGTAGTAGGATCGTCCAGTGAACTAGCTTCAGCTAACATAGTAGATAAGTCGTAATCAGAAAGCTTCTTTGGCGTTTTACCTCTTGTACTACGTACAGGGCGCTGAGAGCTAGACGCATTGGTGGTACCTTCCAATGTAGTCGACTCTCCTCCTCGACAAGCAGACTCCGGCTCCGGCAGAGAAGAAACTTCATCACCTTCATCGGTAGAACTGTCTTCGCCAGTACAGTACTGTTCGGACAGCGGTGACCACGCAGGTGGCGTTATATCCGCATCTGAAACATCAGAAGTATCAACATTAGACTTATCATTACACTTATTACTATTATCACAGTTGGTTTCTCTTAAATGATTATTAGGAATTTTATTATTAGATTTATCATTTAAAATTCCATTATCATTATTAAAGCTCTCATTAAAATTCAAACAGTCATAAAACATAAAATTATTATTACTATGACTATTGACATTCCCGAATTCAGCCATTTGTGTGTTCTTTGCATAAAACTCGCTTTCAATAAAGGAAACACTCCTTGAATAAATGACAACGCGAGGATCAGATGGATCACATAGCCGATATCCTTTACAAGTTTCACCATAACCTACAAAAATATAACCTTTAGCCTTGGCATCGAGCTTACGTCGTTTTTGCTTAGGAATATGAGAATAAGCTACGCAGCCAAAGACGCGCAAATGACTGAGATCTACTACCGATCCAGTCCATATATACTCAGGAACTCTGTTCGACAACGCAGTGGTGGGGCTCCTATTCTTTAAATAAATTGCTGTCATAACAGCTTCTCCCCAAAAGCGATTCGACAAGCCAGACTCCTGCAGCATAGCGCGTGCCTTCTCAAATAATGTCCTATTGACGCGCTCAGCGACCGAATTTTGCTGAGGGCAGTAAGGCACGGTGGTTTGGTGTATTATACCTTCCTTTATAAGGAAACTTGAAAGATCGCTATTGCAATATTCTGTACCATTATCAGTACGAAGCTTTTTAATATGCAAACCTAACTGTTTCTCAACCATATTCTTAAAAGCAATAAAATGGGAACTTACTTCATTCTTCGACTTCATGAGGTAACCGAAGGTCTTCCTCGTACAGTCGTCGGTAAAGGTCAACAAGAAGCGGGCTCCGCCCCACGTGCTGACTTGCATCGGCCCCGCGACATCGGAATGGATCAGCTCAAGTGGTGAAGCAGCACGCGTCGCGCTTGCCCGGGGAAACGATGCTTCATGCATCTTACCCGACAGGCAAGAGACGCAACTGCCCAGGCAGCCGTCTTGTTCCTGAAAAACGACACCTGAACACTGACTCCCTTCACCGAGTATACGCATACCTGCAACATGGAGGTGGGCTAGACGCTTATGCCATAAGCTTAATGGCATCCGTGCAGCTGTGTGAGCACTCACTGTCCCCTGCCTATAATGAAGGGGCTTGGAATGCTCCAGGGGTAAGGACCTACCTTGCTGAATCCTAAATTTATAAAGTCCATTAACTTTGCTAGCTGAGAAAATCAGGTTGCCAGTAATTATGCCATTTTTATAAATATTACATCCATCTTTAGCAAAAATAACAACATAACCTTTTTCAGTAATCTGACTTACAGATATTAAATTATTAGAAAGACTAGGAACAACTAAAACATTATTCAAACAAACAGATGAAGAGAGAGGAACCTTACCAATAGATTTACTGCATATATTTTGGCCATTTGCCACAGAAATATTGCATGCACTGTCTTTGGCATCAATCACTAGCTTGTCATTCTTCACCATGTGGCACGACGCACCGGAATCAATGATGAACTCCTCCGAAGCTGTAGCAGTCGCCGAGAAAGCAGTGGCAAACATGGTGTGCTCCTCCTGTCCTCGTTGATCGCCCTGCTCCCGCTTCCTTTTGAAGCAGCGCTTCACAATGTGCCCTGGCTTCTTACAATATGAACAGATGACACTAGTACTCTTCTTCTTCCTGTTGTTATTGGCTACATAAGCCGTTGAATTGGAATTGTTACTCCGCCGGTGATCTTCCTGCAGCAATCGCGTTCTGACAGTCTCACTTGTAAGACTATTGGTTAAACATGCTGTTTCCAAGCTTGACACGATGACATCATATTCTTGAGGCAATCCAGACAATAAAATTTCTGCAACTTCTTCGTCTTCAATGCTCTTACCAATGTCGGCGAGTTGTTGGACTAAGCGCATGACACCGTCAATATAGTCAGACATGGACACAAATTGCCCATACTCAACGCGATGCAACTGGCGTAATAGAAGTACACGTCTATATAGGCCCTTGTCCTCAAAGCTGTCGGCGAGTTTCTGCCATGCATCCTTTGCCGTTGTGCTGCTCCTGACATATTGGTAAAGTGCAGGTTGTAGGCTAAGGCATATCCTGGCTAACGCCTTGCTGTCACGAACCGAGTCCGTATCCGTGCCTTCTACGCACTTCCAGAGACCTTCCAATACGAGTAACATTTTCATTGCAAACTTCCAATTAATATAATTCGACAGTCCCTCTAGTCGTTCAATTGAGGTTATGTTGCTTACTTGGTTAGTGCCGCCCATATTTGGTGCCGGTTGAAGATTTACGGTTTCAGGCATCTAGTGTATCTTAATATTTGTTAGTACTCACGAGAATCTTCAGTATTTCCAAATCCTTCTGGGCTTCAGAACCTATTGGCGAGACGGAGCGCAGCGGTCCGCGTGTCGATTCGGAAAATGCTCGAAATAAAACTGTGAAGTACTTTCGATGCTCTTTTATTTTCCCATGAAATATCTTTCACAACATCGGCGTCAATAAATATGTAAATGCATTTGGATTTAAATTATATTGCAGGACGACACAAAAACAGACATGGCTTACGGGCTGAGGCTTATAAGAGAAGGGAGCGAAGTGACAGCTGTCAACAATACGTCACTCGTCTGTAGTAGAGCATAGATACATTAAACTTTTCTAACAGAAACATCTCGTCCAAGGGGTACACAATAACTCTTCCAATAACTTCGGGACTTCGGCATTCGAGGCTTCCTCACATATACCTAGCCCCGAGTTTTAACAAGGCAAACTTGTGTCTAGCTAGCAAGTAGGCATCGTTAGACCATCCGCTTGTAATCGGCTTAGTTACTAGGGCCCTTCAATGGGATTAAAATGAAAATGAACACAAATAATAATCCCTTGACAGTTAAATGGAGAAGTTTGGGAGTACATTAGAGACGTGAATAATTGGTGAGGCTGTGCTGTAATTGGTTCGTCATTTACAATAAACTTTCTGTAGTCTTATGTTTTCCCACCGAGTGCATTGACTGACGATACGAGTATATGTTCTGAATGTAGCGAAATTACATGGGATATCAATTTCATTTGTTCCTATAGAGCGATAAAAAGACAGTTTGAATTAAATATTGCAAATGATCATGTTTTCATACATTTGTATATTAGGTTTTTTTTTACAACTATTACGAATCTAAACATTGAAGTTTTTTTGGTTTTAATTTCATTGACTCTGTAACTGAAATCCAGGGTCGAATGTCTGAGACACTCCATTGTATACCAAATTGCCATTTTATTGAGCTGATTGCTTAGAATTCAATAGTAATGATTGCAGATAGACAATCGTATCAACTTTAAATTCGACGCCTATGGATCGAGCACGACTTTACGAATGCTGCGTAACGTTACGGTTACCGTATCGAGATCGAGAAACCTCATACTAAATTTTAGTTCCAACCTCATACTAAATACGCTCACGGGCGGGCGCTGTTCCAAACGTCATACAAACTCGACAACGTTTACTATTCGATTTTACGTGCCGCAGGTTTTGAAAAGTCGTGTTCGACCCTCAGATCTCTCTTTCAAATTCTGAGCATTCCGTTTTAACTCTGGATCCAACAAAATCCTTCGTGTATTCTTCAGTAACTACACTAACGACGTCTCTTCCATTCTTCAGCCTCCACAATGGTCGATCTCTAATAGTACTTGGGTACTCATGGAAAAGTCTACGTGAACAGTTCCGCTCACGGCCAGCGGATTTGCCTAACGAGACAAAACAAAAATGCGTGGCAACGGACTGAATTAAAAGTGGAAATCTGTGGCACGTATTTTATCACAAAAAAGCGGGAAAAACGATTAATAACTAATATGTTACCTACGTGAAAAAGTCGTTACCTAAATTAGGTAAGTACCTATATTGTTACTGAAAACTCAGTCTACTATTGCTATATTTATTGAGTAGGTTTTAATTCACTTATGAGTGCCAAAATCTGCGGCACAAACATTTTTGATTGGTTTGGTTTTTTACAGCTTCAAGGTGTTGCAGACCTGCGTATGTGATATTAATTTCAACGTGATACGGTCACGCGTTCCTGAGAAAAAGGGTTTTGACAGAAGAACAGGCGAACAACGAAGTGATCCTATAAGGGTTCCGTTTTTCCTTTTGAGGTACGGAACCCTAAGTAGAGTTTGGGTTTCATAAATACCGTTAGCGCTTACCTGCAGAACGAATGTGTCCAGAATTTACTATACCACTATCTATACCATTTCACTATTTTATAGTATAAAAAAAGTAAAACCGCCTTAAAAAAAAATCTTAGAAAAAAAACTAGCAGAAATATGAAGTCGGTGCTTCATTCAAAGTATATTCCGCTCGCACCGCACCGACTTCATATTTCTGCTAGTTAGTGCTAGGCCATAAAACTTTAGGCTTTAGTTTCTGTTGTCCAAAATAAATGCATTTTATTTTATTTTATTTATTATTATTTTAGAGGATTATTTTACGTTTTTTTCTAAGGTTTTTTTTGAAGGCGGTTTTACTTTTTTGTTAAAAGATTCTTATTTCACAATTTTACGTTGATTTGACATTTTCAGAATTATCCTCCAACTCCTAACCGTTAAGCAGTTGTACCTTCCATCATCAGCTCATCAACATGAGTTGATGACTACCAGACGCAAATACTTGAATAGCTTTAGAAAATATATGAAACACATAATACGTGCCTATAAAATTTGAGGGTTGCCCTCGATTTCCCTGGGATCCCATCATCAGATCATGACTTGGTGACAATGGGATCACCTCAGGAGTATACCCTTTCGAATAAAAAAAGAATTTTGAAAATCGGTCCTCAATTGACGGAGTAATCGATGTACATACATAAAAAAAAAACATGCAGTGGAACGTAGAACCTCCTCCTTTTTTGAAGTCGGTTAAAAACACTGTACGACAGAACGCAAGTAATGTAGTGTATACAGTGCCCTAAGCACGACTTGTCGAATCCTGCGTTACGTAAAATCGAATAGTAAACTATAACGAGTTTGTATGACGTTTGGAGCAGCGCCCGCCCGTGAGCGTATTTGGAATTAAAATTTAGTATGAGATTTCTCGATCTCGATACGATAACCGTAACGTAACGCAGGATTCGACAAGTCGTGCTTAGGGCACAGAATGTATATCCTCTGTGTATCTATTCACCACACGTATCCCCGATTTTCAATCACATCTGTTTGCCCACACCCTCTGGAGATTCGCCAGCAATTATGTACAGTTTTGTTACTCGTAAGTGGAAAAAAACGTTTGATGGTTTAAATTGGAGCGACATCGTTTGAGAGCCGGTCAGTCCGATTAAAGCGGAACTCTGTAAATAATCCAGAAATAATGAGGTAGCAATTAAATACAGCTTTGAGACAAACATTGGGAGCGTGTTTCGAGGGCTCACATCAAAGGGGCAAAGATACATGTAATACTCGGACACGTGTTGTACGTGGTGCAAGGTATGGATGGGTAGTACCGGCAACGCCATATAATATTAACAGTAAAGTTAAAACTGTGGGAGTAGACTGAAGCTGCGGTAGGTACCTTACGTAAGAAAGGTAATACTACGGTAGTGGGCACTCAAAGGTTGGCTGGTAGAGATCATTTAATGGGATAAGTTCGCCTTTGTACTCAAATTTGATTGTTGTAACTTGTGTTTTTATCCGGTTTTCTTACGTAAGACAGGTAATACTGCGGTAGAGGGATGAAGCTATGGTAGTTTACGTAAGACAGGTAATACTGCGGTAGAGGGATGAAGCTGCGGTAGCTTACGTAAGACGGGTAATACTGCGGTAGAGGGATGAAGCTATGGTAGTTTACGTAAGACAGGTAATACTGCGGTAGAGGGATGAAGCTGCGGTAGCTTACGTAAGACAGGTAATACTGCGGTAGAGGGATGAAGCTATGGTAGTTTACGTAAGACAGGTAATACTGCGGTAGAGGGATGAAGCTGCGGTAGCTTACGTAAGACAGGTAATACTGCGGTAGAGGGATGAAGCTATGGTAGTTTACGTAAGACAGGTAATACTGCGGTAGAGGGATGAAGCTGCGGTAGCTTACGTAAGACAGGTAATACTGCGGTAGAGGGATGAAGCTATGGTAGTTTACGTAAGACAGGTAATACTGCGGTAGAGGGATGAAGCTATGGTAGTTTACGTAAGACAGGTAATACTGCGGTAGAGGGATGAAGCTATGGTAGTTTACGTAAGACAGGTAATACTGCGGTAGAGGGATGAAGCTATGGTAGTTTACGTAAGACAGGTAATACTGCGGTAGAGGGATGAAGCTATGGTAGTTTACGTAAGACAGGTAATACTGCGGTAGAGGGATGAAGCTGCGGTAGCTTACGTAAGACAGGTAATACTGTGGTAGTGGGCTGAAGTTGCGGTAGCTTACGTAAATTTCTAGTAATTGGGAACCGTTTACTGAGTACAACCACTGGTTTGGCTGTTGTTACTTTGTCAAAACTAAATTTTTCTTGAGTTTGGGAGTTTTGAAACATTTCTGATTTTATAAAAACTGTTTGTAACTGACACATAGCATCTTTAAATGAACGATTACGATAGTGCTACAATTACAAAACCAATGAATTGATAAGTATAAAATCTGTCCTAGTGCTAAATTTCCAGATGCTTTTTGGTTTTAATAATACCGAAGGTATTTCATGAATGACCAAATCTCTCGTAACTTGTGTTCGCAAAAAGTTTGAAGGCCTATATAGCTTTATGAATTTTACTAGGAAGGTTTTAAATTATTGCAATTTGCGAAATGAATGCTAAAGTTTATTTGGAAGTTTTAGGCGACATGAAGTTATTGTAACATTATAATTAACAGGCAGGTTGTAACGTAATAATACATTTACGTCAGGCATATTTTGATGAAATTGCCTTTTGTTCTGACTGCTAAAGTTAAAGTTGGAAATAAAATACTCATAGTTAAGTGATTATTTTTATTCATATAAAGTTAGTTTAAAATTTAGTTTAGTTTCCCTACACCAAATACTCCCGGGAAGCTTCAACGGTGTGTGTATGTGGAGTTCCAAATCCGAACTGGGCACGCGTGGGAACTACAGGCCAAGCCCTCTCATTCTGAGAGGAGGCCTGTGCCCAGCAGTGAGACGTAAATAGGCTGGAGATGATGGCAATTGGTAATGATGAACGTTAAGGATGTTTGTACGCATGTATTTGAGTCTTATCACGTTATCATAGTATCGATTTACGATCGAGTGCTTCATACTAATATCGCTCGCGGCGAACACGTTGCGTGATGGCCTCAATACAAAACTCGCTAGCAAATCGCCGGTGTTATAAGGCTGTTAAGCTGACTACAAAAACCTTTATCATGCAGACGTGTTTGATACTATGTTAGCTGTCCTAGTTTCCGCGGCTATAAAAACCGGACAAGTGCGAGTCAGATTCGCGCACGAGGGCTCCGTAGAAGAATTTTAACGCTTTTTCGCAGTGTTTTAAGAAGTCCAGTGTTAGCAGAGCCCTGCTCCTAAGCAAAATATACGCAGTGTGGGGTCATTTTATATTGGTCTGTGAAATTTACAGACAGACATAAAAATTCAAGATTTTGAGAATTTTCTGAGTGGTTGCGCCTTAAGAGCTACCTTTATACCAAATTTCGAGTTTCTAGGACAACAGGAAGTACCCTTTAGGTTTTCGGGGTATGTACGGCAATTTGTATGGAAACAGCCTTTTTAATGACTGTATCTTTTGATTCCGTTGACTTAGAAGGTTGATTTTTTCACAGCTTCAAGGGACCGCAGGCTTGAGTATTTGATATTAATTTCAGCACGCTACCTCCACGCGTTCCAGAGAAAAAGGATCTTGACAGACAGACGGACAACAAAGTGATCCTATAAGGGTTCCGTTTTTTCCTTTTGAGGTACGGAACCCTAAAAACGCGAAAATATTTTTACAAATAACTCTCCCTATAAACCTCGCAGCACCACACATTAAATGCACTTTTGAAAGAAAACTCTCACTCGCAAACTTTGCTAGATTTAAACTGAACTAGATACGGCACGAAAGAAAACTAGCTAAGCCGCAAGCTACTAAGTTTACAAATCCACCGCTGTAACTGGCAGCGCAATTACTCGGCTAGACACTTTTAAATTCCCACAACATTCGGGAAATGGAAACGTCGTTTTAGATCCCGTTGCCAGTAGTTCGTGCGCGTAGTGTAAGAGCATAAAGTGCGATGCGTAGCTCGCCTTGCTTTGGTCCAAGATAGCTAGAGGTAGTGGGCACGTATACGACAGAGGCCCGAGTACGAATATTCGATCCTACGTAACATGATTGAGTAGTAACGTTATCGAGAAATCTGTATGACGTTTGGAACACCGCCCGCCCGTGAGTGTATTTGGAACTAAAATTTAGTACGAATTTTCTCTATTTCGATACGATAACGTTACTACGTTACGCGGTATCGCTCGTAAGATTAGTATCGGTAGCAAAATCATGCGTGTTAGGACTTAGGACTGACATTTTTTTGACCTTAATGCACTTAAATGCAATTTAGTATCTATTCGAATTATTTGTTTCCGATTTTGAAATATTTAGTCGTCTAACCAAACCAGCATCAGATATTGACCATGTTTCAACACAGCAACACTTTGACAGAACGTCCTAGTCATATATATAATTATCTACATGTTTTAAGTGGTAAAAAAAGAACAAGTTTTTTTAATCTAATTTTTTACGCTTTCGGGTAAGAAAGCAATCATCCGATTATTTTAATTTTTTTGAACGCAAATAGAGCACACGTTCATCATGCTTCATAACACAAAAAGTACTCGTAAAGGAGAAAAATACCGTTCTGCACCACCGTCAAATATTTAGCACTATAATCATAATTTTCAAAACTTTTATTTTGATGGGGGCCGCCTTTAATTTTTTAATTATTCTGCGAAAATTCCCAGGACGAACAGCGGAGGCTTAGTAAGGGTCCCGTTGGTACCCTTTCGGCACGGAACCCTAAAAATGAACAAGTGCACCAATTAAATAGTGTATGGTAGGTACGGTCAAATGCAAAAAAATATTTATCGAATTAATCCACCACAACGAATTAATCCACCACAACAACAATACCACAACCTTAATCGCCGACATAAGAGCCAGCCATGTGAGCCACATGGGTCATATTTTTGAGTGCCTAAGTTGTATGCACCTAATTTTTGCACTTGATTATACAACATATTCAATCAATCAATCATTTATTTCTGATATTTTTGACAAAACAATTGTTTGAAAACAACATTAAAGAAACTTAGATTCTAGTAGTAAATAAACAGAATGTCTAAACTAGGTAACATATGTAACCTGTGCTTTACATTTACAATGCAAGGAAAACATAAATAATTGGCCAATAAATATTGTTTTAATTTTAAGCAAATGGAAATGACAACTTTGTTTTGAATTACGCCTGTCTTGGTGTGAATTTTAAGGGGAGGCCTCCGATGAATCGCTGTGTGACGTTAGATCTAGGGTCCACTGCAGGCCGGCGCACGGAGGTCGGCGCTGGAGACACGGAGAAACGAGACAGTATAGCTGCTAGCCCCACCAACGACTGCATCATCGCTATCCTCTCACCTGCAGACACATCGACATTATTTCATCGTACGGTCAGCTGCAGAGAAAAAGTACCCGGGTTACCGGGGGGTACTGGGGGTACAGCTAAGTGGGAATCAGACAGTGCAAAATAGGAAATAAAAGTAACGAAAAAATAATCGAAAACTTACCAGTACACGTTCGAGGTCCAGAACCGAATGGAACATACGCAGATTTGACTTTTGGTTCGTTAACTCCCGGGCTGAACCGCTCCGGACGGAATTCCTCAGGGCTATCCCAGTACTTAGGATCGTGGTGCAGGGCAGAAAGCGGGATCATAACTCGAACTCCCTCATCCAATGTCACGCCTAAATCGTGGAGCAAGCATTTTCGTTGGCATTTTCGCAACAAGAACCCAACCGCGGGAGATATTCTCATTGCTTCTTTCAGGGTCCATTCCAAGTAATGCATCTTCTTGATGGCTTCATATGTCAATTTGTAATTGTGTGTTGTGAGCACGCTGTCTATATTGGCTTGTATTTTCTTCTGCTCCTCTGGATTGTAGGCGATTTCGTGAAGAGTGTAGCTAGTAGCATAGGTTGAGGTTTCAAATCCAGCAGCGAAAAACACTAACATTTGTGCAGCTATCAACTCATTGTCAAGCTCCATCACGACACGTTCTGGCGTTCCGTCCGGTTTGGTCTTCTCCAAAGACTCGCACTCAATGGTTCCTTTGGCCTTAGTTTCCAGCATCATACCGACAAAGTCATGTCTGTTCGATAGTTTGCTGCTCTTCTGTCTTAAAATTTCATTGATCAGATCTAAAATCTCTTTTTCCACTCTTGCTGTATATTTCAGACTCTTAAAAATTTTAGGGAAAAATCCTTTAAGCAAACACACTACAGCTTCTCTGGTACCAACATGAAAGAGCTTGGTACTCAGCTGTAGTAAAGCAGAGTTTTCTTCTTTTTGCGAATCAGAATCGATCCCAAATGCGATGGCGCTGATGAAATCTGTAATGTAACGCGCGATGAGGTCGTACGCGTCCACCGGCTGCCCAGTGGCGCAGGCGGCGGCCGTGCGCTCGCGCAGAAGCTCTGCGCGCGCCGCCACTAGCGGAAACATCGCATTGAGCTTGCTGCTCGTGAACGTCGGAGACATGACCTTTTTCAGAAGC
Organism: Clepsis dumicolana; assembly: GCA_963691665.1. Lineage (NCBI taxonomy): Eukaryota > Metazoa > Arthropoda > Insecta > Lepidoptera > Tortricidae > Clepsis > Clepsis dumicolana. Next base: position 5,675,388 of record OY829506.1, read on the forward strand.
CTCCACAGATCGCCATCAGTGAAAAATAAGTTTTTCAACAGGCTTTCTAATTTTTCATTGTCCTGACCATCTAAGTAACCTCGCGAGTAGAAGTGGCGAAAGTTTGTTACACAGATAGAATTGATCATTCCTGGGTCGCGGATTAACAGTGTAGGTGTAGAAAAATAAAAATAGCCTACCACTTTTTCTTTGGGAAATTTCCAGTAAAGTTCTTCGGTATGTTCTGTCGTGCTCTGCTTTCCCATTACATTGGATGCAATGTTACCAAAAAAAAGAACTGGGTCGTCATATTTCACGCCTTTCTTTTTCCAGTAGTTAAAAGTCCTCGTAGCATAAAAGTAAAGTATTGCTAAGGTACCAAATAATATGGCGAAATAATTAAACATGGTGACGTGAACTCGCAACTTGTGACAGCACCTATAACCTATAAGCTACGGCACTTAGTGGATTATGTTTTTAAGGTTTCGTATCAAAATGGTAAAGGAACCCTTATGGTGTGACTCAGTGTCTTTGTCTATTCGCCTGTCTGTCACAGCTTGAAATTTGGAATAGTTGTAAATAGGTAGATACTGAACAGGTGTCTTTTAAAGTTAGGTTACAAGGTCATGTGGGATATCACAATATGACAGAGCGTTATTTACACATTCTAAACATGTTTTCTTTTTCGAAAACGATAGGCTCTAAATAGCACAGTTTTTCAGAAATCATAAAAACTAACATTAGTTCCAATATCAAACAAGAGATGACGCAGTGCTGTGCGCCTGTCTATACATTCCACATTTAAGAGTTCCACGTAAGGTAATGCCAGTAATAGGTACTACGTATAAATATGATGACGCGTTTTAACCCTTCACTGCGCGAGTCCGACTTGCTCTTGATCGGTATTTTTGTGTACATAAATATTATTTGGGTTAAGTAAACTCATTAATATCGCCTATGGATACGCATGAAACGCTCCATTGTTATGTAGATAGTGTAAACCATGTAAACAGTATAGACTTGACAACCATGATATTAATAACGTCAATTGGTTTAATGAATGGGCCCTATTTCACCAACTTTACAATTGTCGGTTTTCAATGACAATTCATTGTCATTTGCTGACTTGAAGAGCTTTTCTTTTAGTGCGCTTCATATTGGCAAAGAAACGTACTTCGAATTGTCATGGTAAATTGACTATTGTAAAGTTGGTGAAATAGGGAATCCTGATATCAAAATAAAATCATTTTATATTTTCACTTAGTAATTTGTGGTCCATCTTTCGAAAACATTTGTTACAAACCGGCCTAGAATGTGCCGAATACGCCCAAGTTAGGGTTCCTTAGCCATTACGAAAAAAATTTGGCATAGATACCTAATATTAAACTATTTTCATAACACCTATTCGAAACCAGTGTTAACAGCGCCATATAGGTAAAAAATTTTACTAAAGTAGTTTCTTGCGAGTAGCTGTGGACAGCTTGCAAAAATACGCATTGCATAATAGTTATTTGTTATACAAGGGTGCAAAGTTGTATTTTACCAGCGAGTGTGGAATTGAAACACTAGAAGTAAAATACATTCGCACCCGTGTGTAACACAAAACTTTTCCCCTCACTGTAGCGAGGAAAGTGCAATACGCAAAAAAACAGCTTATAAAAATAAGTCTCTAATTGTACCTACACATTATAATCATCATCAGGTTAATTATAATCATCATCAATATAGTATATGTATTAACATTGTTTAAAATTCCGTAAAACAATAGTTATTTGTTATGCAAGGCTGCAAAGTTATTGTTTGGTGCGAGGGTTTCAATGCACGACATACAAAGCAACTTTGCATAGTCACAACTTTTCATATCACTACAGCGAGGGAAATGGTAGACGAGAGAAAAACATGTAATGATTAATAATACATTATTTTTGAATCCAAGATGGCGGATGATGCTTTGACGTTATTAAATTACCAATTAAAAAAGCAAACAAACCATGAAACTTCTGTTAAAAATTACAAACTATCATCCATCATCCTGGATCCTAAAAATAATGGCAAATTCGTAATCACCAAGACCGGAAACGAATTATCTACATGAAGCCCTAGTTTTTGTGTCAGAAGTGACAAACTGTCATTCGCCATCTTAGATCCAAAAAAATTATGTCAAATTTGAGCGCATTTAAGGTTAAATTACACGAAATCAACACCCATGACTATTTTTGTGTCAAAAGTGACAAACTGTCATCCGCCATATTGAATCCAAAAAATAATGTCAAATTTGAGCGCAACGAGCTCAAATTACACGAAATCGGCACCCGTGACTATTTTTTGTGTCAAATGTGACAAACTGTCATCCGCATCCGCCATCTTGGATCCAAAAAATAGTATAAAATTTGAGCGCGTCCAGGTCAAAATACACGAAATCAACACCCACAAACAGCAAGGGTTTCAACCATTAAACATCAATTGAGATTGACGATGAACTCGATGAACGTCACGTTCGAATTTCAAAAACTCTATGGAGAGTGGTCCGCTCGGTTCGAGTCGCTGAGGCAAAAGAGGCCGTTGCTTGTATTCAATGTTCTGAAGTAACGAACGAGCGACTCGCACCAGCTCGACCAATCAGAGACCCGGCTTTCGCTAGAAAAGCCGGGTCAGTGTGGCCACTAAACAAATAGTCTATGGACTAGTGTTTCTGCCTGGGAGAATGCGTGGCGCTTTATGTCGCCACATCACCCCCCCAGGGAGAAAAAAAGGTTATAAAAATTAAGTTGCAAAATAAACTATTAACTTATGTGTTAAAATTAAGTACTAATTACAAATCTAGAATATCCTTAAATCTAACTTTACGACCTGATCGAGTGGTAACGGGTTTTTGAAGGTCTTTAGATACTACTCTAGCGGTCTTGGGAACGAGGAGCGCTGGTGTCTGCACTGAGGGTGCGGGTGCGGGTGCGGGCGTTGGAGGCGTTGGCGTCCGCGTTGAAGGTGCAGGTACAGGCGCCGGTGGCAGCGCTGGTCGGACCGGTGCGGCATGGTTCCTGTGGGCGATACAATCGTGATTAGGTGTGACGTAAGCTGGTTTAACGCGATCAATACTGACTGTAGTACGTCGCCCAGCGATGTCGATAGTCATCGTCTTGGGGCTACGAGATAATATTTTATAGGGGCCCGTGTAGGGTGGCTGTAATGATCGGCGGACTGTATCGTCGCGTAGAAAAACGTGTGATGTAGTTGCCAAGTCTTTAAATATGAATGACTTTGGCTGTCCGTGACGGGAGGCCGGGATAGGACGTAAATCAGCCATCCAAGCCCGTAGTTGTGTCACTACGTCATCGGTGTCGTGCGGGGGAGTAGAGCTGGGTAAAAGGAACTCTCCAGGTAAACGCAGCGGTTCCCCGTACACAAGTTCTGCGGCTGAGCACTTTAGGTCTTCTTTCAGGGCTGATCGGATACCTAAGAGCACTAAAGGTAGGGCTTTATGCCAGCTCTCATTGTGGCACATTATAGACGCCTTCAACTGGCGGTGAAAACGCTCCACGTGGCCATTAGCCTGTGGATGATAGCTTGTGGTTCGTATGCGTTTGGATGTGCCCAGGTCCATAAGTCGGTTAAATAAGACAGATTCGAACTGTCGGCCTCTGTCTGTAGTGACAGTAGTGGGCACACCAAAACGGGCGATCCAACCCTCTATGAAACGTCCTGCCACCTCTTCAGCTGTGATAGACATCATGGGCCACGCCTCGGGCCATCGTGAGAATCGGTCAATTGCTGTGAGGCAATATGTGAACCCGTTAGACATTGGCATTGGGCCGATAATGTCTAAATGCACATGTTTAAATCTGGCTGTTGGAGCTATGAAATCTCCAAGTGGGGAAGATACGTGACGAGTTACCTTGCTCCTTTGGCACGGTAGGCACTCACGAGCCCACGTGCGGCAGTCCTTGTTGACGCCGGGCCATACGCAGCGGTCGGCGACAAGGCGTGCGGTAGCTCGTGTGCCGGGATGACTCAGGCCGTGCAGACGCTCGAACGCGGGTCGGCGGTGCTGCGGCGGCAGGTATGGCCTCGGCTTGCCGGTTGTCATGTCGCACAGGACCGTGACGTTTGTTCCTGGAATGAGAGTGGGTATTAGTTTCAAAGAAGAATTATTTATGACAGTCTTCAGCTCATCGTCTGCCTGTTGTGCTTGTGCGAGGCTGTTATAGTCCTCTGAGAGGGAAATGGTTTCGATTCGAGACATGGTGTCCGCTACCACGTTATCCTCACCCTTCACGTGTCTGATATCAGTGGTGAACTGTGATATAAATGTGAGTTGATTCAACTGAGGTGGTGGTAGCTTCTCCCTGCGTTGTTTAAAAGCATAGAGTAATGGTTTGTGATCCGTATATATTGTGACGTGTTGCGCCTCTAATATATGACGGAAATTTTGGACCGCAGCATATACTGCGAGCAGTTCTCTATAATAGGCGGGCCAAATGGCTTGACTCGCTGTAAGTTTCTTACTAAAGAAAGCTAATGGCTGCCATCCCTGCTCGGTTTGTTGTTCTAGACATGCACCAATCTGCGTTCCTGAGGCATCGGTGAACAGAGCTAAAGGGGCACCGAGTACAGGATGTGCTAGCTGGGTAACCTTTGATAAACTGCCTTTGCAGGCGTGAAAAGCATTCTCGAGTTCAGGGGTCCATGGCATCGGCTTGGCGCCTTTAAGTTTTGTAGCTGTAAGGAAGTCTATGAGTGGGGCTTGTGTCTCTGCAGCATTAGGTAAAAACTGTCGGTAATAATTAATCATACCTAGGAACCTCCTCAGGCCTTGAGCAGTTTTAGGAAGAGGAAAACCTTGCAGAGCAGATATTTTGTCAGCCGGAGGCTTGAGACCATCTTTGGAGACATGGTAGCCGAGAAAAATAACTTCTGTGGCACAGAGTACACATTTAGCAGGATTGACGACCATACCATAGTCAGCCAAACTCCTGAACAATGTGCGGAGGTGGGTAGCATGCTCCTCAGGATCCTTAGAGAAAACTAGGATATCGTCTATATAAGGAAAACAAAAATCCATACCTCTCACTATTTCATCGATGAACCGCTGGAATGTCTGCCCAGCGTTCCGGAGTCCGAAGCCCATATAAGGAAACTCGAACAGTCCGAATGGTGTTGTTATCGCGGTCTTGCACACGTCTGCAGGCTCCACTCGGATCTGTTGGTAGGCTTTGACCAGGTCGATAGTGCTAAATATAGTACAACCAGCCAGATTATGACTGAAATCGCCTATATGTCGCACGGGGTACCGGTCTGGCACGGTGCGGGCATTGAGCGCCCTGTAGTCACCACAGGGTCTCCATGATGAATCCTTTTTGGGCGCGAGGTGGAGCGGCGACGACCAAGGGCTCTTGGACGGGCGCGCCGTCCCGACCCGCACCATCTCAGCGAACTCTTTCTGCGCAGCACGTAGCTTGTCGGGCGCTAGGCGGCGCGGCCGCGCCACCACCGGCGGGCCGTCGGTTGTTTTTATGTGATGCACGGTGTTGTGCTTCACCTCGCGTGTGATGCCAGGGGGCCGAGTTATATCTGGAAATTCAGAAAGAATTGTGTTATTACAAGCAATGTCTATGGCTTTAACACTCAGCTGTCCACAATTTGCTATGGTGGCTTTAGTTGTTAAGCCAGTAACCCCACACCGCAGTACTTTGTTGCGACAGTCCGGCAGTAAATTATAATAGGCTAAAAAGTCTGCACCTATTATAGGAGTTTCCACCTCAGCTATTATAAAGTTCCAACTAAAATCCCGCCGGAGGCCAAAATTTAAATTGAACCTCCGGCAGCCATATGTTTTGATGTGGGAACCATTGGCTGCACATAAAGTGTAGTCCACAGGTTGCCCCCTATTGGGTATAAGCTTTCTAGGGAAACAACACAAGTCTGAGCCGGTGTCCAGGAGGAATGTGTACTTTGTGTCTCTATCCGTAACAAAGAGGCGGTTACTATAACTATAGAGACGGTCAGTTGCCGCCTCTACTGACCGCCTGGCTGGTTTACCGACCAGCTGCATGGTGATGTGCATCTGGTTGCCTTGCCTTTGTAATTGCGGTGGTACCAGCATAGCCTAGTTGTGCTGCTGTCCCTGGATTTGGTTGACCTAGACCTAGATCTAGATTGAGAGCGAGCCCTGTCTCTTGCTCTGTCTGCTGTTAAAGCGGAAACTTGTAATGAAAGCTCTGTAAGTCGGCTGTTAATTAAGTTCCAATCTGGAACAGGAGCGGGGTTGGCTACTGCTGCTACTGTATTGTGAATGGGACTCACCTCTAATATCTTGTCGGCTAGCTCTGCAACCTTGTCCAGGTTAAGGTCGCTCTGGGCCGCTAATATACCTTGAGCATTGTGGGGCAGCCGCTGAAACCACAGCTCCCGAAGCACTGAGTCCTCCTTCAGAGAGTTCCCAGCTAAGGAACGGAGGTGTCTGAGGAACTGGGACGGCTTTCTGTCTCCTAGCTCCGCCCCGGAGAGTAGCTCCCTAAGCTTCTGCGATTCGGATATTGAAAAACGGTTAATCATTTGGTCTTTAATGGATGAATACCTCTCCCCCTTAGGTGGAGGATTAATAATCAAGTCTTCCATTTCCTTGGAGAGGCGTGCATCCATTTGACTGACCACATAGTTATATTTAGTCTCATCGGCAGTTATGTGTGCCAACGCAAAGTTAGACTCTATATGCGCGAACCACGCCGCCGGCCGGTCCGACCAAAAGGGCGCTAGGTGTGGGCGGATGGCGTGTGCAGCCATCTGAGGTCCTTGCGCGGGCGCCGACGCCGCCAGCGTCCGCAGCTGCTCGTTCGTGTTTTGTAATGCTATGTTTTGCTCCATTAGTTGTTGGAGCTTCCGCTCCATTTCTTCTACTGACATTATTACCAGTGACCACTCGATCGGTAAAAAAAAAAAATGTTACCTATTACACTCAAATTTAACTTAAAACAATGGATTTACAAGTAAAAACTACCACTTAAAGTCTGTTAAATAGTTGAAGTTGACTGATGAGTGATGACAGCGTTGCGTTCGGATACTTGCAGCAGGTACTTGCTCAGTTTGTTCGGATGCTCGCGACGACCGATAAGATGAAGACAAGAGTTATACTCATGATGCAGTTTTCTGTGTTTGACGGAAATAAAAGTTAAGCACACGCTCACACACCACACACACGCTGCATTCAGTTTTAAAAAACTCTGCGCTCGCAGATCGTTGATAATGATGCACCGTTTTTCAGTAGCACGTGCGTAAGAGTTAGGTTAGTATGCATGAAGACAAAAACCAAAACCACGTGCCGGCACCCAGTATTCTTGTTAGTAACACCCGCCGGGCGGCTTCTGATAGCCAGGCTCGGTGATGCAGAATCGAAAGTATGGCGCCTCCGTGTGAAGGAGAACTCTAACTCTTCGAAGCGATGCAGCAGGAAGGACATGCGTCGTAGCCGGCGTGTTTCCAATCACGCCGCGCCTCGTGCAGGTTTCGTGTTATAATCACGTCGGGGTCACCAATATGGAGAGTGGTCCGCTCGGTTCGAGTCGCTGAGGCAAAAGAGGCCGTTGCTTGTATTCAATGTTCTGAAGTAACGAACGAGCGACTCGCACCAGCTCGACCAATCAGAGACCCGGCTTTCGCTAGAAAAGCCGGGTCAGTGTGGCCACTAAACAAATAGTCTATGGACTAGTGTTTCTGCCTGGGAGAATGCGTGGCGCTTTATGTCGCCACAACTCTTTCCACGCTAGCGTGGAAAAACCGATTTTCCACGCAGATTTTGTATGATAATGAGAGCCTTTCCGAGCGAGTGAGGTGAAAAAAAATTGTTGACAATGTTGACATTTCTGACGATGCGTTTTAAAATTGCATTGACTCAACTTGTGCGTTCAGAATTTTATATTCAACATCATTATAAAAAAAACCACTTGGCCGGTTTTTTTATAATGATGTTGAATCGAGTCGGACTCGCGCACGAGGGTTCCGTAGAAAGATTTTAACGCTTTTCCCCAGTGTTATAAGAAGTCCAGTGTTAGCAGAGCCCTGCTCCTAAGCAAAATGTACGCAGTGTGGTGTCAACTTATACTGGTCTGCGAAATCTACAGACAGTCATAAAATTTAAGATTTTGAGACATTTTGGAGTGGTTGTGCTATAAGAGCTACGTTCATACCAAATTTCAAGTTTCTAGGACAGCTGGAAGTTTAAAAATCAAAAAATCCTGAAAAAACATTTGATTTTTTTCCGGAATTTTCAACCCTATTCGCACCGCAACTTTTAGATAAAATCCGTCAAGGCGGTCTATAATTTCATGAATTTATGGCAACATTATTATTTTAGTGTAATCCCCTAAGTCTCGGTTTTTAATCGGGACAAGGTGCTAAAATGGCAGGCTGGGTTTTTGAATTTATTTAAAATTAGCCAGCAAACGGTTTAAAATTGGTAAGTAAACAAGGGTTAGCATACAACAAACAAAACAAATCTTAGAATTAAAACAAAGCAAACATCGGTGAGGAGACTTCTATCTTCTGCTGATCAGCACCAAAATGGCGCATATAATTATCTTCTTATCTTATCTTAATTCTAGGGGTCCTTGCGGATACACTTCGACCCAGCGGGATCTTTTGTGCATTTACCCCTCCTTTGCACTATTCTATCGCTTTACCCACTACTTCCATGTAGTGGATGATTTGGCGCAGCGGTAGTGCCTTGCCGAAGAGATTCATTCTTGATCTGGCGAGGGCCTCACATTCACACAACACGTGCTCCATTGTTTCGACCTCTTCGCCGCACATTCTACATTCTTCATTGTCATAGAGTCCCATCTTCGCCAATTGGTACTTGGTCCCAAAGTGACCTGTGAACACTCCAATTACATATCGGAGTTGTCTTCTGCTGAGGTTCCAGAGTTTCTTGGTCCAGCTTAGGTTAACGTTTTCTATGAAACGCTTCGAGTGTTTGACTCCTGCCAGAGCTTTCCACTCTTGTCGGTGTTTGGCTCTGGTGTGGTCATTTATAGCGGTTCTGATGGTTCCTTGTGACAGTCCCACATATGGTTCGGGTTCAGTATAGTTGTTGTTGGACCCTGCCCTCGCAAGCTCGTCTGCTTTTTCGTTACTTACGAAGCCCTTGTGTCCTGGGATCCATACCAGTCTCACCTTGTTGTGTCTGCCAAGCTTGTTCAGTGCTTGGACGCCGTTGTATACCAGTCGCGAGTCTACCTTAGGTGATGTAAGTGCCTTCAGTGCTGCTTTACTGTCACTGAGAATATGGATGGTTGTTTCTTTGATTTTCCTATCTATATTCTCTTGTGCACAGGCTATTATTGCATATGTCTCCGCTTGAAAGACTGTTGCATAATGTTTCATACTTACACTACTGTTGAAGTCCTTGGCATGAATGCCTGCTCCCGTACCGGATTTAATTTTGGATCCATCCGTGTACCATAAAGAACCGTTACCATCGGGTAGCTTTAGTCCGTTGGCCCATTCGTCCCTTGTGGGAACATGCACTTTGAAGTTCCTTCGAAATATGTACTTTGGTTGTATTTTGTCGCAACTCATTGCTGTTATTTCGAGTTCCCTATTATGTTCCATTTTAGTGTACTTTGTCCTCGGAGCCGAATCATCCCACAGACCACTCGTCCTCATTCTGTGTAATGATTTGCGGGCCTCGGATTGGATGGCAATATGCAGTGGTGGTAGGTCTAGTAGGACCTACAGTGGGTGTCGTTCTAAACGCCCCTGTGATGGCCATGCAAGCTATTCTCTGTATTTTAGCTAGAGAGGCTTTGCATGTGCTCAGTAGTGTCCTCGGCCACCAGGCCAGACAGCCGTACAGTAAGATGGGTTTCACCATCATTGTGTAGATCCATCTGAGTACTTTAGGGTTGAGTCCCCATGTTTTACCATATGCAGATCTACATATTCCAAATACTCTAGTTGCTTTGGTTATAGTGTATTCAACATGTTTCTTCCAGTTGAGTTCTTTATCTAGGATTATGCCAAGATATTTTACTTCACTAGACGGTTTTAGTTCCATTCCATACATCCTCAGGGGCTGCATGGTTTTAAGGTCCCTTTTCCTAGTAAATGGAATTACCACAGTTTTACTCGGATTTATAGATAATTGGTATCTGTTGCACCACCTCTCTACTTTTCTCAGAGCCTCATTCATGATACCTGTCACCGTGTTTGGGAACTTCCCGTTGACTAGTATCACCAGGTCATCCGCATACCCTATTGTGTGTACGGGGCCTGCGTTTAGATCCTCCAGTGGTGAGTCTACCACCAGGCTCCAGAGCGTAGGTGACAGGACTCCCCCCTGTGGGCATCCTTTAGTTGCCGTAGCTAATAATTCTTCTACTAATAGAGTTGACATGATTAGTCTGCTATTCAGCATATTGTCCATCCATCTGCATAGGGTGGGTTCAATGCCATGTCGACCTGCAGCGATTTTGATGGCATGATATGTGGTTCAGTCGAAAGCTCCCTCCACATATAGAAATGCAGCCAGGCAGAGTTCTTTGTTTTCGATTGCCTGTTCCGCTCTATTTATCACCAGGTGTATCGCTGAGTCAGTCGATTTTCCCGGCTGATACGCGCATCGCATGTTTTGTAGTGGATGTCTGGTCCTGGCGCCTTGTAGGGACGACAGGTAGATAACGCCCACTTTATCCTGTCATGGTCTATTACCTTTTTAGCGGTGTCCCAGTTGTGCCTCGTGGTTCTAAGACCCTGGTCAGTAGCACTAATTGTTTCACCATCCGTTATGCCCTGGTGTATGACTGAGCCTGGAAAATGTGTTTCACACATTACTCTTAGTGTCTCTAAGCCCGTTTTTGTCATATTCCCGTCTTTACCTCTTATGGTTGTTAGCGGGATTGATTTTGTTGTGGCTAGAGCCTTTGTGTGTCTCATACCTTCTGGTATTCAGCCTATTTGATCGCAGTGGTCTCTCCATGCTTTCCTTTTTGCTTTTCTCACAGCCTTGTTGTATTCTGTAAGCTTCTTCGCATAGAACTCGAAGTTATTTGAGGCCTTTGCATCGTTGAAGATCGCCCTGGTTTCCTTCCTGAGTTTTGAGATCTCAGGATTCCACCATGGCACCTTCTTTGCTACAATTTTCCTTCCGAGCAGTTCCTAGTCCAGGCGTTGTTGATTGCTCTGGCAATGTTGTCTGCTTCAAACTCAATGTCAATTATGGAATTGAGCTTACCTTTTGGGTCACCTAGTTCCACTTTTAGGTCAATCTTAAATGATGTCCAGTCAGTGTTCCTAGGATTCCTTCTACGCACAGTTTCTATAGGTGTGTTTGTTCTGTATTTGAAGCATATATACCTATGGTCCGATAAGGATATTTCATTGGATACATGCCATGATGTAATGTCGTTTTGTATGTTGTTAGTAGCCAACGTTATATCAATGACCTGTCCTCTTTTTGCGTTAACAAATGTGGGATCATTGTCTTTGTTTATAATTTGTAAAGAAGAGCTCACCAGAAAATCCAGTAACTTCTCTCCCCTCCTGTTGACATCCGAGCTTCCCCAGATGACATGGTGCGCGTTAGCGTCGCAGCCGATGATCAGGCCGGTGTTCGCCTCGCTGCTATTGTCGACGAGACTCCGAAGTGATGGTGTGATCGGATCCGCCGCCTCGTAGGGAAGGTAGACTGATGAGATGGTGAGTGCCTTACCTCCCCCCCTCTTCGGGATTTTGATGGTCGTAAGATCCCTGTAACATAAAGCATTCAAGGGCATAGCATTGATGCCGTTTTTGACAAATATGCATGCCCTCATGTTGTTTTCGGGACGAAAATAGAACAGTGTGCCTCCTGTCCCGCCTAAGCCTCTAATTTCTCCCTTGTATCCATGTGGGAATGAGATGGTGGTACTGTGGACGAATGATTGATGCAAAAGAGCGGATAGAATGACTGGAAGATATTTTGTGAATGAACGGTGAGAGTGAGTGTATGATTGAGATTCGATTGGGCTGTCTTAGCGATTAGATGTGTTATAACTTTTTTTTACTTTTATTAAACTCTTTTTCTTAATTTAAAACACCTTGTTTCCTTCATTCGATCCCACATTTTGGGGGCTCGTCCGGGATCGGAAGGAAAAAAATTAAAAGTAAAAAGTGAACGACGGACTGGTGTGCAACTTTGCGTGACGTGACGAGGCGGTTACGTTTGGTTTTAAATCGGTTACCATTACGACGGGTGGCCGAAATAAAGACGCGTACGGATTCCTGCTGGCTTCGAGAGCAAGACGGTAGCTTTTGGGCCGCAAGAAATAGCACATCGGAAAGATGCCGACGGATACGCAGAACGACGTGGCGGCTGGTACGAGTTCGGGTGATGGCGCTGACGAGGCGATGGTGCTTAAGCTCCGAATACCAGGCCCAGTAAAGACGACGACGACGACAACGACGGCTAGGACACCTAAGTCTCCAATTCCGACGTCACCGACACCACCGGTGATGACGACGTATGACGGAAGAGAGGGCGGCAGCCTGCAGTACATGGATGACCTTATCCAAAAATTCAGCGCTCAAGATAAGACGTACAGCGTGAATAAGTTTATAGAAGACATCGATGAAAACGCCGTAATATTTAGCTGGACGCCCTTACAGCGGTTGATTGTGGCGAGGCGCAGTTTAACTGGCACCGCAGCGCTTTGGCTGAAGGCCGAACGACCGTTTAAATCGTGGGATGAGCTAAAGTACGCCCTAAGCAAAGAGTTCCCCGATACGGTAGACATCAAAGCCATACACGAGTTGATGACGGCTCGTAAGAAGAAAAAAGATGAAAGTTGCCTTGATTACTTACTTACCATGCGCGAGTTGGGCAAGAGGGGTAAAATGCCCGACTATGTCGCGATTCAGTACATCGTAGACGGCATAGAAGACGTCGAAACTAACAAGATGATGCTATATGGTGTTACATCATACGGCGACCTAAAGGAGAAGATTAAGATTTACGAAATGATAAAGAAAAAGACGAGAATGACGCATTCACAGCACACCGAAGTGAAGAAAAACCGGCCGAAACCAGTTTACCCCAGCTATACAAAGAAGTGCTATAGCTGCGGAGAGGAAAATCATGTGTCCGCACAAAGAGAAAGGTGCGAAATGCTTTAAGTGCAACCAATTCGGACACATATCGGCGCAGTGTGCCTCAGCGCAGAGGTCAGCTGTGGAACATCGTCATGGCGGCGGCTCGAGATCAAATATGTGTGTGCAGTCGGAAAATCGTGCGAATGACTCGGAGCGGAAGATGAACGACAGCGAAGTGAATGATGAAAACTTCATGGCGGTCGACACATCCAACATGGCGGCGCCGGCGGCGGCAGCTGTCAGTTGTGACTGGAGGGATGACATTGACAGTTCGTGTCTTAACCGTACGACGGGCGGTAACGGCTGTGTAAACAATACTGAACGGAAGCCGTTAAAGATAATTTCGGTGTTCGATCGTAATATTTACGCGTTAGTGGACACCGGTAGCGACTTAAATCTTGTGTCGGAAGATTGTTACGCGTTATTAGGCGCGCCGGACTTAACAAAGTGCGAAATATCACTGACGGGACTTGGTGCATCGCGAGTGATATCGCAGGGACAGTTTGCGACAAACATTGTGATCGACGGGGAATGTTTTAAAGACGTAGTGCTACACATCGTGCCTAGAGACGTTATGCCGTTTAATATTATTTTAGGTCAGGAGTTTTTACAACATGTGACGGTTATTATGAATGGCAATCATGTAAGGTTATTGAAGCGCAATGACAATTGGCTTCATAATTTCGATGTGTTTGCTTCTGATGTTGTAGGTTACGTGGCGGATCCAGTTATACAGCAGGAGGTCACACGGCTGGTGGAGACCTATAAACCGAATAAGACGCGTGAAGCCCCGATCCAGTTGAAGATTGTTTTACGAGATGACGTCCCAGTGGCTCAGCGACCTCGACGGCTGGCCATAGCAGAGCAAGACGAGGTAGAAAGGCAAATTACTCAGTGGTTAAAAGATGGTGTCATTAGGGTAAGTTTTTCTGAGTATTCTAGTCCATTAGTTCTGGTGAAGAAAAAGGATGGCAGCACTCGCATATGCGTGGACTATCGACGAATTAATGAGAAGATGATAAAAGACGAGTACCCATTGCCAATAATTGATGACCACATTGACAGGTTGGCAAAGGCTAAGGTGTTTAGTACATTAGACTTGAAGAATGGGTATTTTCACCTGACAGTACATGAAGATTCCATTAAATACACAGCATTTGTTACCCAAGATGGTCAATATGAGTTTTTAAAGGCACCATTTGGTTTGTCTGTTTGTCCGAAGGTGTTCACTAGATTTATAAACATCATCTTTAGAGACCTAGTGGCGAAGGGGTACATGCTAATTTTTATTGACGATTTAATAATAATTTCAGAAGATGAGGCACAAGGAGTGCAACGACTAAAGGAGGTACTAACGAGAGCTTCACAGTATGGGCTTGAAGTGAACTGGAGCAAGACGCAGTTCATTCAACGTAGGGTGGAATATCTTGGCCACGTGGTTGAAGATGGAACGGTGAGGCCATCACCAGACAAAACCGACGCAGTGGTAAGGTTTCCTCAACCTGTAACTTTGAAACAGCTCCATGGATTCATAGGATTGACTTCATACTTCAGAAAGTTTGTACCTAATTATGCTGTGATTGCTCGACCGTTGACAGATTTACTTAAGAAGAATGTAAGTTTTGTATTTGATGACTGTCACAAACAAGCGTTTAATGAACTTAAGTTGAAGTTGAGTAGTAGTCCAGTACTGATGATCTACAGTCCAGGTTTGCATACTGAGATGCATACAGATGCCTCGATGGTTGGCTATTCAGCTGTGTTGATGCAAAGGTGCCCTGATGATGGTAGTTTGCACCCAGTGCATTATATGAGTCGCAAAACAAGTGAAGCAGAACAGAAGTATACTAGCTATGAGTTAGAGGCTCTGGCTATCATAGAAGGTGTAAAGAAATTTAGAACATATTTGTATGGAATAAAGTTTAAAATCGTTACAGATTGCAAGGCGTTCCAGATGACATTGAAGAAAAAAGATTTATCTACTCGTGTAGCGAGATGGGTACTTCTCCTTCAAGAATATGACTATGAGATATCACATCGATCCGGATCACAGATGAGACATGTGGATGCATTAAGCCGAGCACCTTTCACTGGAGTTGTGACAAGGGAGCTGCATGAGATGCTACGAAGAGCTCAAGAATCTGATGAAGGACTGAAGGCGATCCTTGAGATACTCAAAGAGCGTGAGTACCAAGATTATGCCATTGAAGGTGGAATACTGTACAAAGGTACACTACTGGTCATACCAACAGACATGGAAGATGAAATCCTGAAAAGAGTACATGCTGTGGGTCATTTTGGAAAAAAGAAAATGACAGAGTTGATAAACAAAGAGTATTTTATAAAAGACTTATCAAGAAAGATAGACGAGTTTATCATCACCTGCGTGCCGTGTCTACTAGCAACGAGGAAGGCGGGAAAACCAGAAGGGTTTCTCCACAGTATAGAGAAGAACAACATTCCATTGTTTACCCTCCACCTGGATCATATTGGCCCAATGATGGAAACAAAGAAGCTGTATAATTATATACTTACTATAGTTGATGGATTTACTAAATTTGTGTGGCTTTTTCCAGTAAAGGGGACAACGGCTAGAGAGACGATTGACAAGTTGAGAATACATCAACAATGTTTTGGCAACCCATCCAGATTTGTAACAGACAGGGGAGCAGCATTCACGAGTAATGACTTCAAGACTTATTGTGAAGAGGAAAATATCAATCACGTTTCTATAACTACGGGGGTACCGAGGGGTAATGGGCAAGTCGAAATTATTCATAGAACGATGATCTCGGTATTAACTAAGATTTGTATTTCAGATCAAAGTCTGTGGTACAGACATGTGGCGAGACTCCAGTCGGCGCTGAACAGTACCTATCAACGAAGCATCGATACGACGCCTTTCGAGCTCATGGTCGGTACTAAAATGCGTACAAAAGATGACCTGAATATTTATGAGTTGCTTCAGCAAGAAGATCGAGACTGTTACGTGCAAGCCAGAGAGAAGTCGAGAGAGTCAGCTAAGTTGCAAATACTGAAAGTGCAAGAAGAAAATCGACAGACGTACAACAGAGGGCGCAAACAGAGTCGGCATTACCATGTCGGTGACCAGGTAGCAATCAAGAGGACGCAGTTTGGAACCTGTTTGAAACTGAGGGCTAAGTTTTTGGGACCTTATAAGGTAGTCGCAGTAAAGGGCAATGACCGATATGATGTCGAGAAGGTCGAGCGATCTTCAGAGGGACCTACGAAGACGTCTACCTCAGCTGATAACATGAAGCCCTGGCCCAGCATCTAGAGCAAGCACATCCATGAGGTTTGTATGACGCGAGTACCTACGATTGCCATGGTGATACTGTCATGTCATTGTTATGTCATTGTTATTGTTGTTGTAATATAAGTTTTAATGTGTACAATAGAGCACATGATTGTACCTACAGTTAAGATGTTTTTAAGATGTTTTTATGATGTGTATTTAAGTTGTTTTATGATGTTATTTTGTAGTATGCCTGAGGACAGTCATGTGAGTAGGATGGCCGAATGTGGGAATGAGATGGTGGTACTGTGGACGAATGATTGATGCAAAAGAGCGGATAGAATGACTGGAAGATATTTTGTGAATGAACGGTGAGAGTGAGTGTATGATTGAGATTCGATTGGGCTGTCTTAGCGATTAGATGTGTTATAACTTTTTTTTACTTTTATTAAACTCTTTTTCTTAATTTAAAACACCTTGTTTCCTTCATTCGATCCCACATCCATAGGGTTCTTGTATTAAGGCAATATCGAAAAGAAATTAAATTGCAAAATACGAACCCACACTCATTCCAATGCGTTGATATTTCAACATTGTTTGTTTATTTCTCAAACTTCGCATGTGTATTCCCGTAAAGTCAAATTGCACCCCTACAAATGCAAAAGACAAACTCAAACAAAGTCCTTTTTAGCCGCAGGGTAATACAAACAGGCGCACCTGATGCAATCTCATTCCGTTCCTTGTCATATAGTTAAAACTTGTAAATATAGTTTACAAGTTACAAGTTAGATACAAGTTGCGACAGTGCGATCCCGGAGACCAATTCACCGTCTCACAACGGCCCAAACAATACAAACTTGGACGTACAACTTACCTAATTGATCTCGTACCTTGGCCATGAACACAATTGCGTGAATCAGCAACGTAGCGAACTACAATAGTTTGTGTTGATGGACACAAAGCAGTAAATGAACATTACCTAAATGCTGTTAGTTGGTACACCCTTCACTTGATAACGACTGGATCGATTAAGCTAATTACTGAACTGGCACCATAAAGGAGGGTTATTTTTTCGAGTATTATTATATCTTTTCAAGGTCAAGATCGCACAAAGAGCCATTGAACGCATCATGCTCGCAATATCCCTTCGCCACAACGCGCGAAATGAAAGTATTTGCAAGTGACCGGCGTAATAGTAGACTAATTGCCCAGGCGTAGGAAGTGAGCTATTGCTGGATCGAGTAATAAAATATAGTGTTTTTTAGGGTTCCGTACCTCAAAAGGAAAAAACGGAACCCTTATAGGATCACTTCGTTGTCCGTCGGTCTGTCTGTCTGTCAAGACCCTTTTTTTCTGGAACGCGTGGAGGTAGCATGCTGAAATTAATATCAAATACTCAAGCTTGCGGTCCCTTAAAGCTGTGAAAAAATCAACCTTCTAAGTCAACGCAATCAAAAGATACAGTCATTAAAAAGGTCGTTTCCATACAAATTGCCGTACTTTGAAAACCTAAAGGGTACTTCCAGTAAAGTTGTTCTAGAAACTTGGAATTTGGTATGAAGGTAGCTCTTATAGAACAACTACTCCGAAAAGTCTCAAAATCTTAATTTTTTATGTCTGTCTGTAGATTTCGCAGACCAATATAAGTTCACCCCACACTGCGTACATTTTGCTTAGGAGCAGGGCTCTGCTAACACTGGACTTCTTAAAACACTGGGTAAAAGCATTAAAATCTTTCTACGGAACCCTCGTGCGCGAGTCCTACTCGCACTTGTCCGGTTTTTTTTATACCACATCGGTGGTAAACAAGCATGCTTATCACCTGATGTTAAGCGATTCTCGCCGCCTAGGAACCAGCAATGCCAGAAGTATCACTCGCGCGTTGCCGACCCTGCATAAACTTAAACTTTACACCCTGACAATAATTTTACTGCGAGCCAAAACTGTAATTCTTCTGATACTATAATTTGCGGCAAAGTGTATTAAACGTTATTTTTTGTTTAATTATGCAATACTTATTATTATAAATAGCCAGAAGAATTGCGAAACTTAAGTGGCAGTGGGCGGGGCACATTGCTCGCAGAACTGATGGCCGATGGGGTTAGAAGGTTCTCGAATGGCGTCCATGGACCGAGAGACAAGCTGCCGGTGGGCCTCCAACAAGATGGAGCGACGATGGAGGCCTATGTCCAGCAGTCTTTCGGCTGACATGATGATGATGATTATTATTAATAATATTTCGTTATCTAATTAAATACTTCATGTATTGATTTCAACTTTCGCGATTTTCAAACGTTATCACGAAACTCGGAACTTAATCGCGTAGATAATAAATACTTCATCCTAACTAATATTATAAATGCGAAAGTAACTCTGTCTCTCTGTCTCTGTCTGTCTGTTTGTTACCTCTTCACGGGATAACCGCTGCACCAATCTAGATGAAATTTGGTAAGAACATATCCGTACATGGCGTGAAGAACTTGATAAGTCCAAAATGGCAACTTTTCAGGGCAGCGATTTTAAAGTTTGACATTTTCTCCAAAATCCATTTTCATCTTGAACTCGTCTTTATAGCTTGATTTAAGGATAATTTTATGCAATCTTTTCAATTATTGTACCTATTTCGGTAAAATCATCTTATTTTGTAAGATATTAGACTTATCAACTTATTCACCAAGACTTATCAACTTATTCCCCATACATTAGCACTAAATTCAGTGAAAATATTGTTTATTTTAATTCCTAAAAATCAGGTTTTCTGTGTAACTGAAATGTCTATATTGATTTAAGGGTAATTTTATGCGGTTTTTCAAATGAAATTATTGTTTTCTTTCTAATCATCGTATTATTCATTATAATTGACTTATCAACTTATTTCCCGATGACTTATCAACTTATTCACCATAGAGTAGGGTATCAATAATACACGTATATCGTTTGTGCATCGTTATGGAGCTGCTACACAGTTGGCAACAGAGCTTCCACCACCGTGACCTTGGTCTGTTCCCAACCGTTTGTATAAACAGCCTTGCAGCGCTCTTGGTTTACCGGCGTGCGTTGGCAACGCGTTCGCACCAGCGTGAAAGACGGTGGAAGGCTTGTTGGCAACCGCAAGAGCATGTTGCAGACCGCGTTATCAACCGGGCGAGCGCAGCGCAGTTCAATTATGTTTTCACTTGCACACAAAAGTGCTAAGCGACACCAACTTTCTGAAATTTTGAAAGGTAAGGAGTCATTTTCTGTGTTTTCTCTCTGCGAATTCTAGACGCACTGAAGTTGTAGCAGTGTTTGAGATGGTTTTTGCAACAGTGTTTGCGAACTAAAAAACAATTACTTTGCTCACCCGCGACCACTAATGACAAATAGTTATATCTGTGCTGCAAATGTATGTTTCCATGCAACACCTTCGCCTCCACTGCTACACGAATCAACACATGCCACACAGACCCAACTATCACCACCACCACTATACTAAACGCTGACGCGTTTGCGTTGTCGTGACAGTGTTTGCGACCACCGTCGCGACCGAGCAACAAACCACCCAGC
Organism: Clepsis dumicolana; assembly: GCA_963691665.1. NCBI lineage: Eukaryota > Metazoa > Arthropoda > Insecta > Lepidoptera > Tortricidae > Clepsis > Clepsis dumicolana. Next base: position 5,695,288 of record OY829506.1, read on the forward strand.
AAGGTCACGGTGGTGGAAGCTCTGTTGCCAACCGTGTAGCAGCTCCATTACACTTATATTGATAGATTAAGATTCTCATATACGTGCGTCTTCCATATCTATATTATCCACTTCTAGATCAGGATCCGTGGGAAAACAGTTCGTGGTCTTGATGTTCAAATAGAATTCACGAAATTGATCATCAATTAACTCCATCAAATCCATTAAATATATTTTTCTTATCTGCATTGATTGGCAATGGCTGAATACCTATAGATTATCTGGGTCAAGAAAAGGAGAAAGACATTTCTTACCAGTACATTTACTACAATAGTGACTTTCATAATTTTTGACTAGTGACATGTCTTCAATGGTCTTTTTTAGTTACGTCTCAGAAACAGGTGGTCCTTGAAAGAAAAACGAAAAACCTGAAAAGTTCAGATTGCTATTGTGTGTACAAATTGTGTGATCAATGTTTATAATTCCAGTGGCGGAATATTTTTTTCTTTTGTGGTTTCATTCAGTATTCTACAGAAATATTCTTTGCAAATTGGTCTTTCTTCATGAAAAACCTGTAATTTATACACACAATGGCAATCTGAGCTCTTTAGGTCTCTCGTGTTTCTTTCCGGGACCACTGAATCTGTTTCCGAGACGTAACTTTTCCCAGTATTCGTAAAAGTGACCGAGTTTAATAGTCCTCTAAGCTGTATCTTGCGTTCGTAGATTACTCTAAAGGTTTTGATAGCTTAATCCACTCCGCAATTGTAACATCCCTACATAACCAAGATATAGAGCCAACATACATTAATCTCCTACAGTTGATTTATTGCAATAGCACAGCCGATATCAAACTCCAATCCACGGGTCAGTCTTTTCCGATAGAAAAAGGTTATAACAGGGCGATCTGCTATCTCCGAAACTGTTCACCAGTGCCCTCGAATAATTTTTAAAAGCTTAGCAGTCTCAAGGGAAAACAAAGGGCGTAGTTGTTGGCGACAGGAGGCTAACCAATCTCCGGTTCGCTGATCACGTTGTTATTTTTTCCCAAACAACCCAGGAACTAGAGTTGATGATGCAAGAGCTCAATGCGGAAAGCATATATACAAACAATATGTTTTTTATTAACGTTAGTCGTCGCTTTGATATCTTGTTTTGTCAATTTACGTAAGCGAGTTTGGTTTTTGAGTATACGTTGATATAAAGATATATTATGATGTAATATATATTTTTGACCCATCTCGTCGATATATCTCGCTTTGTTAAATAAAAAATGCTAAATATCGAGATATTCATATACTGTTTCAGGCCATATCTCTAAAATTTACGTACATATCGAGCTGTCAATTTTTTCCTACAAAACCAGTGCCATTGAAAGCCATTACGACGATAAAAAAAAATCATGCAAGTCGAGTTATCAAGTTCTTCACGCCAGGCACGGATATAATAAGAAGAAAGAAATTAATACCATTGACATTGTAATATTTAGTAAGATATTGAGTATTGAGGAATAACATAGGCAACTTTTTATTCGGGAAAATTATATAGTTCCCGCGGGATAACGATAACCGAAATCTAAGCGGGCAACAGCTCTGCTAGTAACTAACTAAATTAATTAATTTCCTTGTCTATTTTAAAATAGTTTCACGTCGGTTTTAAGTATTTCCATTGAAATTTTCCCATCAGTCTATTTACACAGTAGACAAATTAAATAAGTTATTAACCAATAGGACTCGTTTAAACCTACGTGGAATGTTACACTAAGTATAAAGACTTCGTCATCACCAGATACATGTAGTTTTTGCATGACAATGGATTATTTGTCTTCAATTTTCACATTTGAATCACAAAAGATTCCAGATAAATAAATTATGTACGCAGGTACATCAGAGTCTACTCAACAAATACAGCACAAAGTTATTGTCGCAACTGTCGAATTCACTTCACCATGTTTAATTACTTTTTCACTTTATTCGCCATCTTTACATCATTATACTTCTACGCCACAAGGACATTCAAGTACTGGAAGAAGAAAGGAGTGAAATATGAAGAGCCTCTACCATTGGTTGGTAACAATCTGACTAACATTTTGGCAAAGCAGAGTATGACACAACTTATAGAGAAACTGTACTGGAAATATCCCGAAGAGAAAGTAGTCGGTCATTTCTATTTTTCTGCTCCCGCACTGCTAATCCGCGATCCAGACCTCATCACACCTATCATGTCGACGCACTTTAAAAATTTTCACGCTCGAGGTTACCTAGACGGTCAGGAGAAGTACAAATTAGAAGTTTTATTCAAAAACTTATTTTTTGTTGATGGTGATTCGTGGCGGCTTCTGAAAAAGACACTGTCGCCGTTGTTTACAAGCAGTAAGCTGAAGGCGATGTTCCCGATAATAGAGTCGCGCGCCCAGCGGCTGCGCGAGCGCTTGGCAACCGTCAGCGCCGGCGCACTCCCAGTCAGCGCCTTGGAAGTCATGATACGGTACAACATAGACTTCATCAGCGCTTACGGACTAGGACTAGACTCAGATTCCCAAATAAATGAACATTCTTCTATACTACGCCTTGTTTCAAAAATATTTAACACAGGAATCAAACAAAGAATCGTGAACTTGCTGAAATGGTTTTTTCCTGTAACATTCAAAAATTTAAAATATTCAGCGAGAGTAGAAAAAGATTTTTGTAATCTTGTTAGTAATATTCTGAGACAGAGAAGTAGCGTGCCTTTGGGTAAAAACGATTTTATTGATTTGATGTTGAAAACCAAGGCCAAAGGAAGAATAGAGAGCAAAACGCAATCGTCAGATGGAACACTGAAACAAATTTCGATGGATTTTGACGACGACTTCATTGCAGGGCAAGTCTACATGTTTTTTGTAGCAGGTTTCGATACCAATTCTGTTGCCACTAGCTACACACTACACGAGATCGCCTATAACCCAGCAGAACAGAAAAAAATACAAGATGACATAGACCGCGCACTCGCAAAATATAACAACCGATTGAGCTATGACGCAATTAAGGAAATGCGTTACTTGGAATGGGCTTTTAAAGAAGGTATGAGGATATTTCCACCGGGGGGTTACTTGTTGCGAGTCTGTCAACGAAACTGCCTGCTCGATAACGGCGTGACAGTGGAGAAGGGCACTCGAGTCGTGATCTCGGTTACCGGGTTGCATCGTGATCCCAAATACTGGGATAGCCCGGAGGAGTTTCGTCCAGAGCGGTTCAGACCTGAGATTAATGAGCCAAAACATAAATCCGCTTATCTTGCATTCGGTGTTGGACCAAGGTCTTGTATAGGTAAGTATTACACTTTTTTTCATCAACATCAACGTAAAGCAGTCCACTAAGGCGCGCGAGTAAAACCAATTTTAGGTTCTCTACATCTCATCATCATCATTATGTCAGCTGAAATACAATCTACTGCTGGACATAGGCCTACCCCAAGGCTCTCCACTCAGACTGGTCTTGTACTTTCCGCATCCACCGCGATCCCACAATCTTGACCAGGTCGTCGCTCCATCTTCCATCCACATCTGCCGAAGCGCAATCCAACTGTTTATGTTTATGCTGGTCTTTCAATACATAGCAGTGCTCTACGATTTCTCCCGCCGAGTATAGATAGATTTGGCCTTAAGGCTGCAAAATGAAAATTCAATTCTATCTTGTAGGTAATTCCAGATATTAGCGCCTACTAACAGAACTTCAGGTATATCACAAGGTATATCACATCTGATATGATTCTTGGTGTATCTGTTACAGGAGAGCGTATGGCGATGATGCAGTCGATGGCAGGGCTGGCAGCCATATTGTCGCGTTTTTGCGTCCACCCCGCACCTACCTCCGTTCGCCGACCTACAGTGCACCCTAAAGGCAACCTTGTGCAAGCTGTCTTAGGGGGTCTGCCACTAATCTTTACACCAAGAAATTTGTAATTTCAAATTAAATTTATAGTAATTGTAAAAAATTAAGGATAAAAGTAATTAATTAATTAAATAGTAGTAATTATATGCGCGGGCGGGGGTCAGGTTTTGTCCAGCGTTAGTTTGCGACCGGTCGCCAGCTGGATCGGGTCTGTCCCTATTTTATTTGCCTGGCCGGCAGTTAACTTGGCGAATGGTCTGGGGTGGAGCTCACAGTTGCGATGATATCCCCGGCATGACTGTTTGGACTCCTTCCCGTGGTTGCCGCCCGTTAACTGCCTGGTTCCATCGGACGAAACAGGTAGAACAGAAACAAGCAGTCGTACCCCGAAACACCCGTCACCTTTCCCATCCCGCTAATCCTTCTCAATCAGCTGCAGGCGATGACGTGGCCTGTCGCCGCGGGCTTTGCATCCAAAATAACAGGATGCAAAGTGGTAGAATGCCACCTGCGTGTTTGCGCCGTGCGCGGGGACCCGTACGGAAGGAGAACGAGATCCTGGTAGGTTGAGCTTGAAGGGGGTCGGAGTCGTCACCCCCCGATGGTAACACGCCACTTTGGCTCGGGATTCTTCTCACACGGGCGGTCGCGACCTAGCCAGTCGCGATCAATCGGCTGTCGTGCCCAGTAGGCTAGTCACGGGCAAGGGTCCTGGGGTGTAGAGGTCAGTAGTCGGCGGGGCACAAACCCAATGCAGCGAACCGGTTTACGCAGCAGCGAGGGAGGCAACGTGCGGACTCATCGACAGCTCACTCAGGGACCCTATATCCTGCTGGTAGCCCTGATGGGTCAAACCATCCCCAGTGTGAGGGCTCCGTGGAGTGTTGGGAGCCAGCAGGATGAAGGTTATTCCAAGGACCAATGGCTTCCGCGGTAAACTAAAGGACGACGTCAGGAGAAGCCGGACCCGTAGGGGATGAGGCAAAGATGAACTGTGGGAAGGTGCGACGCGACCCTGTCAATGACAGAGACGCGGGAGCCGGAACCAGTTTCACAAAAGGACCCGCAAGGGCCAACATGGCGCATAGCGCTTCGAAGGGCGAAAAGCGCAGCGGAGCTGCTCACCCAAAAGGCACTGTCCGAACTCGCCCCGCTGGGTCGAAGAGAGGACGCACTGCTCTCCCTGTCAAGGGATCGAGCGGTGTTGGTGCCCGTAAGGTGAAAAGCGGAGCAGCGCCTAGTAGCAAAAAGACGGTACCCCCACCTAAATCAAAACCGGCTAGTCCAAGTTCGACCCCTAAGGAGGACACGCAAACACCCCAGGGTGCAAGCGCGCCTTCTTATGAGGGCTGGACGAAGATGAGCAGGAGGAGGAGGGACAAGGGGATCCTGAGGATGCTGGGGCCTCTGGAGGACATTTGGTCCCGAGAAGGTAGCCCGGCGGGCACCTCGGGGAACCCGGCGCCGCAAAAAAGACCACTGGTAGCGACTGGTGGGCCCTCACACTCCGCTAGGGACTCCAAGAGGACGAAGGTAGGAGGGTCGTATGCGGAGGCACTAGTGGGTGAGAGGGCCGCCGTTGTGCCGGTGGACTTCCCAGACGAACGAGTCCTGATGGGGCATGTCAAGGCCACACAGGAGGCTGTGATCACACGCCTCCTGGATGCCCCCGACCCGCTTCCAAAGTTGACCTTCGGCAACATAGTGGGTGGGGCTCTTCACATTAACTGTGGTGATGAAGGTTCCTTCACCTGGCTCAGCTCGGCAATAGGGGAGGGTGAGATTGCAAATTAATTTGCAGCACAATAAAGCTGCTACAGCCATTCTAGCGAAACAGTTAAAAAGCGATAAAATTTTATACTTACTTTTATAGCCAGAATCAGACCTACGTCCGAACTTAGTCTTGTTGTTGAGGCAAGGATGATGCACCATCTGTCCCTCTTCTTTTTTAAAAATATAAGCAAACCTTTAAAGAACCTTGTCAATATTTTCTATGACGACTAACTCTAAACGTCGCTATGTAACCCTGCATCCACACATTACGATAGCTTCACTAGTAATTCTAACCCTGCAGCCATTGCAAAATATTGGACAGTAGTTATTCATATTTTAGGGGATCGCCTGTGTCCCTTCCTTGTTTGACTGTATCCGTTCAATGATGTGGAAACGCGTGGAAAGGCCCGATACGGCAAAATCTAACATGTCATAAATATTGAAAGCCGTTACGATTTATTTCAGACAGTTAGCTTTTTTTGTTAACGGCTCTAAATTTTGTATAGATTGGGTATGGTTTTACAAAAGTAAAAGTATAAACTTTCGACTGTATTCTTGACTCCATAATCAAACTTTCTAGTGGTGTCCATGAGCTTTTCGGCTGTGGACCATAGGTGTGAACAACATCGTAAGTTTGACGATAAAAGCATGTGGATGACTTAGGAAGGTAAACAATTAACGATTTATACACTGGGGTTCACTAATGTTTCACCGACAAACGTTTCACAACTGAGTCGTTTCGCAAAATGATCATTTTCACAGCCCGCATTTTTTTCTGAACCTGTAAATATTTCAGGATTTTTATATAACAAATCTAACCTAACCTATGATGGTCCTGAAATAAATCCTGGAGTATTTAAAGTTTCAGAGAAAAATGCTTGTTGTGGAATGATCATCTTGCGAAACGAATCAGTTGTGAAATGTTTATCGGCGAAATTATCGGATACCTGTTTTAAAAATGGCAATAATAGTATTAGTGCGAGAACCTGGGTAGGTTAGTAGTGTTGTTAACATTATTTAAGTGTGGTAGGCACAGGTACTCAGCGTTACTTAGCGACCGTTTGCTGAGGGGCCACTCCGTTGCAGAGGGTGCAAGGAACAGCTGTTGGATGGAGTCACACATATAATATTTTATTGGGATACTTAAGAAATTGCTATCAGTAAATGTATTTCCGGTGTTCAATAAATTATACTTAATACTTGTATTGCACCGTAAGTGAACAGATTAACAAAGCGACAAAGTATGCAAAGTTTAATAAGTAATCAGTATACATATAATAAAATATTAGTCGCTTATTATGTAGCTTGCACATCATTTCATTGACTACAAAAAATTAAGTATAAATTACACAATGATGCACATCAACTTTGTCTCGATACAGTTTTTTTAGCTTGAAAGTTTAGTTTGCGTTCCTTCTCTTTCTACCACTCCAACTTATAGCACATGACAGGGCAGAAATCATGATACATGATTTTGATTTTTCTCTGACCATTGCGTTTGCTGCCTGGTATCCACTTAGCGGCAAGCGTCTTGGCCGAGCAATGGACAGAGAAAACGCTCGCCTCGCCATTAGACAAAACGAACATTTTCGTTAAACTGGATTCACCTTTGCGTTTAAAAGGCCATTCTTATTATACTCACCAAACTTTGCTTTTAATTTTCGATTTCTCAAACTACTCTATAGCTGTCGTGTTCTGATTCGTAAACAGCGTACGCGGAAAGACCATCGTTGTCAGAAATTGCAGGGTGTGGGGACGTTTACGTTCCTTTCTGACTAAGGATATGAAACTCACAGACGCAATGCGTAAAGTTTATACCCATAATAAAGTTTAATTAATTAGACACAGTTACCTGCGTAACATAAGTAAGCGCCGTAAGTTGACTGCATGGCAGCATTATAACGAGGGTCACATACTAGTCGATCGATAGTATTTTAGGGTAAATCATGTCAGCCGCAACACGTCCACTGCTGGACATAGGCCTTCCCCAAGGCTCTCCACTCTTATCATTTAATTTTTAGGGCTCTGTACTTCAAAAGGAAAAAAACGAAACCCTTATATGATCACTTCGTTATCCGTCAGTCTGTATATCAAGACCCTTTTGCTCTGAAACGCGTAGGTGTAGACGTAGCAAGCTGTAATTAATATCAAATACTCTAGGTTATAATCCCTTGAAGCTGAAAAATTTCACTTACGTCTACGAGTACCATTAAATGTTTTTTCAACTTAATCGTCATTTACACACAGATCATCCAATCGGGGTTAAGATTGGTCAAGAATCGAAGGACATACCTAAACACACGTTACATTGTTCTAGTGACACAATTACGCACTTGCAAAGCCAGCGGCCCCACAAAGCACTCCTAATTTATTCTTGGTTAACTTGCGAAATGTTAATTCATGTCCTCAATTACAAATAACTGTCTAATTAAACGGTTCCTGGCCTCCAGCCATGTGGCTCAAAGTGAGCAGGTAACTAATGTTACACACGGTAGTGGGCGTTGGTCAACCTGTATTCATGAACTATAATTATATCTAAAAGCCTATGGATTCTCAAGCAGAGGGCGTGGGTTTGAACCCCGGCTCGCACCTCCGATTTTTTCGGAATCTATGTGCGGAAATTACATTTGTAATTTTTCATGAGTTTTTCGTTGAAGGAAACCATCTGCACTAGATATTCTGCGAAGCAATTCAATGGTGTGTGTGAAATTCCCAATCCGGCTGAGTAGTTAGTTCTATACATATAGTATTAAATAATAATATGATTTAAATGTAAACTTTTTTCACGCCTTAATAACAAACTTTTACAGCCATATTCAGGACCTCACTCGACAGTGGCACCAATTGGTGGGCACAAAAACGATAGCCCTCATTTAGCTCTCACCAGCATGCATGTTTAAGGTTAAGTTTTGTATTCGGGCGAAGATTTTGAAAGAAGTCCTCAATCCAGGAAGAAAATGACTCATGTGTCGCTCACTGAAAGACGTGGCCGTGTGTAATAAGAATTACGGCTTGTTGTGCCCGAATGAGGAGTCAAACACTCGCCCCCTGCAGTTGGATTGTGTTTTCGCGTCGGCGATCCGGAAGGGTTACCATTAGGTAAGTGGAAGGGTTGGGGGGAAAAGATCAACGGGTTTTAAAAAGGACTAAATTTTTTTTAAACTTCAGATTTCAATAGCAACGATTGAAAAATGAGTAAAGCCGGTTATGAAAAAACGAATCTCACGAACGGACAAAACGTACCATTAGTTTGGTTTCTCTTCATGGAGTGTGTGCAAGATGAAAATAAGAATTAAGTAGGTATTTCTCAACTTTATAAGCAAGAAACAATAAAATAAGGTATCAAATCGTAACTAGCCGGAAGACGTCCACGCTGGAAATAGGCCTCCCCCAAGGATCTCCACGAATGTCGGTCTTCTGCTACCCGCAACTAAATTATGGTAATTGGTGTTTGACAAGACGACCACGACCACTCCGTCAAGAGTGTAACGAAGAGGAAGGAAGGTTATTTTTAACTGTTCTCACTTTACTCTGGGTTCCCCTATTGTTTTGCTCGAAGTTTCCGATTAGGAAATACAAACAGATAAACTATGACGCGACGATTAGCTGGATAAAATAATTTTAGGTACGGTGAGATTACTTGCTTTCACAATTAATTATCTCCCAAACTTTAGATTTTTTTTGATGATTCGACTGAGTAAATAATTGAAATGCTGTTGAAAACATATTCTTTTGATTATGACTTTATGGCCGTACCTAGCAGGTATACGGTATACATTTTGTTTTGCTGTTACGTGCTTAATTGTATGAAAATAATCAGAGGTAAATAATAGGACTGTACTAGGTACTCCAAGTCAGTTGCTTGCAGTTCAGTTTTTCGGATGTTATTTGCGCTAAGAAAAACATAGTGTACCTACCTAAGTAAGATGATGTAAAAACATACACTATAGTTCTTGTCGAACTTAAATGCCCTTGGAGTGAAGTCAGTCACTTGTAGGGGAAGCGAGACGCACAGAGACTAAGGGGAATGTTGGAGCAGGACCGTGTACTTACCCCTTCACAACAACTTTAGAGGCAAATTTAAGTTTGAAGCGTCTTGTAAGCGAAAAATTTATTCAATTTGCACACTATCGCAATGTTTCAAACAAAGAAAATAATTTTTTTATTGAGTAGGTAAATTTTGACTTCTAGCTATTACGCAATTTATACTCATTAATACTAATTGGTATTTGCCTTATTTAGGAGCAGCATTAATAATACAAGTTTAATACTATTTACAAGTTTCCCGGTAACATCGTGCGTGTAACATAGAATATAATAGTGGTATGGTATTTATGGTGGGCCACGGAATGTTGTTCATCATTTCACATCTGTATTCCATTAGCAAATACGGTTTAGCCTACCTTAAGATTTACTAATTTATCCTGAGCTTCCTCGCCCCGTTGGCTACATTGTGCATGCATGGCAATGCGGGGATGTTAATGCTTAATCAAGGGTCTGATGTGGTTGGGTGATACCTAAGACGCAACAAACGCCTGAGGTGCCACCGACCAGGTAACGAGTAGGCGGATTGAGGGTTGTCGCTATATTTTAGTGGACCTGATGTTATTGTTTTAAGTACATTAAACGTAATTTTACTACAAGTAGACTCTGTCTTTCGTTTTATTAATTCATTTTCAGGCTCTACGTTTGCGTTCCAATGCTATCTTAGATAGTACCTACCTGCGGAAGTATTAAAATTCCTAAAGAATTATGGATTGACCAAACTCTTTCCAAATATGATATACCAGTTCCTTAAAGCAGTCTGCACATTGAAAGCATCGCAGCCACCGACCGGAGGTGAGACTTTACGGCAACTATACATTTCAATGGAAATTTCGCACAGGCGCTGCAGAAAAACTTCTACATAAACTTAGTGCTGGTACTAAACACAACAAGGCAAAATATCAGGGTCTTGGTTCCACATTTCATTTCGTTGGTGTAGGAATAGAGACTTTGGGTCCATGGGGTGCACACGCTTTACTTAGAGATCTGAATGAAAAACGCCTCGGCCGTGTTTTATAAACTAAATAAACACTTTTCCTGTTTTTTACAATTTGCGTTTTATAAAAGTACTGTGTTACAATTTTACAAGCTACAAGTACAGGCGCTTGTAGCCGTATAATAGACAAAACGTGGACATTTTATAGTTTTAAATTCATAATCGAACAAGCGTTTTAGAAAAAAAATAAAAATACAACTGTAGATTTGTAAAATTGTAACGAAAACTTACGTACGTCTTGAGACCTGTAACAGTGGCTACAGGTGCACAAATTTTTGAATTAGGTGTCTTGATCAGTACCAAATCAATCGTTCTATCTACCTATCTATCTCTTCTTTAAGTTATTAAACTCAAGGTCATCAAGGAATGATTCGTTTATTGAGGAACTTGTCTGAGTCGGACTCGGAAGAAGAGAGTCCACGACAGCAAAGAACTAGGGAGTTTTGGCCACGATTAAATACAGATTTTGACATACCTTTTCAATATTATAATGAAAGGTCCAGAATGAATTGTACGCAAATAGACTAGACTAGATTCTGAAAGAAATTGGGAGCTCATTAGAATCGTCGAGTAATCAAAATGATTCATTGAGCACGAAGCTTCAATTCTCTGTCTGTGTCTGTCTGTATGCACTGGAGTATCATGCAATCGTTGACATTCATTTTTTGGCCGTTTTTTTGCCATTGTTTAGAATATATATATTTTACTAGCCGACCCGCGAACTTCGTACCGCCTAGGTCATTCCATAGAAAATGTACCTATGGGAAAATGAACTTCTTATTTTTTTTCTCGTAAATTTTTCCCCTTTATTAAAACCTATCCTGCTATTCGAAGCAAATATATAAATTCAACAAATGAAAGATCATAAAAATCGGTCCAGCCGTTCTTGACTTATAAAGTGCAATTAACACGATTTTGTTTTATGTACTTAGATAGATTTTTATTTATCAACTTTGCATGGGTATTTTTAATATTTAATAGATAAAAAACCTCTACGTATTTGTAATTTTTGGCAGCCACTTTTTTTTTAATTAGTGATGTCCACTTGTAGAATTTACTTGTAGTCGAGATTTACAATGCCGTGTTACAAGTGTAGCTTTCCGTGTGTCTTTATAAAACACCTGTAATTGTACATAGTGCATTACAGGTGACTGTTTCCTGTAGACTTGTAACCTGTAACTTGTAACTTTATAAAACACGGCCCTGGTCGACGCTACTGGCGACCAACGGGCGGGCAGCTATTTCTCCCAGCGAATCAGTATCGCTGTTCAACGGAGACCTATAGATTATTTTTAAGTGTTTATTAGCCAGTTTGTAATTTGAATTGTTTTTACCGTTTTGTTATAAAGTAATATTAATAAAAGTTCAATGTTAACTAAAAAAACATTATCCAACTGTTTTATCCTAAATAATACTAGCCTACCTAAAATCCCCAATATCAATAAATTTTCGGCTCAACTAATTCGTCAAAAACAAGTGAACGTCACCAGCCCTACCGAGGAAAACATGTCAGCTAGCCCGTGTAATCTCGTTCGGATCGCGGCATGAATTTCATAAGTGCTCGGTTCAGTTAATGGATGAAAACATTAACTCCTTAGGGCCTGACGAATTTAGGAGGCTTTACCCAGGTGGCTTGTAAGCATTTGCTTATGCCACAGGGAGTTAACCGCTGGCGTTTGGGTTCGCATAGTGGGAAATCACTTACAGGCTTGTACAATGCAGAGGCGAGGTTAATGTGCCGTTTCCGTCAATTTTGGCCAATGTCGAATTGTTGGCGACAATTTTTTGTGACATTTAATGCTGTTTTGTTCATGAATTAGTAATACACTTTGTTTAGTTGCAAATGATTTGACTTGATAAAATTGATTTGATAGAAAATGTGGTAGAGCTTAGTGGTTTGACCTGTGGCCTCTCAAGCGGAGGGTCGTAGGTTCTTGCCCCGGCTCGCACCTCTGAGTTTTTTCAAAATAGTGTAGGTTTTGTAAAACACCTTATAATTAATAGTTCTTTTGTTTTAGTTCTAAAATAAATTCTAAAACCTAGGCAATAAAGGAACGGACACTAAATAACCTACCCCTGGAGTGATGGATCGGCTCGCTGTGCAAAGATCCCCACACGCGAACTGGTCGTTACAATTTATTGTCTCTAACTCAAATAAACCTACACGTATGACGTGACTAATTTTGTTCATGTATGCATGTGCGGGTGGTAGGACCTTGTGCAAGGTCCATCCGGATCGCTACTGCTTGCACTGTTGTGTTCCGGTGTGGAGAGTAAGACAGCCGGTGTAATTACGGGCACACAAGAGGCATTTTATCTTAGCTCTCTAGGTTGGCAATGCATCTGCGAACCCTCCGGGGTTGCGGGTGTCTATGGGCAGTGGTGATGACTTACCATCAGGTGACCCACTTGCTCGTTTGCCTTCCACTTCGTATAAAAAAAAAGAACCTACTATAGGATGTTACTCGCCACTTCGTATGCGCGAATTCCTTTGTCGCAGTCCCACGGACAGAACTTCTAAGTAGGTAACAAATGTCAATTATTTATGAATGTAACTAGCCATGTGCTGTGATGTGGGCCGAGCACGAGTTTTCGAATCCTGCGTAACGTTATCGTATCGAAATCGAGAAACCTCATACTAAATTTTAGTTCTAAATACGCTCACGGGCAGGCGCTGTTCCATACGTCATACAAATTTCTCGATAAAGTTAACACGCGATTACGTTATGCAGGATTCGAAAACTAGTGCTCGACCCTCTGGTCTCGTCAGGGGTTAACATCGTTTGTCCGAAAATACGTTTAACCATTTTCTTCTGCCATAATTATGTTTGGGTCTCGTACCATCATCGTGATTGTGATCAAACGCAAAAGCCTATGTATAAAAAAATCGACCAACGAGAGATCCGTACAAAGTTTTAGGTAGTATGTAAATAGTTGTTCGCCTATCACGGGAATCGAGTTCAGAAGTTTGTTTACCCGCTTTTCCCCAGTGTTTTAAGTTGTCCAGTGTTAGCAGAGCCCTGCTCCTAAGCAAATTGTACGCAGTGTGGGGTCATCTTATATTGGCCTATGACATTTATACAGATAGACATAAAATAAATTGAATTTCAGATTTTTCGGAGTGATTGTGCTATAAGAGCTACCTTCATACCAAATTTCAAGTTTCTAGGACAACTGGAAGTACCCTTTAGGTTTTCACAGTATACGGCAATTTGTATGGTTATTTTTTTAAATCACTCTATCTTTTGGTTGCGTTGACTTAGAAGTTTAATTTTTTCACAGCTTCAAGAGACTGCCGGTTTGAGTATTTGGTATTAATTTCAGCATGCTACCTCTACGCGTTCCAGAAGAAAAGGGTTTTCACAGACTAGACAGAAGGACAACAAAGCGATCCTATAAGGGTTCAGTTTTTCCTTTTGAAATGAAATGAAATAGTCTTTCATTGTAAGATTATGGTATACACGTTAGTGAAGTTGTTAAAAAGTCAGAGTCGCACCTAATCTGCCCATTGGAGCATACAATAGCAGACACAGAATTAATACATTAATTTCAATGTCAAATATATTATTTTGAGATGCGGAACCTTAAAAAATCCGAAAGATCAAAATAACTCCATATTGTTTTACTTGTGATACTATCTCTATTACGATTGATAAGTGATGTCATACGGATTGACCAGCATTCAATTACCCAGGCGGACATCTCAAAGCGGCTCTATTTGTCCTCAGACATCAGACAACCCCGACAAGCAATCGCGTAATTGAAACCCCGTCTGCTCTGTGCATGCACAAAGCTGAACCAGACGTTATTTTGATGTTGGAAACTTTTGGGGCACGGTTTAATCAAAATTGTGGCGATGGTCACATTTTGTGCAAATGGAGTGTTTAAAGTAATTAGGTACTGTGTGATTTCTTCTCGTGAAATCAGTAGTGAGTGATTACCATTTTGCTTTGAAAATCCACCAAAAGATTACTAATACCTCGCTCAGCGCTACTATCTTGTAGGTTGTTGGTGGATATTTTTCTGGCCTACGCATAGCTACCTCGTAAAGTTCGTGGATGCGCACTTGCGCAGCCTAAGATGGCCGGGAAAGTTAGTAAGTGTAGGTAAACGCTTTATTGTACAGAACATACAGAAATAAATGCAAGTTACAAACAGTGAGATACATGTACAAAGGGGGACTTATCCCTATAAGGGATCTCTACCAGTCAACCTTTGCGTGGTAGAGAGGAGTAGTTAATTAAGGGACCGAAAAAGAGTTAGTCTAGAATGGCCAGCTTTAGTGTCATTCCCTAATGAACATTTTCATCAGTATGCTACGGCTGGCTATCAATATAAAAATAATGAATGATACCGATTATCGATAAAAACATAATTATTTTGTTCTTATCGTGACTCTGACGCTTTGTTTTCTAGCGACGGTTCCGGCATAAATACATTTTGCTGGAGTCTTCCATATTACACGAAAAATCAGCAGCAGCAATCATGCAGCATGCAGCATGGAAGCAGCAGTGCTTGCACTGTTGTGTTCCGGTGTGGAGAGTAAGACAGCCGGTGTAATTACGGGCACAAGAGGCATTTCATCTTAGCTCTCTAGGTTGGCAACGCATCTGCAAATCCTCCAGGGTTGCGTATGTCTACGGGCAGTGGTGATCACTTATCATCAGATGACCCACTTACTCGTTTGCCTCTCACGTCGTATAAAAAAAACATGTTTTCTAATTTTACAAAGATTTTACGGCCCACAACTGCCGCTATGAAAGAAATTCAAGCAACTGTTCGTTTATTTTTTTCTTGTATGGGAAATTGTAACTGTTGTAATACTTGAAGACTCCTAATGTGGTAGAAATCTTATTTGGCCACTTACCTAACAATATAGATTTATTAAACGTGATCTTGTCTTGAAATTAAATGCCTTCGAGATATGCGAGGTAATTGTTCGTTTTCATAGTAAATGAAAATGCCTTCTAACACCTGCTCTACATCTGTATTTACTTTCCCTGAATGTACATGAAGGAAAAGGTACAACTGAGATAAGTTGAAAAACCCCCGATCACAAAGTCCGTGTTGGTTAAATATTTGTGTCACCTCTCTTTCATTTTTCAACTGAAGAACAGAGATGGAATGACTAATATTTGCCAAAATACGGCCAAGTGACGTGCCCGCATAACAATTAATTATAGAGGTAGGAGACCGTGTAACCGTGCTTATCTCTTTATCACTGCACATTTACGATAAAACGATAATACCACAGTATACATATAAGCTAAAGCAGTACAGAAACTACGTACAAGCGTACGAAATGACACACGCACACAGACACAGTCTTTACAAGGCTAATAAGCGGGAATAGCAGTGCTGTCAGTCGCGGGTGCCGCGTCGAGACGAGTGGCGACTCTTTGTGTTTAAAACCTAATAGTTATTAGATAGGTGGTATAATTTAATGATGAATAATGGTAACAGCATAGTGACATAACTTATTTACTTTTTATTAATTTAATTCGAATTGTAATCAGTGGAATAAAAAAAAAATTCAATCTAAGATTGCGGATTGGGATTGGGTTTGTAATTTTTGTTAATAAAATAATTATCATAAGGGTGGCGATTTCGTGTAATTTGGCAGCGGTGAGCTCGAATTTTACATTATTTTTTGGATCCAAGATGGCGGGTGACAGTTTGGCATTTTTATCACTAAAATTGGTCATGGGTATCGATTTCACGTAATTTGGCAACGGTGAGTTCGAATTTGACATTATTTTTTTGATCCAAGATGGCGGATGACAGTTTGGCATTTTTTATAACTAACGAAAACGAAGTTTTCTTAAAATGTTGATGAATATTTAATTACACAATTTTGTTTGTAAACCAGTCAATTCATTCGATTATTTGATCATTATAAAATCCAAATAAACGTTTTAGTAAATAATAAATAAAAACCCATTAATTATATAATAATTAAGAGTGACAACCCTAATGTTCTAATGAAAACTAGCTAGTTATCTCAAAAAAGGCTTAAATAGCTGAGATATAGAGCTAACTACACAAAAACTTTTTAAATTTGACCAAAAATAAGAGGACAATCCTAACGCTCAATTGGCGCTTACGTCATCATCTCAACAGAAAGGCGTAGTTTCTGTACTGCTTTAGCTTATATATATACTGTGACAATACTTTATCAGCACGCTTAATACAAAAGGACACAAGTCTAAAAATTACAGGTTAGCAATATCATCACTTCAGTGCCTACTAGAATACAGTCACCGCGAACAGTTCAATATTAGTCATACAAGTGTGAAGACGTGTATTTATTAAGTTACCTGTTTCGTTTTTGAACAAAGTTTTTATTTTTGTTTAAATAAGTCACAATGGCAGCCCCACAACACGGTAAGTTCGTTTCAGGTTACACTTTACTCTTACTTTTTATTTCTGACCTGTAATGAATAAATTCAATACGGTACGGTAATCTATGTTCTACGAGTACCTTTGGTGATAAAGAGCTATACGTATACAAAATGATTATTATTTTTATCATTAAACTTTAGTTCCTGAATTCTCCGAAAGCTCTTTAATATTATGTATTCTGTAGTTTTAGGGGCATAAATAACAGGAAAACATAACTTGTCATTTCACGATTAAAATGACGCTTGTACCTACATATTTTAATCACTTATCTTCTCAATCTTTACTTTCTTTCTCTATCTTTCTCAAACGAACTAAAAGTGACAGAATATTTTTTTAGGTAAAGACGCTTTCAACCAAGACGCCGCCTACCCACAATATGACCAGATGCCCCCGGGTCCTCCACCATACGGCCATTACCCTCCTCCATCAGGCCCACCTCCACAAAACATCCACGTTCAACCAGCTACCGTCTACCAGACCTCTCTAGGTACCGCCGTCATCCCTGGAGCAGTCATCATACAACAAAACGTGGGGCCACATCCCACACGAACTACCTGTCGCTCTTGCAACCAGTCCATGGTCACCAGAATTGACAGAAGACCTACAACGAGGACTCACCTTATGGCTGCCTTGCTTTGTGTTCTAGGGTGAGTCAACTTGTTTATCTACAGTGTGTTATCATTATCAGAAGCGATAATGAACTCCTTGGAATTAGGGGACCGATTGTTTTTGTAGACTTATCTTTTTAAACTAAATATATATATCTAAATCTAGGAATTACGAGTGGTATAGATAGGTACGGGTATGTGGAAACTGCAAACTGATTTTTAAAAATCAATGGTAGAATCGATTTCAATCTTGATGTTTCACGAACTCAACGATGGACTTTCATACACAATTATACCATAAGATTAAAAACTAGCTTATGTAGAGAAATAAAAAATCTGTCACTTGGGAATATTGCAAAATTCCTTCTTAGTTCAAATAGTATGATAGGTAGTTCAAACTGCATTGTGTGACAGTCGGTCAGTCAGTAACGTGACTGTATAGATTGGTAGAACAAATGCGATGCCAATATTAGCAAGACTTGTATGTCATTTGTTTTAAATACGAGTAACTAAAACTTCTTTCCTGCAATTTCAGATGTTGGCCTTGCGTATGCGTCCCGTATTGTATGGACTCCTGCCTCAACACTGACCACTATTGCACGAACTGCGGCTCATTCGTCGGATCCTACTCCCAATAGAACTTGATTATTTTACAACTGATTATCTTGCCTCAATGAATTATTATGCTTTACATTCAGCCTCTGCCGCTGCTACTCGCATTGCTAGCAGACTGCTGACAATTATTATACATTGAGCCACCAGTCGCGGTCCTAGACTTGACTATAAGCTGCGGACGAGTTTTTTCATACGTTTTGTATAGCATCTTCGCAAACCGAGCATTCGAGTGGCTGCGTTCGAGCCACAAGCTGCGGGAGTCGCCCGCGCTCGCTACTATAGTGGTCGCGTTCAGTGGCTGCGACTAGTGGCTGAATGTGCGACAGGTTTTAGTGGCCGTGACTGGTGGCTCAATGTGCGGCAGGCCTAGACAATGCGGTGGCAGCGATATAGCAGCAGGAGCTAGAGACGTGGAGTGTTTAAAATTATAATGTTTACTCACGCTGCCCGCTTCCTTGCTTCCTTGCGGAAGTGAGCTAAATATAAGCGAGGTTTAGCTTCGGTGACCAATACGGTATTCAATATTTCAATATTCGGTATTTCAATATTTTATAATAGGTTTAACAGGTCTCAAAATTGTCATGGTATCAAATGTGTATGCAAAGTCATACGTATTTGATCACTAGTCTATTTTGTTAAATAATGTTATACTTGTTCAATTTCTAGTCTTTTGTTAACAAAGATAAATTTTTACATTGTTCGTCTACAATATTAATTGACAATTATCCATCACGTGAGGATAAGAGAGGTACGTCATTCTTTAGAGACCGCGTAGACCAGGATGTTGTGGCGCATGGAAGACGCCATGTTCAGCAGTGGACTGCTGTGGGCAGATTTGCTTGTGGGTGATGATCAATCTTTGGTTTCTATCCTTAAAAATCATGACTTGGAATTTTGAATAATTTATCGAATCAGGTGTTACTTTGCAGAGGTCCATATTTAAGAACTAAAAACAATTGCTTTGCTCACTCGCGACCAAAGACTTGCTTTGCGCTGCGTGGTCGCGGGTGAGCAAAGTGATTGTTTTTAGTTTAAAGTTTGAAATTTTGACTCTATAAATAGATTTGAAATGTATCTGGAATATAATACAGGAACAAAAACCATTGCCATGGAAAAATGTTTTGTTTGTACAATGTATTACGTCTGAAAGGAAGAATTTAAATTTTTTTTCACAAAAACAATACTTTTTAAGTAGGTAAAACGTTAGGAACTGTTAAGCTAAAATTTATGCTACACTAAAAAAAAAAATATGTTGATTTTAAAAATACCTAGAAACTCTAGTTTCGTATGACAAAGAAATAAAAAAAAAATTGTGACAGTTAAATTTGTTTTTTTACTTCAAGTGACCCGTCCTCTCCCGCGGACCTATGTAGATGTAATTTTTTTTTCATGCATAAATAAAAACAGAAATTGTTTTGAGTTATGCACGGGTTCCCATTTTATTCCAATCTCCAAAATCTTATATTCATATATAACACACAATAAAATTTTAATTTTGTGAATAAAATATTTTCGTGCCGTGGCGCAATTAAAAAGAATTGTAAAATCATGGATTCCCTAGCTTGACAGAAATAGATAGAGTTAGAATTGTAATATAAGAGAACAATAAGGAGTTTAGCCTAACATGTTGTGGACTAATCGTAGTCCTTCCTCTGGGAAGGACACTGCGCGCCAAGGCTCAGCTCGCGCGTGTATTGTAATGTAGTATTTTCGCTCGTAGCACTACTCCACTCAGGAATAACGGTGCTAGTCACTTTGTTTAGAAGGACCGGAAGCTTATTCGGTTACATAAATAGTACATGGCTCTCGTGACTCACTCTTGAGCACAGACATTGCGCATTAGAAGGCGATAAAACGTCTCTATGCTAAGCTAAGGCGACCGTTGCTCTCGCGTCGAAGGTTTGGCCAGATGGTTACAAAAGTATGTAAACTATCTTTTACCGGTCACCAAAACCGATCGTTCGAACCCTTATCTGTACAGTTTATCTCTAAAGTTGTCATTTCCGCTTTATCAGTTACACCTTTTCTACAAATAGTATCATGATTCACTTTCAAATATAGTTGCACATGAGCTCTGGAGACGCGAGCACTTTTTTGTACGTGTAGTGAAATATAGGATTACTTTCAGTGTGTACTATGGCAGATCAAGTGGAAAGTAAGTACGCATCATTATGTTATGCATAATTATGTTAGTAAAATTCACTGTTCACAGCAAAACTTTAGCCGTCCGCAGCGAAATTGTTTTGCTCTACTAACGTTTCGCAGTCGGGTAAAAATGCGTGACGGCCTTGAGTTTCTTACGGAGATACGCTCTTTTAGGGTAGAAGGGAATCGTGCACGTCCCTGTAAAAATAAACTGAAATAAATTAATTATGGCTTAGTGGGTGTAGAACTGCATAGTATCATTTCCGTCACCATAGAGTCGTGATGGTTAACCTGTGGCCATGAGAAGAGAAATAATTGTATAAATCCATCTCTCATGGCCTTCAACAAGATGGAGCGACGACCTAGTAAAGATCGCGGCACCGCGGTGGATGCGGAAAGCACAAGACCGGTCAGAGTGGAGAGCCTTGGGGGAGGCCTATGTCCAGCAGTGGACGTCAATCGGCTGACATGATGATGATGATGATGATGATCTCTCGTTAAGGTCATGGTAACAGATTTTACGCCTAATGAAACTTAGCGACTGTAACATTTCACCTAGAAGGAGTAAACAGCAGATACATCATTATAATAATCTATGACTTTTGAAGCACACCTTTTTATTAGCCTGCCCCTAAACTACGAAATTCGAAAATCGAAGTTCGTATCGTGTCGTCCCGCTCACTCTCGTGTTAAATGATATTAGCTTGAGAGGGACGGCAAGATACGAAGTTCGAATTTTGCACTTCGTAGTCGGGGGGCTGCTATAGTTTGACACTAAAACGTTAAGGCATCAACGCCAGACTAAATCATCATCATCTCCTGGCTGAGAAAACCATTCTCTGTGGGCATAATTATAACGATGTTTAAAAAAATGGTTTGAAGTTCTTATAAGTGCCAAAGCGCGAAACTTGTGTTTTATCCTATTTTTTGTACAATAAAATGTTTACTTACTTACTTACTTACTTACAAATGCTCCAATTATTGTAAATATTAACGCCACACCTTGATTCTTCCAGTTATTGTTATGCCATGATAAGCAAGGTATTCCAAACATTGATATAACGTTTCGTTGTAATAAGATTACGGCATTTAAGGCCGAGTTTTCAATCCCCAGATAAGCTCTTATCCCACAGCTAGTGTCGGGTATCTAATGGAATAAGAGCTTATCTGAACATTGAAAATTTGTCCTCTGTAATACTGCGCCCCTCACCAACATCATCATGTCAGCCGAAAGACGTCCACTGCTGGACATAGGCCTCCCCCAAGGCTCTCCACTCAAACCGGTCTTGTGCTTTCCGCATCCACCGCGGTCCCGCAATCCTTACTAGGTCGTCGCTCTGCGCCCCTGCCGATCACTAAATTAAGGAAAAATTAATACGTGTCATATTTAAACTCTTTTGCATTTGCTGCCAATATTACTAATCAATATACAGTTGAAAACACAAACAGCAAAACCGTAATGTTTCTTTTATCTACACACATATCATAAGTATAATGCGTTCAGAAACCGTAGAAAATGACCAGCATTGCAGTACATCGACACCTTCCCGCCGACAGCGCCAGCCCCAGCACCTCCACCACCAGCAGTAAAGTAATAGTAATTACGACATCGAATTCGATGTCGTAATGACTTTTCGATATCGAATTCGATGTATCGAATTTGGCAACCAACGTAATTTACAATCATATTGAAATAAAACGGATCACTCACGTATATAAATCGAGTTCAGTCCGACATGTACATATAATTAATAATGTGTCATTTTTTTTGTTTTTTTACAAAAAAAAAAAAACAGTTCACGAAAGGTCAGCTCGGTATGTTTATCTATGATTAAAAAAAAACAGTCAAATTCGTGACAGATATGGGTATGATATATGCCTTCGGCTTCTGAACCCATCCTAGAGTACTTATAATATGTGTGTAGATAAAGTAATGTATGCAACTGTACATAATTAGGCCTTAAAACACTCGTGTGATCCTATTATGAAACTCAGTTTCGCCTCGTTTCATAAAAACACACTCGTGTTTTAAGGACCCTCATTATGTAGCAGTTGCATAAACTACTATTGTAACTTTTTCAGACCCACCCCCCTACACAGGCTACCCGCCCGCCGGGCCACCACCAGGAGTCACGGTCACCACAGTCGTCCCAGGGGCAGTCGTAATTCAACAGTCTATGGGACCCAAGCCTGCACATGTTACCTGCCAGTCTTGTAATAACGAGGCGGTGACCAGGGTTGAATGGAAGACTACCACGAGAACACACTTGTTTGCTGGGCTGCTATGTCTTCTTGGGTGAGTTTGCGACTGTCCTCTGTTTTTTTTTTCAAGTTTAAAAGACACGCACGGGAGCAGTCTTTAGATTAAATCTCTGCACTAAGTTTTTCTGCTACTTTTCAAAGGGGACGTGGTACACACGTTAAACGCTCATGCGAAAATTGGTTACGTTCCTACAAAAAAAACTCATACCAAAACAAAACTCCCACCCAAATACCAAAAACATGCAAACAATCAACAGACCCTGTACGAAATGGACGGATTATGGTAACATTTTAGGCATAGAGGAAATGGCGCGTGAACATCTTCTTTGGTCTATGCTATACGTTTTCAAGCTAAAGGAGGATTCTGAGTGAGGTTCTTTTCTTAGGCATAGAAAACATATTGGATGTCGACGTCGATGAATTCTCGTTTCTGATCTTGGTATGCCGACCGGAGTTTGAATATATAGAATTTGAGTACGGATACCGCGTCTTTTTTTGATTGTCATTTGTTTTCGTTTACAGATGCTGGCCGTGTGTATTTCTGCCATACTGTATGGAGTCTACTCGCAACGCCGATCACTACTGCACCAAATGTGATGCCTTCATTGGATCGTATATTCGCTAGGAACTACGTTGTCTTCTAGCATTTAATCTATAGTATTTAATTATAATAAACTTTTATTTTTAACGTCACGAAAAAGCATGTTTTTAGTTTCTTTAGGATTCCGTAGCCAAAATGGCAAAAACGGAACCCTTATAGTCTCGTCATGTCCGTCTGTCTGTCTGTCTGTTTGTGTGTCTCACTGTCTGTCTGTCTGTCCGCGGTTTAGCTCAGAGACTATTGGTAGTAGAAAGCTGTAATTTTGCGTAGATGTACATACTAATTAGGCCAAAAAAGTGCTCGGGTAAAATCTTGAAAAAAGAAACGTTTTTTTTGAGGTACCTCCTCTACACGCAAAGTGGGGATGATGTTTGTATTCCTCGTCTACCCCATAGTGTAGTTATTCGCTCGTCGTCTGATAGATAATAAGATCGTCTGAGAGATGGTAAAAAGTTAATTGGGTCCTTCCCATTATAGTAATTTTGTTAGAAATATAAATCAGGTTTGTTTTAATGATGTTGCAATGAAACATGATTTAATTTAGGTAGTAACAATTGTAATATACGATACGATAGCGACTACAAAGTACTGCCTATTCATGTTATGGAAGTTACAAAAATAACGTTTTGATGCTAACGACAACGAGTAATCTTAAGTAGTTAAATGCAACGCGAAAGCGTTCTAGCGTTAAAGTTCAGGGGACTTATTCTGCGAGTCTAATTCTGTGAGGTATATTCAGCCACTAATCAACAAAATTAATCGCTCCAGTAAACTTATCTGTACTTATCTCAGATAAATTCACGTTTAAGCTTTATCAGCTAACTTTTCCATACATAAAGTTCTGTGAATTGCTACGCAATATAGTTTCGGCCACACAGTAGGCAATAAGTGAACAATTTTGGTGTGCCCAGCACTTTTATAGCAAGAAGGATTTATTTTAATTAATTTAAACAGCAAAAATGGGTGACCCCATGCAGAGTAAGTACACCTTGAATCATTTAGTAAACTCTAATACTGTCTAACTTCTCTACTGAGTAAAGTTCATGTCTTAAAAATTCTTCAGCAATTGTTAGATGTGAAAAAAAAGGAATCGCGACTGCTAAAAGAGACACCTTTCAATCTGAATCGGTGGAAAATGAGTCCTGAAAAATTTCTTAACTACCCATAGTGATTCAAAAACTCACCCTTTAAACAGAACCCTACAGACCATGACGTAATAATTATTCATTCGCATAATGATTTTTGATTACCTAACACAATGTATCTAATTCGCTGATAGCATAATAGCAAAATGGGTTTTAGAAAACTGCCTAAGTCGTACGTAGTTCTACGTAGTTTGAACTATCTGTCTATCTCTTCCCTATCAAAGTCTGCTAATTGACAGAAATAAACTGTTTTAGGCAAAAACCCTAACAGTCCCGATGCACCTCCCTCAGGTCCTCCCCCCTACCACAGTTACCCCCCACCGGGTCCCCCAGCACCTGGAGCGACAGTCACCACCATTCTACCGGGAGCTGTGGTCATCCAGCAAGCAGTGGGACCAGACCCAAGCCACACAACTTGCCGGGCCTGTCATCAAGAGATAGTTACGAGGGTGGAAAGAAAGTCTACCACAAAGACACACATCTTTGCTGGTTTACTTTGCATATTCGGGTAAGTTATACTTGGTTGGAAACACTTCCGCGTGTCATGTCAAATTTTTTTTTGATGTTTCCTTGAATAGGAAAACATACAGTTTATTAGTGCAATAGGTATTATTTGGCAAGAATAATGTCACTTAAGTGCAACGTGATATGGCAGAAGATGTCTATTCGAAATTTCCTTTTAATTTGACTAAAAAAATCGGTTTAGAGTTTTATATTTTGTCAATCAGATTAAATAAAGATGATAAAAATGACCAAGACATAAAAATTCAAAGTCATGATCATGAACCAATTCATGAACTTTACAAAAGCCCAAGCAAAAAAGAACGCGTAAACATTACAAAAGGCAGTTTTCAATCAAAGATTGGACGGATATAGGTAAAAAAAAGATAGTTTATCATGGTTCTTATCCATTTTATCGTTATCTCTATGTATAGAACTCTTCCTCGAATCTATTTGGAGATAAGAACTTTGTACATCGTATTTCTTTATAGTCTTATTAGTGGGTAAGATCCGGTTTGATCATATCCCATTAAATGGATGCTGTGAACATTTAAATTTGTGATCTCAGCAGAAGTATGTTTTTGCATTTTTTATTTTTTCTCCCAATTTCCACTCCACTGCAAAAAGTGATAAAAACGAGCTAAGATTTGAATACATGGGAAAAATTCGGCTGTTTCCTCTATGTCAATCGTGGAGTAGGGGATAAGCACGCGACCCGGTGTGTCGAGGATCCGGGTTCGATTCCCGGGGTTGGCATTTTTCTGTTTTTTTTTCTGTGTATTCATGTTTCAGTGAGTTTATAAAAAATGTAATTGATATTCACGGGAAAACCGTAAAAATAAAAAAATTGAGAGAAAAAATAAAAAATACAAATAGACACTCCTACTGAGATCATGAATTGATTGCTTTAGTGCGCCATCTCGTGTCGTGGTAGGCTGATAAGTTTCGAAGGAATGCGTTGTCCTTGGTTTACGAGGTAATCGCATAGATGGCGCTAGTCACTACAAAAAGTGATAAAACGAGCTAAGATTTGAATACATGGAAAAAATTCGACTGTTTCCTCTATGTCAATCGTGGGTTAGGGGAAAAGCACGCGACCCGGTGTGTCGAGGATCCGGGTTCGATTCCCGGAGTTGGCATTTTTCTGTTTATTCATGTTTCAGTGAGTTTATAAAAAATATAATTTAAATTTGTAAGCATTCATAATTCATTGACGTCACGCAAGTGTTTTGTACTCACTTTTATCCAAAAGGATGTTTTAAATATACAAGGTTTTACAATACATAGGACTTAAATGATTATAGATTACTTTTAGTCATAATCATATTCGTAGCTAAGTAGTATTTATAAAGAATTATGATTGTATTTAGTTGGCCTCCGGTCATATTATGTTTAACAATAAAATAAACCGAACCTAACCGAACCGTGAGACGGTTTCCGCCACTTGAAGGTTTAATCATGATAATTTGTTTCTGAGTAATTATATTGTTTACTAATTAGTGTTTTACATTTATATTATGCAAAACAAAAAGTTTCACCACATTAAAACAAAACGATAGAACATAAATATGAGATAACAATTAAGATTGTTCACTTTACTCACCCGTCAACGCCTCGATGTTTTCCAAACATTTCCGTTTTTGAGCGAGAACGGAGTCCTGCTGTGCCCTAAGCACGACTTGTCGAATCCTGCGTTACGTTACGGTTATCGTATCGAGATCGAGAAATCTCATACTAAGTTTTAGTTCCAAATACGCTCACGGGCGGGCGCTGTTCCAAACGTCATACAAACTCGTTATAGTTTACTATTCGGTTTTACGTGACGCAGGATTCGTCAAGTCGTTCTTAGGGCACTGCTCTTTAACATGTTGGAAATTACACAGCATGCGAAATAGTAATTTCCGCACTTAACTTTTAAATGGTTTTACCATCGTTTTCACTTTTATTGTAACAAATAATGAACAACGTAAGCAAACTGACAGCACATTAACCACGATAATGACGCTTTTTGACAGCTAAAAAACGTTGCCATATAAATTTGAAAACGGGGTTGCCAAATTATTTCAATGCAGACTTAGCGTGGACCTACTCTACACATGGCGTGCCGCTCTCAAGCTTAAGATCTCACTGGCAACAAGATTTTGATCCAACGAATATGTCTAGTCTTAACCTTCTAGTTTTATATTTTTGTATTCATGTTTCAATTTGTTATTTCAGATGTTGGCCCTGCGCGTGCATCCCCTACTGTATGGACTCCTGCCTCAACACCGTCCACTATTGCTCGAACTGTGGAGCCTTCGTGGGAACTTACATTCGCTAACAATACCATGGTCTGGCTTATATACATCGCGTCGATCTCAAAGGTTACCTGAAAAAAGCCGTTTGAGTGTCAGATTATTGATTTTATAATTAGTTTTATCAGAAATACGTGGATAAGAAATAATTTAATTTAAGTTAATCCAGTCCCAACATTATAGTCGAAGACAAACAAACTGATAAATTATTTAAAGATAGAGCTGGGAAAAAATTACAATTTTAGAAAGGTATACGTACATTGTGTAAAAAAGTATTGGCTTGAGTGGTTTGTGCCGAGGATATTATGTAGAGTGGTTTGTGCACTAAGCTGTGGCCTATGGTAAAAATGGGGAAGGGGGAAATCATAACATAATCCGACTAATGATTGTATTTACCAATTAAGGAGGCAACAAAAAGTTTAGTGGAATTTTGGAGTATCAATTTTGAGTATGGTTTCCTATTTATTTATTATACCCGAATTTTCAGTCTTGGGACGGTTGACAGTTTGTGTATTCGGAGAAATTTAAATTTATAATACTTCTTTATAAGTATATTCTTCAACTGAGGAAGTAGGTATGTTGTGTAATATGTTATGTATTTTTATCTTCCATCTATGCGTGTACGTGTATTGTGTTACTGGAATAAATGGTTTTCTTCCAGTCCTACTATTTCCTTCACTTTTCCTAATCTATGTGCAGTGTTATTAATTATTACATGATGTGTGTCTTCTGAGTTTGCCGATGACAAAGATGAGACAACGTACTTGACGCAATGACTCGTATATACACTGACGTAAAATTTGCTCATACTTGTATAATATGTATAGTTAAAGGTGGCCTGGAGTGAAGTATGTCTCTTGTGGGATGCTTGTATGGGAAGCGAGATGCACCGAGACTAATGAGAATGTTAGAGTGGGACCACGTTATCTCCTCCCACGGCCTGGGGGGCTAGCACGCGTGCCATTTTGTCGCATGTCGCTCAGTGCGTCCTTCACTGATTCCATCACTATGAAAGGGTTTGAGTCGCTTTTAAGTTTGATCTATATTTAATTTATGTTTAGAGGGATACCTATGAAATCTAAAGAGTCTAGCTGGGTAAGGAACGTGTGACGAATATTTGAATTAATTAATGTCACTCTCCACTGTGACTGTGGTAGGACTATGTGCGAGGTCCGTCCGGATCGCTACCACCATCTTACTTGCTAATCCTGCCGCTAAGCAGCAGTGCTTGCACTGTTGTGTTCCGGTGTGGAGAGTAAGACAGCCGGTATAATTACGGGCACGAGAGGCATTTCATCTTAGCTCTCTAGGTTAGTAGCGCATCTGAAAACCCTCGGGGTTACGGATGTCTATGGGCAGCAGTCACTTACCATCAGGTGACCCACTTGCTCGTTTGCCTTTCTTGTTGTATAAAAAAAGCAAATTGATTGCCAGATCATAATAAAATTAGTAGGTAAGTAGGTAATACACAGAACTTACAAAAAGAGGATAGAAGTGGCATGGTCACTTGAACTTGTCGCCTCGATTGTGATGCGTAAGGCGTAAGACACACACACACACGTTCCCGTTACTTAGTCTCTTTGTATCTGCGCCTACAAAATGACTGAATTCACTCTAGGTGCATTTAAGTTTGCGTACGTACTGTATAAATTCCATAATGTTGTCTATATTCTAATTTCTTAAATGATTTGATTTTTGCGAGCATTGGAAATTCCATAAAAATACTAGTTACTTGAGTAAGCCACGGGAGAACCTTACAAAAAGTTTTGAACTAAATTTACTCAGTGTTAATCCTCTTTAGATTATTTATTACTGTCATGAGACTTCACTTGAAGTGCGACGTGCGTAAGTAAACAATACCAGTCCAAAATCAACAAAGAAAATAGTCCTCCTTTTCAGTATTCATTGCTAATTACAGTTCTAAATTAAGTGTAAAAATGAACAAAATATCATTCATTTCCCTTGGTCGATATCCCGCGACACTGGCGTGTCCTGTCTGCAAGGCCACCGTCATAACAACACTGGATTATAAAGCTACTTGGAAAACGCATCTTTGTGGCCTTTGCTTTTTCATTTTTTGGTTAGTGGTAGGTACAGTACTTCTGTTCAACCAATAACCACCAGCATTCTTTGATTTGGCTGTCTTAAGCTCCAACGAATTTATACCCTGTTCAAACTATTCGTGTCTAGTCTAGCAATCCAGCTACTTCAATAGTGCTGGTCTGGATTGCATTGTCTACATTATTCCAGAACAGTGTTGCACTTGATCACAATTCGTTATTGTTTAACGTTTAATCGAACACTGGATTGGCCTTGTACACTATTCCAGTAGCTCATGAGTGGGCGAGCTTGAAAAGTAGACCATCAATCTAGGAACTGGATAGGATTGCTCACTAAAATGAGTGTATTATTAGCGCTGGTATCGATCGCTGAACTGGAATGCGACTGGAATAATGTGAATCGGGCATTTACTACTTACGTTCATTCCATGTCGATGGCGTGAGTATTATCTGAATGTAATGCGAAGGGCAATAACAAATAATACAATGTCAGCCAAAGCCAGTTGCCAGTGGTTTTTGGTAAAATAAAAGTACCGTGGTACAGTCACACGCAATAATATATGATTATGGACAGCGCTGCAAAAATATCTGATCACGGTAGAAGGCAAAAGTATATGACGACACTCGACGGCATAAAGATCTAATGGGTTGCGGCCGGCATATATATCGTTCTTGGTTAATTTTGATTTCGTCAAGTATCAGATATTTTTAAGCGACTCTGTGTCCGATACTTATGCCGTTACCCAAGAACGATATTTATGCCGGTCGCAACATATCAGATCTTATTGCCCTCGAATGTCATCATATATTTTTGCCTTCTACCATGATCAGATATTTTTGCAGTGCTGTCCATAATCATATATTATTGCTGGTGACTGTACTAAGTACTGATACTATCTTACAAGCTTTTGTTTAGTTCTCACGTCCCGGTGTTTGTAACCAAATCTCTAGATAATTTCACCCACTTTCGGTGGTTGGATTGCCATGGGTTTTGGCATGAATACGGAGTTTGGGAGCTAGAAGAGGTTGTCTCTGTGATTGGTGACAAACTATACACCTATGCACCCAGAACACTAGGTACCGAAAAAAAGATAGCATTGAACTTAGAACTTCCTCCTCTATTTTTGAAGTTGGATATCAAAAGTGGCGTGGATACAATGTTTTCTGTTAAAAAATCTGCCTCCATATTTTTTACGTATTTCTTAACTAAACTGTAAAGTTTCCTGTGGCATATTGTGGTTTTGAAATACCTATGTATTTGTATTACTAATTGTAGGTAACAATTAAGTAATAAAACAAATACCACATTGCAAGGAGAGGCAGTAATAAACAAAAATGTAAGACTGTAAAACTCCTGACACTAATAAATTTTCCAACTGTAATTTACAATGATATATGACCAATTATGACTAGCTAGGTTAATGAAGACTTTGAACTGTAAGCAATATTGCTTTGCAAAGGGAACGAAACATCAACCCATGCAGTTAACTCCAGTGACAGAAACCGTACTTACCCAATGACTAAGATTGGTTATGCCGGTCACAATGATTGTGTCATCTCATCACTTCCGAAGCTAACAAAAATTATACGCAACGGCATGTTTATCGAGAAACAGATGCGGGCAATATCTAGTAAACAGAAAAGACAATAAAACCAAAATAACTACCAATGTACATACAACGTAGGGTTCCTTTAAAATAACCCTTTATTTGACCTTGTATATTGTGATGAACATAGACAGTACATAGCACAAACGGATGACATTTTACAATAACCAATCAACCAACAAAAAGTAAAATTTAAGTAAAACGCAAAAATAACTTTCAACTACATTTCATCCAATTAAACATTTTCTAAACAACATGTACTACTGATTAGTGAGTATTTGCATGGAAATGGTGTTTCTAAGTGGACCTATATAAACAGGTTTCAAAAATAAAGCTTTTATTTAGAAAAAACAAGAAAATTAGAAAAAGTGAAATACTCTATGGCACAATACATTTTGCAACAACCTATCAAGGTACTCAACATGTTATTGTAAAATATCGAAACAAAATAGTATTATAAATCGGACATAAGTTAAGGCACTTAGTATATTATTGTAAATTGTTGTAGCATGCTATTTAAAAAAATAAGACGGTGTAACTACCTCCATCTTGCTTCGTTATACCCCGAAGATCAAAATTTGCTTGCGCTTTTCGAATATATGTGTCTAGATTGTGTTGTGGAAACTACGAGAAGGTATTATCTATAATTTTTTCTGTCGTCAGCCTTTCTATTTAGGCTATTATTGTTTTTGCCAGACATGTTTTTTTTTTATATAGCCTATACGGTGTCCCACTGCTGGGCAAAGGCCTCCCCTTTCTCCTTCCACTCGCGTCTGGTTTCAGCCAAATCTCGCCAGTCCGGCCAAAACCACTCCACATCGTTCCGCCGTCTCCATCTTGGTCTGCTTCTGCTCCGGTGTCCGTCGCATGGGACCCTGTCCGTAACAATTCTGGTCCAGCGATCCGGATGCATTCGGCAGACATTTCCCGCCCAGTTCCACTTCAGTTTGGCTGTCTTTGTCTCCACATCGACAATTTGAGTTCTGGATCGCAGGTCGGTGTTTCTGATTCTATCGGTCCTTCGAACACCTAGGATACTGCGCTCCATAGCTCGCTGGCAAACCTCGAGTTTGGACGTTTGAGCCTCAGTCAAAGGTCTGAGCGCTGTAGGTTAGGATGAGCAGAATACACATCAGGGATTTATTAATAACCTAATAACTTAACCAACTTAGAAAAGTTAAAAAACCCCCGACATTTTCATTTCAAAAATGTAAAAAACGGTTGAACCGATTTTTATAAAACAGCTAAAAACCGTCTCGGTTAAACTAGCTTTCGATTAAGAAAACAGCATCTAAATCGTCCATCCGTTTAGCTACGATGCCACAGACAAATACAGAGATACGAGGGCTGTTTGATAAGTACCCGTTTATGGTAAAAAAAACATTTTTTTTTTGTACATATGCATTTATTTTTCTACGTAGTCACCTTTTAACTCTATACATTTGTTCCACCTGTACTCAAGCTTCAATAAACCATCCAAAAAGTATGATTTTGGAAAGTCATTAAAATAGGCCTCTGTGGCGGCAATGACTTCGTCATTTGATCCAAATCGCTTGCCACCGAGCCATTTTTTAGGTTGGGAAACAAAAAGAAATTGCTTGGGGCCAAATCTGGAGAATACGGGGGTGAAACAATAGTTCGTAGCGTAACTGTGCTAATTTAGCCATCACAACTCTGGACGAATGAGCCGGGGCGTTGTCGTGATGAAACAGTACTTTTTCTTTTTTAAATGGGGTCGTTTGTCCTTCAACACGGCGTCAAATTCATCCAATAAATTGGCATAGTACTGCCCTGTTATTGTTTTTCCCTTTTCTAAATAGTCAATATGTATAATACCCTGCGGTTACCAAAAGACGGTCGCCATGACCTTTCCAGCCGATGGGACGGTTTTTGCTTTCTTTGGAGCAGGTTCACTCGGTAAAATCCACTGCTTCGACTGCTTTTTCATTTCCGGGGTGTAGTGGTGGACCCAGGTTTTGTCCACGGTCACGAAACGACGCAGAAACTCCTTCGGGTTACGTTTGAACACGGCCAAACACTGCTCCGAAGTAGTCAGTCGGTTCCGTTTTTGCTCCTCCGTGAGTAAACGCGGCACCCACCTCGCCGATACTTTCTTCATACCCAATTTTTCTTCTAATATGTGTTGTACCCTCTCGATTGAAATGTTTACAGCATCAACGATTTCTGGAAGTTTAATTAGGCGATCGGCTAAAACGATATTTCCAATTTTCTTAACCATATCGTCTGTAGTCACCTCAACTGGCCGGCGTGGGCGATCCTCATCAAAAACGGTTGTTCTCTCCCGCTTAAACTCATACCAATATCTGACGGTTGTCATAGAAGCAGCACATTCATGGTAAACCGCTTGCATTCTTACTTTTATTTCATCACATGTTTTTCCTTCCAAAAATAAGAATCTACTGTTCTTTCTCCATTTTAACAATTTTACAGGCCTTCACTGAATCGTTGTCAAATGAGAAAAAAAACAAAAGAATGCCTTTTTTTTAATTTTCCCGCCTCTGAAAAATGGCTTAAAAAGGTGGTATACTTGTTTGCGGCCAGTGATATTAATATATTTAGAAAACGGGTACTTATCAAACAGCCCTCGTACACCGATACCCAGATATTTACACAGGTCAAGCTTACAACACCCCTCATTTTTCGCCGAGGGTTAAAACAGTCTACAAAGAAGTCTATACACGGTTGAATATATTTGGCGTCTTATTCTGCAAATTAATTCCTACAAAATTTGTAAACATGAAAGTTTGAGAGGATGGATGTTTAGAAGTTTGTTACTCTTTCACGCAAAAATTACTAAAAAGGATTTTGATGAAACTTTACGGTAATAAAGGTAATTTATTGAATCAGGCGTTACTTTGCGGAGGTATATATTTATGAACTAAAAACAATTACTTTGCTCACCCGCGACCACTAGTGAAAAATAGAAAGTAATGTAAGTAGATGTGAAAGTAACTGGTTTTGGTTCAGTAATATAGGTACTTTATAAATTGCATAACCGAAGTCTACGCAGGCGAAATCGCGGGCAACAACCTAGTATTAGGCATAGAGTTCTGTTTCTGGCATCCATTTCTGAAAATAAACAAAATTATAAATTACCTACTGAAGGTAAGTACGAAGTTGCACAAGCATACTAAAGGCGACTATTGTCCTGTAGTCAGCAACACAAACTTGTGACACTTATCTTGATCAGTTTAGTTAATGAAACCTATACAATAAAGCAAATAATAAAAATGTTATTAATGTTTAAATAATTACAATAATATCTCAATTTACTTAACACAAACCATACAATGTTTTTATCTATAACACATTCCGTTTCATTAATTTTTCAATATCAGTTTAAGTAATTTAATATTAGTCCAAATTAATACGTAAGTCTAGTAATTTATTTTACAGTAATGTGTCAAGTGCAATAATTCACAAAACAACCAAAAAACGTGTTAAAACTTGTCCCGATCTAATTAATAATTTAATTTAATATTATATGTACAACGTACATTAAATTAGGATTAAAAAATACTTCAATATAACAAAGAATTTACAAAACAACAAAACTCTAACCTCAAAAGTTACTTTTTCTGAATAATATCAAAACATAACACTTAGCTGTTATTTCAACTGCAGTATAATATGTGTACCACATCTAGGATCAACATTAATTGGTTCAACTTGTAAATTTGCACCACACAGTAGCAATAATATTGATTTACAAGGAAATTAATAAAGTACGTTTAATTTTGCAGTAACAAGTCAAGTGCACTTAGAGCATTATTGCAAAACATTTGAATCAGTGATGCAGTTTCATTTTTATTTCAAGTGCTTTGACTTATTATTGTTAAACTTCGTATCCCTGCACAGACTCCATAGAAAAAAACACCAAGTGACTTGATGTGATATTGCATATTGGCGTGAACGACCTAAAGAATCTATTGGTATCAAAATGTTTTTTTTTTTATATTTTGCCAGTTAACACGTTATTGCAAAATGTCATCCAACGTCGTCTATAAATTTTTCTGCTGTTTAAAATTATGTCATAAACTTAAGTAACAAAATTTGAAATATCATTAGCAATAGAAGTTTTATTTAAAACATTTTTGTTTTGAATCATTATAATATCTATAGCAGTATTTTTTGTTTAATTATATTACACATTTTTAGTAGGTATAAAATCAGAAGAGATCAGAAATTCGGTTTTCTCTTTTCAGTTCTACCAAATAAAGGGGATTAGCTGTCAAAGTATCGAAAATTTGACAATCCAACTTGGAAACAGGCGTGAACACCTTAGAGAAATAACACCCATGTTCTGTATGTTTTGAGCTTTATTGGGGCAGTCGGGCACTAGAACATTTGCCATGGTATTTACATAAAAAAAAATATTTTTTTTCAGTTGCTGGCCATGTTCCTGTTTTCCGTACTTTTTGAAATCGTGCGGCAAAATCGAACACTCCTGTCCCTTCTGCAACGCGCATATTGGAACGTATTTAAGATAGGTCTTTCTTTGTTAAGATTTAATTTTAATGCCTCCTCTACACGATGCGACATCACGATGGCCCATCAGCAACAACAAATCGGCAGATGACTAGATTCTGCTAAAAGATTTTAATCGCCATTGTGGATGCCTCTAGGTATTACCTGAATCCCACTATATGATGGGCCATCATGTAGAGCGGGCATTACACGATCGTTATAATTTCTGAATGACTTGACAACATTGTCGTCGTATTTTAGATCGCATAGAATCAAGAATAGGTGACGTGAATTCAATATCTTAATTCGATTTGTCACTATGAATTTTCAGTTTCAAGAAGTTTTACAGAAACATTTAAGTTTATTAATATCCCAAGGCTGTGTTATCAACCACAATTTTACAATAGTTTTCTGACTGTAGTGGTACTAAGTATGTTTCAATAAAAATAGATGAGTTGAGGTTATTGGAGTATGTGGCCATTCATTTTATTAAACTATATAACTATACTAATAAACTACTCATAGGTAGGGAAAACATGATTAAAAATAAAACGGTTGTACCTACTCGGTATTTCCATATTTAGAAGAACAGCAGCTGTGTAAAACCTATCAAACTTCGACTAACTTATTTTACTATCTTGTAATTCGTAATTGACCCTAGCAAGAAAAACAGTATAATTTGTAGTACATAGCAGCGCTCGATCAACTACCTACTTCTAACTCTGTCTCTTTAATACAACTTACACAATATTTCTTTAGAAGTAATAATTTGAATGAAAATAATCGATTTATTGATTATTTTTGTTTTTATTTTTATGAAACATTCATAGAATGAAATTCAACATATAATGACAATGCAAAGAAAAATTCGTTAAGCAGCTGGACTTGAACCAGCAACCTCGGTAATCCGTACCACGCTGCACCAATTAAGCTATACTTAACGTTGGTGTACCTAACGAATTTTTCAATGCCTTGTGTCATATTTTATTTGGAAGATCTCTCCTCAGCGCCATCTATGAGTAGCTTAATCAAGCAGCTCACCCACTACGGAACTTCTACAGTTACGCATTAGTGGCAAGAGATGGAGCTATTTTCTGAATCAATGAAAATAATCGATTTATTGATTATTTTTGTTTTTATTTTTATGAAACATTCATAGAATTAAATTCAACATACAATGACAATGCAAAGAAAAATTCGTAAAGCAGCTGGACACAAGGCATTGAAAAATTCGTTACGTACACCAACGTTAAGTATAGCTTAATTGGTGGAGCGTGTTACGGATTACCGAGGTTGCTGGTTCAAGTCCAGCTGCTTAACGAATTTTTCTTTGCATTGTCATTGTATGTTGAAGTAATAATTTGGCTAAAAACAAATAAAATAATTCTTCATAGTTTTTGATCTAAGTATGTATTGTGGTCTGAAAATGAAGAATAATCTCTAAGTACTATTTCCACGAGCCAGGTTGCTTTCATTTGATTCTACTTTCAGCTTGAATGTGTAGATTTTTAGGAATACACTATACGGGGTGTCAGATAATGAACAGCAATGGTTATTACGGGGTAAAGATATGTTAAGTTCCTAGTAAATTGTGCTTGAAATACGAACTGGTTGGATATTTGGTCGTCGTGTCACTTTCTAAACTTGTTTGAAGTGAACTGTCAGAATCTTTTATGAATCTTCAACTCAAGCACAGTAGTAACACAGAGCTACTTCCTATTTATTTATGTAATATCAGCGAAAGATTTGGTGAACACCATAGTGAAGTTTTTAGGAAACTTAATTACTATTGACATCCGGCAGAGCCAAATAATTATAGACGTTCTTTTTTTAAAAAAATCAGACTTGCTCGTTACTAATGCGTTGCTGAAATATTTGCGGTTCATTATCTGATACCATGTAGGCAAACGTGTTTAGTTTTCTTTCCATTTTCCATGATGTCGGAATGGAGGATGAATGTATCGTTCACATAATGGTCTCCTTGATACTATTTTTATTTACGTTTTCTGAAGTTTATTCTAAGGCAATGATTCAACCGCAGCGTATTAAGTAATAATAAGTTTATAAGAAGTCGACAAAAATTAGTCACTAAGGGCCTATGCACGGCACGCGGTAGAGAACGGCGCGTCTGCATCTCTCTTTCCCTCCGCCTCGGCCCGCACAATACGGCGTGGCCACAACTTACGGCGTGAGTCTCAGTTCATTGCGCGGTCAAGACGCCTAACGTCACTTCGGTTAATTAACAATGCCCGCAATGTATTAGGAAAGCGCTCGCAGCGCCGCCTGTCCTGCGAAGTCTTAGTCGGGCCGTTCGCCTATGCACATGGCGTATAAAAAACGCGTTCAAGATGTGGCTAAACCACTTGTGGCACTTCTGAACCCAAAGATTAAACTAATACACACGTAATGGTAAAAAATTAAAATCATTGCCTTGAATTTATTTTAGACTTAATTTATATTAAAATTTAATTTTAGACTTACCTTTACTAATATTTTATAGCTCTTTGATGTATGTAATATGAATAAACGCATATTTATTCCTCCGATCAAGACTTTTTCTATTGTTATGTATGACTAATGAGCTATTCAATCAGGAATAAATACTTACATACGAGAAAAAATTATACACACAGACAAGTCACTCTCAGATTACTGAGATGATAAAGAATGTCGGTACAAAAAATTGCGTCTGGATAAACACATTATAAAGCTTTAGTCGAGACAAGAGAATCTAGTTTGGTGGATTAAATAGAAGTTGAAGTTATGATGTCGAGACAAAGTTATCAATAAGTTTAATACTGTTCATACAAATTAACATTATCTAATACCCAGTTTTCGTGTTAAAATGTTCGTTGTATTTTCTTTTTACTTACTATTAATTAAATATCTATTAGATACGCGGCAGCATGTCAAGCCAAGTTCAAGAAAAAAGGAACTGGCAACAAAGCAGGCGCGTGTAATATTAAACGAACCGTTTGGAGCTACTTGTAATGTAACAAAAACGCAGGAAATTGGTTCAATTATTACCACTAAGACCGAAGACCTATTAACCCCACGTAAATGCAGCTCAAACGGTTATTGAGATAACTAACTTCTAATATTGTCGTTTTTTACGGACCTAGCATGTTGAAATTTGGCATACAGCTGGGTAATTCTGTGGATACAAAACATGAATAATTTTACGATTTGAAATATACTTACCTGATATATTCTTCAAAAAAACACCTAGCGCCTATCAAAATTATAGTAGCAAAGAATTTTTCATTTGCAGGAAAATAGGTTCCATGATAAAAAGTCGCTTTTCTCAACCTGGCAAGAATAATGATGTCCTGATATCCCACCAAAAACATATATGAAAAAAAGGGAGCCAAGTTCATTATTATATTGAACAAAAGACGTGAAATCTAAATGGGTGCCAAGTTTTGTTCAAGAGTCTTCAATTTTAGCCATATCGTAGAGTACTTGGGTAGTTTTAGTAGTCAATAACCTAACCTTAACCGCCAGCTAACCGCCTAGAAGTCAATCGTCGTAATTAAATTATATTAAAATGTTAACAGGTTTCTGCACTTCTTTCATCACGTATACTTTAACTATGCCAAATCTCACGCTGCTAATTAATCAATTGATATACAGATAAGGAGCAAATCTAAACTTAGTGACTTTTTTAATTTTTGAATACGCCATAGTCGTCCCACGATAACTCTGCAAGGAACTGACAACAGTAGAAATCTAAAGTTTGTTTATGGCAACAATATAGTCAAACAGCACGTTTTGAACTTTTGATTAGATTAAACATTAAACAGGTCATCGTTCATTCACCATCCACCGTTAAAATACCTCTCATGTTTCGTTTTCTAATTTTTTTTACCGTACAACGGCAAAACCTACTAAACACTGGCAAAATTGTCCTCCAATGGACAGAGCCATATTTAAAATAAAAACAGCAATAGATATAATGAAAACGGGATATTGACCGCGATTACCTTATAGGTTTGTCTAATGCAGTTAACCGCGAATCATTTAAAACTGTCATTAGAAACAGCAACTTTGATTACTACTATCGTTATTATTTTTAATTAAAGAAATGTCTGAGTGACATGAAAAAAGTATTACTACAGCGTGATTTTTCTGGGTTGCCAATTAATATCTTATGCAGAGTTATCGTGGGACGATTATAGTCTTAATGCGTTGCTAGTTTCCTCGCACGCAAAACACCCGCACGTATAATGTCGATAAGCGATAACCGAGATTAGACAGACACTCAGAATGAGGATTGAAGAGGAAGCTCGTCCACCATTATTACGTCAACGATGAGTCATCGACGCGCCTTCCCATCGACGGAGGCCTAACGCGGCCAGTGGAGCGCTAGTCTTGTAGAGCTGTTACCGCAGCGCGCGCGTTTAGATCGTCTGTTGCTTGTTTGTTTACAGTGCTTATTAACGGGTATGTTTTTTTATTATTGTTTGTCTTGAGAACATAATTTAATATGTAAATTTAGGACCTTATTCAAAAACGTCACTCAAGCCTCCATTAGCTAGAGGTAAAATAGGTTTTGTCTTCTTCTTACTAACGGAAATGTCAATGTGACAAAAAAGGATAAACTAACTTAGACGGCATTTTAGTTAAAACAGATTTATGAATAATAGGGTTAGTTTTTAAGTTTCACTTTTATTTCGCATGCGGTGTTTACCTATAAGACAGTAATTGTGACACTCTTTTCACATGTTTACGCAAGTAGCAATAATTCTGATTGTATTAGTGTTACTATTGTTGGTGAACCTTAATCAAATAAAAAAATATAATATTATATTAAGTATGTAATGTTTCTACGTATTGTACTTTGGAATGAAACTAACTAGTATGATGGATAAGACCGCGTTATAAGAGTTTATAATATCCTGGCTTTTAGAGCACCTTCTCTAGGTCTCGTGGTCACGGGTAGACCGATTTTTTGTACATTTATTTTTATTGGGACTATTGCCAATATTGTGTCACAAATGCGGTTTTTACGAATCCGCGTAACGTTAATGCGATCGGTTTTGTTGGAACTATTTCGAGATGCCGGTTGCGAACGAGATTATACCACTCAATATACTTACTATATGCAATGTTTCTGGATCACGGTCAAATTATTTTTAATCTTGTAAGGAAGCCTCGTGGCTGGGCGCTATTGCGTCTGACTATCCCATGGTTCTTCCAGCCTATCCTTTGTGAATCTTACAATACAACAGTTTCTTAAAAACAGGCACTGAAACTTCTTTACAATGTCTAAGTCATTGTTTGCTTCGTCTACGTTGTCAATGTTTGTATTCGGTAACCACATATTGTAATTATTTGTCGCTTTGGTATCAGTAATTAACAGCTCTACTTTTTAGCTAGTGAGAACTTATGAAAGTACTAGCTGCGACTTTGTCTGCGTAGAATTCGTTTTTTTTTTCGGGATAGAAGTTAACTTATGTATTTAGGGTATAAAGCTGTCTTCATTCCAAATGGTGATCCAAATCCGTCCAGACGTTTTGTTTTTGTGTGATTGATTAGGAATGACGATTATAGATGAAAAACCCATTAGTTAGGAAACATCCAAACATAACTACAATACAACCGAATACAATCAATCTTTATGGAACTCCAAAACGAAAAAAAGGTCAATCAATGGGTGGAAAAAAAATGGTATAATTATAGCTACAGAGTGATCTTTTTCAGGCAACCAGACGCGAATTAATAAAATAACATATCGACATTAGTAAGATCGTATGAGATAAATACAGAAGCACCGAGTGATTGATCAAAACTTTAAACTAGCAACAGGTTTCAACCTTGGCATGGCGAGCAAGGTCACCTTTTTCACAATGCCGGCATAACATTAATCATTACGTGTAGGTACCTACTTATATTATTATAGTGCCGACTGATGCCGCGTCCGTATTTTTTTCTATGAAGTCCATGTCGGCACATTAACAATAGACATCAAAGTCACGTTTTTGGAGCGCCGAACATAAACAATTTCTTAGATGCAAATGATTGAGATGGAAGCCTTTTGAATAAAACCTGGCACCCATTTAGATTTCACCTCTTTTGTTTAGTATTTTGAACTTGGCTCGCCTTTTCCCCGTTTTATGTTTTTGGTGGGATTATAAACTACACTGATTGAAGGGAACCTGGACTATGGATAAATTTAACGATAAGTAAAAAATCGTCTTATGTTTTTTTTATAAGAGGATAACTTTAGTTCCTGCTTCTTGTTTTTGCTCCCCAACAATGCGTTGTGTATAGAAACCTTTCTGGAATTTGAAATTATCAGGAGAATATTAATTTAAAATATACCCTGTGTGGGCTGTCCGTCATATTTATATTAAATTGAGTGATTTAATTCTGTTTAATGAATTGTTAATTATTTAACGATATATCTAGATAGTAATACTTTTAATTGCAACTACTATGGTTTGAGTATTTTTATATACCTATTATGTAATTATAATAGTCAACAAAGCTAGCATAAAGCACCTACATAAACATTCTCAGAATCAATATTGTGACAGAAATTGGAACATGGTGTGGGAAGTAAAGGTCGTTACGACTGCCCAGTCACTCCTGACCCCTGTCCACTTAGGAGTTTCCCGTGACACGAAGCTCAGTATAAAATAGTATGTATTTAAATATACTAAATCTCATAGACCTCTACGTGTTATGAACTGTGGTGTTGTGGAGGGGTCTGTTTATATTAGTAGGTCGCTTAGTGAGGTTCTGGGGCGCGTTCTGTTGTCACGAGTCGCTCCCACTTTGGGGCCTTGAACTCTTTCTACAATATAACAGCTATTAATCACTAGTACCATCAGCAAAAAATAACAAGTCCTGACGCAAGAAATTGAACTAAATAGGTTACCTATATGTATAGTTACTTTACGAAATGTATATCAAAAAAATTTAAACAATTTTGGTAAAATAAGTATACAATGCATAGATGAAGGTAGGTACTATGTTATTTTGGAAAGTTAGTAATAGGCAGATACAAATATGATATGACCAGCCGAACCTCAACTTTAAAAGAAACAACAAGCTAATTTAAATGATCCCAAAAAAAGGCTTTGTTTAAGAAAAATCATTCTAGAAAAGCTTTGACTTCAAATTTACACATACATAAAAAATGAAAGGGGGTCCCCAACCCCATACAAAAAATGTTTAAAAAAATATTTAGTTGCTATTAATACTTCCGACTCTAAGTTTTCACATCATCTCCCTATAAATTCTTCGGAATGTCAGTTCTTCTCAGCAAAAAAAATTGAAAACAAGAAGTTAAAGTTTTTTCAGGCTTCAGGTCACGAAAAAAGACAAAAACAACAACTTGGAAAAGTTGAAAAACCCCCGACGTTGTCATTTCAAAGTTCAATATTTCAAAAACGGGTGAACCGATTTTAATAAAACTTAGCTAAGAACCATCTTGATTAAACTAGCTTTAGATTAAAAAAAACCGCATCGAAATCGGTCCATCCGTGTGGGAGCTATGATGCCACAGACAGATACACAGGTCAAACTTATAACACCCCTCTTTTTCGTCGGGGGCTAAAAAGCTGTGAACATGGTTAAAAAATAACAGTTAAGTCTTTTGCACACCACATGCAACTTCGTGCGTATGTACGACGGACAAGCGCCGTAACATGGAGTCACAGCATAGGGGAAAGCGATGGACATAACTTGTTTTAAAACGACATGCCATCGAAACTTTATTGAACATTTTATGTAATATGTTATTCAGTACTTCAAGAAACAAACGTAGGTACTGTTAAAGAAATAAGACCACTAATCAATCACTATTAATTACAAATATAATTCCCAATTCAATATTGTCTACCGCCATTTCTAAGGACGCCGGGCGCAAGAGAGGCCCGCAGGGGTATATATGTCAGACCACAGACTATGACAGTAGCGGGTAAAGGGAAAGTTCGATAAAATCCGTTAATAGTACTAATTTATTTATTTATTTATTATCAAAACAATTTTACAGCATTACAGCAAAGTTAATGCGCTGTAAAATTTAAATGTAAACAACACACAATACAAAGAAAGTATAAATGAAAATTAAAAAAAAAATTACAACTATTTACAACTAATATCTTGTTTGTTTTCCTTTGTGGTTGGCATTATTATAATTATAAAAAATAGTGTTGCTGTTAAGAAGACCGCTAACTGGAAAATAGGAAATAGTATAATCAATTCATAATTATTAATGACGCAGAAAGCGTAATCCTGGTTGCGGCGGGAATAGTAAGGATATTCCTCACTTTGTAGCCCTGACCGCCGCTGGCTTGGGTCCCTGTCCCGCCACCGGGGAAGATTACTTTTCATGTTTTTTTATTTTATTTTACATAGGTACTATATTTCATTATTTTGAATGTAATTCAGAAAAATGTTAAAAATAAGATTTAAAAAAGAGACTGTATAACATGACATGAATAAATATTCCGACGACTTATAATTGACCGAGCAAACGAAGTGAGCGAAGCTGTCCGGCTATTCTTCTCTGGTCGCATTTCTCAACCGAATCTCGTGAAATTTTGTGAGCAGCTTCGTTAATTATGTAGTTTTTTTTGTCGATTCGGAGTTTGGATTAAAAAAAAACTACATACTTATGTTCAAAAATGTGGTTGCGAGGCCTACAGCTCACAGAGCCACTAGTAAATAATAGTTATGTTCCAGTACAAAATGGTCACAAAAGGCGTTCGTAAGCACTGTGTGGAATGGAATGCTAACGCGACGCGAGCATCGGCTAACATTCATGGAAACGACATAATGTCAAGTTCCTTATGGTTACAGCGAAGTATTGGTAGGACGGTAGCGACAAGATGCGTAGTGTGTTGGAGACGTAGACATAATATTATACATATAGCTTATGGACAGGCCCTTCGGTACTTCGTTTGGTTTCCAATTCTGTGAGACTACAAAGTAAAAGTAGACTCAGTGATATGAGCCGCGAGCACGTCCGCACGGGCAACGCCACCGCCCGCCGCGCGCACCGCTCCAGCTGGCGGGCTCGGCAACGCCGTTTTCCTATTTCAAAGTATTTCAAAGGGCATATCCTGATGTATATATTAATGGGTGGGCAAAGGGTACAAAGCCGTCTTGTTACGGTTTTTTTAAAATGGGAAAGTAACTTTTCATATACAGAAAAACATTGATCAATCGACTTTTGTACCTAATGCTGAACAGATTTCGATCAAGTAACAAGAACTTGAGTAACATACACATATAAAGCTTCAAAAGTGCTCCTTGTGTCACGTTGTATTATAACATTTAAGCACAGTTTATGAAATGGTTTATGTTTTGGCGACTTCAGTAGAACACTCAAATACTGACAACAGTTTATTTTTTAATTAATAGTAAGTATTTTCGTGTTGCTATGTACCTATTTGATGCTTACTTTAATACATGTAATGAACGATCATAAGTAAACTGACGTTCTACTCTACAAAGGTAACCGTGCGTGAAGTGGAGTTTAGAAATTATCATTAATTATAGAGAAAGTCTGTTAGAACTTTAATACTT
Source organism: Clepsis dumicolana (assembly GCA_963691665.1). Lineage (NCBI taxonomy): Eukaryota > Metazoa > Arthropoda > Insecta > Lepidoptera > Tortricidae > Clepsis > Clepsis dumicolana. The sequence continues at coordinate 5,740,221 of OY829506.1, forward strand.
TATAATAATATTAAAAGCGGGACAATTTATTTAAAACAAATGTACAATGGACTAACACTACCTACAAAGTAAATTAAAATATTAAAACTAAAAATTAAATACCTACCAAACCTGGACCTCTCGGCAGGGTGCCCATCACGCAGGCAGCATTCCCGCGCTGGATTGCAATAGCAATTCTTTGCGCGAGAAAGCTGCCCGCGCGAGGGTCGACTGTTGCCTCTTTCAGGCGTCTGCTCAGCTCCTTGTGGAGCCCGAGCGCACCCTTACCCCAAGGACCCAGCGTCTCGATGCCAAACGGCAAGAACTCGTATTGGGCGCCAAGACAGCTGTACTTGCTGACCTTGAGGCGCTCCCGGGCGTCCACTGCCGCTCCTGCCCGTTTGCTTGTTAGTGGGACGTAGGACGCTGCCAGGGTGTCCGTACAAGTGGCGTCCCACACCAGCGCACGGCCCATCTTCCAGGGGATTAACGACATCCCATCAGGGCGCTTGCCATCACCCCGCGCAATCTGGGGCTCCAGAGCAGCGGGGACGTTGGCGCTGACGAGTGCCCTTCTGAGGATGTCGTTGAGAGCAGCGTGGCGTGACAGGCGGCCGGCGCCCGAGAAGCAGGAAAGGCCGTGGTGAGCGAGTCGGTCTACAGGGGCCCCACAAGAAGTGCAGCTGTGGCTTGTGCAAATTCCAGCACCGAGCCGGAGACCGACAGCTATGCGGAGTGTGGCGGGATCTAAAAATGTTCCTGTGTTAGGCGAGGGATAGGCATGGAGCCAGTGACCTGACTCTGGCTTGGACACTGCTAGCAGCCTTGCCAGATCCCTGCCTGACGATGTGTCTTTGAGTGAGTTGAAAGTGGTGAAAGAGGCTATTGTATCCCAGGCCCTTTGCCTTTTGGGTCTAGTTGGGATAATTGGGCTCGGTCCAGCTAGTCAGGCATTCGTGGCCTCATCCAGGCACACGATTTCACAGTATATACCCGTTGGGATGTTCAGTATGTTACCTGCGAGATCTAACGTGCTGTGGATGGAAGACAGGAATGCCGGCAAAGCAATACTAGAAATTTTATCCATTTGACTTGTAACCTGCAATTCGAATCAATTTTGCGAGACTAGCCGTAAACCATGACCTAGCCACTTTCATGTCTGTGTCAGATGTGTCAATTCGCATAAAAATGATGATTGGATGAATTTTCAACTCAGGCGTGGTAGTAACATAATCTAGGTACTTCCTGTTTGTTGTGTGTGTTCCTTCCTGTTGTGTGTGTTAATATCATTGTATAACGAACGTTAAATGAGATTGTTTGTATACTGTCTGTGTTTCCTCTTGATACGTCAACACCTCAACCAATCTAGGCGGAATTCGCCATCCGCTTTGCCTTTCCCACACTACTTCTGCGCATACAAACTGCGCATACAGGAGTTAATGATGAGCTGATGATGGAAGGTACAACTCCTTAACGGTTAGGAGTTGGAGGATAATTCTGAAAATGTTAAATCAACGTAAAATTGTGAAATAAAAATCTTTTAACAAAAAAGTAAAGCCGCCTTCAAAAATAAAGCCTTAGAAAAAAAAACGTAAAATAATCCTCTAAAATAATGATAAATAAATAAAATAAAATGCGTTTAATTCGGACAACAGAAACTAAAGCCTAAAGTTTTATGGCCTAGCACTAAGCAGCAGATATATGAAGTCGGAGGGGTGCGAGCGGAATATTCTTTGAATGAAGCACCGACTTCAGGCTTTAGTTTCTGTTGTCCGAAATAAACGCATTTTATTTTATATTATTTATTTATCATTATTTTGGAGGATTATTTTACGTTTTTTTTCTAAGGTTTTTTTTGACTCAAGAAATGTAATGGAGACTTCACGATCGCATTCGCGTTTAACCTAAACTTTGGCTTATCTACGCTCTACAATTTTTCTGCCAGTTTTTGAGGGGGACGAGGAACACATACGTACAGCACAAGTCTGCGCTCATGTCAAAATTTGTTACGTTCCTACTAACTTACACTAAAACAAAACTGTCACAGAAATGCCAAAAACACGCACAAATCAACAGACCGTGATCATTTTGGTGAGTCTTAATGTTAAGAGTTTTGGCAGAGGGGAAATCGCGCGTTAACATCTTCATTCCTTTCGTGCTCTAAGCGTTTAACTGTCGAATATTATGACAGTACTTTGTTGTCGATACGTGCCGCTAGAGGCTCTACCAATTTGTTAATTACAGACATTTTCTTGTGTCAGAACTTACACTACAGACAGTGAAAGTGACTGTACAAACGGCGGGTAAGACTGTAAAGTTAAGTTTTAACCCATACATCGATATAAAGTGGAATATAAACACGACACTATTTCGTGCCCCACTTTCAGGAAGTGGGTCGGTACTCTGTTTTCTTTTAGTAGACAAGTCATTACTGTCTACCGTAGCCCAAATTTCTTGGATGGTGTGCGTTGATGTAAGAAAAGGTTGTGGCTATTAATATTCTGTTCTATTTTTATTTCATTACTCATTACCCTTAATGGTAGGTAAGAAAGTCTGCCTAAAGTCGAAGAAACTGCGCTAGTTGGACTCGCGCACCGAGGGTTCCGTATAAAGATTTTCCCGCTTTTCCCCAGTGTTTTAAGTTGTCCAGTGTTAGCAGAGCCCTGCTCCTAAGCAAAATGTACGCAGTGTGGGGTAATTTTATATTGGTCTGTGACATATACAGACAGACATAAAATTTTTAGATTTTGTGAATTTTCTGAGAATAAGAGCTACCTTCATACCAAATTTCAAGTTTCTACGACAACTGGAAGTAAGTACCCCTTAGGTTTTCACAGTACGGCAATTTGTTGGAAACAACCTTTTTAATGACTGTATGTTTTGATTGCGTTGATTTAGAAGTTTGATTTTTTTACAGCTTCAAGGGACTGCGGGTTTGAGTATTTGATATTAATTTCAGCTTACTACCTCCACGCGTTCTAGAGAAAAAGGGTCTTGACGGACAGACAGGCGGACAGCAAAGTGATCCTATAAGGGTTCCGTTTTTCCTTTTGAGGTGCGGAACCCTAAAAACATCGTGAGGATACCTGACCCTGCACATTCCTGTGCATCAATTCAATGGTGTGTGTATGTGGTTAACAATCTGTACGTATTGGTGTATTTCTCCTCGCACCGCTCCCCTACCGCAGGAACTGGTCAGTTAGCGCTATGACTGTATTTTTTTTACGCTTGACATTTGACATGAGTCTGGATCACGATTTCATAAATTAAGGTAAATGTCCCTGTGCCTGACACTGTCCCAATAGTTGGCACCTTCAATCTTAAACGTAGCAATAAATTTGACAAGCAGGGTGTAAATTACTGGAATTAGCGTCTCAATCATTGAGACGTTACATTATTATATTGTGCTCAGAAAGTTTTTTTTACGGCAAGGGTGGGTCACTTGATGGTAAGTGATCACCACTAACCAAAGAAACCCGCAACCCCGGAGGGTTCGCAGATGCGTTGCTAACCTAGAGCGCTAAGATGAAATGCCTCTTGTGCCCGTAAGTACACCGGCTGTCTTACTCTCCATAACGGAACACAACAGTGCACGCACTGCTGCTGTAAGATGGTGGTAGCGATCCGGACAGACCTCGCATAAAGTCCTACCACCCGTAAACACAGTTACAATTAGGTAGGCATGAGTACTTTCCTTTGTGCCCTCTAGTTCGTGGCACGCTCACCGATTATTTAAAGTGGGTGGGGTTTGGGCCGAGTTTACAATACATCTCATGTAATACACATAAACAACTATTAAAGAATTCGAGGGGCGCCTAATTTAAAACTACCGCGGCTGTCTAAAATTGGCGCAACCTTCAAACCTCAAGTGGGCTAGTTGCAGCATACGCTGGGTAATGTTTTATACGTTTAACTGAAACGGCTATTGAGTTAATTGGTGTTATTAATCATTTAATACAGCGTGTCATTTAAATTGGGCTTTATTTAATGTACTCACGTACCTACTTAGTTAGATAAACGCCGGCATAATGTGTTGATGGCCAGAAACAGTCGTTATCTAAGGTGACTGGATGGGTTATCAGTTATCGGTATCGTTCACTACCTACTGGATAACCACTTATTATTTTTTGTGTTAAAAATATTGCACATATTGAAATTTTGTAGTTTAGTGCTTATGTTGATCGTTTTATAATTATAATCTATAGAAATAATGTGCTAAACAATGTGTTACAGGCACGTTAGAGGTAACATTTCACAAGCAATATGACACATTGATCTTCAAATATGCGATTTGCTTCAATTATGTTACTATGAGGTAGGTCATTGCCTCACTATTCTGCAAAAATGTTGCTAATTCTAACACAGATGTCCAAAACTGGCGAACTTATTAGTATATCAATTATTATTGGAGCGACTGATGATTCTATAGTACCGCCTATACTTGATGATGCTTTTTTTTAAAGTAAGATACCATAAGAGACGTTGTATTAGATAGTGATGGTTTACCTATATAAGTATTATTATAATCATGGCTAAATAATAAGTATGAGTGTGCTGTTAAAGGATAACGTGGAGAATGACCTGATTTTTCATGACTATTGCCTACCATTAAACGTATTGTTCGTATTAGTGTTCGGTGAAAAGGGAAAAAGGCAAAAGGGCTGGGAACTAGCTATACCTACAAATAAATAAATAAATAAAACAAATAAACAAAATGAATAAATAAAATAAATAAATAAATAAAATAAATAAATAAAATAAATAAATAAATAAATATCATGGGACAAGTGACACCAATTGACCTAGTCCCAAATTAAGCAGAGCCTGTGTTATGGGTACTAGACAACGGATAAACATACTTATATAGATAAATACATACTTAAATACATATTAAACATCCAAGACCCAAGAACAAACATTCCTATTCATCATACAAACATCTGCCCCGACCGGGATTCGAACACGGGACCTCAAGCTTCGTAGTCAGGGTCTCTAACCACTAGGCTATCCGGCCGTCTGAATGCAGCCTATGTTTGCAGCATGTGGTTAAGGTGTTCGATACCAACCGGCTCGTGTCGTTGGTTGACACGATGACACGGAGACGTTGGTATACAGTTTGTAAATGGAGTACGGGCGTTTACTCTAACAGTGGTTAGTATAGGACCCAATATTTAAGTGTATTTAGTTAATGATGTTCAAAAATTAAGTAAAGTAATAAACCATACGAAATGTTTCAGCACGCCATGTAAGTACAATTGATTAAACAGGGCGGTTAACTTAATGACAGCGTGTTGTTAGTTGTTTGTTTCTGAGTGAGGCGCGTTACATTGCTGCCTGACAAAATTTAAGAAATAGTTAAGATTTTTACGTCTGGTTTAACCCGTTTACTTAACTAATTACTAGGGATGTCACCACACAACTATTATAAACCAGCGGTCGACATTCCAAAATAATTTTAAAAAGCACTCATTCTCCATAATAATAATAAACGTTAACTATACCAAATCTCATACTCCTCAGTTGACTCAGTATTCTTAAAAAAAGATCCAAAGTTTTCACTTAGTGGTCTTAGCGTATTAATACATAGATTAAATATATGTAATTCTAACACTGATGCTTATTTTCCAGCTGTTTTGGACGCAACAGTTAGAATTTGCACAATCTTTCCGGAGTAGCGCGCCAATTTTATAGACGTTTAATAATTTAATACAGATTTTGATACGATAAAATGATAATGTGGCTTCTTTTCGTGGTATATCAAACCACTATATAGATACAAGTACGACCATTAAAAGGCGATAAACGTTTTACTGCACCATTAATGTCAGCGTTAGCATGCGAATGGCTATTGCTATTATATCGTTTCATCGGTTAGTAATAAATTCATTTGTTTGTAAATAGAAATTCAATTAAGTAGTTTAAGTTGGACTTATCAATTGATAATCAAATAGGTTTTAGTCGTATTAACCCTTAATTACATTGCGAGTCCGCGAGGCTATCGATTTCCAACTAATCTGCTGACAATTGACGATATTTATCACATCGTGCAAATTTGGGTCAAACTCAACTGTAGACGGGCGGGACTCAACTCAAGGACATAAGTAGCATATGGACCGGCCCTTACCTAATGAAACACGACACTTTTACCGGCGAAATGATCCTCGCGCACGGGCGACTTCAGACCCGCGCACACCTCTGCCTAAACGCCGGCGTTGGCAACCTTGATCTGCTGTTCGTGTGTTGAGAATGTACCTAACTTTGGGTACCTATATCCTTAAATTTGTATCAATGGTCATACTATATTATTCAGTCTCTATCAGTCAACATCTGGCGTGATCACAACGTCAAGAGATAAAATAAACCCGAACCATTCTAATATAAAACCGCGGTACGACCCCTGTCGCAGTTTCAATGGTTCGAGTATAGTTAAAATGTTATGTCTATCACGTGATAAAATGTCATTTTAATATACAAGTATTAAGTATCTAGTACTTGGCGGACCACGGCCTTGCATGCTATGTTAAACAGCACATAATAGCTGCCATGCGGAGCATTGTATGACTATTAATAAGCCGAAACTATAGTGCTTCACATCAACGCTAACGTATGTTACACTTTACGTTTTCGTTTAGCTTCAAAATGGTCCAAATGATCGTATATTTAGCAGACGATAGATGATATTAATAACTCTTAATTTTTTTTATACGATATACTCGTAGTCTTGAGTTTGTCCACAATAACGGGTGGTTAGCGAAGATGGGAGCGTGCTTGCCTAGTAGATGGCCATTCACCCTAGACTTGAAAACGACTAGATTGTAGTATTTAGGGAATACAGACGCAGGCACAGAATTACAGTTCCTAGCTATACCGATGATGAAGGGAGAGAGAAGAGTGGAGAACCACGCCTATTTCTGGTTGACCTGTGAAAGAAAGGAGCAGTTAGAACAAGATCGCGCAGTACCGAAGTACGCTCACTCAGCAATTCATTCTGCCATGTAACCCTAGAAACTACACAAGTTATTAGAATACTCTGTGAAGCGGACGAAAGTGTGGACTGTATATATTAAATAAATGAAAGATGAAAACTAGTTGAAAGTGGTTTAATAACGAAAAATATGGACAAAAAGCAACACCAAACCAATATTTTTTATAATATGACGCTTTTTATGTTCTTTTTTACTTTTGTTTTAATATCTTGTCATTGTCTTGTCAGGAGCTGAAGTGATTGGTTGTCCTTATTTTTCGTTATTAAACCACTTTCAACCAGTTTTCATCTTTCATTCATTTAATATATACAGTCCACACTTTCGTCCGCTTCACTTTGCATCGTCGGTATCTTTTACGTTGTGACCACTCCTATGCACAAACGGTGGCGTTTCTAATCCATTACCTGTGTTGTGATTTCGCTGAGCAATGAGCGTGTCATGTCGACCCATCAATCAATCAATCATTTATTTATTTGAAAAACATAGGCAGAAAATCAATGAATGCAGGATTTGCTTGACGCACCGTCGCGGCGTGAGCCGTTAGTTTATTTCCACGCGATCGGTATTCGCGATGAAGAAGTAACCATTTATTATCTCCCTAGATCCAAGATGAGCGTCGTCCCAGTCGGCCCCAACCCCACGAACATGACATGCCCGTCATGCCGGGCCTCCATAGTTACGCGCATGGAGCACAACGCCACAGGGAGGACCCACATCATTGCCTTGCTGCTGTGTTTGTTCCTGTAAGTATTCATTCCATCAAAACCATAAAATGTAAAAGACAAGTCACACAACGCAGTCGATCTACCGCACAAAGTTGTGAACAACCAAGTCAGATATTTTAGGCGGCATGACCTTCGTGCCACAGAAGATGGGACGGCTGCTGGTTTGGGAAGTGATTGTGCCTACAGAGGGCGCCGTCCCATCGTCGTGGCACCGCATCAAAAGCTGCTTCTGCTGCTAATTTGGCCGAGCTCCTCAAACGGGGCAAATACGCAGCCATGAAAAGTGGTCTACATATTTGAGCCGTTTGGGGTTGAAATTCCGGGGCCCTGGGGGAAAGGGCTCACTATGTCTTTAAGAAATGTGTTATCGATAAATTTCACAACCTACTCACGACTCGAGTTTTGATAAAAATGATGAATGTATTTAACTATGAACTAAGTAATGATAGTGATATCGATTAAAAGCTAAGAGTTCGCGGAATACCTGTTATTGCGAAAGATACGAGTAATTGATACAAGGTAGTGATAAATATAATATGTTTACCTATCATAGTATGATAGGTATGTTTTAAAATGTATGCCGAACGTATAGTTCTTGAGCAGATCATCTAACAGTATTAGGCCACCTGGTACCTTTTTCTTGCTTTGTTCGTTAAAGAGGTCTTGTACTACTGTTGTTACTATAGTAGACATTTCTTCTATTCAATGCAATTCTGTCCTTTGATTGTTCTAGTTCGTCAATTACCTGAACTATAGGCAATCATCTGATCCTGTGCTTGAGTTTGTGAATTTTTTGTTACATGTTATGTGTGTCGTTACGTTTTTGTTACAAATAATTACTGCAAGTAGTGTAGTGTTGATAATGATTAGCATAAAAAAAATGCTCAAGACCATGGAGGACCTCAGTGCTATGCTCGCTGACCTCAGCAGAGTTTCCGACCGAGTTGGCCTAAGGATGAACATGGACAAGACGAAAGTCATGTCCAATGTCCATGTTGTGCCAACTCCCGTAATAATCGGAGGCTCTGCTGTCGAAGCTGTTGACGACTATGTCTACCTAGGACAAACTTTCCAGTTAGGTAGGTCCGACTTCGAGAAAGAGGTCACTCGTCGAATCCGACTCGGCTGGGCAGCGTTCGGGAAGCTTCGCAGTGTCTTTTTGTCCAAATTACCGCAGTGTTTGAAGTCAAAAGTCTTTGACCAGTGTGTGCTGCCAGTGATGATTTATGGATCTGAGACGAGAGCGCTAACGATGGGCCTCATAAGGAAGCTCAAAGTCACTCAGAGGGCGATGGAGAGGGGCTCGGGGTTTCTCTGCGGGACAGAATCAGAAATGATGATATCCGCAGTAGAACTAGAGTTACCGACATAGCCCGTAGAATTGCGAAACTTAAGTGGCAGGGGCGGGGCACATTGCTCGCGGAAGTGATGGCCGATGGGTTCAGAAGGTACTCGAATGGCGTCCACGGACCGGGAGATGAGCTGACTGTAGGCCTCCAACAAGATGGAGCGACGACCTAGTAAAGATTGCGGGACCGCGGTGGATGCGGAAAGCACAAGACCGGTCTGAGTGGAGAGCATTGGGGGAGGCCTATGTCCAGCAGTGGACGTCTTTTGGCTGACATGATGATGTTGATGATGATGATGAAATGGTCAAGACAGAGATCACGTAAGGTCAATTGGTCCAATCATGCAGTCGACACTTTCGTCTTAATCTATCTAAATGATGACGACTTTATGTTGTTACGTATTTTTGTCTTAATTAATGTTTTGTAGAACATCAATTACCGTTTGCTTACAACGTTAATCACTTGCACACTTTGATAGTGTTATAGTCTTATCAAAGGTTTTTTTATCTTTGCCAAATACTGAATCTAATCTTAAACATGTGCACGAGCTGTGAAGCAGCAGTGTTTTTAAATGAAAATATTGTTTCTTTAGAGTTAACTACCTGGTGTTTTCAGTGAAATTTTATGTTCTTGATAATAATGTCATTACCATGTAAATATTATAAAGTAAAGTCTCCCGCGTTTATCTATCCGTCTGAACGCGATAAACTAAAAACTACCGAACAAATTGTGATGCATTTCTCACATCATCATGTCAGCCGAAAAACGTCCACTGCTGGACATAGGTCTCCCACAATTAAGGCTCTCCACTCAGACCGGTCTTGTGCTTTCCGCATCCACCACGGTCCCGCGATCTTTACCAGGTCGTCGCTCCATCTTGTTGAAGGCCTACCGACAGCTCGTCTCCCGGTACGTGGATGCCATTCGAGAACCTTCTGACTCCATCGGCCATCAGTCTTGCGAGCAATGTGCCCCACATACTTTTACAGATAATCTTTTACTTATTAAATTTATAAGTAATAGAGAAAACATTCTGAAGCCGGGGCGGGTCGCTGGTAACAACTAAATCGTGTCGCACATGCTCGGAATATGCACATAAAGTATGTTAATGATGATTAATATGTACGTGATTACGGCTTTCTGGTACTACCAGGAGTCACTGAGCCATGTCGTGGACAGACGGTCATGTCGAAACTATACGTGTCCGTTGTTGACTGCGGAACTCTAGAAAGCCAACAAGTAGCCATTGTGGGACTAGAAAAGGATAACGCTCACTAGCTAATGAAAATGACTGAAATTTACTCGCTCAGTGTCGTAAACGCGTACATAATAAGCATTGCATTTGAGTTTGTCTAAGAAGACTTTAAAGAAAACTGGTTTTTTTTACTTCCAGTTGCTGGCCTTGCGTCTGCGTCCCTTACTGCATGGATTCCTGCAAAAACGCGGACCACTACTGTCCGAGCTGTAACTCATTCCTGGGTACCTACAAAGCATAGGAATTTTCATCACATCCCGATTATATTATACCCATTTTGAGGTTCTGCAGTATACTATCATTTGACTATGCTTACCTCACCATTGATACTACGAAGCATTTGTTTAAGTTGATATTATAATTCATTTAACCGGGGAAGCTAAGCTTAGGAACTAATGAAATTCACCAATACACAAAAGTACTTAAGTAGTTTATATACTTAAGTTTTTTATGAAATTCATTAGTCTCTAAGTTAAATGATTTCTTGACTTTATACCTGTATTTTGTAGTCGTGTAACCACGATACTTCTAAGAGATGATTGTGAATTACAGTGACGTTTATTGTATTTGTGTTGTTGTGTGATTTAGAGACCAAGTTTTTAAAATTTTAAACGTAATTGTAAAGGCGCTTCCGAGTATACCTGAACCATATTTAAAAACATCAATTAAAACTTTTAAATCAACAAAGGGTTCAAACTCAACAACAAAGACGTGACTTTACGGGAAATGATTATTTTGTTACAAATGTACTGGTTTTTGTGCAAGTAGGAATTATATAAGGCAAAAAATATTTACGGCGAACTTTGACAGGATCTTGTGGACACTGTCATAATTTTCTAGACACGCGTCTCAGTAACGTGGTAAAACAGAACTGCTTGCGAATAAAATAATCCCATAATTTATTTGTGGACGAAACAGGATTAATTGCTTTAACACAATAGGTATTGTAGCGAAGTGTCATTTTCCTTCTGGTGGTATTTTCAGCAAAATCTGTTATAGTAACTCTTAAAATGTTCAGCAACTCGCCTTGCACCTGACCAATCAGCATTGATGGTTTTGTTGTCACTTTTTAGTACAAATATATTGGGTTTGTTTACCTAAACTGTTAGCCTGGATGTTAACGAAAACGTAGACACTATTAAAGTTCTAATTTTGTCTTAGCCCGAAGTTCTTGCTTTAATTTACTTTTCTTAACAATTGAATTTGTAGAAATTTGCTTCACCGGAATTCGTTACAATTGTTTTGCAAAAACGAGTAAAACTTTGCCGTTGCAATATTAAATATTTCTATATAAAGTAAGAAATAATGCACTATATGCTACAACATGGTGTTATTAGTATTAAGTACATTCATCTTTAACCTTGAGTTATGATAGGTACTTATGATATAATTTATTGAATTAAGCGTTACTTTGCGGAGGTCCATATTTATGAACTAAAAACATTCAAAGTAATTGTTTCTATTTCACTTATGATATAATAGTTTTGTGATAAAACAAACTTCCAGTTATATGCCGTAAACCATCTTCTATAGAATTAAAGTAACTGTAAAAAAATAACTCGCCTGTGTAGTAGCAATGTCCAGTTTTAAGTAAATAGAGAAAAGTGGTTGAATACTGGCCAGCATTTAAATGTTTGTAACAGTGTACCACCGACGACGCGTATCTACTAGAAAGTAGAATGGGGCAGTTTCCTTTAACGCAAACCACGACAGCGGTAACAGGCGGTAACTTTTCTTCTGACCAACCAGATAATGACCACTGCCAGACCGTATTAATTCCTGTTTTAAGACACGCATGGAGAGCTTGTTTGTCACTGAATTTTTAAGATTTACCTAAGCTGTTTGAAGCATTTATAAAAATAAACGTTTTGGTATTATTAAGCGTGGTTTGTTCTTTGTGAAATGTAAATTACGTTCGATAGGATTATGTATAGGCCATCGTCATAATAACATTTAATTCTAAGCATGACTTACAACACCACTAGAGGAGAAATTGGTAGTAAAATTACAATGTGCAGTCACTAATTTGCAGTACTTAGTCCAGATTGAGAGAATCCTACCATTAACTTGAAAGTTCTTCCTTCTGTACACAAACGCTGCATTTCACGATGGCCTGTTTACAAAGTTCCTATATATCGGGAGATCGGGACAATCCGAGCGAGTCAATAATATGCAAATCTCAGGAAGCGTTACGGGAGTGGAAGCCATCAAAATTTTACGCCTTTCGCATTTCTTGAGCAGCAAAATGACTTTCGAACGGGACTTGGGAATATACGTGTTTGTGCGATTCGAGAATCGTCACGAACGTTTCTGGAAGCTTATAGCAGAATTTGCCTAAGAAAAATACATCTATTGCATAAATATCTTTTTTTTTTTCTAATAAACTTGGCACACTCAGAATGTGGAATACCTCAAAAAGAAGAATCATTCATTAGCTGTAAACAATGTGACACTTACATAGAGGTTATTATAATACCTGTTAGGCTTTAGAAAATCAAACAAAGGCATGACCGAGAGTCAGTGGACGTCCAAATCAAAATACATTTCAGTCCTATCTAATCTTGTTACTGGGAAAAAAAAATCCTTCACCACAATATATCCACATCTACTACCACTGCTGGGCTAAGCCCTCTTCATTTTCTCGCCATTTTGCCCGATTCTCCGTCAGTCCCAACTACAGCTTTCCACGTGACTGTTGGTCGCCTGGGGCTTCGCACCATAAGAGGAAACAACGCGCTATATAGATGGCGTGAAAACCCATCGCACGCGCTGGTCATAGTACCTATTATCAATACAAACACGCAAGCTTGCGGTATATCGCAGCTTGGTCCTAAAATCTGATCAGAAATACAAAATTACCCCATTCGCCTAGTTGTCACATTGTTCGTTAGAAAGAAATACGTCTCGATCGCGTTCACGTTTAACAATTCTCATACTATTTGACACTTTAACGCAAACGCGATCGAGACGTATTTTGTGCTTTTTAATTACACTGAGGGCACTGAGCCTTAAGTGTAATGTGTAATCAACGGCCAGAAATACGTCTCGATCGCGTTTGCGTTACGGCTGCCAAATTGTATGAGAAATGTTTTTGTCGATACGTGCCACTACTGGCGCTGCTAATGTGCTCATAATAGTAGACGCTGTACACGTAAACGCGATGGAGACTTTTTTTTTGGCCGTTGATTACACTAGACGCTCTGATTGCCTTTTATAAATCATGTACGTTTCTCAAGTGTATATCTGCAGAACATGTATGACGTAACCGCATGAAGACAACGTTAGGACCGCAATAAAGTTGCAGAGAGGTTCCGCAGATAAAAATATCAGTCACGCCTGCCGTCCGGGAGCCGTTGGTTATGTAAACGACTACAGTAGTCTGTTACACAGCTTGCATTGCCTGGAAGTGCTAAAAATTACGCTGTATAATAACGCTGAGAAAGGTGGCAATAGGCTCAAGATTGGAACACGAACACATTAGGTGCCAGGCGTTATCTTATATGACAGCTAACTTTACACTTCGAGAAAACCGTGAATAACCTTAGAGAATATCATTCCACTTGAGGTTGGTAACGACATGTTTTACTGGAACCTATCTGTCTTTTTCTTACATCGAGTGTTAACTAAAGGGTTTAGCTAGTTTAGCGAGCTGGTAATGTCGCTTTGTATTGATGAAGGGTATAGTTGAGTATCGGTATTTATTTCGGTATTGGTATTTGTAACGTTACTTCGCAAAATACCGGTAAACATGCGGCAAATACCGGTACTTTTTCTCGTAACGTTATCAGCCTCTGCCACATTTACACATACGAAACAAATCTGGGGGAGGTCTTTGTATGATCGATCCACATAACTTTTATCTAACTGAAACTGAAAATATTTCCGGAAGTTTATTACATTAGGTTTAATAACTTTCCTGGAAAGTCGAAGTTTTCAATCTGAAACAATTATTCGATAAAGTGATTACATTAGGACAATCGATATTGTACATGGCTCAATATCGGCCCTGGGGATCGATTTTTCAATCTCACTTGGTGACTAAATTCTCACCCATGACATTGATATCACTATTCGCCAAAAGCCTTATTTTTGAATGTCATACTCGTCTACTTACTAACATGCAGCTAATTTGCTTTTCTGTCGTAGACAAGCGAGTCAACATAGTGGATTGAGGTTAGCTGTTACTGCCAGCGGTCAAGAAGTCACTCAGTGATCTCGTTTACGAGTGGGAGGGGCATTCGTATTTGAAATCTCAGGCGTGATAATTTTAGTCACCGGTGAAATTCAAAAATATGAATTTTTTAGAAGTCACTGAATTTAGTCACCAGGTGAGATTGAAAACTCGACCCCCTGGGTATTGAATTACAGGGACGGACACGGAGCTAACGAGTTCAAACTAGTGATCGATCCAGGGCTGCAAAAGAAACAGATATTACGCAATGTGCTTGTTTGTACTATTTTTCCCCGGAATTTTCGTAGGTACCTACAAATTCCCCAGGATGCAGACTCTTCGGATATTTTAAATGAGTGGTTTTTTCGGTTTCAATAAAAGGAATCCTAGGTATACAATTATCGAATCAGATCACAAAATTTCAAGAGAATCGTATGACAAAATGCTACCTGTAGACTCCTCTACAACAGCCGGACAGAAATCCGGACATACGAAAGATTTTTTGTCCGAGCTGAAACCGAGACTCTTCACTCACTTCGTTCACTCAGTCAACTAGGTACCAGCAAGATCAACGGTGCCTATAAGGTACATTTTATTACACAATGTGACAAATTAAGATCAACTTTACGGTTCTGACTCAAACATAACTCTAAAGCTGAAACATGACAGGTCGCAATAAAATACCAGAATAACCAAAAGTCAATAAAAACACATTGAAAACTTATCTGACGAGCGCGCTACACAGGTAAAGTACCTACCGTATCGTAGGCCATAAAAACATTACAACCGATATTTCTTTAGTTACTGTCCTTGAATCGTTCGATACACAATCATGACTGAGTTACCGGTTTTTTACGTCACATTACGGCATTTCCTTTATTTTGTTTTTTGATACCGGAGACGTTTGCTGACATCAAATAATGCGTCAAGGTTGCAAGGTTTTTATGGCACACGGCAGACCAGAACAAAATAAACTTATTCCATGCAATGGAAGAGATCTAATAACGTTAATTTCTGAACATGTTTTAAATTGTCCTGTATCAGCACAGCAAATGAAACAAGTTTGAATTTTTAATTGGGGCACAAACGGTAACAATAAAATTATTTTATAATTACCTAATTAAATGAATCATCAACCAACAAAACTGCCACAGGTTACTAATTCGTATTAATAAAAAACTTCCTGGTATATGTAAAGCCAAGTTTAGACCTGCAAAAAAAATCGTGCAAGTTGCAAGACATTGCAGCGTTCGATCGCGCACTCCAAACTCGTTCGCCTTACGGCCTCGCATTGTAGTGCAATTTGCATTGTTTTTCTAGCAGGTTTAAACTCGGCTTTATACGAACTCGTCTAAATAAAAAATACGTGGTAGGACAGTTTCAAAGCGTAAACTATTTATCTTCCCCTGTCATTAGCGTATGTTTGGAATTAGAAAATAAGAATAGTGACATTGCTAAATAAACGGTCGTTTCACTTATTTTACGAAGTTTTTCTTATGTTCGCAAATTAGGCAAAGAATGATGATAATACGTGATCTGTAATAAATGATGCAGAAGTGTGTAGGAATTTTTAATTTTAGTTGTGGCAAGACGCCAAAGTCTGGAACCAGGCATACCGAAGACTGAATAAATATTTACAATAGAGGTGTGTATTGACGAAAGTCGGTGTGATAATACGAACTGTGGACTTTGTACCTACTGGATTTCTTGGTAATCTCTGGCCATCTGGTTGACCTTGTTTTTTTTGTACCAGACACACCTTGGAAAAAAAACAAGTTCAAAATGTATACCTATTCCGCGGCTTTGCCCCGCAAAAGACTAAAAAACAGGCTACGTAAATAGTTGCCTATTCCCTTCTCAGTGCACTTCTGTTTTTTTTTAAATTGACTTTATTAATTTAGTTTGTCTTGACATTGACATTTATAAAGTTTATTGTAGGTACAGTCAACAACAGAAGTAGCTAAGCAACCGAAGCAGTCACAATGATCTACACAACAATTAGAGCCGTGCATAGGTTATTGTGACAGCTACGGTTGTTTAGCTACTTCTGCTGCTGACTGTACATGCTTTGACATTTTATTTTACCATATCTTGCATTGGTTTTTATATTTCTTGTCAATCTTTTTGTGAGTGCTTATAAATTTAGAACATAATACAATTTTCCATGAGAAATAAATGAATGTAATGTAATTTAATCTATGATTACCAAGGTAGGTACACGTTTGCCAAATTTCAAGACTACCCCTTGTCCAGCGGTTTGGCTACGGATTAATCTGTGGGTCAGTCAATCAGTCACCTCTTTTCTATATTAAACAGTATGTTAATACAACTTAGATAAGTTAACCGCAAAAACCCCTTGTTCCCCGTACATAATCAATTTCCATTACCAGCACTGGGAGAGGACAGGTAATTCCTACTCCAAAACGCGGTTTTGAAGTAGGATTTTTTTTCCTTGTAACAAAACCAACGTCATGGCCGGTAATGTACGAGGAAAAATAATTCATAGTACAATACTTACCAGGTTTTGGAGGATTCTTTAATGCCTTGTACAGAACCAACGTCGGGGACCGGTAATGTATGAAGAAACATATTTCCCGCTGCAAAACCTGATTATGTAGCAGAAATTAATCGCTCTCGTTACAAAACCAAAAAGCCTTTATGGCCGGATAGCCTGGTGGTCAGATATCCTAACTACGAAGTTTGAGGTCCCGGGTTCAATCCCCGGTCCTAGCAAATGTTTGTATGATGAATACGAAAGTTTGTTCTCAGGTCTTGGATGTTTAATATGTATATAGGTATGTATTTATCTATACATATAAGTATGTTTATCCGTTGTCTAGTGCCCATAGTTGGTACAGGCTTTGCCTAGTTTGGGATGGTGTCAATATTGTTCCATGATATTTATTTAATTTTTTTATTTTATTTTAATTGGTTTTTAGGGTTCCGTACCTCAAAAGGAAAAAAACGGAACCCTTATAGGATCACTTTGTTGTCCGTCTGTCTGTCTGTCTGTCTATCAAGACCCTTTTTCTCTGGAACGCGTGGAGGTAGCATGCTGAAATTAATATCAAATACTCAAGCCTGCGGTCTCTTGAAGCTGTGACAAAATCAACCTTTCAAGTGAACGCAATCAAAAGATACAGTCATTAAAAAGGGTGGTTTCCATACAAATTGCCGTACTGAGAAAACCTAAAGGGTACTTCCAGTTGTCCTAGAAACTTGAAATTTGGTATGAAGGTAGCTCTTATAGTACAACCACTCAGAAAAGTCTCAAAATCTTAAATTTTTATGTCTGTCTCTAGATTTCATAGACCAATATAAGTTGACCCCACACTGCGTACATTTTGCTTGGGAGCAGGGCTCTGCTTACACTGGACTTTTTAAAACACCGGGAAAAAGCGTTAAAATCTTTCTACGGAACCCTCGTGCGCGAGTCCGACTCGCACTTGGCCGGTTTTTTATTTTATTTTAATTGGTTTTCTAAATTAGAATTAAAACTTTCGCCGGGATTGGTCTATTCGTTTGGAAGCTCCTGTTACTTAATTTTAACACTACTACTACTACTACTACTACTACTGTAGACCGAGCACGAGTTTTTGAATCCTGCGTAACGTTACGTTATCGTATCAAAATCGAGAAACCTCAGACTAAATTTTAGTTCTAAATACGCTGCGGGCGGGCGCTGTTCCAAACGTCATACAAATTTCTCAATAACGTTACTACTCGATTACGTCACGCAGGATTCGAAAACACGTGCTGGAGCCTCTGTCACCACTACTAACTTATTAAACTAAAATTTGTTGTTATTTTGCTCCGCCAACTCCGTCAGAACATCTGCATTAATTCTATAAATCCTAACGTCACAGCACTAGCCTAAGTCGGTTAGTGATAAACTTTGTCCATCGAAGGCGAGTCCGAAACTCGTGGAAGACTCAAGACGGTTCCAATTAAATTAGTGCCGGTTCAAAGGCAGAATGCATAACCGGCGATGTATCGAAGCAATAACTCAAGGAATAATTTAGGCATGTTGCACGAGCAGGGTTGTGTTATACTAGTTAACATTAGCAATTTTATGCGTTCAGAACCGACACTGTTCTGATAATCAACGTATGACTTAAATACCAGAGTTTTTGTGTTAATGATTTTATCACACTCAACAAAATGAGAAGTTTCTTAATTACTTGGTTCCTAGTGTACTGACAGAACATCAAAAACACACTTGGTTTGCTTAACAGAAAAAGTTTCAATGGATGTAGTGTCTCCACAATGAATCACACGAGAGGCGCAATTACCTACTAATAACTTAACCTATAAAAAAGTTGAAAAGCGGAACCCCCCCCCCATTTTCATGAACGATTTTGATCATCTCGATAAACTAGCTTTCAATTAAAAAAACTCTATGCAAATCATTAAACTCTTGTATACCACTTTATGCGTCGAGGTTTAAAAATGAAGGAAACTGATTTTCATAGATATTAAAAATAGTTGGAAAAGAGCTGACGTACTTATACTTACTTACTAAAATCTACATTAGCACAATATTAAGAAACTGCCGCGCCCGCGTCAGTAACTCGTAAATTTGTACCAAGTGTCCCTTCTACACTCTATTCTATAATCTTTTTGTATCAGGGATTTAGCGCAGCCTGTGGTGTACAATGGTGTTAGTTAGAGCTTAGTGCACCTAGAGATAATGTATTTGTAGCTGTGTGCCCGCGATGCCACAAGTAGTCGCTTTGAAATGTTCTACACCGATTTCGGCATGGAACATAATTTTGATCGAAAATCTATTTAAGTTGTCGAACGAAGTGTCGACTCTCCAATGCTCTACATGGTGTATGGTAATATTGTAAGAAACAAAGCATTAAGAATGATGTTATGTACGTAATTTTTGTTTACCTACTATTTTTGCATTTGATAGTACGAAAATCGAGCGTAAAAGCCATCATTAAATTATAATATCATTGACACAATGCTTCGATCATTATTATTCGAAGCATTAATTAATCAGTTTTAATAGCAACTAAAATCTAGCCACAAATGTGTAAGTACACGACTGCAATTTACGAACACATTATAAAGATATTTCGGACGAAACTCATTGCATTTCCCAAATATCTCTTCGTTCGTTATTTGAATAGTTGCTCGTGGGAAATCTAAATCCACGTAAAACTGCGCAGTGGCTGGCTGTTGGTATTTTTGTTACTATTCGCCAAATTGAATACCCACAGAGCGTTCCCTGGGCTTCGACGCTGATTCTGACATTACTTGATAAATAACTGCTACTCAGAAAACATAAAACTACTACTCAATCATATTGAAATAAAACGGATCACACATGTATATAAGTCGAGTTTCCTCTGGGAGCGGCAGTGTGTGCGTAGTCGGGCGAGCAGAGCCGCGAAAAGCAGTATACGTCTTGCTGCCGCTGACATAACATACGTGAGTGATCCGTTTTATTACATTATAACTCAGAAAAGTAAAAAAATACATCAATTTTTTTGAGTCTCGAACCAAAATTATGAAAATGGACCCTTATGGTTTGACTCGGTTCGTCTGTCTGTCTGTCCGTCACAATCGGTTATCCTAGAAACTACTAATGTTATCGACTTAAAATTTAGTTTTTAGATACTTATCCCTATGCCCGACTTAGCCCTTATAGTTGTCACCTTCAACCGTAGCAATAAACATGACAAGCAGGGTGTCAATTATTGCAATTAATGTGTCAATCATTGGGCAGTTTACCTTAATGCTCCTCCAGAATAGTCCTGCTCTGATATCCATGTAAAGTTGTAAACTATTCGCGGATCGGGCGAGGCCGACGATTAATGCAGTACGGAGGCGGAACGCGAATCAATTTACTTACCGAAATAACAACAGCTAAAAATCCGAGAGCTTTCTCATCAAAATTTGATAAATGTTTACTCGTTAGGCGCTGGGATATGATTGCTGTAGTTTATTTTTAAAATTTATTAAAAGTTTAGTTTTTTTTGTGTGACTAGGCGCCTTTTCAGATATTTGAATAATGTGAAAGTGACAACTATGATTAATTTATTGAATCAGGCGTTACTTTGCGGAGGTCCATATTTATGAACTAAAAAACAATTACTTTGCTCACCCGCGACCACTAATGACAAATAGTTATATCTGTGCGGCAAATGTATGTTTCCATGCAACACCTCCACCTCCACTGCTACACGAATCAACACATGCCACACAGACCCAACTATCACCACCACCACTATACTAAACGCTGACGCGTTTCGGCACTCTCCACGAGGCCATTTACGAAGCACAACAACAACCGCTCAACATGCCACCACTTCCACTACTGACATATGTAAACCATGTACTCAACTTAGTTAATGACAAAACCAACGTACCCACTAATATTTTATAAATTCCAAACTACCCTTTTATGTAAGTCCTAAACTACCCTTTTTTAAGAAATGAATTCCAAACTACCCTTTTTATTTTATTTTTAATCTACGCCAGGTACCCCGTTATTTTGAACCGAGTACGGTATAAAGAGAAGTCATGTTCTCATTATTACTATGACACATTATTAAAATTAGAACCAAGTCGTAACAAAGGCGAAGAAACCAAATTAACTTGTTCATTAATAATAGACCCCATGTTGTTGTACCTAATTATTTCCAATTGTTCTAAAACCGATAGCCGCAAACCCTTATCACAATAATGCAAAATTTCGTACGTATCTGAAGACGTACTCGGTTAAAAATAACGGGGTACCTGGCGTAGCTTAAAAATAAAATAAAAAGGGTAGTTTGGAATTCATTTCTTAAAAAAGGGTAGTTTAGGACTTACATAAAAGGGTAGTTTGGAATTTATAAAATATTAGTGGGTACGTTGGTTTTGTCATTAACTAAGTTGAGTACATGGTTCACATATGTCAGTAGTGGAAGTGGTGGCATGTTGAGCGGTTGTTGTTGTGCTTCGTAAATGGCCTCGTGGAGAGGGCCGAAACGCGTCAGCGTTTAGTATAGTGGTGGTGGTGATAGTTGGGTCTGTGTGGCATGTGTTGATTCGTGTAGCAGTGGAGGTGGAGGTGTTGCATGGAAACATACATTTGCCGCACAGATATAACTATTTGTCATTAGTGGTCGCGGGTGAGCAAAGTAATTGTTTTTTAGTTCACAACTATGATTATCGGGCACTGGGTCATCAACCTTACTCTGATAAAAAAAAAAACAAGAAAATAAATATGATCATTTTAAGGGGCCCACTATACGGCACGATTTGTAATCCATGGTTTCAGACTGATGAAAACGACGAATAGCGTTCATGTTAATTTATGAAGCGATATTGACATTATCGATTCGTCATTTCGATCAATTTGAAGCGACAGATGGTAACGATAGATTGTATCGTGTGTGAGACGCTTTTGGCACGCCAATACGTTAATATCGATTTCTTAATCATCTAAGTTTAATGATTACCTTCAACCTCGATGTAGCAAATACAACGTAGACTCGAGCAAGCGAACCTGCTGTTTACTCCATTCTGCTATTTGCTTGATCTGATTACTCAAGCCACTCCACGATTTTCATGCTTGTCTTGACACGACATTAATTAAGATCGAGCCACTAAGCTATTTTGTGAAGACATACTTAGTAGAGAAGGGTTGTCTTTTGTTTTAAAATCCTAAGAAGTTAGAGTAGGTAGATACTTACTCTTTCGTTCTTAATTCGTCCAGGTATTACCTACTTGCTTACTTTTACACAACACAGCATAACAGTTTTACATTACAGTTTTAAACGATTCGCGGTAATTACGAGTACATTAGACATAATAAGAACGGGATATTGATCATGATAGGTACAGTCGAGTTCTCCAATATCTAAACAGTCAACCGTTCAAAAATATTTATACACTCACCTTATTGCCAGTTACATAAGGTCTGTGTTGAGATATTTATGAACCTTTGGCTGTACAGATATTGGAGAACTCGACTGTACCTTATATACTTCGTTTTTTTAGCATTAGAAAGAAGGTAAAAAATCATGACATGTTTATTGAAAAATGCTAAGTAACAGCAAGTAACAACAATTAAATAACAATGAGATGTTATGGTTTTATAGGTAACGGTTATTTATTTTTAAAGACTGACTTTCAATAATAAGACATGTCAAGTTTGTTTACCATCTTTCTAATGCTAAAAAAAACGAAGTATAGGTTTAATCATCATGTCAGCCGAAAGACGTCCACTGCTGGACATAGGCCTCCCCCAAGGCTCTCCACTCTGACCGGTCTTGTGCTTTCCAAATCCACCGCAGAGGCAGTGGGCAGGGCACATAGCTCGCAGAACTGATGGCCGATGGGGTCAGAAGGTTCTCGAATGGCGTCCACGGACCGGGAGACGAGCTGTCGGTAGGCCTCCAACAAGATGGAGCCACGACCTAGTAATGATAGGTTTAATGACCTTACGATATTTCAACGCAGTCATGATCAAACTCTCCGAGTCTGGGTCCGGGTCTCATGCATGTAACTGCTTCGAAGTCGTGTCAATATCCCGTTCTCGTTTTATTTATAATTTTATAATTGCAGAAATAAAATAAGTAAAAACAATTCTCACTAAAACCATTCCTCAGATTGGTATCTCTTTTGTTAGGTTAGATTCCACAAACATCGTTATTATTGACAGTGGTAGAGATAAGACTTTAATCAGGTGATGCGGGGAAATTACAGTGACGTATAGTTATGACTAATTCGTGACAAATAAGATGTTTTCTATCAATACGACATTATTGTCATACCCACTAGGTTAACTTAAGATCAAGTGACCCATTTACTCGTTTACTTTACCTTTTGTATAAAAAATCTAGGTAATTTCTGAGATGCGTCGTTGATGTTTTAGTACTAGAACACCAACGACGCATCTCATATTCGGTTGAGAGGTAAACACTAGTATAATACCTACCAAAAAAAAATTAAATAATCTTGTTATTACTAGGAATATTTTTCTAATTCAACCTACTTTAATTCTTGTAGGTAAGCACTAGGTACAACTTTGTAAACAAGAATATAATATAAACTGCAATAATCCAATAGAGTACACTATCAAGATATTTTATAAGCTTAGCAAAACTAAGCCAGGGAAATTTGTAAAATGTCCAGAACTCGTCATTTTTCTCGGAAAGGGCTTCTAGATGCTGTGTCACGAAACGTAACTTAAACGTATACAAGTAGTCTCTAACGAATTCCGGCGAAAACAATAACGCATGCGTTTCCCGTCGGCTTGAGCCCAGTCATTAGTGTAAAGGCCCTATTCAGTTGATTACTCGCCATTTGGCGTCGGACAAAGCCGCTGCATTAGTGCATCAATGCCGGATCAATGCGTGCGTATTCTATGCATCTAGCACATCTAGGGTTAACAGTCTGTAGGTATGGTACTGTTGAACTAAGTGGAACGATAGGTCAATAACCTAACCATAAAAAATATTTTTTTTAAACAAGCTTTTTTGCCGACTGCAGTTTTTGTTGTCTGTTGTCGTCCGACTTACGTATCCATACCAAATTTCAAGTCGATGCCATTAAACATTGAAGAGTTTCCTCATGTGGTGGAAGCACCGCCAGAATACCAGATTACTGCGTTGTCACCGAACTTCATAAGTATGCAAAATTTCAGCTAAATCATATCAGTTCAAATCCCGGTCGGGGCAGATGTTTGTATGATGGATATGAATGTTTGTTCTCGGGTCTTGGATGTTTAATATGTATATAAGTATGTTTATCCGTTGTCTAGTACCCATAGTACAGGCTTTATCTAGTTTGGGACTAGGTCAATTGGTGTCAAATTGTCCCGTGATATTTATTTATTATTATTATTATTATATTATCAATCGGAAGACGTTCAGTGCTGCACATAGGCCTTCCCCAAGAATCTCCACGTCGATCGGTGTTGTGCTACACATAAAACCACACAAACTACTCAAAACTGCATTGCACTGACCAGAGAACCCAATCAATTAGCAAGGCAATGACTTGCATATCATCCCGTGCCGTATAATGAGGTGTGTGTGAACATTAATTGGTTTGCAAATCCAATTAGATGCCTATAGGCATTAGGCACGTAGGCCTCATTAATGATTACTAATGACCTTTCGTCTCTAGTACTGTTGTACTTGAATGGTCTGAGAATCATAGTATTGTGCTAGTAATTGGTATAATTGTATTTAATGCTGTGGTGTAGTATTAAAGTTTGAGAACGTCTTCATCACTATACATACATGTGTAAGTATAGGTAAAGTCTAGGTTGTCTATAAATCATCGGGATAAAAGATTTTCATAGCATGGTTTTCAGAGCGTATTTCTACATTCCCTTAAATTACCTTAGGGTTAAGGGATCAGTGGGTGCCCTGCGAAAACGAAGCTTTTTTGAGAACTTGGTTGTGATTGTGAGACTGTCGCCATGGTCGATTTTGCGAAAGTAGGTTGAAAGTAGACTCCTTAGTAGATTGGGCGTTTATAACCAAGAAAGGGATAGTTACGCAGGCTTAACCTAACGTGACATAACAGTTTCAAATGAGAATTTTCGTTCCTACATAATTTGAAAAACTCGCAGAATTTGAGAAATTCACATGTGGAGTCACATTTGTTATCTCAATGATCAGACAAATACAATACACTTAAATCAAAGTTGCTTCATAATCATCATTAAACTTAAGAGTTACACCTTTTTCAGGGGATTATCTTCCAATCTCTCTTCTATGAGCCAACTCCTTGACTTCCTGACCTGATACGACACCAGTGTTGCCAGATAAAAAATTTGAAATACGGGAGGTTTACCCATAAACATTCAGTAGATGTATGACGATATTATGAAAACAATCGGGAGATACATTTTCCTTAAAATTAATTATAAAACAAAGTGAGAGATCTTTTTTTAATTAATTATAAGGAAGTAATGCAGGTATTTTACATTGTATAGCATTTCGTTTTGTTTCCATTTACGCAGTTTTTTCTTAATGAAAGTTTAAGTTTTGGTGGTCGGGTCAGGAGACATTTACTAAAATCGGGAGATATCCCGGAAAATCGGGAGACCTGGCAATAGTGTACAACACGACGCCTACTTATTCCACCATCTGGTCTATTAAAAAAAATTAGGTTTAGAAATTAGTCCAAAAATATAAAACCAGGTAACTTGTAAATGAACTATCCCGGTATTTATTTAATAACCGCGCCGCAGCTTGCTGCCTGGCTCTGTAAACAGACGCACCGCATTGTATGAGAGTAACTTCCTCTGCCATCAGCAAATGTTAGTGTTGGTCTGCCAAATACTGGGAAGAGACTGATTTATAATAAGGACGTTGTTCTAGTATCTTACTTAGTCGTCCCAGAAATAACGGAATTGAACTTAATCTTCTTTGAACTTTTTATATTATAAGAAAGGGCAAGACAGACTCAGACAGACAGTCGCCCAGGAACACCCGCAGTACTGGGGGAATCGCAGGTGCGTTGCCGACTCTTTAAGAGTAGGTAGGCTCGTTTTAAAGTTCCCTAAGTTGTACCGCTCGGTAATGTTGCCGCAGTACCTAAGCTATCTGCAATTTTTGACGTTTATTGCTCGAAGTCCTATAATGATAAAAAAATTAAAGATACAAGTTTTGTTTTGTTTTGAATTGGTCATTGTACACAGCGCACATGGTTCAGACTATAATCATGATGTTATTGTATTTTTTTTAAATAAAAAAACATTTAGGGCGCCCTAATCTTTCCTCTGTGAGCACACAGGAGCACACGCTTTGCCGAGCTGTAGGCCGAGCACGAAGTTTTCGAATCCTGTTATCGTATCGAAATTGAGAAACCTCAAACAATTTTTTTGTCCCAAATACGCTCACGGGCGGGCGCTGCTGTTCTAAACGTTATACAAATACTACTCGATTACTTTACGCAGGTTTCGAATATTCGTACTCGGGCCTCTGCGCCGAGTAGTCGCGCGAGCAGAACCTTCATCATCATCATCATCATCATGTCAGCCGAAAGACGTCCACTGCTGAACATAGGTCTCCCCCAAGGCTCTCCACTCTGACCGCTCTTGTGCTTTCAGCATCCACCGCGGTCCCGCGATCTTTATTAGGTTGTCGCTCCATCTTGTTGGAGGCCTACCGACAGCTCGACTCGTCTCCCGGTCCGTGGACGCCATTCGAGAACCTTTTGACCCCATCGGCCATCAGTTCTGCGAGCTATGTGCCCGCGAGCAGAACCTTGGCGCGCTGTTTTCGTTTCGCTCAGGATTAGTCCAAATAGGTCGGTTTATACTCAACTGTCATACGTCATTGATCCGTTTATTTAATTATCAACTGATTTTGATGAATCTTAGCTAAGAATCATCTCGATTAAATTATGTTTTGATTGGAAAAACCGGCGTTCAAGTCGGTCATCCGTTTAGAGGCTACGATGCCACAGATAGAGACACAGACACACGCTTCAAAGTAAACATATGTCCATCTTTATGCGCCAGGGGTAAAAGAAGGAATACTTAATGAGAATAAGGAAAACTTGGAATGAAACTGTCGAGACGTCGTAAAACAAGGTTTATCATTTTGTCGAGTAGCGGCATAAAATGGAGATTCCTTATTATAAGTGGCTGGATTGGCGCAACAGACGACGATATAAATGGGCGTGGGATTGCATGAAAACGGACCTATTACGAAGCTTAATGCAAATATTTATCAATAAAATAAAAATGACAATATTATTATGAGATGAATGGCGGCTCTTGAATGTTTTAAATGTAAATGGTAATCAAAATGACTGTTCTTGCTATATGTAGCTGATAAAACCAAATTTAGTTAAACCTATTTATCTATCTTCATAGTCATGTTCTCCGGAATCTCAGTAGACACTAATAATTAGTCGACTCTGAACCTTCCTTTAATTTATGGAGACGGTAAATCTGAGCATGAAATAAGGCTTAATATAAAATGTTTGAATTAAATCAACAACTTCAACTTATTTCTCTGAAACTGTACTTCACTTCCCTCCGCACATAATTGATCCTTAGACATTTTTAAGCAGTGTATTACTGATGTATACCTAAATCCCATTTTAAGCCATTGATAATAGCCCTATATTTCAGAGAAAATCAGATAAATCTTTCAGAAATAATCTAAAGCAACAATTGTTACCATGTACATACAAAAACACACCCAGATAATTCTCTTTATGGCGTCCGTCTCAAGTCCCCACATACATTCTTATGCGCCCGTCCTGTTGGCTCTCAAGTGGATATAAACTTACCCCTCCCTACTAATAAAATGTGCCCACAAAGTTTTTGTACAACCGCGTTAGATAAAAATAAGCGGCGGATAGTTTCGTGTTTACTTTTCAAGATTGGGTATTCATCTTTCTTTTTTGTATCGTTTTTATGTTTCTGAGTGACTGGCTGGTTACAATTTCGAAATTAAAAAAAAATGTTAACGAAAACTGTAGGGTAACATAAAATGGAGATTGTATAGGCAGAATACGTAGTGAGAACTTATTTAGAGAAGTAATACACCCCACCTTCATTTTCATTTCGCGGGGTGGATTTTCGAACTGTAGACCTCTATGGTGTAATTTGTGTGGCACTTATTTCTATACAAAAATACGGCCACGCAAATTACACCAGGGATCTCCAGTTTGAAAATCTACCCTTCGAAGCTCAATGTCTCAAAAATAGTGGTCAAGTGATTTTGATGATTTAGCTAAAAGGCATCTCGATTAAGTTAGCTTTCGTTTATAAAATCCGCGTCCAAATATAAAGGTCTATTTGTTTACGAGCTATGATGCCACAGATAGACACACAGACATGTTAAGCTTATAACACCTCTATCAAGGGTTAAAAAAGGGTTAAGGGTTACAGAGGTGTATCAAGGGTTAAAAAGCATGGTAGTCAATTAAAAATGATGGTTAGTTTAAGTAACATTTGGCATGACATGCATTTGGGATCTTATTTTGCCCCGAGTAAGGTTATTTACCTACCCATACGGACCCTTTTTTAATTTTTTTATACAACGAGGAACGCAAGCGAGCAAGTGGGTCACCTGATGGTAAGTGATCACCACTGCCCAAACACACCCGCAACACCGGAGGGTTTGCAGATGCGTTGCCAACCTAGAGGGCTAAGATGAAATGCCTCTTGTGCCCGTAATTACACCGGCTGTCTTACTCTCCACACCGGAACACAACAGTGCAAGCACTGCTGCTTAGCGGCAGGATTAACGAATAAGATGGTGTTAGCGATCCGGACGGACCTCGCACAAGGTCCTACCACCCGCAATCCTATTATTACCCATTAACCTATTATTGTTTATACTTAGTGCTACTAAAAAAAACAGTGAATTTTAAAATTCTTATAAAATTCATTCACAATGCTTTTCTCTTTTCATTACCATCTGGTGAGCCAGATGTACCAAATACGTTTTACCCCATATTTATTTTGTTCAGTAAAAGTCCAAAGGTATAAATTAGTGCAAAGTGTAACCTAATCCGACAGAGGGCGTGACACGGGCAGATCGGGCTGACGTGTGGTCACACTTGCCTGCGTAATGAAAATTCTTTTCCAAAAGTATCCACATTCCTATGGTCGAAGACTGTTTTTAACCCCCGACGAAAAAGAGGGGTGTTATAAGTTTGTATCTGTATGTCTGTGTATCTGTGTATCTGTGTATCTGTGTGTCTGTGTGTCTGTGTATCTGTGTATCTGTCTACGGATTGACCGATTTAGATGCGGTTTTTTTTAATCGAAAGCTAGTGTAATCGAGATGGTTCTTAGCCAAGTTTCATTAAAATTGGTTAACCCGTGTTTGAAATATTGAACTTTGAAATGATAATGTCGTGGACTTTTCAACTTTCGTAATGCTAAATTAGTTTCAAACGCAAATACCTTATTTTTAAACAAATGATCTATGTTTTCTTCAATCGCTGCTGCTGCTGGATAGCAAATAAAATTGTATCTTTTTCGCATACAAAGTTATCATTGTACGAAATTTTCGACTATTTTAAATAATCTTTGTAGTGGTATGATATTTATTTATAGGTTATTAGAACTTAGCAAAACAGACCTAAGTACGCGTCAAATCCAGTATCCAAATACGTATTTGCTAAATCTGTCAGTAAATACCAATAAAAGGGGGTACTTGGTCGTTAAACGGTAAGGGTCTTGAGACGCCCCTTCAATGCCCTTCATATAACCTGCTGACATGGCTTTTTTCAACCATCAGATAGAAAACTTATAACTTGCTATATGTCCTAGCTAATTTTTGTGAAATTCAAGAAATACTTAATACCTACTTGACCCTTGACGTTCTGCAAATACCACCTGTTGTGTGATAGTGGCAAAGGTTTTTATAATCACAAATATTTTAATTTAAAAACCTATAAAATGACCTCAGTTAAAAAAATATTGAGAACCCCTTTTTGTATGGTATGAATGGGTTGTCAAATGTCAAATTAAAGTATTACAAAGTGCCAAGAGGGCTATTGCGAATCAAAAATCCGCCAGGATGGCTAGTGAGGACAATTTCCACCAATCACAGGCCAGTAGCTTGTCTCTCATTGGTGGATAGTGACAGATGGAACCTCATTCGACTCTAGCGATCCTAGCGGATGTTTGACTCGCGACATCAGCCCTCATTATCAAGTATTTCAAAATATTTTAAGAGCAGCATTCTCCTAATCTGTTCCAAGCCATCTAATGCGTACCTAGTTATAATAAAAATAAAATTTTGTAACACTAAACGTTTAATATTTGTTTACCGAGCCGCAATATGTCTGTTTTGGACACAACGCCAAATAAATCGGGAAAAAACCCTGTTAACTGCTACCTAAACTATCAAAGGGCTGTGTACACAACACATTATGAAAAGGTTATATAAACGGTGTCCCTTTGCTGCCGGTGACAGATAAAAACCGGTAGATTCTGGATGTAACCGGCGAGGTGTACCCGGCGCCTTCGTCAGCGTATTGACTTACCCCGGAGCTGTTTGCTGCTTTACCCTAACGTTAAGGTTTGAGGCGTAAGTGGTAAAGATGTAGCGTTATTGACGAAAATGTGTATGTCATCAAAATTATTAAGTTGGAGGACAACCTAAGCCTCTGAAACAGAGCGCTACAGCAAACGATAGTTGACCATGTCAATGTGGCTGCATGTTGCAACAAAATATTGAAGAAAATAATTTACTTACCTACAACCCGAATACATAGGGACTACATAAGGAAGGAAATACATAAGGAGAGTAAAGCAGCCGGTGTAATTACGGGCACAAGAGGCATTTCATCTTAGCTCTCTAGGTTGGCAACGTATCCGAAACCCCCCGGGGTTCACTTACCATCAGGTGACCCACTTGCTCGTTTGCCTTCCTTGTCGTATATAAAAAACACAATTGCAGATTGCAGACGGTATGATGCCATCGCCGATTGCAGGCGACTTGGATCACAGAATGGTGGTCCGAAACTGTCTGATGATTAGTAGTAAAGTCCTCAACCCACTTTTGTTTTCAGAAGTCATTCGCCCGCTACAAATACGAAGCAAAACACGTCCATTCTGCAACTATACAATATGTTTCAAAGTCACCTTATACACTACAGGCCGTAGGCTGGAAAGTACGAAGTATGGTCAAGGTAAATACAGTACCAGAAGAGTGTCTTTAAAAAAAAACATTTTTCCTCCAACAGACAGTACATGAGCAAATTGTAGATAATAAATCAGGTTTAATATGCTGTCCATATGCTGGCTTCTGAATCCATCATAGAGTACATTTTGTTTAAAAAACAGATAATAAGAAATACATACAAATACAATCAAACTAAAAACTATGTACGAAATTAACCTAAACCTAACCTAACCTACAAGTAAAAAATCCAGTTCACAGTCGCTGCTCATTGTGCCCAGTAGGCTTGCAGCGTTGCCCCGTTGTATCGCGAGGCTAATTCTTTGCCCAAAATTGCTGCCAGCCCGCTGCTCACCGGAAACATCTAATAATAAATTAAACTGTAATTTGAAAACAAAAGAACCACAAATTTAGGATGAGTGCTCCAGACTTGCGCCACGCTCTATATTGATTCCATTTTACCGTCTCCGACACTTTACATATTGCTTATTTAGCATTATTTCATTTCGGCGTGCCGCTATTTGTCTTCGCTTTCTGCTGATACTGTTATCGGCAACTGCTGATTTCCAACGTATTTTATTGCTGGATTGACGTTTTGCTTTCAATATTAATGGCGCTATTAGATGGTTGGTAATGATGTGATTTTGCGATGCTTTCGGCTTTCTATGCTCACGTTTGTTCATGAAGGAATTATTCATTAGCAGTGTTACCGTATAATTAGTGGCGTCACAGAGCAAACTCTTGACAGTGTGGATCATTAAATTGATATTTGGCAACATCAAGTTTTAGTACTTAATGCAATAATTTCTCCAGCATTTTCTTTTGCATTAGATAATACTTTTAGGTATTACCTAATAAAACCGACCAAGTGCGAGTCGGAATTGCGCACCAAAGTTTCAGTACAAACTTGTAGGTAAATATGATGAACTGGAATGAGGGAAAAAGTTACCTTTGCGGGCGGATAACTACTGCCCTGATACTTCAACTAGGTCGCGGCCAATTTATAAACCGCAAATAAGATCCGATCCGTTTATTTCACTATGATTGAGTCTCACGGTAGTTTCATGTTAAAAGTCGCAAATAAGTTAATTATAGCAAAAAAAATCTATAATTTTTTAGTTTTCAAATTTTTTTTCTTTGACTTGTGTTGCTCTGTGCCAAATTTGACCAATCTAAGACAACGGGAAGTAGGTACCCAATGTGTTTCGATTTAGTTGAAATTTACAAAAGACAGATAGACAAAAAAAGTAATCCTATATTATGGGTTTCGTTTTTAACATTCGAGATAACACTAAACTTTACCTATTTACTAAGTACCTTCGAGTAAGTAAACTATGATTCCAAATAGATCCCAAGATCATCAATCAATAACATGCAGACCTACACAAAACTCCCATAAAAGCAGACTCCTCGTTGACACTGTTTCAAGGCGATCAATCACAACAAAATTACCAGACAAAAATAAGCGAAACTATGCAGCGGGAAAAGTGAAACGCGACTTCATCCAGGCTCAAGGGATTCCAATTCTCGGGACCGCGAAATCTCACTCCGGATTTCATCCGTCATAATTTCCCGCGACGAAAAAGCCTGGCTTTTAAATAACGTGAATATTGGGACCGCTCGCGCTTATGGGCGAAGGAACAGGGCACTTATATGGGAGTTGCCTTTAGCTTACCTTTGCACTACTTTTTTCCTTAACTTTTTGTGTTATTAACCTACTCAACGTGGAATAAGGTTGAAATTACAATACACAAGCAAAGTAGTTGTAACCTTTTTTGTAAGTAACCGGTTGCCGGTTACGAGAACAAAAGCAGATGATCAGATACAATGCCATTGTGATTGCCACTAAGTGGATGAGCTCAATTCAATTTTTTTTTAACTATATACACAATTACAACTATATACACGCGAGTCTACTCTAGTACGTTGCTCCAAAGTCGAACCAAAACAAAACTTTAACCGATGCCAAAACACGAGACAATGGGGAAGATAGATTTAGTTGCTGAAATCCGCAACTTTTTGAAATGTTAAAACGACCGGTTAGTATGAAGTTTGTAGTTTGCTCAAACTGCCTCCTTTTTATTATATTTTCTTAAATTCAAATTCAAAATCGTCTTAATGGCAGTAATAAGTGAGGCATCGGTTTCTTCCGAGTATTTTCGGAAGCTTGATTACCTAAATTAAAATGTAAAACAACAACATCAGTCATCAACCCAATTAACATTTCCTATGACCGATATAAAACAGTACCGTGACTGACTGACTGACTGACAGACAGACAACGCACAGCCTAAACCACTGGACCTAGAGACTTGAAATTTGCCAAACATATTCCTTGAGTATCCTAGAGGTGCACTAAGGAGGGATTTTTCGAAATTCCCACGGGATAGGGAACTAGCCCATTTTGAAATATTTCACGGGGGCAAAGCCGCGAAGCATAAGCTAGTGACCGATATTTATTATCTATCCGCAGAGGCAAGTGCGCGTCGCCGCCTCCCGCATCAGCGCTCTGATCGCGGAGGTGTTCCTTACACAATTTTACGACGTTTTTTTATGTTGTGCAACACGGTTAGTGTCAAACGTTATGTGTATTTACGAGGTACGAGTACCTCCTGTTTTAAGTTGTAACTCTGTGTTAATACTTGGAGTGCTGGCAGGTGAGTTCGGAAATTTATTGTATGGAAATTTACGGTGGGCGGCGGAGGTAATTTGATTGTCGTATTTTATTAGCTTATTATTGAAAAACAGGTGCAACAAATAAAGATTATTATTGTGTTCCAGAACACTATAACTTTGTTTTGTTTAGCAAACCTTCACGATCTTTACGGTGTGCAAGAGTATTATCATCATCAGCCTATTTACATCCCACTGCTGGGCACAGGCCTCCTCTCCGAATGAGAGGGCTTGGGCTATAAGTTCCCACGCGGGCCCAGTGCGGATTGGGAACTTGAGTATTATGCTCTAAGGTAATTCGCGACTATTTAAGTGTCAAATTAACTGTTATATAGCATCGGTAATCTGTATACTTACACGGGCAATTGTATTGGTCAATTCCAGGCAATATTTCTTAAAACTAAAGACACCACGACCATGCCTAGCGTTTAGAAAATAACATCAAAATCAAAGTTTCCATCAAAGATAACGGACCTGCCTAGGTACTGATTTTTCTCCGAAAATACACAAGCACCCGATTAATTGAAAGTTCACATACCTACCTACCTAGATATTTTTACCATCTATGCCGCTCCAGTATAAACTCCAATAGTAGGTACAAAATTTTGTACAATCGTTGATATACAATCCTATGTAGGTTCATAAAGATTAGTCTCAGACAATACCAATGTCCAGATAAGTAGGTACGTTTTATTTTCTTATCACTAAATTCCTCAATCGTTTATTCATCCTTTTGCTTGTAAAAGTGTAACGTGTTGTCCTGAATTATGATCTACACTTCAGACAAGCTACCTTGCCTCGCCTCGATTTACTACACTGCCCTACTAGGACAAAAGAGCTTATCACTGTAAGAATTTACGGCACTTACGTCCTTTTATTTTGGAAGGCCACTAACGTTATTTGTACCTCCCTAATATGAACATGTTTCTTCTTTATTTCCAGGGCCTGATATTTATGAAGTGAGAACTTATTTTGAGTTAATACAATCCTGCAAATATGTTATAAATAAAATTTTGGTTTTCAGAATTTGACACCTACGACGTTGGTATGATCAGTGCCCTAAGCACGACTTGTCGAATCCTGCGTCACGTAAAATCGAATAGTAAACTATAACGAGTTTGTATGACGTTTGGAACAGCGCCCGCCCGTGAGCGTATTTGGAACTGAAATTTAGTATGAGATTTCTCGATCTCGATACGATAACCGTAACGTAACGCAGGATTCGACAAGTCGTGCTTAGGGCACAGTGCCCTAAGCACGACTTGTCGAATCCTGCGTCACGTAAACTCGAATAGTAAACTATAACGAGTTTGTATGACGTTTGGAACAGCGCCCGCCCGTGAGCGTATTTGGAACTAAAATTCTGTATGAGATTTCTCGATCTCGATACGATAACCGTAACGTAACGCAGGATTCGACAAGTCGTGCTTAGGGCACTGAACCCGGTGCTAAGCTAACCTCTCTCGCAAATAACTTGGGGCCCAGTTGGGCCCAAAAGTTGGGCAAAAAATTCAAGTATTATTTACGAGTTATTTGCCCGGGATATAAGAGTTATTGATAGGTACTTTGTTGAATGAAAATCGCATCAAAATCCATTCGGTATTTTAGAGTTTATATACCGCTTGCAGACAGACATACGCGGCGGGGGAATTCAGAAATAAGTGCTCTCTTTCTGTCATTCTCTCCACTTGCGACATGTTCTTAAGAATTGAAATATCCTTAATAAGCGGAAGAAGAGTACCTAAAGGAAATATTTTAGGCGAAAACGTTTTTATTTCTTCTGCGGAAATAAGAGTTTCCGTAATTGATAGTGGCCAGTAATCTACAGGATCGAGGTTGTCAGAAAGGATCAAGATAGCTCACAAGTGTCTGTCCGGGAAATAAGCCTCTTGATACATTTATTTATTAACTGTTTGTATAACGAATGTTTATTTAAGTATACTTTTCTTTCCACTTTTTAAAACCAGACGTAAGTATAATTATGACATTATTTATCTGTATGTAGAAAAGCTAATGAATCGTACAATGTGTAGTGTTGGTAAAATAAGTGTTTTTTGTTTTATGAAGCCATTCTAAGCCATTTTATTAACCGTACAAAATTACATTTCTTCAACTATGCCTATAATATTCAAATGTCAATTGGTTCTTTTTAAATTCACGAGTGAACTGGCTGCATACGACAGCCACAAAATTAGAACACAATAAAAAGAAAAATTAAAAAATAAACAAGCGGCACTTAACAAACTCACACCCACGTAATAAAGTTGAAATGACTAAATTGTTTTGTGTCACTTCCTGACTAAGGTGTCTATTAAAAATTTAAAACGTGTGCCGGTCGAAATTAAATTCCTCTCTAGATGTACGAGGAGTTTTAAATGACGTCGGTTGGGCTAGTCTTGACATGGGTCGTACCCTGCTAATGATATTTCTTTGTTCATCTTGCGGATAACTGGCCATTTTGAGGTGACTATGAATGTTTAATTTCGACTCGAGGGAAAGCTCGCAGTAGATAAAACATAGAGCGAATAATATTCGTGGTGAGTAAGTTTGTTGTAGTTGCTGGAGTGGCAAGTTTGAGTTAGCTGTTCTTTGTGGTGTGTGGAATGCAGGATTTTGTTTTTAAAATAAGTCTTATCCGAATGACTTAGGTCGTCCGAAATAGTCAGGTGACACTGGAAAAGCGCTGCACAAGTAACGACTCACACTAACCAGTATCTTTTCAAATGCTGCCACAGCAACATTTAAAAACCGACTGGACTGAGTAACTATATAACTATAAAGTTCAATTCTAAAATTAGTGGGATTTGGTCTTAAAAAAGCGTACTAGTTTTACGTCAACCAAATCCCTAGGACAGTTTATCCACGACAAAGCATTCGTCACTTTCTAACAAATATGCCAGTGCTAGAGGGACATAATGCTTTATGTCGTGGATAAAGGTTAGCATGCTAGGAGGTCTGTTCGCGACCAGCAGAGTTAAAATTTAAAGTAACTGGTAATTTTTGCTGTTTTTTTTTCAGTTTGTTTTTGAAACGTCTGTTTCGCAACTCTCGCTACTTTCTGGCATTATCATTGTTACGGTCAAAAGTTTTGCCCAGAAAAAATGTAGTCCTATAATGGGACGTAAACATTTGGACTCGCCCTCATATTGATCCCGTGCTGCTACTATAAAACGTCTTACGGCCACCATTTGTCACTCACCCTCCCAGCCCTTTTCTTGATCTCGGGGTTCAATGATTTACAAATCAAAAAATCGAATGCGTTAGTGGCGAGAAGTTTTTTTGGAAAAACGTTTAACATTATACCTCAAATAAATAAAGTCAAAAAAGTTGCACGACTTTCGTCGCTCAAACGTATAAAAAGTGCAATTAAAAAAATATCGTAGAGAAAAAATTTAATTCTAATTGCACGAATCGTCGAAAAAAATACACTTAACTTTATGGTCAGTTAATAGGTACCAAAGCAAATCCTAAAGCACCGTTTTACGTCATAATTTCAGAATGAGATGTCAAAGCGTCCGGTACAATTATCGTGTATGAATTTTTTTTTTGGTTCATCCTTACGTGAGCGAGTTGGTTTCGAAAAAGCCGTGAGCTAAAAAACCGTGGTACCTACCACTGAACACAGGCCCTTTCCAGAGGTACTACGGTTCTTAAATTCACCCCTTTTCGGAGGGCCACTGCATTTTTTCATTTTATGAGAGCAGGCTTTGACGGGCCTACCGAAATTCTATGCAGGCCAGGAATATTTGCTGACTGTGTTTTTCAATTCGGAATGGTGGGCAATCATTTAAAAGGTGAGGGTAGGGATGATAGATGGACAAACTGAACGTGGATGTTTTTTTTTTTAAATAAATAAAATGTTGAAACAAATTATTGTAAAAGGGCTTACTAAATTTTAATTAAACAAATTAACTTTTCTTTCGGTACATTTTGAGAACTGTTTCATTCACCGACAACTCCGCAAAAGAGATTGATTAATATCGAATATATTTCGGACAGAGATTTGTCCAACATGTGCGCTAATAAATAACCACGGATTGGTTCGCAATCTGCCGAGCATATCTCGACAAGAAATATTATATAATATATATATAAATAAATATATTGATAATTTAGTTTAAAAATGTCTCTCGAGAATTTTTAATACTATTTATCCCTTAAATTTAATGTTCAAAATTATCAAAAATATACAGTGCTCTTATTACGTTACCTATAATTATGCAAACTCCAATGCACAGTGGGTTATGTCGACAAACTCGGCGACAAAGGAAAGTCACTAAACTTGTTTTCTTCGCAAATAGTTAACCGAGCAATCAGCTTCCGTCATTTCACAAGCTTGTTAGCAGTTGGAGTTAAAGAAACCAAGCAAAGGAGTTCAGAAATTAATCGGAAATCGACTTACTCTCAATGTTTTAAGGACTTCGTGGTATGCTAATTTACTTTACGAGGAGTTTGTTAGTTTACTTCGAAATATTCATACTAAACATTGATATTTAAATATCGTTGTCTACAAAGTTAGTAATAATTTGAAGATTTAATGTTTGTGCGTAATTTATTTATTGCACATAAAACGCATAATTGCACATAGGTAAGTGGTTACAGGATGACAGCTACATGTGCAAAGGAATACATATTTATCCCTTAAAGAGGATCTCTGCCGGCTAACTTTCGAGCTATTGTCAGGACATCCAAAGAATAGTATTAGATGCTGTATTGTTACTGTGATTTTTTTCAGCCATGTCGAAATTAACTGAACATTCTGACTGTAAAGCACATACTATCTATGAATAGGAAGAAAAAATAATGGAAACGCTTATTTGAAGAGATTTTATGTGAACAAAACATTAAAAAACCCAAACATGTTTTACCCTTAATCCAATGTGATTAAATTAAACACCTACTCATACTGGATTACATACTCGAATTAAAAGGTTGTCATCCAAATACACTACATTCTTATTACATTTAATGACACGTTTACCCTTTCAATGTGTCAGACACACATGCGAACGCAATATTACTTGTAGTTGAAAATGAATTTCCGCGTCAGCAAACCATTAAAGCTGTAAAAATATATTCCTAACTGTAACCTGTTATTGCGTATTTAACGTCCTTTTCACTCTTATGGTGTTGAATTGGAGTGTGAGCGAAAGAGCGTTGTATGTGATGATATGGAAGTCCCTACGGCTTCCCACGAGCCTGTTGATTGACAGTGCAATCGGCAGGTCTACGCACAGTGCTCATTTTTAATAGTCTTTGGGGGCAAAATGTTTTTTTTTTTTTCATTTCAGGTCAGACAAAACACGTACACATGATAAATAACCTACCTAATCTAACCCAATCACGTCACCCGAATATTTAGTTTTTATTTTCATAGATACGCCCGCTGAGCTAATACGAATAATTCAGAGACAATTAAAGTATTTTTTTATTTCTATGCACCCAATGTACAAGTGAAATTAGACAGCATTTAATTAATTTGAACACAATAAATATCTAACGCTGGTGACCATAAGAACAAGGACTCCACATGATTTCAAAGTACTCGGATTGGTCTGCCATCTATTTTAGCTTGTTTTTTGTCCTCTTCCTCACCTAAACTGAACCACTGTGCTCTCTATCGCCACGTCGGAAATAGAAATGTGAAATAATTCACGACATGCCAAATGCGGAGTTTGGATTTTGAAACTGAAGGCTTTTCCCCACAATTACGGGTTAGCCCAGACGACATAAAATGAAACTGATCGAAAATTAGGGTATCAGTGATGAACCTGCTATGAAGAAGATAGTTTTTTCTTTTTTGTCTGAATTAAACATCATCTAAAGGAGTATGTCGATATAAAATAATTTCTTGCCATCAAAATTCTGGGCTTCCTTATTTTTAAGTAATTTTTTCAATTTTTTTTTTAAATTGAAATTTAAATGGAGGCCTTGAGAATAGTTGTTGTCGATGTTGAAATCTGTTTCAACTATGTAGATACGCGAACGTTGCCAAAATGTATGCTTTTATAAGCAAAATAGGACATAATTAAATAGTGTTTCCCGTCGTTGGAGTCGGCGTTATTAAGAGCTTTTATTTAACTTGCCGTTTAACTTGCATAGCTTAGTGTTCTTAGTTATTCAGCTGTCGGATTGACTTGAAATTAGGTATTACAGAAAACAACAAATAAAGTCAGCAAAATCGCTTGTAAAAAATAACGTTTATTAACAGCAATCTGAAAAAAAAAACTTTATTTACACGTAAACTTAAGAAATAACCACGTAGGTATTAGCTAAGGGAAAATTAATAGGCACTACGTAGCAAGAATATGTAGTGCAGCAAAGGTGTTATCTCGTACTAATTAATTTTATTATCTGCGCGAAGGTGCCGGAAGCACCAATATATCTTAACCCCACCACACCAGCGAAAGAAGGAAACATTCTTAAACACGTAGAGTCCTAGTTACACTGGTCCAATGATTTACTAGACATATTATGATTTACCGAGTAATAAATCCCTACTAAATTTTCATTTAGTATTCAACTCGCATAGATATTGATAATCGTTTCGTTAATTTGATGTTGTTAATTATTAATGAACTATGAGTGAGTTAGAGCAGAATTATGCGTTCTAACGGGATCGTGTTCGGTTTATGTCGAATACTATAATATAATAAATATGCTATGTTGTTTACTATCTACATGCTTGGTAAATAGCCGTAGGTAGAAAACGTCCGATAAATTACTTCAATACCATTTATTTTTTAAATTTTTGTCATAGTTTTTCATATTAAATCTAAAACAAAAGAAGGAGCACTTCTGAACTTAAAACAGTGTTGTGAAATACTCTGTGGTTTAAGTTTGTGTGCGGTGGCAAACATCTGAAATCTCGTTCGATACTGGTTACTTAATTACTAGGTTTATTCGTATATTTTTAATAAATAACTTTTGCTTTTTAATTAAAAGTGAAACGATGTAGTTTTTTTTATAATTCCTTTAATATCTTCCAATTAGATTATTCCTTTTTGTAGACACTATTAAAGAAATGAACACTTGTTTTTTCCGTGCCAAAAACGTTCGAACCAGATAAATATGCTGCCAGTGTTTTTATTAAAGTCACATTTTTCCATGCAAGAGCTCATATTTCATCCCAAGTTGTGTTATTGCGGAAGTGGCAATTTTCAGACTTAAGCGGTAATGTCTAAATCGACAAAAAATCCTCGCGAGCCTTGCGTCCCCTGCGTGGGGGCCTGGGCCCCTCCACACCTGCTACTCGTGCTAAGAAGTGCTTGCATTTGTCTTGAGAACATATTTTATTAAAAGTCTCATAATCTTATATCTTCAAAAGTGCTGATGTTGTTCGGTAATATTTTTATTTAGTTAGGTAATTGGTATTTTTACTTTGAAACATAAAATAACAAATGAAGTTTAGTTTCCGTGTTTCTGCTGTTTGGTGGATAATGAAGTTATGTGTATTATGCATTAAATTAACATAATTGTATGTATGTATATCTCCTTATTGCACATAAAACATAAAGTACAGATAAAAGAAAAAAGCAAATGTATAAAAGAGAACTTATCCCTTAAAGTATCTCTACCTTCTTCATTTGTATACTAATAACATAAATAGGTGTGCCACAGGATGTAATGTGCTATGCAATTTAGAACTCTATTTACTAGTGTATACATTAGACTATTATAATGGAGGTAATGTAATCTACGTCATACCCATCTAGCTACGCCATACCGTAAACCCTCTACATCGACACTCGTAGCCGCTACGCCGTAGCAACCGCGGGACATATTTCCCTAACATAGCTATCGGTTATATGAGCAGTTATTTGGGTGAACTATGTAATCCTGGATCACGGTGAATGGTTGCGATACCCGGGTTTGCTGCTGATTGAAACATTAATACTGTTATGGTGAACTGTCAATACCTACTATTTTTGAGATCGTAAATAATTTAGACAATAGGTAATTGAAATACAGAGGGTCGAGCACGACTTTTAGAATCCTGCGTAGCGTTACGGTTATCGTATCGAGATCGAGAAATCTCATACAAAATTTTAGTTCCAAATACTCTCACGGGCGGGCGCTGTTCAAAACGTCATATAAACTCGATAACGTTTACTATTCGATTTTACGTGACGCAGGATTTGAAAAGTCGTGCTCGACCCTCTGAAGTAAAACCAATAACGAGTTGCTGGTAACCGAGAGTTCGGTCTGAGTCTGAGTTGGTCTTAATTATACTAAGATACTGATATATATATATATATTTCTAATTATGTAGTCAGTTTTCTTTGTTTAATCCGTTTGTGGTTATGTATCGTAAGAGTTATTGTAACTTGTTTTTAGAAAAAATGTCTCTTGTGGCGAATTCCTCTTGGTGCAATCTTGGTCTTTCCTAAAACGCTGGTAGACTCAAAAAAACGTGACGTGTAAAAGAGCAATAGTTAAACAGGCCAATAAGTTCGAAAGGTTTGATTTTGTATAGCGAACAGTTTATCAAGCTATATTGTCGTTCATTTCCTACAAATATCTGACATTATTGCGCGAAAGGGAAAACATTGAACTAAATTATTCTAGAAATACTCCTTTTTCTAGTTTTTAAGAAGAGGGGTATTGTAATTTCAATTGTGGGTGTCTGTGTGTATGTGTATCTCTGCATGTCTGTGGAATATGGAATGGACCGATTTGGACGTACTTTTGTTTAATTAAGTTAAGTTAGTTGTTTAGTTAAATTAAGACTCTTAAGACTTAAACTAGATTAGATATAACGAAAACGGGATATTGACCGCGATTACCTTATAGGTTTTATGAGCTCCCGATATTTCGATGCAGCCGGTCTGCGCAACATTAGTGTCTACCCTCGTTTTCGTCAGTTTGCCCGTGATCATGATGCATGCAACTGTATCGAAATATCGAGAGCTCATCAAACCTATAAGGTAATCGCGGTCAATATCCCGTTTTCGTTATGTCTAATGCAATTAACCGCGAATCATTTAAAACTGTTATTATACAAGATTTTTTTTTTGCTGCAAGTGGCTCTTATTGTATTACCTACTACCTACCGCTAGTTACACGCACACAGCTAAAACCTAAATAAACCCAGTAGCTGATTCTCAACATAAGCGACACTGTTGATAGATGTAGCCCTTCCAGCAACACGTTATTTCCACGAGTAACAAGATTTACGTGCGCTTCCAAATTACGACGAGGTACCTCCAGCGTGCGAGCGGAATAGCGGATAAATCAAGGGGGCTGCCTCACCCTGTCTCATTCTCTCGGACGTGACGAGGGCTATTTTAAGGGCAGCCGGAATCTGTAGTCGATATTTAAATGTTTTATTAGGTTTGGCTGGCGGTAAGCGCAACCAGCCAGCTGCAGTCAGGTCGATGTCTTTTGATTTCCGTTTGTGAATTTCTAACCGCCGTTCCGTACTTTTTGTTTATTATTTATGTGCTTAATTGTTGATTACTGTACATTTTCCGAACTTTAAATAAAGAGTGCCTCGTAGTTTTAATGTATACCTATATAAAACGGATATCACCTTAAAAGCTGCAAGATGGATTTAGGTAGAAAATTTTGTGTATTTGTTTGTAATTGTAACGAAGTAAGTACTGATTCGAGGGATATAATCTTGCAGCGTAGTTTAAATTTGTATCTTTGCTGCTTTTATTCCTATAAGACCTTCACAGAGTCAGGATCAGATGTAATAGATACTTAGTTCTATGGTTATAACGACTACTACGAGCCGTACAGTGTCGATGAACCGTGTTAATTATTTTCTGGAAGCTCATTAATGTTAATAATGCGACAAGTTAATAAAGCAGTTAAGTAAACCGTGGCTGACCCGTAAATGTTAAAGGTACATAAGTAAGAAAAAATCTATACTTACCTCTTTCGCTATCGATTGCTGCACTCCCGTGTACAAAGTACCAAAAGTACCCGACGGCCATTTTGATTTCCGTGCTCAAATTAATCCCGTGGCGTGTCCGGTCCACGCAAATTATTTAAACTGACGAACACCGTAAATAAGGGATTAAGCGAGAACGCTAAATGCCCGTGTATTTAGGATTTTTGAGCTCAAGAGCAAGAGTACCGAGCGCAGGTTCAAATTTCAGATTAAACCCTTTATTTGCGTATGCAGTCGTCTGGCAGGGGTTCCGAGCTATATTTTGGCATTTAGCAACAATAAAATACGGTTGAATAAACATTGGGCGCGTCGAGGGTTAAATACTAGAAATCTGTTTATCGACTTTGCTCGAAATGTCAAGGTTACTGACCTTTGTGGGGTCGGAAGAGGAAATGACTCAGCAGTTCCATTATGAGGGTCACGCGGTGTTAACTAGTGCTCAATACGCTTGAGTTTATCATTTACATTGAGTTTGGTTTTGCTAAGTCATGAAGTGTGAGTGTTATGTTGGCTCATAGATGTCGCTGTTTCCGT
Source organism: Clepsis dumicolana (assembly GCA_963691665.1). Classification (NCBI taxonomy): domain Eukaryota; kingdom Metazoa; phylum Arthropoda; class Insecta; order Lepidoptera; family Tortricidae; genus Clepsis; species Clepsis dumicolana. Next base: position 5,784,404 of record OY829506.1, read on the forward strand.
AATTACCGTTTTCAAATGATATTTTCGTGTGCTCGATCCAAAATAATCGCCCCCGGGCCTAATCTCTAAAGGTCTAGAAAGTAATATTGTATGATCATTAAGTGTATATTAAAATCAAAGGAAATGGTGGTTAAATTTATATTTCTATGTGGAATCGCCCATTCGGGTTCAACACTTTGAATTATTTTAGTATTTTCGATAAAGTCCAGCAGATAAATTAACCGAATGTGAAATATTACCGCGGCCGCGACACCTGCATGGCTATTTATTGAAACATTTCGCCGAGCTCGCTACGGGGCTGAAATATCTTCCGTACATTCGTTTTAAAATTGCAAGCTCGAGGTTTATTTTGCGCCGCTTTCAGTGCATTAAAATTATAAGCGACAGAGAACCTTTTACGTAGGTACATCGGCATCGAATTAAACTAGGTATCTTTTTTCGTAACAATTTTTTTTATTGCGTTTGGAATTTAAAACTCTTTTCCATTTTTTTACTAAAGCTTTTATTACGTGACAAAGACAGTGATCTGAATGACCGTTTATAAATCAAATCCACGATAGATTAATGTACCAACAAGATAAAAATAAAGCCACTTTTTTGCTGTTTATTTTTCGCTGCACATAGTAAGCAAGCTTACTCCTAATTCAGCCACTCACTGGTCATTCAAGTCACATTCTTCACAGTGAGAAAGGTACAATGACGAAGGGAACCAAGCACCGGAGGCGCGAAAAGATTTGGTTCCGTCCTGAATAGGGTGCCCGGGAATCCGTTGAGCCGTCGCGCATGATGAATGGTGTTTTTCTTTTCGCCAAAGTATTCATGGGATCGTGATATTTAGAGAAACCGCTGCTGAAATGAAGGTTTTTTGCGACTGTTTTTTGCTGAAAATGCGCGAACAATAAGGCCCATTTGTTTAAAAATTTGAGATGTTTCGAGTCGTTTATTGCGTGAGGAATATTACATGACATGACCAATGTTTTTTTTTAACCAACTTCGGGATGTTTCTAGGCATTTTAGCTCACCCTGCTTTGAACTTGGTGTTGATGCATACCAGGTTGGTTGATGTGACCAATGTCTTGAGGTAACACGATTCTTACAACACAAATTTAATTAGTATGAAACCAGTTTTAAACTAATTGAAAAAAAAACAGCTTCTAACAAGGAGGAGGTTCTACGTTGGACCCTATGTATTTCTAGTCCTCCTATAACTTAACTTGAAAGTTAACAATTATTTTACCATCCACTTTTTAACTAAGCATACACAAAACAGTACTACTCTCCTATACAGTTAGCAGCTAAAGTAGCTAAGCAACCGACGCGTTCACAACGATTTAGATCCGTTAACTCTATTGATAAAGAAATTAAAAGCTTGTGCAGATCATTGTGACCGCTTCGGTTGCTTAGCCACTTCTGCTACTGACTGCATACACCACACACTCACATTTCGTATACATATCGATTTCCTAGCTGGCTGAAAACAAACGCGAAACTTTTTAGCGCGTGTCAAGCAGCCGTTAAAAATAAACAAATTAAAAATAAACGTGCGGCGCAATGAACCTGCGGAAATTTGAAAAAACGTTCCAATAAATATCACAGCAAGACGTCTCTGCCCTCGATACCTTGAGGGAGCAGCCATCGATTGTCAGTAATTATATTATCCTACCCCAAGGTACCTGGGCCTGTTAATCTATGTAAAAGTGAGGGCTGCGGCTGTCAAGGGTGCCTGCTAGACGGTAAAACTTTTCCGAATAGATACGTGTTAAGGAAATGCGTTCCAAGACATGGAATGTCATTCATGGACAAGATAATTTAGTTTTGTCTAATAAAATAAGGTACCTACTTTATAGAATTAAACACGGATTTTCAAAATGGCTGCAACACCATTGTTTTGCTCACTGATGCCTTTTTTTTGTTTTATCCATGGGCTCACTCTGTGAGACGTGCTACGTAAGATTTTTGCAAAAGCTATCTTGAATAGTGTAGATAATTTGTTTGGTTGTATGCCCTGTATAAGCTTTCCATTTATCTCAATGCACTACCTCACTAATTTCAATTCTCCTACAGGCATTTAAAAGGCTTCAATCAACATAATCCTTATACCTACTCGTACAGTAAACCGACAACCGATCGTGCAAAATTAATTCATCAAACGCAAAACAAAGTCTCATAATCCTGTTAGATGTACTTGTACTTTTGTCTGCGGGTTTATCCGCTCAGCACTAGTCTGCCCTCTTAACACAAAAGGGCTTAACCACCACGAGCTTCATATGGAGATACGCTTATTTGTATTGGCACGGCACTAGCAGGGACAGCATTAGGGAAAGGATACGGGGAGCGACATTAATATTCTATCTCTGTCGAACGTATTTTGTTTTTAGTTGGTGTCGGGTGTTTGTGATTTCGTTTGTTGCTGTTTTTAGAATGTATAGGTATTGTTTAAGTACATTTACTTATAATTATGTCTTATTTTCAACTTTAGAATGTAATAGTAACTGTTCAACGTTATTTAGGCTTATATTGACAAACTTCCGCTACCGCTAAGGAAGTGTGGAGTAGAGTAAGCTAAGTCAAGGCCTAAATATTTTACTTTTCATTGTTTAAGACTAATTACTTTGATAATCCGCGATCACCCGTGCGATACAGTAACGTCTTTGTGACAAATTTGTCTTCATGCAGGCATGCATGTCTACTCACCCTCCGCTCACACAGAAATCAACACATGCACAAAGGTGCGGTTTAACTTAGATTTACTTATTACTATTTTATGTTTATTATAATGTATTTTCATTACTAATTATATTACCTACATTATTATCATTTCTGAGAGGAGACTTGCGCCCAGCAGCGGTACGTAAAAAAAAAAAAAAAATGTCATCGTCATCATAACATATTGTTTTTAATTTGCACCACATGATTCATTCTGTTCTTTCTCTTCATTCAATTATGGTTGCCTGGTAGAAATCGCTTTGTAGCGGTAACACCGCCTATTGTTACCGGTAATTTCCTGTGAACCATTTTTTTGTCTTGTTTGTTATGTGGCGTCCAATAAAGAATTTTGTAGCCGCCCATTTATATTTTTCGTCACGCGCTCACACATCGTTACCATTAACGAATTAACAACAACAAGCCACAATTACCGTGCCTTGCGAGTGTATTCGCAAAAAAGCGTAAGCTCTAAAAGCTCAGCTTATTTAAAGAGAATGGGAGAGAAATCCTCTAATTGCGGTGTCCTGGCCCAAGCGGGCGATAAACATGAATAATGTCGTCCGATGTCCGTGCGCAACTTTATTTTCTTACTTTGTCACCTGCTTGCGCGAGATAACGCCTAGTTTGAGCGAATTCGCTTTGAGAATATCAAGTCGGTGCTCCAGTTTTGTTAGAATGTTTAAATGGCGGAATTTTGAAAGGTTGGCATTGTCGCATAGATAACGTGGGACGCTTAAAAGGCGATACTTGTACAGTAATTATATCTTTCGATAGCGAAACTGCTCTCCAAGGCCGTGGTTTAACTGTCCCATGTGCAGTATTGAGTGTAATATAAAATCATGAACCACAAACCTCAAAGGAGACGGCTTTTGGATTAGCTGGTCTCGGAACCCGTACAATCCGTGATAATGTTCTTCTTAGCAAATGTCACACCGCGACGCCCGTTAATGATAGTTCGTAAAAACAGCACTACAAAATCCATCCAAATATTTACAAATTAATTACAGAAATTATGTTTCTGATAACAAAGGCAGTCAGACCGTCGGAACAAAAGCAAACCGAAGAGTGGTGCCAAGACCGAGCCAGTTTTTTGACCCGCGGTGCGGGTAATAGGCGTAGTGTCATTCGGCCAACAGCCAAAGAGGTCGCGAATTCAAAATTTTTATATTTTTCAAAATTCTTGCACAATACTTTTGGGGGTGGAGTTTATTCACTCAAGCGGGACAACGCTATCCAGCAACGCTAGTATCAATAGAAAGAGGGCTAGTCAAAAGAAGCCCAAAACGAATGGTGGCCTAAAGCGCCAAAGTGTCTAAAATTGCTGAAGTACCTAATTAATTTGATTTTAGTCTAACCTTAAGGAAGAACCAATAGTTACTTTTCTTTTCGTTCCATTGCAAATAAAATGTGTTGGTATATTCCTTCTCATTTCGCTTCAGAAACGATACAAGTGCCGAGGCAGACCTAACTTAAAAAAAAATGTAATTATTGAGAATTTTGTTTACTTGGTCTTTAATTATGGGTTAAACTGAACCTATAAAACATCATTCGCACTAAGCCGGTTTTTTTTACTAATGTAAATTCGGAGTAAGGCAGTGATTTTGCAGCTGTAGATCCAGGCTTCATCTTACTCTTTAAGACTCGCCCTAAGTCGACCAAAACACAGCCGTTCTTCAAGTCCATTCTAATTCAGCCTATACAGCACCTCTAAAAAGCGGAAGGAAGTCTAACGCCTGTTTAATGGGCGTCGCAATAATCCCTGTAATTGCGTAGACGCCTCCTGCATACAGAGCAGATGTCGCTGAATTAGCATTGTTTAGTCTCCGAGGAACAAATTTTAAATAATTACGACAATTTGTCACAGTTTGCTTCTTTCGGGCGTTTAAGTTTAATGGGTGTTGTTGAAGTTTCGGTGACACGTGCGCTGCTGTGATTTATAAATTCGTGCGTAGTTATTTCCTGTATAATACTTGCAATTGCAAGCACGCCTGTGATACCAGAAACATTTAATTTAAGTTGAACAGCACAGAGCAACGCGCAATACGCTGAAAAAAAAACAAGTTGTTACGCTTATGACCAACGTGACCCTTGTTATCTAATTAGCGTCGCACCATTAGAATTTGGTGTTTACTAATAGAGTAATTCTGGTTGTCATGTCTGGTAAAAGGTCCTACGCACACTTTGCATATTGACTAGAACAATTGAAAGCAAATCAAGCTCAGAAAACACAAACTTTCAACAAACTTTCCCAGCCACAACACGACCAAGCAAGCCAGACTGGTTGAATAATCCAAAATTAATGAGCCTGTAATTAAACCGACGCGTTTAGGCAAACACGGGACATCAAAGCTAGGGGCAAGATTACACAACCCTACGCCACGTGCGTGCAGTACCAACATCGCCAACATAACTTTACCCTCTAGAAAAAAAAACCATACCCAACTGTCAAACATTATGGTTCAAAAAATACTGGCAACTTTTCCGTGAGTGGCAAAGACACTGGCCACCCTGCCTGCTCATAGCTGTCACTGGAACTATCATGGGATTTGCGGCGATAGTATGTGTACAAGCGACCGTTTAAGGAGATAAAACGATGCGAACTCATACAAAATCGGGTTTTTGTAATCTCCCCGGAGTACTGAGCATTAGCGCCGGCGTTCGCTGATTACTTTTTGGATGCAATCTGCACTTGAGATCTTGCTCTTTGGCGATTTGTTGAATACTTGTAAGATACTTGTAGTATGTGTTAACATTGTCGACCCAGGTGGGTCGAATTATTAGCTCGTTAGACGTTAGACGTTAGTAAGTAAAACTTTACTGTATAAAAAAATATAGACTTTATAAGGGGAAAGGTTGGGAAAAAGATGAAAGACTCTAAGAATAATAAACGTGGGTGCTCCTCAATTGAATATTTGGCCTAATGTTTATTTTGGGTGGGTTGACTTTTTAAATCGATTACAGAAAAAAGCTTGATTATTTTTATATGGCAAAATCTATGATGTAAAAATTGTTAATAACCTACGGCGAACGAAATCTCACAACGTCGGCACTGGCAACGCCACTTAGTAAAATTTATGTCCCCAAAACGTGATCAAGTTACGTTCATTTAGATTGTACCGCAACCTTTTTCCCGTTTTCCGCAGCCAGATTTCCATTTACGCAATTTGCGGTAAAAGCGAACGATATTCGATACCGTTTATCGACTATCGATTTCACTACTGTTATAGCACAATAACCTAGATGCGTAAGCACTTAGGGATATGGAGCCAAGGAGGTCGCCTCCCGAGAGAGTGGCCCTAGATAACGCCCCGATGACACGCGAACGTAGGCACTGGTTTCGGTTTTTAAGGCTAGCTAAAGTGACAGTTACGATTTAATACAAACTAGTTAGCGTTTATTTCTGTAAGTTTTAATTACTGCAGAAGTAAACTTTTTAATAGTCGTGAAAGTCTTTTAGTATAGGTATAATTATATTGTCATCGAGTCCAAGAAAAAAAAAACAACGTTAATGTAAAATAAGTACAGATATTATTTTTCTTCTGGTTGGTAAACGGCAACGTTGAAGCATGAAAATATTCAACACAGACTTCGTGATCCAAAGGGATCTTTTCAATCAAGTTTGCTTTCCAAGCAAAAACACCGGAGAGTGGAAAGGTTGAAAATGTCTGTGTTGTAGTTACGTTGATTACGCCTCAGCAAAGTAAATAGAAATAATGAAAAAGCCCAAACAGACGGCCCTATTCGGATATGAATTCCAGGGTTGAGACTTGTATAATGCATTTCTGCATAGTATGCACAAAATAACAGTGATGTAATGTTGAAGATTAAAAACCAAAAATGTTCTTGAAGAATAGGTACGTCAGTCATGTCTACATATGATTTGAAACTGAATTGAAAACAAAATGTAATCAAGATTGTTGTATTTTTGTTTTGAAAAACAGTATACTGCGTGCGTAATAACGTGTAATCTAGAGAACAAGAATAAGAAATAATTATGACAATTCCAATAGTTAAATACGTTTGGCGGCATACCTACGGTACGCACAGCTTAAAAACGACATTTAAACTTATCAAGAGGTTGGGATAAGGTTATAATTTTGGTTCCCATCATCCCAGAATACAGTCGTCATCAAAATTAGTATTCGACGCAGGTTGCCGCGTCCACCTCTGTCTGTATCAGCCCGACCGCACGATTATATTAATCCGACGTGCGTTTTGTACCGTCCGCTCTCAAATCACTATGGGCCGAACTCATTTGCATGTACACTTTTTGTTTCCGTTTGTCCGTTTTATCCAATTTATTAAGAGCATGGCGTGCAATTCTAAATAAGCCTTGAATTCCTCTATAATTAACCGAAGTGCAATCATAGCTCCGCCCGCTAGCCATTTAAATAAACGCCCGTACCGTACAATTTAGGTTCATTCAGATTGGATTCAGTGTAAAAAGGAGTAAAAAGACTCACTATCGAGCTGCTTAAAATTTCCCATTCATTCGCGAGTTAACGTCCAACTAAGCTCGAGTTTGCGATCGCAATGGCAAAAAACTTTCCGTTTTTTGGCCAATTTGTTTAGAACCTCGCGTCTGCCGGGGCGTCTTGTTAAGCTTCGTCATTCTTGGGTTGTTGAAGTGTCTGGGCTGGATGGTTATGGCGCAAAAGTTGGGAGTGCTGAAGCCGACAATGTGTATAAATAGGCGATAGTGATTGCGATCACGTATCCCTAACGAGGCGTCGCGACTGCAGCAGAATGGACGGACGCATCGATCCGCCGGTCTGATGGAATTCTCTGACGGTTCCCGGCTTAGTTAGCTTGAGTTGAAGCCGGTGTAAAAGTGTGAAGTCACCGGAATGTGAACGGTTTCAAGAGGGCGACACGACTGGCCAATCAATCGTAGCGACTGAAATAGTCGACTCGACACAAGCCAAAAGAAAACAGATCCCGATCCCGACCGTTGGAAATTGTTCCACATAAATAAAAATGGAAATGTGTCTGTAATCGCGAATGTGAATTATTTTTAATTTGGGTACATCCGTGCAAAGCTACGAAAAATAAAACAAAATAGTTTTACATAACTGTTTATTCTTACTGGTCTAAGCCAAAAGATTCAAATGTAATGAATGCGACATATATAACTAATAATACCTAAGGAGAAATAATTTGAGTTCATCAGTCACATTCAACAGAAATTACCTTACCTTGTGGCTGTTCTAATAATTTCTTTAAATTATAAATGTAATATGGAATATCTCTTAATAATTATAATAACAGTTGATTGTATTTAATTCCCTTGTTCACTGAAGTACGTGCGCGATGCGCTTGCAATTACCAGGCGATCGACTAAGGCACTAATGAACATAATTGATATGAAGGCTCGATAGCTCTCTGCTGCAGTAGGTACCGCTATAGTTTCGATAACAATTTCAACGCCAATTGGCGCTGTTTCAAATAATTTGTTAGCGTTTTCAATGTTTAAAAGTCGGTCACGTCATGGCTTTCTTTTGAAATTCATCATCATCATCACCAGCCTTTTTTCGTCCCACTGCTGGGCACAGGCCTCTTCTCAGAATGAGAGGGCTTGGGCTATAGTTCCCACGCGGGCCCAGTGCGGATTGGGAACTTCATACACATCATTGAATTGCTTCACAGGTGTGTGCAGGTTTCCTCACGATGTTTTCCTTCACCGAAAAGCTCATGATAAGTTACGAATGTAATTCCGCACATAAATTCCGAAAAACTCAGAGGTGCGAGCCGGGGTTTGAACCCACGACACTGCTTGAGAGGCCATAGGTCAAACCACTAGGCTATCACGGCTTATTTTGAAATTGTCCAATCATAATTATCATATAATGGGACAGTTATCTTAAGCTTAAGTATAAAAATAAAACTTGTACTCTTGTATGAGTTCGAGGCTTAATTTTGCAGGATTATAAATCATTGGTTAATACACAAAACCTTTGATAGTGAACACCAATAATCTGACGGAACAGGTGGCGGTAGGCTCACAACTGTTTTCCATTAGTGCCCCGGTTTGGAACAAGCTCGTAATTTGCCAGCATGTGGCTCTGCAAAGCCTCTGTATCGGTTTAGCGTTGATGGTTGCTGAAAATCTTGCTAGAGATAAAACGAATAAGTATATCATTATCATGTAAATACCGTATTTCCAATCGTTAAACATTCAAGTATTTAAATGTCTCTTCAGTAAGCTGTTCCTTACAGTTGAGTGGAAACTGTTAAAGCTAAACTTATGACAGTTTCTTACCTTACATTGGGGTTTTAATAGGAGATATTTTATTTGTTTTTCCGATCAGACCGCTTAAATTGGCGATCTTAAATGGCTTAATTAATATTTGACGAATCTTTCAAAATTGCTAATACCCACTGAGTCAAATTTCATTCCCTTCCAATAATTTCCCTAACTGTTTTCAGCACAGATGTCAGTTAAAAAATTCAATACGTTTTTGTTCGTGCGGTGTAAAGGATAGTTACGGCACCTCGCCTTCCGTGTACGTGTGTAGTGGGTGTATCTGTGTAGTTTACAAACGCATTTCCCTACCCAATAGCAAAGTACCATACCTGTGTCACGCGACAGTAGCACTCCAAACTCGATTGGCTAAAACTTAGAGCGGAACCACGAGCGCTGGTGCATCTTGACATTTCATTACAACTATTTGATTTATCGAGCGCGGCTAAAATATACCGTGCACGTAGCGCAGGGAGCATAAATTTTAAACTGCGCCTGCTTCGAATGGTTTTAGGACTTATCAAGGTGTGGTAGGGTGGTAGGGAAATCATTACACCCACTGGTGTACAGTGGATCCATTTGATTGCTGACCCACCGTCGAACTTTCTCACAGTACTTGTCATAATGATTTTCCTTGTCAGGCAATGCGATGTCAACGTGATATTTCCTACGAAAAGGTTCCACAGCGGGTCACGATTTAGTTGGGTCGATAGTACAAGTGGTAGGTAAATATGGTTTGACCGCGCCGCTCGGATGATCCAGTAACACTTATTGTACTAAACTACACGTGCTGTCTGTGACCTAAGTATAACTAAGTAACTATAGAGTGCATAGCAGCAGGAGGCGCGTGGCGAAACGGAGAAAAGTCTTAATTGAGTGGATTTACGTCAATTACGTATGAAATAATTGGCATTTTTTGTGGATGTATCAATTGTCAAGGAATCTTCAAGGTAATACACCAGTGTAACAGTCTGTGGAAGCTTAGCGGGAGTGGCTATATTGGGTACCTAGGCTATAGGCATTGCGCTCATTTTGCAGTTATAACGTGGTCACTGAAGGCGTCTTCGATAACCTCCAGTAACAATAAAGCTAGATAACAGACTCGTATTGTATTTATTTCCGAGTCTAGTTGCCTGATTTTGATAAATGTGCATTGTTCCCGAAGCTTAGTAATGTTACAGAGATTATTTGGATGTGGGTGTGAAGTACTTTATGCACATGTTTACAAGGTTTGCGTTTTGTTTATAGAGGTATAGTTTTAAATGGGAAATAAAAGCAATATGTAAAGTTGCCAGTACGTGGATACTGGCAACTTGAGCGAATGCGATGCTCTTCTATCAGCCAAGAGCAGACGCGTCCGAATTAAAAACTCGACCGTTATAAATTGAAACAAATTATTAACAGGCAATAAATAAGGTTTCGAAAGGCTTTCAGAGCACTGGCGGGTTTCCAAGCGTTTCAGATACGAAGCTCTTGTTCCAAGGATATTCCGACATCGAACTAATGGCTCTATGCGATTACATCGGTAATTTACCTGCAGGAAAAAGCCAGCCAGGGTTTGCATTCGTTTTGAGTTTTGTTTGTTCGAAATGTTTTTAGAGCGCACATGAACATGAATTAATAACGTCGGTTACTATGGTGTCATTAAATTTTCAGTGGACGATTTTGCGTCGCGATTGGATGAATTAAAGCGAATAGTAATAATTGTTAGTTATTTTAATTCGATGCTCTTTGTACATTAAGGTTCTGGTTTCCAGTGAAATTTCTTGTTGAGATTTTAATATTTTTGTGGTACAAAGGGGTACCTGGCCTATGAAAAAATATTGGATTATGTTTTGCAAGTCAAATCAACGTCCTAAAATTAAGATTTTATTGACTTTGGTTTTTCCATGTTAAAGTGAAAATGTGCCAAATGGACTTAAAGACAAAGTCGTGAAATTTACATTCACTTTTTATTCATCATTCCATCGAATCACGTAAACAATGATTTGACGTTTCTCCTATTTTAATCGCGGCTCGCTGTCAAACGCTCATAGCTCCAACTCCGCATTTTCCAGACGTTTTAAAAAGCAATAATGCTATAGGGTTGTCAGGCGTTTTTCACGCGTCATCTTTCGCGTCAGCCGTCAATGGTCCGGAAAAGCCGCCTGATAGCGCCTTCCTCCGTTTTATACTCATCCCGTTCGGAAAAACATTTTTGACACCTGACATGTCGTTGAGTTTTAACCCTTGGGGCACTCTGGGGATTGATTGGTGTAAAAGGTGAGTAGTTTTCAACTTTAGAGGCAAATGATTAAAGTAGTAAATTTCCTTTATTGTTAAGGGATCATAATTCCTATATATTGTGTTTAATATTGTATTAAATTATAAATAATAATGATTTAACTATACATAAGATTATTTATGAAATTAACACTACCTACAAAGTAAATTAAAATATTAAAACTAAAACTAACTTAAAAATTAAATACCTACCAAACCTGGACCTCTCGGCAGGGTGCCCATCACGCAGGCAGCATTCCCGCGCTGAATTGCAATAGCAATTCTTTGCGCGAGAAAGCTGCCCGCGCGAGGGTCGCCTGTTGCCTCTTTCAGGCGTTTGCTCAGCTCCTTGTGGAGCCCGAGCGCACCCTTACCCCAAGGACCCAGCGTCTCGACGCCAAACGGCAAGAACTCGTATTGGGCGCCGAGACAGCTGTACTTGCTGACCTTGAGGCGCTCCCGGGCGTCCGCTGCCGCTCCTGCCCGTTTGCTTGTTAGTGGGACGTAGGACGCTGCCAGGGTGTCCGTACAAGTGGCGTCCCACACCAGCGCACGGCCCATCTTCCAGGGGATTAACGACATCCCATCAGGGCGCTTGCCATCACCCCGCGCAATCTGGGGCTCCAGAGCAGCGGGGACGTTGGCGCTGACGAGTGCCCTTCTGAGGATGTCGTTCAGTGCAGCGTGGCGTGACAGGCGGCCGGCGCCCGAGGAGCAGGAAAGGCCGTGGTGAGCGAGTCGGTCTACAGGGGCCCCACAAGAAGTGCAGCTGTGGCTTGTGCAAATTCCAGCACCGAGCCGGAGACCGACAGCTATGCGGAGTGTGGCGGGATCTAAAAATGTTCCTGTGTTAGGCGAGGGATAGGCATGGAGCCAGTGACCTGACTCTGGCTTGGACACTGCTAGCAGCCTTGCCAGATCCCTGCCTGACGATGTGTCTTTGAGTGAGTTGAAAGTGATGAAAGAGGCTATTGTATCCCAGGCCCTTTGCCTTTTGGGTCTAGTTGGGATAATTGGGCTCGGTCCAGCTAGCCAGGCATTCGTGGCCTCATTCAGGCACGCGATTTCACAGTTTATACCCGTTGGGGTGTTCAGTATGTTACCTGCGAGATCTAACGTGCTGTGGATTGAAGACAGGAATGCCGGCAAAGCAATACTAGAAATTTTGCGGGTACCCAAACCGCCGTGCCTTATCGGTAAAGCGGCTTGGGTCCATGCCTGCTCGCTAAGGTGGATGTTCAAAATAGTTTCGATTTGGAATTTCATAAGATTGTCGATGGGTTGGATCAAATGGGGGAATTTCCAAATTGGGCAGCAGCGGAGCAGGTAAGTAAATTTTGGAACAAATAAGCAAAATTTTAGAATAAATAGAGCGGAGTGACTACTAATTTTGACAAGGCGGTCCGAATAATTGTTAAATTTTGAAGTCAATTTAGTGAGGAGAAGAGGGATGGCCTCGTCGCAGACGGGGGAGCCGAGGAGGTGCAGACTGTCTTTGGGTACTATTTTTAAATTTAGAGCGACGTTATCGAAATTTTGAATAATTTGGGATGTGGTGTGCTGGTCTATTCGATCGGAAATATATAATTCACACTTATCAAAATTCAAATCTAAACCTATACCATTGAATTGCTGTTTAATTTTTATCAGATCTGCTAGGACAGTCTGTGCGTCTCCTCCTAGGGTCCCATCGTCAAGGTACCAAACGTTCAATTTCGAATTTAGATTGCGGATTATCGGATTAATAGCCAAACTAAATATCGCTGGACCGAGGGGATCACCCTGCTGACAACCTACGGCCGAAAGGATTTCATTGCTTTTGTGTACTAGTTTTGAAGGGCAGTGGTAACACTGGAGAAGAAAGTTATAAATTTCTGGGACATGCATTTTAGATTCGCTAAGCAGGGTGTCCCTATTAACCGAATTAAATGCGTTTTTTACGTCTAATTTTAGAAGAACCTCGCACGAGTCACTTTGTACGAAGGTGCGTACAGCATGAACTGCCGCCTCGCAACCTCCGTGGGTGCCGAAGCCAACTTGTGTGGGTTCGAAAAGGGCCTGTAATTTTGTTCGGGTGAGCCGGACGCAGATCTTAGCTGCTAAACGTCGAAACGTTGACCCTACCGCAATGGGACGCACGCCACCATCTTTTTTTGCCAGGGCAATAAGATTAGCTCCATAGATTATCGGCGTCACGTTCGGGCAAACATCTCCCAGCAGCATGAGATTGACAAGTTTTGTAAGGCTGGTAGTCAGCTTTTCACCAGCAACTCCTGTGCCGTGACTGGTGAGGTCAATCAGATGCTGCGGGGAGATGCCGTCCAGACCTGACGCCGACCCCTTTGGGAAAGAGGCGAGGGCTGTTAGTACATCTCTTTCGGTGGCGTGTAGGCAGGCTGTGGGGTCAGATGAGGGGTCAACAAAAATGGGGGTGGAAGGGCCTGGGGGGTGCTTTGACTGTAATGCGGCTGCGGTCTCCGGTGTATCGGGTGCTAAGGTGTCGTTCGAGAATAAAAGGCGCGTTGCTCCTTTAAGGTCTCCGTCGTGTATTTTCTCCTCGACCTTCGCAAACAAGTCGTACTTCTTTCTGTGCGTTCTAGGAAGAGAGGTAGGATTAGGTGCAGTCGGATGTAGTATGTTATTTTTTATCTTTTGTGTGAGGGATATATTGCTATGAGATTGCTCTGAGACGTGGAGAATTTTGAAAGAAAAAGTAAGAAGTTCATGCCAAGAATTGGAGTTGTTGTTCTTGACGCAATTGTTTACGACGTTTGTCAGTTCTTGCGATACAGTGGAGCGGGCACCGCGTGGTATGCGTTTGATGATTGAAGTAGACTGTTTGAGTTGGCCAAGGAGAGTCTGAAGTGGCGTGGCAGAATTGGAAGATGGTAGAGGAAGAGCAGAGCTGGGGTGGTTTGATGCAGTGAGTACTGGAGTGATACGGACCTGATGGACACGTCCCTGGTGAATATGTAGCCCTTTGGGTGTTGAAAAGGTCCTTTGGCACACACAGCATTCCATCGGAGGCAACAGGCACCGGAATAAATTTAAAAAAATTATAATAAATAATTTAGAAATAAAGAACTTATACTAAATACTTACAAATAACACACATGTTAAAAATATTACAAAAATTGTAAAATTGTTGTTGTTGATTGCTGTTGTTGTTAAATCGCAAATTTCACTTCCTATAGGTAGTCGTGTAATATTCGTCTGTCTAGAAGTGAAGAGTGCTCGGAGCGGGAAGACAAGAAGGCCACTACAACGATGCACTAGATCAGAATACGGAGATTTATCAGAGATTTATCTTCTTTATTTTATTTTTCTCGGTGTTTTTAGTTCACAATGTTGCTTTGACGGCGGCTGTCACGTCCGTGTAGAGGCTTGAAATTTGACTCGGGCTTCCGCAGAGGATTTGTTTAAAGTGCGTAGACTGTTCACAGCAAAACACGCGGGAAATCCAGTGATAAGATATGTATAAACTAGGTACAGCAGCTTTAGCATATAATATAAATTAATTATTCATTTTGAAAAGTGTTTTTTCGTTGCTAGGTAGGTGACTTTTTAAATTATTAAATAAATCTTGTTAATTCCTGCAATATCAAGTCTTCTTGACAACTCACAGGGATGTTGGCCTGTAATTCACACAAACCAACACCTAATTAAATACTTAGTTACCTCCAAATAGTAACTAAAAGAGTTACCTATTATTACCTAGTGTTCGTTATTTTCTAGTTATGATAATTATTATTAATGTTTACGTAAGCAACAGAGCGCACTGAAACATTGAATTTATATTAGAAAGAAGACTGCCGTGCAAGGCTATTCGCCTTGATTCAAAACACCACTGTGTAGGTTATTATAATTTAAGTACTTACTTGGACATTAAAGATTCAGATTAAACCCTAAGCGCAAAAAAGATCTATATTCAAT
This sequence comes from Clepsis dumicolana, assembly GCA_963691665.1. NCBI lineage: Eukaryota > Metazoa > Arthropoda > Insecta > Lepidoptera > Tortricidae > Clepsis > Clepsis dumicolana. The sequence continues at coordinate 5,799,546 of OY829506.1, forward strand.
TAGTCCTACTCTAATCTCTAAAATTCCATATGCTAAACAGGCTCAGATTCGCGTACTCCCAGTAGAGCCTACGAAAGGGCAATGACACCAGCCCCCAAATCGTGAGGCTTACTTGCGGGCTTGGACTAATCTCCTCATATAGTGCTAGTCCGGTTGAGCCCACTTATCCGTAAGGTTGTCCTCGCGATGCGGGCAGCATAATGTGAGCCACAAGCGCCTGTGGAAAACTTAGCGGCAAAAAATATTTTAGGCGGCTCGCGAGACTGTAATTTTTTTCACGGCGCACATCCATCTCCGTGGCTATAGTCTGGGGTTACAGGATGCATTCATGCTTCTTTTTTATGCTTGTTACAAAACAGTGTGTGACTGAGTTTTAGAAAGTAACTATCATCACTTACCCTTTTGTAGGTGAAGCCCTCATTTTAAAAACAAATGGTCAAACAATGACTATAAATTCATTAGACATAACTGTAGGTCGATCCAAGTGAATCCGTGTTTCAGCAAACCACAATTATTACATTTACCTAAATCACCGTCGAATCTCTAATCTGCTACTCGTAGTCATCAGAGTGTCGAGCACGACTTTACGAATGCTGCGTAACGATACGGTTATTGTATCGAGATCGAGAAACCTCATACTAAATTTATTTTTAGTTCCAAATACGCTCTCGGGCGGGCGCTGTTCCAAACGTCATACAAACTCGACAACGCTTACTATTCGATTTTACGTCACGCAGCATTCGTAAAGTCGTGCTCGATCCTCTGTTATGTCGACAATCATACGTTGCCTGACACTGCACTCATAGTTGGCACCTTAAATCTTAACTCGTAACATTACAATAAAGGTGACAAGGCAGGGCGGCCATTATTTAAATTATGGGGTTACCTTACCAATCATTAAATTAAAAAAAAATATGGACCATCTTTCAATAGCCAGACTCCACTATCACCCGAGTTCACCTATCCACTGAACTTTAAGCGCTAAATCCATTCCTGGCCCATCTATTGGCAATAATGCCGTAATTACTGTTCTCCCGCCTCCTGTCTCCAGTTGTTAATCTTACTTAAGCTCGCCGTCAATCCACATTTAGTTAAAAATTATTGGCAGAAGCTTAAGGACTTTAGTGAGGAGATTAGCCTTGAGAAAATGCCTTAAATTTGCTTTTAATTACGCTCTTATTGATTAGAGGTTGACCTTTTCAATGCTCATTAATTTCTAAAGGACTTGGCTTAAGCGCGGCAAAATGGCGGGCCAATCCATTCTGAGTAATCATCCTTTACTTTAGAGTCACACCAATGCCGGCTAATAATTCAACAGCTGTTAACGTCAGCTTTATTTATTACTACTTGTATTTCACTAATACCTACGTACGTACGTGTACTTATTCAAAAGGATGTCTACGAAAGATTGGCAGAAAATGATTGAAGTTTGCAGAGAGAAAGAACAGTCTCGTGAGACGGCATGAAACTTAATGAAGTTTCATTTAAACCGATCCTTTTGACTTTATTATTCCCAGACTTCTCAGTTCCTTAAAAAGCCCCAGAGCTTTATCACCTTAACGAAATAATACTACTATTAAATAGACAAACAAATAAAATGTAAAAGAACCAGAACCTGAAAATCATCTAAATAAATAAAGTATTTAAAATACACATACGTAGAAATACAGATGTAACACTCTAATAATCACCAATATCAAAATATATACAATACTACAAAAATAATACTATGTTTAAACAAATTAGAGAACATAAATGAGAAGAGCATAAAATAATGACATATAAGTCAAAATCTGTTCATTAGACTGATACCTTAAGGGGTGCGTTCTAAAATCTAACCGTTTAATCTATCCGAAACTTGAATGCTCGTAGCTAATCGAGCGAAATCGAATTCTATAGAGTATTCAAAACGTCCAACGTAAGAGAATAGAGCTTAACTATTCAGAGGGTAGTTATGTAAGCCGGTCACGTGATAGCGTTCAGTTTGACTCGCCTCGCCCGCGGTTTGCAGAGCAACGCGCAGTGAAGTATGCAGAAGGCATAACTTTGTTTAAAATGTGGGACCGTCTGATTGTGCGAGTACGACTACGACTACGTAACCTTTGCTATCGATTGACAGAAGTATCTATTGAAGTAAGTTTAAATATCTGTAGCATTTACTTTGTCACTTTGCCTTAACGTTTTCTATGCTGAGTTAAGTTTTGACAAAAAAATGTTTATTTGAATTTACATGTCATGATATTATTCATTTCAATCTAAATTCCTACTTAAACTAAGATTGACAATTATTGTAAAGCTTATTAACTTAGAGCAGGAAGGGAATGGAGATGTTACCGCGCGATTTCCTCTCTGCCGAAAATTTGACATTAAGTCTGTGCAGAATGCACAGGATCTGTTGATTGTGTACATGTTTTTGGCATTTGTGTGACAGTTTTGTAGGAGAAAAACAAATTTTGATGTGAGAGGAGACGACTCGTGTGCTGTACGTGTGTAGGTACTTCTTTTCCCTCGAAAATTGGCAGAAAAATTGTAGTACATAGATAAGAAAAAGGCGCCTCCCATCTATCTGCTTTATGCTTATTAACGATATTTTCTGTAATGTGTTCTCACTTGCTCATAACCGCAAAGTAACGAGCGAGGAGATTCTTTCAACGTGTAGTACAACATTTTTATTCATTAGAACGTAGACGTTAAACGTTTAAGAGCATTAAAGCAGTTCGTGTCAAACTTAAATACAGCTGAATTGAAATCAGTCACTTGTAGGGGAAGCGAGACGCAACGATACTAAGGGGAGTGCATGAGCTGTACCACGATACCCGCGGTATGAACCTCTTTAAAATCGCAATTAATTACGTACTTATATTATTATTCAGGTGCCAAGCTTTATGCGTTAAGGTTTTTTTTTATGACGACGAAGGAAAACGAGCAAGTGAATCACCTGATGGTATAAGTGATCATCACTGCCCATAGATACCTGCAACCCTCGGGGGTTTGCAGATGCGTTGCCAACCTAGAAAGCTAAGATGAAATGCCTGTTGTGCCTGTAATTACACCGGCTGACTTACTCTCCACACTGGAACACGACAGTGCAAGCACTGCTGCTTAGCGGCAGGATTAGCAAGTAAGATGGTGGTAGCGATGGTAAAAAATAATTTGGAAAATCACATATCATTAATCATGATAAGATAACACTCAACGTGGTTGTAAACATGAAACCTCCACAGAAAACCTTTTGTTATTTTCCTTTCAAAACCTGATATTTCAGCCAATGTAGTGCAATCGATCCGACTAAAAGCACAATCAAGTTAGTATAAACAAATATTCATATAAATGTCCTTCCCGGTGTCTATTACAAATAATATTGACATTTCTTGACCCTAATAGGCAACCATGAGACGGTCAAAGTGACACTAGTTCGACGCTCCGCATCCTCCCCTATAGGACAAAATAAAAGCATTATTTTGTTAGTATTTCCGCTGTCCAAACTTGTGCAGAATCGAGGGGAAACATTGGCCAATACGTGGACAATATTTGCTCTTAATTAATACTTGAAAAAGCACTCACTTAATTTTGACATTCCGCATTTTGTAAGCCCTAGAGACGATCTTTTCAAACGTCGAAAAAATAGGAGTTACACCTTATTCTAATCTTATACAGAAAGTTACAAGTACTTCCTCGACAGGAGCAATGTTTTTCGAGTTTTGGGTATTTATGCGTATTAAATACTTACTGGAGAATCGGCACTTTACTCATTCTGCTTGAGACCACGATTGTTTCAATACTGACTGACGTGCATGACAAAATAAGCATGTTTTGTCGCACGATGAAGCATTGTTTCATTGTTGAAACACAACAATCAAAATTACGACTTTACTATCAACGAAATATTTTGATGAGGACACTAGTAACTTATAACACGAAACTATTACGGATTACTTATTATAATGTTTGGAACTAGGTCAATTGGTGTCAATTTGTCAACTAAAAAAATTTTATTTAACTTTTTAACTAACACGAATCATTTAAATCTGTTATTGTTATTATAACTCTATATTTGACAATAGTAAACATGAAGGTGCCAGCTGCATCTAGTAACCGCGCCAGCAGAGCGTTGGCATGCACTGTTCATTTCGTTGCCACAGGGCGTGAATTGCAGGAAGGACTGCGAATTAGTGTAACATAAGTATTTCACAACTAAATTCTCAGAACAATTTTGTCCATGTGAATCCATATCCAACTTCTCACAGGTTTCTTTCCAATATGAAATCTCAGTTGGTTCACAAGTAAATCTCCCAACTAGTAGATATCAACAAAGATGGTGACCCTACCAGTATCATGTCAGGCCACGTGTCTCAGTTAAGACTCGCTAAACGTTCCCGCTCAGGGGATTCATTACAATTCTTTACTCTCATAATCCCAATAGATTGAGAATTACAGATAGAAAGATTACGCGTGTATCAAAATAGGGGATTCGAATGTAATTTCGTTTTAGAGATCACAGTTTTGAACCTCAAGAGTAAAGCTAGAGCGATAAGAGTTGTGGTCGTGGAATTTTTAAGAAATGCGCAAGACATTGTCATGTACCTATTAATTGAAGTACATCTAAGGCCTGTATAAGCCAAATTCATATTGTACGGCAGCAGCAAGTTCTTTAAGCAGATTTCAGTTAGCCACAACATTAAAATGAAACCTCAATTCCATCGTATTTAGAGACGTTATTATTACAACTCTTCGCCCCAACATTTACAAAGTAACGTAGCGGTTCTGGAAGGCTATTTAATTGAAAAACTTATTCGTAAGTAATTATAATTATTCCGCTGGTATCATAGATTAGCTCTCATAATAATCATTATTGTTCAAATTTGCCTTCGTAATATTAGCACTGGCTGACTGGCATATCTTACTAATTATATAAAACTTATTTCAGGAATTAAAATGGAAGCAGTGCTTTTATTCGTTTTAGAAAGTAGTACGATTTTTGGCGTGTGTTATTATTATGAAGTAAGGGCTACTTCGTCCGCTTATAATTTGTCTATCGTTATCCCGCGGGAACAATGTAATTTTCTGGGATAAAAAGTTGCCGACGTCCTTCTCCAACAACGTGACAATATCAGTGATATCAGTGGCTATCCTTCTGAGCCCCCCCCCCATTTGCGGCGATCTGGGACAGAATTGTCTTAGTTTTAGTTAGATAAAATTTTAGTGAAAGTATGGCCCGATATGTTTCGGACTACTCCGTAGTCCTTCCTCTGGGAGCACACGCCACGAGACGTAAACATGTCGGGCTATACTCGACTGACATACGTGAGTGATCCGTTTATTTCACTTGAGTCTGAGTAGTTTCAGATTAAATTTTCATGATTTTCTTAGTCATTTCATTTTTGCCTGGTAGCTTACTAAATTAAATATCCCTATACCAGAATTCACTAAAATTGGTTTCGCGGTTTAGGCGTGAAAGCATAACAAATATGCAGTCACTTTTGCATTTATAACAATTATTATTAATATACGGTACCTGTACCTACTCCATGTAATCTGTTATTCGTACCTTTCATAAGAGGTATGAACGACGCAAAATATCTGTAATAGAAAAAACCGTTTTTTTTTTCGTTTAGGTAAAGTAGGTAAATTATGCACGTGATTTTGTAATTCAAGACATGTTTTTGCACCTGCCTGTAAATATGATAATAGTAATATCTGCACTTGACATAGAGATCAACCATTAATATTTGCAATTAAGCAAAATTGCGCACAAAGCTATTATACACAAATGAGGGCTTTCTGTAATATGATAAAACACTCCCCTCGTACTCGGTTGACTCGGGAACATTTTCCCCTAAAAAATTGAATTAATTTCAACCAAACATTCGATAGGAGCATCAATATTAATGGGCTATGCAATGCGAGAGTTACGGAACAATTATTTTTTGAAGGGAAAATGTACGATTGAACGATAAAAGCGTCTGTGATTTTAACATTGATACAATTGTAAGAATTGATTTCTATTAAGATTTTTGCTATTACGTTTCTAATGCAGAGTGTAAGTTAAAAAATGACAGTTCAAATTATTTATTTTTTAAAAAGTATTCGACAAATATGCCGTAAGTTAGTTTACCGTTTTCAAATAGCGTTAAAATTCTATGCTGTGGATTTAGCTTTCATAGTTTCATAGATTGACGACCGGATAGCGTAATGGTTTGAGACCCTGACTATGAAGCTTGAGGTCCCGGGTTCGATCCCCGGTCGGGGCAGATGTTTGTGTGATGAATACAAATGTCTATTCTCGGGTCTTGGATATTTAATAAGTCAGTCGTCCCATGATATTAATATTTATTTATTTTTAGCGAAAATTTGGCCATTAATGTTACAGAGTTCTACACGTATCGAGATTAGGTATAGTCATTATGAGCGGTTGTTGAAATGTTTTCTATTATAATGCTTAAAGCGAAAAAAAATGGACACCTTTTTAAGGGTACGGCGCACTCGTACTTGGTTGTTTGTTGTTTCTTTTTAATTGTAGGAGGTGCACGATAATGTGCTTAATACACAACTGCCAAAAAGGCGCATAACCTAAAAAGCCATATAAATACGATTGATACCCCATAAACAAGTAATACATTTAAGCCTGTTTAATATTGCTGAAAGGGTGGGATACCCGAAGTGACTGATGTGTTGAGTTCGTCTAAAGTAAGCTAAACAGAAAAACTTCTTTTGTTTTTCTTGCAAGGTTTCCTGAACGCAACATTAACTTTAATGCTTTCGGTTAAAGGGTTTTCGTTTGCCAATTGGAATGAAGGACTTTTTTGAGTTTATTAAGAAACGTTAACGATCAAGAGAGTTTTAGTTTTTATTAAAGTTGGCAGCACGAACCTCAAAATGTAGAACCACACGGTGTTGAATAGAAAACAGCTATTTGTATTTTGTATACATTTTTAACAATTTGAAGTCGTCTCTATATTTTATTTTCAGGCACAATTTACATCATCAGTGTGTCATTTCTCACGTTCATTTGACGACCGGATGGCCTAGTGGTTAGCGACCCTGACTATGAAGCTTGAGGTCCCGGGTTCGATCCCCGGTCGGGGCAGATGTTTGAATGATGGATACGAATGTTTGTTCTCGGGTCTTGGATGTTTAATATTTATATAAGTATGTATTTATCTATATAAGTATGTTTATCCGTTGTCTAGTACCCATAGTACAGGCTTTGCTTAGTTTGGGACTAGGTCAATGGGTGTAAATTGTCCCATTATATTTATTTATTTATTTTCGTATGGCTCTACCACTATTCATGTTGTTAACAATAAGAAGTCTCTTCGCACTCTGTTGAGAAATCTTTCTAAGGTCGAGTTAAGCTTCAGCGAGTTTTTGTAATGAAATGAATATGTCGAGAGCTTACACGTTTCTTTGTGGTATAGTTGGCTTGTAGTTATTGCAGAGAGGCTAGAAATAATGTCGACATTACCTACTCTGCATCTTAGCAACTTTTTGTATTTTTCAATGCTGTGTATAATATCTAACTAACGACATTTATATACAATTTTATTAAGGCCATAAATCAACTTAGTAATGCCTATGGTATTTTGTAACGTAATGCATACTTACTTATTTGCAGTGAAATTCAGTCCTAATAAGCAAGGAGTTCTGAAAATAAACAAGACATCCATTCGGACGGTACAGCCAGTAAGATTTCCATTTTTTTTTTTGTTATCAATGGTAGTGGTTATTACAAAGGCTAATAATAACAAACTATTAATTTAAATACAAAATGCCCAGCATTTTACTTGCTCGGCCAGCGTACCTTGTTGCATTTCCTTGCTGCACATCCGGGCTCTATGAAAATTATGCTTCTTTTAAATTTATAACTTCATTATTGGCAAATTCCAAGTATTTAATTAAACGTTAACATTTCAATACTGGCGCTAAAAATAAAAATATAATGCAACATACAATGACAATGCAAAGAAAAATTCGTTAAGCAGCTGGACTTGAACCAGCAACCTCGGTAATCCGTACCACGCTCCACCAATTAAGCTATACTTAACGTTGGTGTACCTAACGAATTTTTCAATGCCTTGTGTCATATTTTATTTGGAAGATCTCTCCTCAGCGCCATCTATGAGTAGCTTAATCAAGCAGCTCACCCACTACGGAACTTCTACAGTTACGCATTAGTGGCAAGAGATGGAGCTATTTTCTGAATCAATGAAAATAATCGATTTATTGATTATTTTTGTTTTTATTTTTATGAAACATTCATAGAATGAAATTCAACATACAATGACAATGCAAAGAAAAATTCGTTAAGCAAATGCCTACAAATTGTTAGATAAAATATCAGTTACGGAGCCAGTAATCTGTGCGTATATTATCCTCCCATCTACATATCACTGACGGCAAGACGTAATTTTGTTTGAGTCAGGACAACGTCTTGTTAACGTTTCCTTTTATAACTCAACAACGTAAGCGAAAATATTATTTGGTAAAGTGTAATTTTATCGTGTTTTTAGGTATATTATTTGTGTCTAGATTACAAAATTTGCACCAATGTAAAAATATTTAGCAGTTATTCTCAACCAATTCCTTACAGAAAACTTATACCACTTTGTTGTTTATTAGGACATTGTGGCTGTGACATTTACGAGTGCCTATTCGGATACCTATGTCTCGCTTTAATTCCGTCGAAGCATGTACATCGCATTTCCTTAATCCGCCGCGGCGAGGTTCGAACGATCGAAAATTTCCCCGACACGCTTCTAACATGGTTAGTGCGCAAATTGTACTCAGAATTAGGAAATAATTTGGTTAAAACACAGAGCAGCTTACGTCATGATTGATGGGATTTTGTTAGGGAACGTGATTCGAGTATTGACGATTGTGATGACTTTACAATGATTTGTGGACGGTTTGATGATGCGGATTGACGGGGTGAGTTGAATTATAAGGAAAGGGAGAGAGGGTTACAACATGGACTACCGGGTAGCCTAGTAGTTAGAGACCCTGACTATGAAGCTTGAGGTCCCGGGTTCGATCCCCGGTCGGGGCAGATGTTTGTATGATGGATACGAATGTTTGTTCTCGGGTCTTGGATGTTTAATATGTATATAAAGTATGTATTTATCTATATAAGTATGTTTATCCAGTGTCTAGTACTCATAGTACAGGCTTTGCCTAGTTTGGGACTAGGTCAATTGGTGTAAATTGTCCCATGATATTTATTTATTGTATGTATATTTATCTACATATATGTATAAGTATGTTTATTCGTTGTCTAATATCCATAGTAAAGGCTATGCCTAGTTTGGGACTAGGTCAATTGCTGTCAATCGAAAAAAAACACATAAATAAAAACCATAATATGAAAACTGACACCCTGTATACGTGCTTTAGTATATAGGTACTAGTCATTGTCTAGCATAACATTTTCACATGAAAGCAACGCGCTAACTAAAACAAAAAGAAAATACGCAACGTTTTAAATCTTTAAATTGTCCGTAAATACGTCCGTATTCCACGCCTTCATTGACATCCCCTTTTAATTGAGATCACAAATCGATTACCTTCGTTAAGAGTAAGTTGAAATGCAGTTAGCATCGTTATCTACACGGGTTGTCCGACTGACTGGCATTGAAAGTCTGGATAAAACATTTTACAGCAGTCCATTCAGAAAAAGTGGTAAAATTTGTAAAGAGAAATAAAATATACCGTAAGTTTCCGTTTATAATTTTTTTTACTAAAAATTCGAGGAATTATATCGAGGTGCACAAATTGTAACGCGAATGTATTGTGTGCTTGGTAAAACTTCTAAATTCAATCACCTTTATACGCCATACATACGTTAGTTGCTACGCAATCAAGTCGAATGTTTAGTTAAACAATACTCTAGTTAACACGGTTTGCGTTAATGTAGCGTACGAAAACAACGCTTTGAACCCAAACTGGTTTAGCAATCGCCACCGCAAAGCAATCTAAACTTCTGATGCAATATCGCGTATTGTGTAGCTTAAATTCTACGTTATCTGTACTGATATTAGCCGATTCCGGAGTCAGCACGTATTTTACGTGCGCTATGGGTATTGGTGGAAAGTTTTCTGTATTATCGACAGTTCCTATAAATTTATCTCTTAAGCATTTATTGTTCAGTTGTAACTACCCTCTTTGGACATATAAAACTACAACCGACTGACTGACTTACTGTAACCGAACGCACAAATCTTAACTGGAGGTAGAGACTTGTTTGGCAGACATAAATACGTCTATAAGATGGTATTTTCTGAATTCGCATGGGATACCTACTCATGTTTATTTATTCGTAGTAATAGACTTACTTTTCAGAATTTGTAGCAGGTTGTCATAGGGAACTATTCCGTTTAATTTTTTTTCTTGGAGACATAGCCACGGCCATATGGTAATACTTGTACCTGTGCCCTAAGCACGACTTGTCGAATCCTGCGTTACGTTACGGTTATCGTATCGAGATCGAGAAATCTCATACTAAATTTTAGTTCCAAATACGCTCACGGGCGGGCGCTGTTCCAAACGTCATACAAACTCGTTATAGTTTACTATTCGATTTTACGTGACGCAGGATTCGACAAGTCGTGCTTAGGGCACTGCTACGTTAATACACACCACCTAAGTCAATTTTCCAAATAAAAACCTACCTAAAGTACCTAACCCAATTAACTAAGGCGGACATGCAGCGACCGTAGCTGGAGCATGAGTTTTCACCAAGAATCGAGTACTTAGTAACGTTATCGTATCGTCATCGAGAAAATTTGTATTATCGTGCTATGAAATTTTAGTGTTTTCTCGATGGCGATACGATAACGTTTCTACTCAATTCTTGTTGAAAACTCGTGCTCGACACGTACTGGTTTCGACACTAACTCGGGATTGACTTGACGCAATGTTAACACCAAGTCAGTTCTAACCCAGGTGGGCGAAAGTCAGCCTAAATAAATATTTTCAGCTTTTAAATGTATGTTGCCTTGTAAAAAATCACATTCAACCTTTGTCACTTGAGCGCAGTAACAATGCTTTTTCGAGCCCCGTCCGACCAACTTCTGCCGTCGCGTATGGCGCAAAAAGTTAAATTGAAACATCCCGCTGTGTGCCGGGACGACATTTTGCGATAAGAACGGCAAATTAATGCCTTCGGGCACAATAAAAATAATAATTCGAGACTTATTTGGAGGGGATGTGTGGGACGCGCGATTGTTGATTAATTTGAATGTATGTTTTGTTTCGGAGTCTTTTAGTTAAATTATTGATGAAATTCACAGCTTTAGTTGTCATCGTTGCTGTTAAATATTGGCAGAGATAAACCCTAGTCACAACATCTGACGAAAATAGAAAATCTGTTAGTTGATAGCAGACCGAGATTCTTTCGAAATTTGATGCCAATATTTTATAATCTTCATTTATAAGAAAGAAGAAATAAACAAGAAACACTGGCGGTTGAAATTCTGAAAATTATAATTATTTTTTAAGAAATTAAAGAAAAAAATCTGAAGCACGGCTGACTAAATCAGGATAATTTGAAACCAAATGGTAATTTTATTCCAACAATCAATAGACCAATTACTTCAACATACAATGACAATGCAAAGAAAAATTCGTTAAGCAGCTGGACTTGAACCAGCAACCTCGGTAATCCGTACCACGCTCCACCAATTAAGCTATACTTAACGTTGGTATACCTAACGAATTTTTCAATGCCTTGTGTCATATTTATTTGGAAGATCTCTCCTCAGCACCATCTATGAGTAGCTTAATCAAGCAGCTCACCCACTACGGAACTTCTACAGTTACGCATTAGTGGCAAGAGATGGAGCTATTTTCTGAATCAATGAAAATAATCGATTTATTGATTATTTTTGTTTTTATTTTATGAAACATTCATAGAATGAAATTCAACATACAATGACTGAACAGTAGTTTGTGATGTTGTTTGATAGGCTGGTGGTGGAAGTGGAGATAAATGAAATAATAAATTATTCAACTTGCGTGTAATGATCGTTCCAATGCTTGGTACAGAAGGGGTAGTGGCAGTGTTGCCATACTTATCTTTAATATAATTTTGTTGCCGTTATTGAAATACGCAACATGCTGCCGCCTCACAAGAAATTAAAAATTAAAATACAAGAAATCACATTATCTTTCTCAAGTATGATAAAAAATACAACTTTTAAGTAACAGATAAATTGAATAATAGTTTCCAATCTTACCCTGTTATTTTTACACAACACCATGAGTTATGGTTAACCTCAGCCATAAAGTAGGTAAGCTGATATTAACAAGATAACTAAACAGCTAAGCACTTCTTTACTTACATCTAAATTTAGTTGCAGTACTAGAAGTAAATTTTACAACAGTTAGTTATTATTATCATCGATAGGTAATAAACATATTTTATTTATTGCACGAGTATGTGTTTTTCCATTAGGAGTCTGCACATCTACTGCTCTTATCTTGCCATCGTGGCCGGGAAAGACTTTAACAATTCTTGCCATGGGCCAAGACATGGATGGAACATTATCTTCTTTTAAAATAACTAAATTACCTAACTTTACGTTACACATATCAGTTTGCCACTTGGGTCTGTTTTGTAATGTGTTTAAATAGTATTTGTGCCACACTTTCCAGAAGTTCTGTTTTAAATGTGTGCACAATCTCCAGAATTTTAGCTTATTTTGTGGTATTTCACATTCATTTTTCTCAGGATACATTGTCAATGAGTTGCCTATAATGAAATGACCAGGCGTTAAGTAACAATAGTCGTTTGGGTTTGAAGACAGTGGTAAAAGTGGCCTCGAGTTGAGTATTGCCTCAATTTCGGTAAGTACCGTATTAAGTTGTTCGTACGTTAATACAGTTTTTTGTATTGTTCTTTTTAAGTGATATTTCGTACTGGATACAGCAATTTCCCACAAACCACCAAATGTCGGCGAATATTTTGGTATAAAGTGGAACGAAATTCCTTTCTGTGAAGTGAACTCATGGACTTTAGCCTGGTGGTTTTTGGAAGATTGCAGAGTGTACAGTTCGACTAATTGGTTCCTTGCACATTTAAAAGTACTAGCGTTGTCGCAATGGATTTCTGTGGGCAGCCCTCTTCTGGAAATGAATCGCCTTAGGCACGCTAAGAATGTCTCAGTGGTTAGATCTGAGGCCAATTCTAAATGAATGGCTTTCGTCGTGAAACAGACGAATACGCAGATATATCCCTTGCCGACTACAGATTTTCTAATACGCGAAAGCTTAACGTCGATTGGTCCAGCGAAATCCATTCCGATTTTCTCGAACGCTCGGCTAGTGGCAGTGACGCGACTGGCTGGCAGGGAACCCATTAGTTGCTTAGCCACCTTGGCCTTTTGTCTGAAACAAGTAACGCATTTAATGGTAATCTTTCTGACTTCTAATAAACCATTCACAATCCAAAACCTGTTGTTCAAATGCGAAAGTAAAAGCTTTGGTCCTAAGTGCAATAACCTTTCATGCTCATTTCTGATAAGCAAGTTCGTAATGAGAGAACCTTTAGGTAAGATAACGGGGTGCTTTTGCGCGTAAGCAACTTGAGCGTGATGAAGTCGACCACCGACGCGTAAGAGTCCCAACTCATCGAGGAAAGGATGCAGGTTAGTTAAATTGCCCTTCACATTTTGCCCTTTGCTCAGGTATGCGATTTCGGATTGAAATTGTTTGTTTTGTTCATATTTAATTATATGCATTAGAGAGTTGTTTAATTCGGAACTCTGCAAAAAATTAGAATTCAATTTTTCCTTGTTTTTATTTGTGTTATTAAAAAATCGCAAAATGTAAGCATAAAGCCTAATGATTTTGTTAATATCAGAATATCGATATAAACGTTCCATTATATAATCAATCGAGTTAGTAGCTTGACACACCAGGTTATAGGAAAACACCGAGCAAGGTTCAACCTCAGGCAAATCTTGAGCTATATGGGTATCGTGGGAAGCGAAATCGTACTCACTATCTCGGAGAAACTGTGGCCCTTGCCACCATAAATTGTTGCTGCCCAAATCGCTCGGCCTGACTCCTCTGCTGATGAGATCGGCGGGGTTTTCGTTAGTACTGACGTACAGCCAGCTCCACCTAGCGGTATTTTGGCGAATAACATTCACTCTGTTCCCCACATATGCGTGAAGCTTTGTTAACTCTGTTTTAAGCCATGCGAGAACAATCTGAGAGTCGCTGAATAGATAAACGTTTTTTATAACAACTTTAAGCTGAAGTGTGTCATAGGTCTTGACTATTAGTTTGGAAAGGAGGAGCGCCGCATTTAATTCAAGCTTCGGCACCGTAATGCCCTTCTTTTGGACAGGGTTAATTCTTGATTTGGAACAGAGTAAATGAGTATTCGTTTTACCTGAGGAATCTGTGCGCCGCAGGTACACGCAGCATCCATAGGCCGTCGCACTCGAAGCATCGGCGAAACCGACCAGGTCGACCTTCTGCTTATCTGAAATGTCTATGTTTCTATTCAATAAGATAGGTTCCATCATGGACAAATCAGCAGTGAATTTTAGCCACTCCTGCTGGATATCGGAAGGTGGGCTATCGTTCCAACTGGTGTTTGTTTTCCACAATTTTTGCATGATGGCCTTTGCTGTGACTACTATTGGACTAACAAACCCCATTGGGTCATAAAATCTACCAATGTAGCTCAAAATATTTCTTTTGGTTATTTTTGCAGAGGTAAACGGCTCTGGAGATGAAATTATGAAATGATCATCTTTCATATTAATCTGCAATCCTAAGGCTTTCATATTGTAGCCATTCTTTTGCAAATCTAGACTGTCAAAATGTTGCTCCTTTGATGGTATATTATACAGAAGTCGCTCATCGTTTGACGACCATTTGTGGGTATGGAAACTACCTAATTGAAGCAAATTGCACAATTGTTCTTTCGCGCTTTGAGCAGTTTCAATATCATTGTTTGCATAAATTATGTCATCAACATAAATGTTATTTTTTACAACAGATGTCGCTAGTGGATACAAACTTTCGTACCTATTTGCTAACTCATCTAAACAACGTGTCGCCAGATAACTAGAACTTTTTAGTCCATATGTGAGAGTGTCCAATCTTATGCATCTGATTGGTTGGTCAGGGTTGTCTCGCCAGAGTATATTTTGGAGGGAAGAATAATTCGAATCTACTTTGATGTTACGGAACATTCGTTTGATGTCTGCAGTAAATGTGTACTTTCCTAGACGGAAGAGCAAGATTATGTCGAACAAGTCGCGTTGAACTACTGGACCATTGTATTGCAAGTCGTTAAGAGAAACTTTTTTGTTTGTTAACATTGACCCATCAAACACTGTGCGTAATTTCGTGGTTCTACTGTTTTCGTTTATTACAGCGTGATGGGGTAAAAAGTATACTGCTTGTTTGTTCAGGTTATATGCCTCAATGTCAACATAGTGACCATGATTGAGTGATAAGTACTCATGAATAAATTGCTGATATTGCATGAATAAATCAGGATTTAAATGCAGCTTTTTTTTCAAGTTTAAAAATCTTTTAAGGGCAAATTTAAAAGATTCTCCTAACGACTCGTTCACCTCTGACAAAGGCAATTTTAATGGCAATGCAACCTCGAACTGATTGTTATCTAGTTTGACAGTACTTTGAAATATTTGTTCGCAAAGTTCCTGTTCAGAAGATTTCTCATTGAATATTTCTGGGACCTTTTCAGTAGTCCAAAATTGAGCTATTGTTTCATTTAGACCTAATTCACACTTTAATACGACTTTGTTACAGGTAGGCTCAGATAAATGTTGTGGTAGGGTACCTCCGACTATATGTCCAAATACCGTATTGAACACATGCAGGCTAGATGTATCGCGTGGCGCGGCGCCTGCGTTCACCACAGGCTCGGTCAGCAGCGTCGGCGACGAGTTGGGCGGCGGCGGTTGCACGGGCAGCTGCAGTCTGGTTGGCTGCTGACTCGGCAACAGCGTCTGAAAAAATACGTCCGCACCAATTAGCATGTGAACCTCACCTGGCACATTAAATTTTTCATCAGCCAATGTGATATTTGATGGAATTTGTATAGCAGAGATGTCAAATTTGTACTGAGGCAAATGACATGTTATTTGTTCTACCACATGACAGGTTATGTTGGTTTTAAACGGAACTCTTACAGAATGTATTTCTATCGGAATGCAATATTTAACTGTGCTCTTTGCATTGGCTATGCCAATGATATTTGTGTCATTTTTCGTAGGCGTTAGACCCAGTAGTTTGACCACTTCAGATGTGATCAATGATACTTGAGAGCCGGAGTCCATTAAGGCTCTGATGTGAAATTCGGTGCCGTTGCTACCAAATACTTTTACTGTTGCTGTAGGAAGAAGTACATTATTATTGTTAGCGCTGCCCGTCAAAGTGACAGGTGATGCAGTCGCTGTTGCATTACAGTGTAATAAAGTATTGTGCTGGCCCTTGCACTCCGCACAGCGGAAGTGAAACCTGCATCGCCCTGAATGTCCACCTAAACATATGATACACATTTTGTTTTCTTTTATAAATGTCAGTCTATCATGTGCTGGTAATAATTGAAACTTTTTGCAACTGAATAATCTGTGATCTTTTAACTTACAGTAGCTGCATGATGCTGTGGTCGCGACGCCGTGTGCTGCTACCCTGTGGCTGCTGCTCGTTTGCGGCTGGAGTTGGCCGTGACCCTGCTCAGCGTTTTCTATTGCTAACGCTCGTTTGTTCAAATATTTTAGCAGCTCCTCGATGCTGGGCTCGGCGGCTGCGTCACGCTCCAGCTGGTACGCCCGTGCGGTGAATGTATCTAGTTTACGAGACAAAATGGACAATAGTATTGCGTCCCAGTAAATGACGTTAGGTTCGTGGCTTTTAATAGCTGCTAATTGCTGTCTGATGCAGGAAACAAATTCCCTAAGTGAACTTGCTGTCGACCTGGTTATAGCTTTTAAATCTAATATTTGGCAAATGTGCTCACTAACTATCTTGTACTTGTTGTCGTACCGATCACGTAATAGTTGCAGCGCAGCTTCGTAACTAGCGCCCGTTACCGGTAGGTTTTTAATTAAATTATAAGGTTCCTCTTTTAATAATGACCTCAAATAGTAAAATTTCTGAACTTGATCAAGAATTTGATCGCCGTCTATTAGTGACGTGAACAGGTTCTTGAATGGTATATAGTCGGTAAACTTACCACTAAATGGTTGTATGCATATTGGTGGCAATTTTGTTTTTGCATTGACTACAGCTGGTGTTGGTGGATTGGCGGGCTGGCTAGCCGGAGGAGCGCTTGCGCGCCTGTTTTCGGTCTCACTATCTAACGCTGCGAGTATAGAATAATAATTTTCCTCCACTGTCTCGTCTTCAGCGTTCTTCGGGTCTAGGAAACTTATAACCTTGCAGTAACTTTCGTACTCGTGAAAGAGCGTAATTATTCGGTCTCGTTTTGTGTTTAGCTTTTGTATCGATTCTTTCGATAGATCGGATTTAGTAAGCGCAAGGAGCCGCGTAATACTGCCTTTAACATAACCACGTGCCGCGATCGTTTTATGAAGTTCTTCGTCACGCTCCCCCATGATCCAGCCAGTCCCTCAATGGGAATTATTGCACCAAATCTAACTGTTAACTTAATTTTAAGTGTCGAATTGCGTAAACTTAAACCACACTATGATTTTACAAGCGAACTAAACAAAGGAACACAAGTAACAATAACCAAAGAGTATTAATGTATGTAGGTACAATAACGACAAAATGGCGACGAATGGCTTGATTCTCGGAAGTCGAACTAAACGCCGTAAGCGCGCGACGACGACACAACGTGGCGATAGATTTCAACGGCGTGGCGCGACTGTTTCCTTTCTTGCTTGCGCCGATGGGGTGAGAACGGGATGGCTTGCGTGCTCTCGCGACGATGTGCCGAATTCGCTAGTGCGTTCTCGCTCCCTCTTGCGGGTGTATGTCTTTCTTCTCTCACCCAACTACTTGCGCGGGCCCTTCAAATATGGACTCGGAACGGCACCGCGTTGCTCCCGCGCCTTTATGTTGCTTGCACGTCGGTAAATATTGCGACGTGTTGTGCAAAATGGCGGCTGTACTTCGTAGGAAAAACACGAATGTCTTTGTAAATTTCACGTTTCACTTTGCACTTTCCACTGATTTTCTTTAATTCCGCGAAGGACCATGAACAGTAGTTTGTGATGTTGTTTGATAGGCTGGTGGTGGAAGTGGAGATAAATGAAATAATAAATTATTCAACTTGCGTGTAATGATCGTTCCAATGCTTGGTACAGAAGGGGTAGTGGCAGTGTTGCCATACTTATCTTTAATATAATTTTGTTGCCGTTATTGAAATACGCAACAATGACAATGCAAAGAAAAGCTGAGGTGAGCTGCTTGATTAAGCTACTCATAGATGGTGCTGAGGAGAGATCTTCCAAATAAATATGACACAAGGCATTGAAAAATTCGTTAGGTACACCAACGTTAAGTATAGCTTAATTGGTGGAGCGTGGTACGGATTACCGAGGTTGCTGGTTCAAGTCCAGCTGCTTAACGAATTTTTCTTTGCATTGTCATTGTATGTTGAATTTCATTCTATGAATGTTTCATAAAATAAAAACAAAAATAATCAATAAATCGATTATTTTCATTGATTTAGACCAATTACTTTCCAAACAAGAAAACTTTTCCAGTCTAATTGTGAAACCCCCAATCGGTCCACGATCAAATAGAAGACTACATCGTGGTTACCAAAATGTACCACAGAAAGAAGTTGCAAAAATTGGGAATGTTACAAGTCGGGGAACAATTTAAAGTTTAAGTTTGCAGTCTTGAGGGAGAAAAGAAGCGGGGCTAAGTGCCCAGCTTGATTTGTTTGTTTCTGGAAATGGATCGACCCGTTTGCAAGGAAAATGGAGCCGGGTAAAGTCATCAATAAGTTCTGTGAATGTAGTTTGTGAACTATTGTTACCGAGTTGAAGTTGGCCTTATCTGTAATGATCTTCAATGTGTAATTGTTCGCTTAGTAAGTAATAACATGTGTACCTCTGTGGCCTTATTAATAGATTGTTTCAGAAACAGGAGCGTACTCAATTGACTCTTTTGACGTTGCATGCAAACTCATCGTCAAAATCAGCTCAGATTTTGAGCTTACTAGTTTGTTATCATTATCAATATGGCCGTTTACCACGTTCTGATAATAAATTATACTTTTATACCTCCATAAATTTGATAGCTCATTTTGTTCTTTCACAAAAAAGTAATTTGTAAACCAAACCAAGTTTAAAGAGCAAAGATTAATCTGCCACAAATTACTGCTTCCGATTTGTCATTTTGCAAAAAAAGCCTTTGAATTTATTGCACGAGTTGAGGTTACTCAACTTGCCAGTTCATTAGACTGTAATCTAACATCAATTGAACTTCTCAATATGAGTTGAATAAAATACGATAGATACTGAATTAAGTGAAATTATAGCTCTCAGATTGACTAATTTAAATTGACTTCTCTTGTAAGTTATAAAGAGAATATTCTTATATTACTATTAAATTGAAATAAACTTATTCAAAATGATAAAAGAAAGCGAAAGTCAGGTACTTACGATACTTTTTCCTGGCTTCGTTCAAATTAGAAAATAGCATCTGTAACTACAAATGTTTCACGCAAGAGTTAAAATGAGGAAGTTATGTACCTAAATAAATAAATGGGAAAAAATCTTCAAAATAAAGGTACTTTAATAAACACAAAGAGTCTTTAAGATTTGGATAAAAACACACCAAGCCCAGATAATCAATTGCCGCAAAGAAAAATACTTAGAAGTTACTCAATTCGCAAATAACCACTGCAATACCAAGTTCTAAGTGCGCGGCGTTCGTCTCTATAAATTAAAGTGATTTATAGACAAAACTTAAAAGGCTGAGCGAACTTTTGTCGTTTGCAGAGAGAAACAGATTTCTCCCGGCCACTAATGAAAGTCTTTTTGTCTCGGCTGCCAGCAGTCGAGTTTTTTTGCCCCGAACGGGTCACGATAAAAGAAATGTTTTAACTTGAACTTTATTTTCATGTTCGTTCCCGGTTGGATTATTCTGGGAGCACTGCCTTTTAATGCAGATTTGTATGTTGGTACGTATACGAGGGAATAAAAATTAGAATATTTTACAAGCAAGCCATGATTTTATTTTACAATTGACTTACGAGCACGACGAATCTCAAAAGTAGCTGAAAGCGTTTGTGCCTTGTCCGGTCCACCAATTTGACCTATTTCAAACTGCTATATCCACGGTTTTTTTTTTAGTTTTTTGGCTATTTTCTAAAGCTGTAACTTATGATAGATACAGTTTGATCTATAACAAAAAAATGCGTTTATTACATAAAGGCACACAGGTATGTCTCAAGTCGCTACTCTTGCCGCTAAGCAGCAGTGCTTGAGCAATCCTTCTGGTGTTGCGGAATTGCGGATGTCTATGGGCAGCGGAAATCACTTGTCCTAAGTTAACTCACTGGTTTCTACGAAAATATTTTTTTTGTATGGGAACCGAGTGTGTAACATTTTTCGTAGGTATTTTGACGTCACGAGTGTAATTTAGTGATGAATTACCTCGACAAACAGCTCCAACTTTTTTGTTGCCGTTTGATCAGTCAATTGCTGAACAACAAGGTATTTAGTTTTGAAAACCTGACGTCGCACGCGGAAAGCGGTTTGGAGCTGAGGGTCGAGCACTACTTTACGAATGCTGCGTCACGTAAAATCGAATAGTAAACGTTGTCGATTTTGTATGACGTTTGGAACAGCGCCCGCCCGTGAGCGTATTTGGAACTAAAATTTAGTATGAGGTTTCTCTATCTCGACACAGGCGCGACACTGCCGTGCCGGGGCGACCGCGGATCGCCTTTCCACACCCCGCACGACCCGCGCTCGCCCCCGCTCGCATCCCGAAACGCACACAGCCGCGAGGTCGCTTACTACACACAGGCGTCAGTGTCGTTTCTTGTTACGTTAGTGTATATATTCTTTGATCTCGATACGATAACCGTAACATTACGCAGCATTCGTAAAGTCGTGCTCGACCCTCGCTCGGCCCTTCTTTTCTGCACGCGAAGTGCATACACATACTCTTTAATTCTATCTCGATATGATTTTGTGAATCTAGCCTACCTTTTGTCCTACAGAGATGCTGACGGTGAGCAAGCTGTCGCAAAGAAAAAATAAATCGCTTTAACATTTTATCCATTCCAAACACGAATATACCAATCCTTATCAAATAGTAAAACGCTTCGTTAATGTATCCTCAGGCGATTCACACAGTCACCTGCAAAGTAGTGTTCCATGTCGCCAGATCTCTCAGATAAATGGAATGATCAAACAGAAAACAACAACTACGAACATACACTCGGGCGTCTATTATTAGATTTGTTTGCATTTGTTAAAGCTTGAATAAATTTTATTCGTATCTCAATTATAGGTGGCGATTATAATGTAGATTATGCGTTTAAAAATAGGTACTGCCACTACCTAGTAGAGTGCTATCTAATCGGCGATGTATTTAAATAGTTGATGATGTGATGACATTATAGCTAAGTACACGCTAATACTTACTTCAGAGGGTCGATTTTTGAATCTCACCCGGTGACTAAATTCACTGATTTCTAAAAAGTTCGTATTTTTTAATCTCAGCGGTGACTGAAATTCTCATGCCTGTGATATCAAATACGAATGCCCCCGCCCACCCGTAAACGAGATCACGAGTGACTTCTTGACCATCGGCAGTGACAGCTAACCTCAATCTATTATGTTAACATGCTTGTCTGTGACAGATACGCAAATTAGCTGCATGTTAGTAAACGGGTATGATATTCAAAAGTAAGGCTTTTGGCAAATAATGATAATAATCAATGTCCTGGATGAGAATTTAGTCACCAAGTGAGATTCAAAATTCGACCCCTTGGACGTATTGTGCAATTTAGGATATAATTTTACATTGAAATAAATAAATAATTGAATCAAATTTACATTAGAGCACATAAAATTGTGGACAAAATGTGGATGAGTGGATCGATGAACTGGCATATTATCCAATGGAAGCCATTCGTCTAGCAATCTAGTCATTTAGCAATCTTACATAACAATCACAATAATAGTCGGACTCGCACACCGACGTTTCCATAGTCAACGTTTTTCAGTTTTTTCCTTGACTTGTGTTATGAAAACTAGAAGGGTTTCGTTTATTCCTTTTGAGCTACGGAATCCTAAACATACCATCTTACATACACAACTCTAATTTAGCTGGAAATGTTTGAAGTCCTCGATATTATTATCATAATGACAAAAAACGAGTAGATACACCCACGGCATTACT
Source organism: Clepsis dumicolana (assembly GCA_963691665.1). Taxonomy (NCBI): domain Eukaryota; kingdom Metazoa; phylum Arthropoda; class Insecta; order Lepidoptera; family Tortricidae; genus Clepsis; species Clepsis dumicolana. The sequence continues at coordinate 5,821,923 of OY829506.1, forward strand.
GCCAACTGCCGGGAATCTAAATAAATACTCAAGCACCTGTATACGGCAGTTAAGTGCCCATTAGCTTCCGAGGAATACTCCCAAGAATTATAACTGAACGTAACTTGCTGGGTTTTGTTACGTTTCTTACGGACTTTAATAAGACTTCGTCGGTAAGGGTAGAGTTTGCAAGGAAGAATGTGTACTGTCACAAAATTGCTAAATGATTAACTAAACTAAACTTTGGTACTTACGTAAATAAGTGTTTACGTCGACAGTTCGGCAGTATTTCAACACTTATTTACATGATTGAGTCTCGAAATCTGACTAGTATGGATGAAAATCGCGGAAGTTTAAGTTTACTGATTTAGCTAATATTATTTAGGCCCAAAAAAAAAAAACAAATAAACGTTCGGATACACAATACATAATTATAACATAGGTAATCATCTGACGCTCAATTTGGCAATGTGCACCACAGTGCACATAATGATCAAAGACTAAGTAAGTACTTACCTTTTTGTATTATTTAATTAAAAAAAATAAAATTTTGGACACCCAGTTAACGACGAGACGTGACATATGTTTTTTTATTTGCCAATTAAGAGTGGCGGCTTTTAAATTTACGTCATCGTACTTTGTATTTTTTTGATAACTAAGTATTGCTTATTTTTAATTAAGTATGTGGTTTAACCATAAAAATTAACTATGTGGTAAACCAATACCGTGATTTTATACCTTTAATAATATATATACTCGTTGCAAAGTCATTTGCATCTCGTGTCTTTGAATCCCTCGCTGCGCTCAGGGATCTAGCCAAGAATTATGAAACACATTACTTTCAAATATAGACTACTGCATTATTAGATTTCTTTTCATTATAATGTGTGAATTTTAAGGTACTTTTTTATCTTCACAACCATAAATCTGAGTAGAAAATTAAATATAAAATTCCACTGCAATACAGTTCTCCAAAATTTGAAAGCATACTTTAGACTACGGCACTGTGTGAATAAACCAGTAGCTGAACCATGTTTAGGCGGTTATATGTACTTTCTTCAACTTATTTTTTTCTATCCTATTATTCCTATTTAATCTAAAACATTGAAATAGTAATTTTATGATTACGTGATGCTATAAAGTATTATAGAAAAACATTCTAATGACTGGTGTCTTTTGTAAAGAAAAACCTACCCTTACCATAACTACACTTAGTCAAAATTATTATGATCTCAATTGGAAATATCTAATTGTATTTTTTCACAATTTTTATTATTATTGTTATTGTTATTTTTACGGTTTCCCGTGAATTTCATTATATTTTTTAATAAGCTCACTGAAACATGAATACACAGAAAAAAACCAGAAAAATGCCAACCCCGGGAATGTCAATCGTGGTGCAGAGGTTTGGCACACGACCCGGAGTGTCGAGGATCCGGGTTCGATTCCTGGGGTTGGCATTTTTCTGTTTTTTTTTTCTGTGTATTCATATTTCAGTGAGTTTATTAAAAAATATAACAAAATTATTATGTCTTGGGCTATGGGATACCGGATACCGTTATGATACTATGACATGTCATGATCTCAATTGGAAAATCTTTTTGTATTTTTTATTATTTTTCCAATTATTTTTATTTTTACGGTCTTCCCGTGAGTATCAATTATATTTTTAATAAACTCACCGAAACATGAATACACAGAAAAAACCAGAAAAATACCAACCCCGGGAATCGAACCCGGAACCTCGACACTCCGGGTCGCGTGCCCACCCTTACACCAGAATAGGTATTTGGTTGGTATTTTTCTGGTTTTTTTCTGTGTATTGATGTTTGGGTGAGTTTATTAAAAATATAACTATGACATGTGTTTTGCCATATTTATGCAATCTATTTATTGATCAATCATGAATATAAAATAAATTTACTACCTACATAATTTGACTAATGAACAAACAGTCATGAAATCAAACAGGTTCCTTTGTTTCGTAGAAGATTTTTAATCATACTCTTATGTTTGTTATAATCTCTATCACTAGTCATAATAATCTTTTTATCTCCGAAACCGCAGAAAAATAAGGAATTCTCTATAGGCTAGGTAATAACCCTATAGGTTAGGTTTATTTTATAATGGTCCTGAACAATTAATAATTTCACAGAAAACAACGGTGACAGATTATTATGACAAGCATTACATCATGACTTTCATAATGTATGAGAGAAATTATAGACCCGAAATCAAAAGATCCTGGGAACTACTGGTAGTTTTAACATGAAACTACGTGCTGATAGTGAAATGAAGTGCTGATTCGCTGTCACTGAGACTAGCGCTCCCAGAGAAAGTACTACGGATTAGTCCAAAACATGTTGCGCTATACTCTCAATGATATTATATTGAACAGTGATAATTATGTTTGTCTTACTATTGTTATTCCAGTATTACTTGCAGCTTCATAACAAGCAACTTTGTTCCTCACTTTCAGTAGCAACGTTCTCCGCTGTACTCAATTTATTGTTGGCTCTTGACTCTGCCGCCGGATGTCTTTTGTGCGGTAATGGTATCACCGTATTATGCTAAACAATTCGAGGCAATTGCACCGCCTGCATTCAGCCTAGACTATTCAATTCAACGGAAAATTAACTCGTTTGTATTGAGAAAGGGAGAGAAATTATGCAGGTAAGATTTTTAGGTTACCTAGATGTAGGAAAGACTAATATTGCCAATAAATAAACAAAAAGTCAGAAAATAGCTTATGATAACGTATGAGCTCAAATTTTTTAGGTTTTTTGTAGGTATTTAGGATACTTAAATTCTCCAATTATTAAATCCTTTTCCTTGATAAAATGTTGATGAATTAAGTTTTATTTGCACAAAGGTATTAAATTGACTTAGTTCTTTAACTTTCAAAATAATCCTTTTCGTAACTTTGAATCAATTCCTACAACGTTGGTCTAATTAAGAGAATAAAGTAGGTGTGATTCTTATTGCAACTCGCAAGCGCAAGATATTACAAATATTAATAGCATGCTCATAGACGAATTAAAGTCCTTAAAGAGTTTGCGACGTCAACGATAAGGCAATCTGAATTTGTGTTATTAAAGCTAACAGTTTGTTCAAATTTTAATGATGATTTTGTTGCAAATTATTAGTAAAGTTCCGTGAATAATACGCACAGTTTAGCTTGCTTGCGTACCACTTGGCATTTTCATTACAGCCAGCTCAGATTTATTTACTCTAGGGTCATCTAGGAAAATGAGAATGGGCTGGAGCCAAGCGAAGTATACTCGTTGAATTTACTATATCCATTTGGACGATGCCAAGATCTCATATGGACTGTGCATGTAATGTATAGCAGTTTAAACACCGCTTGTCTTGTTTTAAACAACTTAAATTGAACCGTTGGGCGACGTTAATGGGAATTTACAGCCGCATTTCTGGTGAAAGCCAATTTCAAGATAGGAAGATGTTGTACATGCATAGTAAATGAGTACTTATCTTGTAATGGCGTCTCATGAACTTGATGCCAAGTCTCCCCAAGCAACGTAAACGGCCTTCAAATATCTACAACGATCAAAAGAATTCATGTTTGCACTGAATTCCTGGTCATGTTGTCTTCCCAACCTAATATTCGCTCCAAACAGAGGGTGCCCCAAACACACCACTTAGACACCAAACAAGGGAGTGTATTAAGTGTGAGTTAAAATTTAAATTGATTCCACCCTCCCTTGGAGAAAATTCAAATAGTGCGCGGTGTGATCTCGAGCGGGAAACACTGTGTTTGTGGGATTCTTTTTTCTGCAAATTGGACGCCTCGGGCGTTTAGACACAAAAAGAACTGGGAATCAGTCCCACATGTAGGTACATCTTCTTGTCAGAATTTTACATGGCGAGTTGTGATTACATGCTTCATTTGCAGGGGCCGCGTGCCCCTTCTAATTCTTATCGCCAGATTACTTATTAGTTTTCCTTTTATTTCTTACTAGCTGCTGCCCGCGACTTCGTCCGCGTAGATTTCGGTTATCGCTACCCCGCGGGAACTATATAATTTTCCCGAATAAAAAGTCTATGTTATTCCTCAATATTCAAACTATCTTCTTAACAAATTTCATCTAGATTGGTGCAGCGGTTTTCCCGTGAAGAGGTAACAAACAGACAGACAAAGAGACAGAGAGACAGAGTTACTTTCGCATTTCTAATATTAGTTAGGATTTCATTGTTAAATGTTCATTGATTCACTTACTTGAGTGTTTGCAGTTCTTATTAGCAGTCTCGGTAATTTGAAAGAAAAATTCAAATTGGTGCTGTGGTTCTCTTAGCATTCTGCGGCGCCCTGTGAGATGCGGATGAGGTGTAATATCATGCAAATTTCTTGGGGTTTAAGTATGAATTTCATTTTATTTTCTTTACTTTTCTTCGAGCCGGGTCATATCGTAAAAAGCTTTTATGTTTGTCCCTTTTATAAGGTTAACAAACAGCTCGATTATTTTTGTGAAGAATTCAGTACGTTTAATTGGCACTTTTAAAATGTTGTTTAAGTATCTGTCCATTAGTGTTCCATTAGGCTGAATTATAAATCCGGCCGGCTGCTTCAGTATTTTTACAAAACAGTGACAAGCGTTGATTTTTTTAATAATTAATATAAAGCAGTCGGTAGATGGCAGTATCTCACCAGCTCAATTATGTCGTTGAAGTATGCCGCCGACGGACAATCGGACATAATTATGGAAACTATAAAGGTTGTTAACTATAGAATCCTAAAAGCCACGATTCAGGCACAAAGTTATTATTTATTATCATAAAAAACATCATAAGGTAGGGACCTTATTCTAGTGTTAATCTGAAAGATAGATATTTGTAAGTTAAAATATCACATTCTCTTCTTCAGATGTCCTCTGAAGCCTGGTGTGTCCACATGGACATTATACCTACAAGAACACAAGCTATAGATAGGGCGCTTGCCCTTTTCACGAGACTTGAGCGATGCCCTTCAAGCATCTGCCCAAATCAATCTTAAATATTGAATTTGCGCCGTAATCTCATTGAAACTTTTACGGGAAACGAGTTTCTATTACAATTTAACACAATTTGTTTCGAGTTTTGCACCTACGGAGGTGGTACTTGAAATTGACAAGTGAGGGGGAATTTATAATTTTAAATGCGAGAGTTGGGTATTGTGGGCGTTTGAGGAAGGGTGGTAATTTACTACGTTGGCAATCATTTCCTCTAGTCAATCATACTCGAAGTGATCAAAATCGACTTGGCAAAAAGTTTGCAAGGATGAGGATTTAAAGAAAATAAAATTTAAAATAAACTTACATACCTATGCTGTCTGTTCCTGATAAGTTATTTTGGGGAAATACTTCTAAATAAACTAAAAAAATCTGTAAGCTTATGCTGTTTAATGCAACTTGAGATGCAACTGAGAAAGCCGGGTCTTCAAATTACAAAATATGGCCTTAGGAAGGCAGCGAAACGTACACTCTGCCTCCGAGTCGTGCGCTCGCAGAGGAAGAACTACGAATTAGTCCGAAACTTCTCGGGCTACACTCGACTTATATACGTGAGTAGTTCCATGTTTTTAAGAGATTTGTTTGATCAAATTTGGACTACTTACTCGTAGAATCTCTACTCACATTAATTGCAAAGAGAACGTAACCGAGCCATCGAAGTACTCAGCCGTCGGAATAAACACCACCTCTGTTTTATTCAGGCATTTTGTCATTGCACGCATCATTAAAAATCGATTCACCGACAATCCTGGTATTAACATCGATTTACTGTTGACACTCAAATATTCCGGTGCATCACGTGGATTACAGCTGTAATCCGAATTTTCACCGTTCCGAACTTTTTCATGCCTCGGTGGCTTTCGATAGGATTACCGGGCCAAACTTCCCTCTTAAGCCTTTTTACGCGATCCTCTTTTTAAGTGCGAGCCTTATTAATTAATTAGTGCTACTGTTGTGTAGTCCTGAGATCAAACTTTCATTTTGGGGCGTCTGATTCGGTGTTTGGCTTTAATTTCAAAGTTAAGGAGAAATGTTTTTGAAGTAGCTCTTCACCAGTTGCTAACTGCTCAACTTGCTGTTCTGTTTACTGACTCTGTAAAGAACCTTCGAAAATAACTTCACTGAACTGGTAGATAATAATATTAAAGACCACATAAAATTTGCACCAAAACTAGAGCTCGTAAATAACAATAGAACCATTCAACTGGTATTGAAAATTGAACCGTAGTTCTTTCACAATTCGTCTTGTATGTTTAATGAACACACAAATCCGAGTGCTTAGTAATTACAGCGTAATTTGTTATTGTGTTCTTGAATCGACCACTACCTACTTATTATTATTTCGCGTGCACTTCTCAATGAAATACTATTTCCCAAATTTCAATATTGCTCGGATGGCGCAGTTGGTAGCGCAACAACGCCACAGTGTATATTTACGTTTCAGTTTGAAATTTGAGAAATAATTCGGAACGGGATGACCGAAAAAATAAAAATACAAAAGTTGGTTTGAAATACTATCTATTCTCGTTATACTTTGCGTGAGTTCAATATTGATTAAACCTATCCGTCAGCCAGCATGCGTCCTAAACACACGTCTAACAAATTTAAATGCCCTGTTAATCATATCCACTCAAACCACGACAGTACTCATTTCGCCTGTTTGGACTCCATAAATCTCTTGTTATCTTTCAGCGCTTTTCCATTACCGTCCCGACGGTAGAAGTTGGTCGGATTATTTTGACGGTTCGTTCTGCATTCCCTTCCTAAAAAGAATACCCGGTTGGGTCCCTTTGTTTGATAGAAAAAATTCAGTCATAATTGTAATGTTTGTCATAATCTATCACTGGTCATTAAGTGTTTTTCTTTATCTCAAACAGTAAAAAATCAGGAATTTTGTAATGGTCATAGATGGTTATGGTTAGGTAGGTTTATTTTATAATAATTTTGTCAACACCTATTATTAGCACTCGTTAACAACTCGTATAGCTTATCCCATATAGGGTGGCACAGTATAAATGTTACGAATGCAAGGGATGAGCAATTCAAGATATAACCGATGCAATAGCTTTGCTACATGTACATACATACAGAATTGATCAAAGGATACCGTAATAGTTTTACTCAAATTGAAGCAGCATTCAATTTCGTATCAGAGACATACTAGACTAAATAATGAGACTGATATCTCAAAGAGTTCTTAACGGCACCGTTGTATTCCGGACAAATAAAATTATGAGTTTTAACGCTATTCTATATTCTTCAAAACAAATGAAGCCGGAGGTAATGTTTCTCTCATCTGTTATCCTATCGTACCGACTAATAGGTATTGTAAGTGTGAAAGTTTGTCATTGAATAAAATGTGTAAGTATGTATGTTTGTTGCTTCCTCATGTTGGACGGATTTGGTTCACAGGAATGAAGATAGCTTATACCCTAAATAAAAATATAGTTAATCTTTTATGTCGTAAAATTTGATTACATACAATACATATACAAGCAGTCTTCATTGAACACCACTCAACAAATAAACCAGAAAAAAGGTACAAAGACAATACAAGGTAGCAATTAATGGCTTGGAATGGAGAGATGTATAGGTATTGGTCTTTGATGATGATGACGATGACGATGATGACGAGTACTTTTTCCTAACCAGCGTTAGTCTGACTAGCCCTTGCCCCTGCCTGCAACTGAGTTTCGCAAGCGGAAAGATTAAACCATTAAATTTTAACGATATTCAATAAAATAAAGGGCAATGTTTGTTTATATCCGGCATTCTTTCTAATACACATCCTTATAATTACGTTAGGATTTGATTGAGCACATCTATTTATCTTTCTTTGTTTATTTTTTCTACCAACAAAACTCGTTCGGTAAACAAAAGCTAACGAATACGCAGCTTAAGTTATTAAGCAAATCCACGTATCGAAGCCGGAATTCAAACGTTTGCATTGAAATTTCCAATATCTGAGCAAACATAAGAACGTTCGAAAAACCTTTTCTGATTCAGAACATTGTTCATGAAATGGAGTCAGGGAAAATAAAAACGATAGCAGTAACGCCCGTCTCGTTGTTTTCTCGTCGAGCTGTGTAATGTCGCGGCGCGAGTGAAGAGAGGAATAAGGTTTGCCTTCAGCCCGCTCGGCAATTGCAGTCATTATGAGATTGAATTCATACTTCTCAATACTGCCGTCAGCCATCGCGACTTAAGAAGGAAGCTCCCGATAACAGCCTCTACACAGTCATGTAATTCTTTTGCATACAGTACGGCTACCAGTAGGGTATCGGCTTTGAGCGCTTTGAAGCCGAGGATTTTGAAGGCAAATTGGGCTCGTATTTACTTTGACACAACACAGAAGCATTGTAATAATTAAAATAACGCCTTCACGTGCGGCAGACATAAAGATCTCTCTAAGATAGTTTAGGTCCTCTTCTCTCTTCTTAATCATTCTTCCATCGCTGAAGATCGTGACTCCTAAGAGTATTCATGGTCTGCCTCCAGCCTATCCGGTTCGATGCCCGATGTAAGGCGGCGCTGACATGCAGCTCCAGCTGTTCAGACATCTGATCCAACCACCTCTTCGGGCTTCAGCCTCTAGGTCTTTTGCTTTCGATCTTTCGCGTCACTACTAATTTCTCCATTAGTTTCATTACTAGTTTGGTCCTCTTAAAAGCTGTCTATATATTCGCTTTGGTTTATGGTTTGTACCGTAACCTTATACTGGAGATCATAATAAGGGTAGGCAGACACTCGACCGCCGCCATTCGAGCTATGATCTGAACCAGTACAGTAGGTACTGGTTTGTATCAAATTTCGTACGAATTTTGTACCTACGTTATTTCTTTTTCAGCGTCTGCTTTTATACATATATTTGAACTCAGACAAAAAAGGAAGGGTGTTATGATATAATATTGATAAGCTTTACTACATTCGTGTGTATCCGCCATCTTATAGGTATAGAAATTATGTATTTTAATTTATCGATGCAAGCAACGTTCAAGCATTAGGTACGTTGCGGTGAATTATAACATAAATACAGGCGGAATAGCCTGGTAATTAGTATTGTCAAAGATGATTTTAATTAATAATATCAACTTTCTACTATCATCGAAATCAATTTTCTTGTTTACTTAATAACATTTTATACATCGCACACAAAATCTGGACGGAACATGAATACACTAATAGGTACTAGAGCTAAGAAAATGTTCATTTCAAGATGTCATATCGCAAGAACGGCTAAACTTATCTCGATTAAACTGTCTTTGGATTAAAAAAAACCCGAGTCCAAATCCGTCTACCCGTTTAGAAGCTACAATGCCACAGATAGATATACCACATATACTAAGATATACTGGTTAAACTTATAACACCCTTCTATTTGCGTCAGGAGATAAAAAAACTGTAGATAACAATAACAACTTCTTTATAACAAGCGTCAAGGAGACACATAAATCTGCTACTGAATACGTAAGTGCTTATAAGGCTGCTATAGAAAATCGTGCAGTGTTAATTTTTTGTGTACTACAGAGCCTTTTAGGGGACATTGATTAATAGTCCAACGGGAGCACATATTTCCTCCATTTGTGTGCAGACTCCAGTTAACAAGGACCTCGATTATTTCCCAAGGCTTCAAATGATAGAGTTCACGTTATGTTGGACATGGAAAGTGTTTCGGAGAGTGCGTTTAGTTCAATGTGCTTCTGAAAAGTTTATGGCATTGCTGGGTTTGGAATGTGGTAAGTTGTGCGAAAGGTGAAATGTAATATGAAGCGAAAAAAACTCGTTAGAGAAAAAAATAAACTTCATTATTTTCTTCATTGTTTATACTTTGTTACTTAGGTACCTACTTAGGTACCTAAGTAACAAAGTATAAACAAGTGGTATTGTAAACAAAAGTGGATGATGGTCGTAACAAGCAGAAACGAGTTATTCAGTTTTCATAGAGAGCTTTTGTTTAGGTAGCTATAGAGACAAGACTCTACACCACGAATTACTGGTCACCCTAAACAGGCACAGCAAGGTCGTAACATCATAACAAAATAACTATGAACTAGCGCAAGCTCATTATGTAACGCCACCGCATTCAACATCTCTTTCCGTCTAACGGTACTAGAAGATGGTAGAATGAGGCGGGTATGATGGCGATTGCGAGTATTTGCGAGCGCATTAGACAACAATCCCACAGAAAGACAAAATATTAGCAAATCCCACGAATGCGCTTACAAACCTAAAAACATTTCTAAGTATTCGTGAAAAAGGGAACCCAACCTTCCATTTAAAACTGGCAGTGCCACAATTCCCCTTCCCATTAAAACCTCGAGATAAGCCTTGACAGTGCTGTCAACTGTTACATCGTTAATTCAGGGACCTCAACTTTTTATTGTGCGTAATTTTTCCTTACCCACAATATATATTATCCGCCCAGCGACGTGTGACACAATGAACACATTTATCTTTTCATAGAAGCAAATAAAAACTGCGTACGCGAAGAAACGTTTACTTTATTGCTTTCGGGCAATTTATAATTTACTTATTTTGCAATTTTTATAATGGCAGAAAATTCTACATAGTTTGAAAAAATTATCACCAAAATAACAATTGCGTTTTATTGTTGAGCATCATTATTAAAGGTTTATAGTATATGCGTGTACTATAAACCCAAGTTTAGACCTGCAAGAAAAATCGTGCAAATTGCAATACATTGCGGCGTTCGCTTTACGGCCTCGCATTGTATTGCAACTTGCATGATTTTTCTTGCAGGTCTAAATTCGGCTTTACAAATGAGTCAAACATTTAATACGAGATCGATACGGCTGACTACATAGCGTGCAAGAAAACGTGAACATGAATGGGAGAGAGACCTGCAACTTGAACCAGTTTTAATTTAAAATAAACTATCACTAATTACTAACAAAGTTACAAAAGTTTTCAACTCAATTATTCCGAATTAAGGCATATGGTACGTTTTAATACACTTTAGCACTCACCAATTTGCAGAATCTGGACATTCTCAGCTAAGTTAATGATACCTACTTACGAGTGGTGTAGTAGTTGCTAAGGTTCGTAGTCCGAACCTCCCCAAGGCGCTTTTTAGGCATCCTAAAATCTTTTCGTGTTAGAGACCCTGAAAAGGTCGTATAACCCACCCACTGACCTTTCTAGGGTTATTCGATGTTGCTTGTTGCTAGGTAGTGTCTTAGCGGAACTGTTAAACGTTAGTGTCTGATTCGTTTGTCTGATGATTTAACAGTAGCATGTTTCGATACTTTTTACGTACATGGTCATATTTGAAAAAAGTCTGTTATCAATCATAGACAAATTAATAATAAAAAAAATCCCCGTAAAATTCTTGTTGGCTTTCTTTTACAATTTATCCGTAAAAGAGCTCGTTCAAGACCTGAAACGAAAACTCCAAGCTTTAACAACCGCGACAACGTATCTCGAAATTTGATTCCATTCCCAACAGCCCTTCAAATCTAAAATAAAAAACCTCTACGGTTCGAAAACTGCTGAAATTTATTTATTGCGCACCCTTTACTCGTAGCGATGCGAAACATTTCTTACCTGCTTGATATTGCAGTGTCTAACATATGAAGACGTGACCCTTGCTGCTTACGCATGTAGTGTAGACTCCTTAGGGTATGGATGCGCGCGTCTGCAATCCCGAAGACCCTAGGCTCCCCTCAGTATTCTTTTCTCTGTCGGGGAGGGTGCACGCGTTTTCCTTGCGAATTTCCGCCGGCGAACGTAAATCGCGGAAATGAGAATTGTTTTCTGGTGTTACAGTGCAGTGGTTATTGACTGATTGTGACCGGACTTTTTGGCTGCTTGATATGGATTTGTAAGGTAATTTTGGAGTTCATTGGGATGTTTTTAATTTTTGGTTTAATTATGAAGCAGGAACTATTGATTATGAGTTTACTTTTTTTCTGATTGGATTATATTATCAAAATATTTTTTTACTATATATTTTTTTCACGAAACAACTTAACTGCGATTGACCCCTGTCCCACGTGATAGAAAGAACAGATGAGGCCAAAGGTGTGTATAGTTAAAGTGAGAAAATCTCTCCCCATTTTGATGTTTATGACATTATCATAAGACTGATTTTTGCCTGGCCCGGGGAAAGGTTTTTCTACTATGTCTATAAATACAATAAATTTTAAAACGGTACAAACTTTAAAAATCCAAATGGTTTAATTAGATAGAGTTGATTTATATAATCCGAAGAAGTAACTAGTTATAACTATTGAATAAATGTCTTTTATTTATTTATTTATTTTATTTTATTTATAAATTACCATGAGATAAAGCGTGACGGTAGCGGTTTGTTTTTGATATTATAGATACGTTAAGTTGAAAAAGCTTTAGTCTCTTTACTACACAAACCGTTTCCTCCTATCTTTGTAATGGTGTGTTAGTAGCTCTACCTTGCGCAAGTCGGTACCTACTTAAGACGAACTAAATGCATCACAGATCAAATATACAATTATAAAAAATATATTTCATAAACTACCTTTGTCTGAATTTATAGCTTGTATTTATCCAGCAAATCGCAAAAGCATAAGTAAACAGTAAAACCATTTGCAGTGCCCTAAGCACGACTTGTCGAATCCTGCGTCACGTAAAATCGAATAGTAAACTATAACGAGTTTGTATGACGTTTGGAACAGCGCCCGCCCGTGAGCGTATTTGGAACTAAAATTTAGTATGAGATTTCTCGATCACGATACGATAACCGTAACGTAACGCAGGATTCGACAAGTCGTGCTTAGGGCACAGTTGTACTTTTTCTCAGTTGCGTATAATTTAAACGGAACATTCTTGATGCGTTTTAAAGGTGGCGTGTTTCAAAATACAAAGCGTGCCTTCCGCTCGGTAATTTTTTAATTAATTGGAGTTATATTCAAATTTAAAATAATATGTAAGTACGTGATTGCCGTAGGTTTTTTTTTTACTCATTGCTTTTAGATCTTTATGTAGTTTTTAATCTTTTTAACATTACTTAGGTGTGAGTGAACAAACGGTGTGCTATTGTAATGAATTTTCTATTCATGATTATAGCTACCTAAATTTATTTAGAACTCCGGCAAGATTAAAAAAATTAGAGATTTCATTTTTTCCTGTAAAGCGTTGTTTTTTGATGATTGCCTACAGATTTTTTAAGGAGGTTCTTCAATAACGAAGCTCTTTATTCTTTTAAACGTTCGCGATTCTCACTCATATGTCTACTAATAACTTAGTCACGACATTTTTTTTAATTACCGTGACGTTTTGTCGGCACTACTTTCGCCATGTCACGCACGAGTAGACTGAAGACTGATATTTTACATATTATGTCTCAAAATATTATTTTAATATGAAGAATTATGAAAATTCTGTATTTATAAAATAAATAAATTTCGTGCATTATAAACTCCTTCAGAATTTCTGCAATGCGGCTTTCAGATTCCACTCCTCGTTAACAAAGCTTCAGCTTCTCCCATATTCAATTTGTATTGTCTTCAAAAACAAAAGTTCCTATGGAATCCTTAAGGCAACCCTCGAACCTTTTTATAAGAATTTTAAATTCTTAATGTCTCCAATAAAGTGACTTCACAAACAATGGCAGGTCATCTTCAAACAGAATTTTAACAAGATGCTTTTCCTGATTATTATTCAAATATTTCACTAGGACCCTTGCTATCTGGACCACTTGTATCAACACAAAACACTTTGAAAAACAACATAAATTATCCCAACTCCTTTTTGGAACAACAATACCAGACGGAGATCAGTAATAAAGTAATTTGAATCCATTGTCATATTTTGGTTATCTATGTGGATTGCGCTTAGAAAACCACGTTAAGTATATCACACTTCGAAAACTTTAAGTTGTACAAAACGGAATCTTAATCTAAAAGTCTTAAGAAATAGTTGAAATTAAGCGGATTACTTTAGATAAAGAAGCAGCAATAAAGCAGATAACAGCAGGCGATACAAAAGAGTCGTAACAAAAGGTACCATTACACATAAACACAACGGCCCACGCTAAGGAGGCTACAACAAGCCCATACATGACTAATAAGCGACCGGCGGCGTGGCGAGTGATTTTTTTATACATTGCACGTGCTGTTAAGTTATCGATATGCGATGAACATCTAGAGCATTGTCAATGAACATTAGAGTCACTCACTCTCCGCAACAATGTCTTACGCATTAAAGCGGCTACGGACTGCCGTACGGGCTGCCAGGCTTTTCTACGAACGTATCAGACAGATTTACACGAAGAAAATAACATAAGGCAAAACTTGAAACTGCTACGACAAATACTTCAGTGCTCTATGATAACAGACTGTGTTCGTGTTTACAGTTTTGTGTGTTTACGAGTATTATGATAATGACTCCGTAGGTACAATCAACAGATCAATGTGAACAAACGTTGACACGAAACTAATAAAAAACCAAAATGATGGCCAGTGCGTGTTGTCAGTGATAACATACGGTGTTGAGACATAAATAAATAAAATAAATAAATAAATATCATGAAACAAATTGACACTAATTGACCTAGTCCCAAACTAGGCACAGCCTGTACTATGGGTACTAGACAACGGATAAACATACTTATATAGATAAATGCATACTAATATACATATTAAACATCCAAGACCCAAGAACAAACATTCGTATTCATCATACAAACATCTGCCCCGACCGGGATTCGAGCCCGCTACCTCAAGCTTCATAGTCAGGGTCTCTAACCACTAGGTTATTCCGTTGTCAACATATAGTTTCTAACTATTGGCCTTAAACACAAGCTCAACGTCGCTTAGCGTGCCATGGAGCCAGTTATGCTTGGGGTTTCCTTACGCGATCGAATCAGAAATGAGGAGATCCGTAAGAGTACGCCAGTCACTGGCATAGCTAAGGGGATCAGCAAGTTTAAGTGGCAATGGGCAGGCCATATAAAACTTGAACACCTGACCACCGCATCGGGAAGAAAGGTTCTAGAGTGGAGACCACGAGTCGGTGTTGAACGACCCCCTACTAGGTGAATAGACGACTTGGTCAAGGTTTGGGGTGCCGTTGGATGCAAACGACTTAAGAGCGCTCTACTGGAGATCGATGGGGGAGGCTTATGTCCAACAGTCCGCATCCGGCTGAAATGATCATGATGATTATATAATAAACGAAGTATTAATCTAGTAACATTATCTCCCTAGGTGGGACCGTTCGCGCCAGCTTTATTGCGTCGAAGGACAAGATACGTGTAAGTTGGTAGATGGTTGGGGAGCCTAAATCAACAATCTTTTCTTTATTGAATTTGGGATAACTGACGCTGCCGCTTCGGCGTCATAAAAATGGTAAAGTGTTACGTGTTTTTTGGAGTATGGTGACAATGGTAGTGTATAAATATCCAGATGCTCTTATTTCTACTTGAAAAGAGTTCTGGATGTTCTTCGGTTTGGTACAATAACAAAGAAATCTCAAAAACAAAAGAGGGTCATAAGTACAAGTTGACATCCGATATTATTTTAAATATAATATATTATTTTTACGCTATTCCAGGCTGCCACTAACTGCCTGTGAGTAACTTACTTACGATGCGTTGCTGAAACACAAAAATGTTACCGTTTGTTGCGAATTAATTCCACCTAATGAAACAAAATGGAAAAATTGAGCAATGGAAGTCACTGTCAATTTTAGAAATACAACAAGGAAGGCAAGTTCTTCAAAATCCTCTAAATCTTTGTTTAGAATTGAACTCAAGGGAACTGCAAATTCCAGTGCGCACTGTTCCACTTCATTCCGAACCAGAATCGATACCAAATAAATCTTGAGGTAGGTACAGCTAAGCGCTCTGCAAAGCATTAGAACGGTTCTTTAGAAAAATGATTCCTTACTTTGCCAAACTTCTTGCCCATCAAGGCATATCTATTACGAAATTGCAATTTGATAAATAGCCAAGCATTATTTTGGGCGGCGAAAGAAATGGACATACTCAAGTTAAAACGATACTATCACTCCGCGTTGATATTTTCCTAAAGTCCCTTTTACCGCGCTCGAGATAAAGTTTGCTTTCGGTGGGTAATGTTTTACGGAGAAATGAGTAATACAAAGAAAATATAATGGCACGGATGGCATGATGAAAGCGAGTCTTTTAGTAAATTGACTGGAGGTTGAATATTACTTTGCGAGAGCCATAAATGTTCCTTTACTTTGCCGTTTGGTGAATGAAACTAATATTTCAGCCGTGTTGGGCTTGGGCAATTAGGTACAAAGATTGTGGTAGTATAGTTATTTTAATAAAGAGTGAATATAACGTTCTTCTACTGGAAGTGCTCGTCTTCCAAAAATACTCAAACAAAAACTGCGGGCACAAGAGTTATTTCAAGTTATTTGTGTTGGCAACGTATCTGCAAATTCAGCAATCCCTTTTGAGTTCATTACCTACTGACCGTCAATTAGGCGACCCACTTGTCAGTCTGCTTTTCTTTCTTTTTAAAAGATCTTTTAGTAAACAAGTAAAACTGCCTTAAAAAAAGTGCCTAATACCCATATATCTAAAGAAGTTACCCAATATCCCTTCTAGTTCACAAAACACAAACCAAACACGCGCTTGACAGAACCGCCAGGTAAATTAACAGCTTGATTTTCTCAGATTTCCACCGCAAGGCTCGCGTGAGCCAGCCGTGTCTGTCGGTGCCCGCCCTTCGCACGCAATACCTACATTTTCTAATATCGCAGATTACGTCCCAACAATTACTCTCACAATGCCTCACGAAATCTTCAAGCTGGTAGGAGCGAGCGTGACGTATAAGTTGGTTTGTTTAGGGTTTTTTAAAGGTCTGTTTGTTATAACAATCGATTATACTGAAATAAACGGATCATTCCGTTGTTCTTCATCTTTGTGTTAATTTCGCTGCCGCTCGACTTTCGCTTTTAAAGGAAGGCCTACGAATAAGAAAAGAACGGAAAGTCGACTTTTTTATTTTTATTTATTAGTAAACAAATTTAAATTATTGCATTTCATTTGCCTTTATCAGCGGGCGTAAACCCAGCAGAGTCTATCTGTCGCTGACACTTATACACGAGAGTATAATCCAATCACTATTATTGAGTCTCACGATAGTTTCAGTTTGAAAAGCTTTTGAGAGGATGCTAAAGTTAACAAATAACAAAGTAGTTCTTCATACAGGTGCATTCAGATTTTAATTTCCACAAAATGATCTCATTTCTACCCACATTGCAAAATTTGTGTCGGTATATCAATAAGTTCAACACAGCACGCACAGAAAAATAGGTCGAAGATGCGTGCTTTAAAGCCTCAGATTAATAAACTCAATAGATGGAAGGAAAACTTATGGCCGTATAGTTATACCCTTCGCTCATGTAACTAATGCCCTTTGTTAAAAAGAGAGAACTGTACCCTTCGATTTCATGAGTCGTACCATTTTTTTGATCTGTAGTGTGCGTCAGTATTTGAATGTGTGAGGGAGCGCTTTTGATGACAACTATAACCCGATCTCATTCAGTGACACTTTATTTCAATGACT